>JANZLQ010000040.1:9370423-9404130 GCA_026212715.1 Elanus axillaris
GGGGGGGAGAGAAGAGTACAAATGCTGCAAAGACCATACTTCTAGACCTTTTTTCAGTAGTGTCCCATGGCATACAAGACACTCTTAACAAAACAGAGTTACTATATTTTAGTTTAATTTCTACAGTTCTTAACAGAATTCTAAAGACAGTGTAAGAGTCAGCACAAAGGACGGTAATCCATTTTTGTTGAGCAACCCAGAGCCTCCCTGAACAGGCAGCTCTTTTACCCTGCATTTTAATCATTCAGGAATGTATGAAGAAGGGGTAAGCCTCTGTGTAATAAATATATAAAAGTAACTTGGATGCATTAAAATGGTGTCCACTTAAGATGATTCTACACTTCTCCACCTCTAAATTTCCCACTAACTCTACTCTGGCATTATCAGCAAAGCTGAAGGGGGCAGATAAAGCAGGAGAGAGACGCATAAAGAAGGCCATACCATTAACTCAGATATAATGAAAAGTCACTTATGGCAATTTAAACAGTTCTTAAAATTCATGAAAACTTTGCTTATGTAAACTTTCATTCCTACACAGTCTTCTCTGAATTATACTTCAGTGGGATTTCTTCTGTGAACAGCATCTCTAATCATCAGGCACTACAAAAAGGTTCTGCTCTACTTGTGCTGGGGTGATTATGTAGATGCCTGACAGACTATGTAAGGATGACTGTATGTATGTAATATTGGAAAAGAGTAGGAGATTATTAATCTATTTTCCATAACCTTTTTGTCCTTTTGCTCCCAATGGGACAAGTTTGCAGCGGTGTAATGCAGGGTTTGTACACCCCATTATATAAGTCTGGAAGAAGCTAATGGGCTATTGGGTACCTAATCAGCCTCTCCCAGCGGCAAACAACAGACTTCAAAGGAGGAACAAAGAAGGAAGAGCCCTGCTTAATTAATGCTTAGCTAAGAAGAGGAGCAGACTTGGGGGAAGACACAAGGATAACTGCTCCCCATCAGAGTCCCTTGGTAGAGAGGTAGGCCTGGCAAAAGATGTTCACTTCTTTGGCTGCAAGTGTTCAACTTAAGCTTGACTGAGTCGTGGCAGCATGGATGTTTTGCATATATTAGTTATTCACAGAAAAGAACAAAGAATCTGCTGTCAATATAACCCAGAAGCAAAACAAAAATGGTACTGTTCTGTATGTTTAGGTCTAACTTTACACACACCAAAAGAAATAGAGGTTGCACATATCCTAAGCATCCTTTTACTCCTTCAGGTGTCTGAGGCCTGGGTGGAGCAGTGGAATGATGAGAATGGAATGCAGGCAGAGGTAGAAGTTGCTGTACACTGGGGGAAGCTAACAAGGGCACAGTCCCACGTATGCTCACAGCCTGGCAAGCTTTAGAGAACAGTGACAATTCAGGAGGCATTTTATAAATAAACTGTCAGTTGCAAAGGGCTTTTAAATGTTAACTTTGTACAACTTTTGTGCTTTTTATTATAAAAGGCATGAAAATATTTGGGTTTTTCATAAGTGTTTTTAGGGGGTTTTCCTTTCTTACTTTATACCTGTCGAGTTTTAACCCCAGCTGGCAACTAAGCCCCATGCAGCTGCTCACTCACTCCCCTCACAGTGGTATGGGGGAGAGAATCAGAAGGGTAAAAGTGAGAAAACTCATGGACTGAGATAAAGACAGTTTAATAAGTAAAGCAAAAGCCATGCATGCAAGCAAAGCAAAACAAGGAATTCATTCCCCACTTGCCATCGGCAGGCAGGTATTCAGCCATCTCCAGGACAGCAGGGCTCCATCATGTAACTGTTACTTGGGAAGACGTAGCACCGTAAGTATGAACATCCCCCCTCCTTCCTTCTTTTTCCCCCAGCTTTCTATGCTGATGTCCCATGGTCTGGAATATCCCTTTGGTCAGTTTGGGTCAGCTGTCCTGGCTGTGCTCCCTCCCAACCTCTTGTGCCCCCCCAGCCTCCTCGCTGGTGGGGTGGGGTGAGGAGCACAACAGCCCTTGGCTCTGTGTGAGCACTGCTCAGCAATAATGAAAACATCCCTGTGTTATCAACACTATTTTCAGCACAAATCCAAAACATAGCCTAGTACTTCCTACCATGAAGAAAATTAACTCTATACCAGCCAAAACCAGCACATATATATGCTTACTACAAAAGGCATGAAAAGATTTTTTTTTTCATGATAGGTGTTTTTAGGTTTTTTCATTTCCTGCTTTTTACCTAAGAAATATCAGAAACTAAATCTGGTCTTCAGTGACTTGACTGTGAGAGCTGGACAGTAACTGAGAAGAGGATGATGTTCTAAGACAAATATGTGTTCATAAAAAGCTTATAAAGAAATACTTAATAAAGGACAGACAAACAAAACCTGAATTTCTCTTACAGGATTGATACTTCACAGAATTGTGAACCGCAGAGGTACCTCATCTGACTCTTTGTTGGTTATCATTGTATTATTCAAAACAATAAACTTAAAAAAACAAAAAACAATTAAGGAGTAATTAAAAAGATAAGCAAGATAAGTTTTAATGGATATAGGAAAATATGCCTGCATCTTAACTGTCTTTAGCAGAAAGAGATCATGAGAAAATATTATTCCAGAAGAAACGTTCAATAAACAATTTCATATCAAACCAGCTAGATATTTTCTGCTTAAATATTTTGTGTATGCATGTGTATAAATGCAAATAATTAAATAAAAATATTTTGTTCTCTTTTTGTTACAATCAATTTTAACTTTGATTGCTCTTTCTCAATCTCATTCTTCTTTCTCCATCTGCATCTCAGATCAAGGTTGGGATAACTAGGTACATTGATATTAACAGCATATACCGTTTGAGTGTAGAGATCTCCAACATGAATATTTTCTCTTGGAAACCTTTTAATTTCTTGCCTGCATCTTGCTGTGTTGGAAACAAAGTAGATTGATTTCTCATAATACCCTGGAGAATACAAGGCATCAACAGCTGAGGAAAGGGACACACAAGCTTTGGAGACATTAAAATAACAGAAATAAGAGCTTAAGAACAGCACCTATACAGACTGCTTCACATCCTCTATTATGAAATCTACTCACGTCTAGAGGATATCACTTTGTTTTCAAAGACCAAATGAAGTGCAGTCAGATTTATTGTATGCTTCAAAAAAAGAGAGATATGGTCTCTGAATAAGGAATCCATGCTCAAATGCACAGCAAAACAAATGTACAATTTTTCTATTTCACATTCTTCATACTATCATAAAGGTGCAAAAGCCTTGCTATGCAGGTTAATTCATAGATGGGAAAACAAAACTCATGTTAATAACAGGAATCTGTAAAAGCTCAAGTCCTTACCACAGAGGCTTTAAAAGCAAGCAGAATTAAAAGCGGCTGTTCACCACGGGGTAACTGAAGGAAGGAAAATGTGAAGGATGGATAAACTGTGGTGACAGTGTCTGTTTATTCTTTATCTTAAGACTAACCGAGTAGGGCATGAGCAATGTATTATAAAGAAATAAATGTGATAGACAAGTAAGTCTTAAAATGGAAAGATTAACTGCTATCTCTCCTAATATTTACTATAAGCTTTTGACAATCAAAGACCTTCTGTAGAAGTACCAAACTCTTGGGTTTTAAAACACAATGAATTAAATCCAATTTCGAAACATCTGGTCTTTGTGTTAAAAAAAACAGAAAGTAAGTAGAAAAACATCATGATCTAAAGAGGCTAAATGAAGGACAGCAAGAGAGCATGAGGGAAGTACTGTTTAAACTGAACAAATTATTGTATTTTCATTTAGTACAGATCTAAGTTCAGCATGAAAACTGCCCTTAAAACATAGCCTAAAAGTAAGTGGAAAAGGCAACCTATTATTCTATATTAGCTACAGCTGTTTCAAAAGGATAGGATATCTTTATCATTAAAATATTAACCAGTATCTATTTTGTGTTAACTTCTCACTTTATTCATTGCTTATATTAAATATGTAGCAGAGCAAAAATAGTGATAATATAAGGAATGAAGATGTCCATTTAACATGTCCTGAAACAGTCTTGTGAATAACTACATGTAATGTAAAGCTAAAATCTCTGAATTTAAGAATGTCTTTGTTTTGCCACTTAAATGAAATGAATACAACATCCATAAGATGATTACAAGAGATTTCATTAGAAACTAGTGCTTTGCTCTGCTACCTATGTATGAAGAGGAAACCTACTTTTGTTCACATATATTATCACACCTTCAGAACTTCATCTAGGGCTAATAAACTAAGGACCTACCTATACTTTACTGAAAAAAAATCCTTCAGGATCCCTTGCAAGTTCTGTAAAACTGAGAATGCTAAATGCAGTACCTGGCAAAGTTGGCAATTCTGGTCTTTATAATTCATGTGTCTAAAATCTCAATACATTTTCAATTCAGTGCAGCACTGGTTCCCAAACTTCTGTTTCAACAAACTGCTGTCAGCACAGATTATTTATTAAAAGCCACTATGCACACTTCATACTGACATTTTAATTGGAAGCAGATCATCTTCAGGCTGTTCCTTGTAGCATCACCAGAAGCACAGCCCTATGTGCTTCTTAATTCCTGTTCTATAGTATTTCTACTATCAGCATCAGGCAAACCTTAAAAAATTTGAAAATTTAGCTTTTCTAATCAGCTGGAAGAATCATTAACAGTGAAAATTTTGGTTGCTTTCCTGGGGAAGTCCTGCTTGCATTTGACTCTGCTGTGTTCCTTGAAATGGACATTCATACACATATGCACAAAATCAATAAATATATAGGCAGAAAGAAAAGCAAAAATAGACACAAAATATGAGTAATACCAAACCCCATTGAGAAGATATGTAACTCCCATTTGGTTAAAAAATTCAGATCAATGTGAAATTTCTTTTAACACCTTTTTAGATGCATGTTACTTCAGATTACAAATGCTGTAAGACTGTTAATTTTTTTTTCACTAAAAATATATTTAAATGCATTGAGAACATCTATTCAAATGCTAGACATGCTAGATCTATAGTCTGCCTAAACATCACGAATAACTACCAAAATGCAACAATAAATAATACTCTTTATTGGAAAGAATCCCTATCATGCAGTTCATTTGATGCCATGGCCCACTTAAAAGTTACACAAGGTCCAGTAGCTCTAATAGAACCCACGAGAAATACTGCTATTTCACAGCTTTCAACCCCAAATCCTGCCTTTGAAAATGTGGGATAACAATCATTGTCGTATGCTCTTAAAAAGAATAAATCCAGTCTCCAGTTCCAGAGCTAGGGAATCTTCAGCACTATCACAGCTCAAGTGTCCCCTCTCTTGTACAAATTACTACTGCCTAGGGAAATGAAAGATTTCAGGTATCAAGTTCAAAACACTCAGAATATTTGGTCTAATAGCTCACCAGTTTACATTTCAGTAGCAGTTAGAGAGAACAAAGTGAACAAAAGGCATCATTGGCCTCCTGTTGCTGTATGAGTATAATCTTAAATAACTAAATGCAACTGAGTAACAAATTGGCAGCCCCACAACTTTTTTCAGAGGAAATTATTATTCAGCTATTTCTTTTGGTTGCTTTCTCCACACAATGAGTATTTCTTCAGGTTTCTCTGGGTTGAAGTTGTCAATTATCTCTCCTCCAAATCTTGTTATAATTCAGAGAACTGTTAATCTGTTAGTCAGGTTGGCTAACATGAAGACACAGATGTGAACAACAGTTTACTCGATATTATGACACGTATCCCTTGATTTCTCTTATTACTAACCTATGCATACAGAAAGGGAGGTATGGTAGAGGTGATTTTATATTTTCCACACTGCAAGTTTTGAGAACAGGTATATAACTGTTCAGTAGAACTCTCTCTGATTTCTCAGTAAAAAAAGAAGAGAGCTGCTCCAAAAAAATTTTCCCTACCCTTTCAAAGGAACAGCAGCACTACAGGGAGGTGACAGCACTAAGGCAGTGCAAGGGGAATAGCACATGCTCAGTATCTACAGGAATTGACTACTATGCTATATGGTTAGTACAGTGCCTGCATCACCTACAAACTGTTTGGGATGAGAGAAATACGAAGACTCCAGGTATTGCCATCTACTCACAAAAGCATAACATTACTCCCATGCATGCCACTTCCCAGAGACAATAATCACATCAAACCTCCATTACCAACCAGCAGGGGAAAGCCCTATGGGATTCTACAATCACCCACGCAAAGCAGCACATGCAGGCATCTGTCACAGCTTCCCTCCATTGATGATCACATACTTAGTTCTTGCTTTTAATCCATCACAAATCTTAATGCAATATCTTCAACACAGTCCTCAGATTCTAGCAACCATGATCCATCTGCTTTACAATATTCAATAGCCTTTTGTGACCTTACTTCCCTATTACCCTACATTTACCAGAAAGTCAAGAAAATTAGTTGAAATAAAACTTTCCAAGTGATAAAAATGAGGAAGGCAATTAGGGAACTCACTCTGTGCCACTGTAATTACTACTGGAGCTGGCTGAACACAAGTAAAATGAAAATGGGCTGTTGAGGGACATCATCTATAACATAAGAATGTAAATAGCTGTCCAAAGTGGGAAAGATGACAACAGTTTACTCCTGTAGGAAAGTATGTGGTCTGAAGGCATGCACTTTGGATCTACCACTTTGGCAAAAGTATTTTTGTGTGTGTATGTGTCTGTCTCAATTTCCACTGCTGCAAAACTAACAGTGCTTATAAGTTTATCTCACAAAGGTTTGTGAGAATTTAGTGGTGATATTATTAGACAAGAGTAGTACAAACACCAGATGCACCATTCTGTGAAAGATAGTATTTACTTAAGAAGCACTGTATGGTACACACAGATCAATAAGCAAAGATGTGAAATATTACTATAATACTTCCTCTTTACATGCCAGAAGCCATCTCCCCTCCACATTCAAAGGAACCCGTATTTCCCAAGGGTAACTGTAAATCTTAATTATGAAATGACGACTTAGTGCAGCTGCCCTTTAAGCATAAAATACCTCCTTTACAAAGCATGTGCCTCTTTTGTGATTTCAAAGAAACTGTCAATGTAGAAAAGTGTGAAGGTAACAGTCAGCAAACAGTCAGAAAGTTTTCTGATGATGAATAACCACCTTTGAAGTGGTCTGCTTCAATATCGTTATTTCTGGAATTTCAAGCATGAACTCTGCAAGCAGCTAGACTAAACATTTCTATTCAGTGGCAATAAAAGTCAGCTAATTTGGTATAAAGTACAACAAGATATTATTGTTTATGTATGGTATTTATCTCATAGTTAAAGGAAAATCTGCCAAATTCCAAAAGTTATTCCCCTTATTAAAGGAAATTCTAGAAACAGAGGGAAGCATGGTGTTAGTGTGCATTTCTTTAATTTTTTTCCATTGAAATGAAAATGTCATCCTTGGAAAATACACTTCAGTACTGAATGTATTCATTAGCCTTTTGCATTTGATCTCAATCTGATGACCAAGACATTAAATGGATGTCGTATTATACTGAATGCAGTCTTGACAATGGGTTCATTCATTTACTGTAGTAAGAAAAGGTCCTTGTACTAAAATGGCTTAAAATTTTCAAAGAATCATCTCAAAAGGTGATTAACTTATGTGTTAGCTTAAAAAAAATCCTGCTACATTCATTTTAAGTTTTTTTCCTTAAAAAGTAATCAAAACACATTTGCACGTTGCAACACTATTGGGCGCCACCTGCAAAATCACAGTGCATAAATTACAAGGCAAGCTTTTCCACAGTAAACACAGAGCTGTGCACAAATTACAATGATATCCTCTTAATCCCTAAAGCAGAGCAGAGTTAAATGCATTTTTAAAATGTTCAAGAGTTGTTATTTTTTTGAAAAACTATGCTATGGTACTATAAGCTTAAATTTCTATTCCTGCATTGCTCCAGGCAGTGCATCTCTGAACATGCTTGCTTTTATCCTGTGAATATAGGTGAGAGGATTTTTTTAATCCCGCCCCCCACCCCCCCACTAATGCCTGTTCCAGTCTTCAAAATACTGGCATTTGTAGTTTGGTTCTAACTGTAGTTACACAAGAACCTGTGAGATATCAAAAAGACTAATGAAACTGGACTGCTCTAAAAGGGACTGTCTGAGAGCTTGGCATTCATTTGCTAAATAAACATCTGAAGTTCTTATCTACTGCAAATGCTTTCACTTAGGGTCCAGTAGTAACTTTCTTGTAACACTAATATTTCAAGTAATACCATAATGTATTGTAAGTTAACCGAATCATAGTATTTGACTGTCAAATTTGACTGTCAAAGTATTTAACTGTATTAATATTAATTTCTGAAACTTTTAGGCATGGAATATACAAGCCTCTATAAATCTGATAGAAAAATAAGGGAAGTATTCAGTGTCTGAATAAAATTTCCTAATAGTTGTTTCAATTTCCTGCCATACAGTCTAACTAGAAACTGATTATTATCAATAAGAAATATCTTTCATCCCTTATTATAGTATGTAACTATCTGTGAAAATTGAGATGGATTATAAAATAGTAAAATAATGAAGCGATAATAATGAGAAAAATACTGGCAAAAGTGTTGGTTATACCCACATCCACTGTGTTTTTAAATTGAATTAGTCCCAGTATAAGTGTCTGAACAGTAATGCTATAGAGCAGTAGGCACCAAATTAATTCTACTTTTGAATACTTTGAGCTGGAGTTATGCTTTTGCAGCCTACCATATTTCAAAAGAATGAAATACGGTCATCAAAATGGCTTTGATTATTAAGCTTGATTTCAATGAAATGATCTGTCACAGCTTTCCAAATTAATATATTAATAATTCGTGATATTTTTAATATATATTCCTATATGACTTCGGGAAAAAGATTCCTAGAAATGTCCAGTTGCTTAACAGTGTTTAAACTGGCATACAGTAGCACTCCTTTCCTATGATGTAGCCACCTCATGGCATAGCATGCATGCAAATTCAAAATTTGCTTTCAGTTATTGTTATTTATATCTTTATTTTGTATTTTTAATTTTGCCAGGCAAGGCACTTTTTCTCCAACATAGGTAATTATTTGATCACAAAGATTTAAGAGCAAAATATGACCTGGGAATAAATACCCTAATATGATGAGTAAAATATCACGGGTCTGCCTTACATTTCATTCAAGAAAAATAGAAACTTACATATTGAGGAGGCATTATTAATGTGTTCATAACTTGCATTTACAGCCCCTGAAGTAAAGTAAGATTTGGATTTCATTCTAGCCAAAGCACGATTCAAAAGGTAAGACTCTTGCATCTGTCAGATCTATAGCTCACCTCTTAATGTACCTTGTACCTGCTTTACATGCTGTATTTATATGACAGGCAGCTCCTAAATAGATGGCACCATTAAGATCAAAATAGTTGCTTGTTGCAGTGTGCAAAGAAAAGGGAGTTTTCTTATCTGCACATACAGTACTTTGAGGCTGCCCTATGAGAGGCGCCTCTCAATTAAATATCAGTATTTCCCCCCTCTCCCCATCCTAAAAAGGTTGCAAACCTTGTATGTCATTTTTATTATGCCTAGAGGAATGGATGAAAAATTACAAACATTGCCAAACGTGTAAGTAGAAAAACTGCCTTGAAGTGGGTGGGGGAGTTTAGATCTTGTCAGCTGCTGTGTAATCAAAAGCTTTTACAAAAGCTAAAATAAAGTAAGTCTTGTTGCCGAGGCTTGCTGATTCTGGAAGTTATTTTCCTGCAGACATGGTAAGATGTTCAGATTTTCAGACAGCATTCACTGGGGTAGATGTCCAGAGGGAGTGCACTCTATGTCCCCTGAACAGGAATAATTCACAAAAGCACAAGATTTTTAAACAATGCAGAATCCATGCTTTTGAAAGCATGAAATGTAGCTAAGAACTGAAACTCTGGCTATATGTGGATTCTGTTTGCTAATTTCTTTAAACTTAAGTCCTGTTAACCAAAGAAATCATCAGGGTCTAGAAAGCTAACTTCCATGGCTGACATGGATATTCGGTGCATCTTTGCTTGATATTTATACCTGCAAGCCATAGGCATTGAACTAAAACTTAATATAATTTTAAATTAAATTTTGTCAACTGCATTTTGTTTAAGATATTGTTGACATCTACAGAAAAAGTAAGGTAAAAAACTCACTAGAAAGAAAAACAGGATTAAATTATGTCTTGAGAGGCATGTTTCATAACACGTGTTTGAAGATGCACCAAGAGGTGACTGTCATACTTTACGTACCATTATTAGTTTCACTGATGTCAATATGGAGAGAAAGTTGAACTTTCATCTAAGTCCTGTCTCTCAAATATCCTTCCTCACTTTTGAAAAACCACAGTTCCAAGATGCTGTCCTCGCTATTAGGCATCAGGCAATACAATAATGGAGAGCTACCTCTTTAGACATGCTCTTCATGCATGCTATGTCACAAGATAGCACCTGGCTAGACTGGAAAAAGGCCCCAACACTCCTAATAGCTTTAGCATATGCTTATAGCAAGAGTAAGGTTTCATGGTAGCATGGGATTTTGAAATCTTCCATTTTCAACCCATAATTGAACTGAACTACAGAGTCTGGAAGTCATCTGCACCTGGGCAATAGAACAATTTGGACAGAACACCTGCTTACATAGCCTGTGAAGAATTGCTAAGCATCAAGCAGATTGTTTCTGCTTTGGGATTAAAGCCAAAGAGCAAATACAAATAACTTGAGCACAGCTTTTTAAAAAACAGAAAATTAATCCTTTCCTGAATAATGGATTATAATTTTGTATTTATAAATCATATCTTAAATTTTCAGGTGTTTCCTGAGATTCATACTGAGTCATACACCAACATGCATTCAAACCATCTTTTAAAAAAACCTTATTTTTAAATATGATATGAAATGCATAACAACTCCCAAGGAGAATTCCACAATATAAGTGGAACACCCGTGTAACTTTTTTTTCCCATGTAAACAGATACATATGATTAAAGTCTGAGCTTCCATGGTTTTGATGCATACACGTATGCATTACACACAGTCTCAGCAGGCACTCATTATGCAATCACAGCAAAGAAAAAGTAAATGCCTCACTTAACAAGAAGGGGAGATTTTTCACTAGTTCTGTTGAAAGGCAACAACTTAGAGAAAAGAGGAATTATTGCATACTCCTTTTTTATCCACCATTTGGGATAAAATTGTTTACTGATAATAACTAGCTAAAACAGTACTTCAGCTAAAAATTGTTTCTGGAAGCTATAAACCTCAAGAATTTCTTACCATTCAAAAAGTAACTACACAAGTATGTAAGATTAACTAGGTAATGTAAAACCTGAGTAAATTATTAATTCAAGTTAAGCCAGAAATAACAACTTGCCCTTTAATATTTTGGGGGTAAATGATATATGTTAAATTACTCCAGACACACAGTTGCTGAAAGCTAGAATTAATCCAGGAGATGTGGTCTAGTTCTTTATAATATTTTCATTCTACAGAGGATGTAAATTAACCCACTGGTTTCAAATACCATAAATAATACAGATTATGTCAATACGCACACTTAAAAGAATGTTACTTTTACATTACATCCTCTATTCTTTCTCCAAAGGCCAGTGTATACATTACCTTTTAAGACTTTGCCCCAGTCATGTAGAAGAACACAGGCTATATGCATCATATACTGCTGCATTCAACTTCAAAGTAACTGTGTTTGCCTCGTTCACCTTATTACAGGAGATGTGGAAAACTCTACTCAGTATGCCAACAGCTACCAAGATACCCAAGCTAAACACAGTTCCTGTGCGGTCATGTGTATCCCAAAAGCTTCTACTTACATTATCCCATTATCTCAACATCAGTTTGGGACAGAGAGAAATAAATGTGGCTGGATGCCACTGCAGTTTAAGGCATTTGATTCTCCCACTACATCAAAACCATAAAACTCTGAACCACAGGTATTCCATTGCCTACAGTGTGGTGCAGAGAGCTAGATCTGAATGAGAAACATTTGTTCCTATCTCACAACAATCAAGATTTCATTTATTTTCCCACTTTATGCTATAATGATTTCCATCCTTCCTCCAAAGACACAGATTAAGCTAACCTCCTTGTAGAATATCTAGCAATAGATTAGATAGATTAGCAATAGATTAAGACATTTGCCTGACGTAAGAAAAAAAGTCAAACCCATAATTCAAATACTGTATCAATCATTTATAAAATCCACATCATTTTCAGCAGTGGAAATTTGCTACCAGAGCAGACAAATAGAACACAGCTACAGCACCCACTTGAGTCACATCACAGGAATGAACCTGGAGCTTCTGCACTCCTACATGGCTAGCTCTTCTTGGGCATGTTCTTCCAATCCTGTTAATAAACAAATATTGACTAGTTTCTACTAAAGGTTTTCAGAAAACATTACTCCCTTTTATAATGCCATTCAGTCAACACTTCAATTTAGTGGATTTCCTACTCCAATGAATTTTGAGGGTGCTTTTTCAAAGAGTTGTACCTCTCTCATTTAAAGCAGAAATATCATTCTTGATAAAAATGCCTCTTACCAACCTACAATGAGTTCTGATCTGAAGAAATCTGGCCAATAAAATATCTAGTTAGATAATTCCTGATCAAACGACTAGAATTATTTAGCAGTTTGGGGGCTTGCATCATTTGAGAGCAGGACAATTAGTAAGAATATAAAAAAGGGCTTATTCTTTTGCAAGGAACTGAGATAAAAAGAAAACAAACATTTGACAAATTCAGGGAAGTAGTTTAAAAAAGACATAGTGACTTACTATTGTAAGGACTATACATCACACTTTGGCATCTACATGTAATCCCTATTGATATAAATTAATGTCATTTATCTATACCTGAGGGAAGAACTTATTTTTAAGAATGCAAATACAGATTACATATTTAAATTAATGAAGCATGTAATGTATGTCAAGGACAAATTGTACAGAATTTTTTTTTACTAGTTTTAATGATATCTGTAGCAGTTTTCACACATTCTTAAATTAGTCTGTAGGCACTTTGAAGGTTAAAGAACAATGAACTTTGAGAACATAATGAAGTTCAATGTGAAGAACAATATAAATCATATGCTGGAAGGGTAGCATTTCAATTTTGCCAGAGGCAAGTCAAAAAGCATAAAAACAACTGTGTTAAATGGAAACTTGTTACATGAGAAGTAAAGGTAGGAAAGAAATAGTAAAACTAAAGCTGAGACTGAAAATTACACATTTAACATAGCTGTTTTCTGCAACGTCTCTCTTCTTCAAGCTTTGCAACCTAAAACCCAAGTGGGTGCAGCAACTGCGTAAATTAAAGCAGCAATTAGCAATAAGGCAAACAACTGTAAGCTCTGGAGGGGTGTTCTGAAAGTATATATCTGGAAGCGCAAATGCTGCCCAGCACACAAGGAATGTCCTCTGCACTTATTATTACACACTGATTATTCCATAAATTCTTCCAATTCCATCTTAACCCTACTAGAGGCTCATGGGTGGGACTAAGACAAATACTCTCTGAGAAAAATAGCAGCTGGAATTGCACTACTGTGTCATTAAGCCAAATTCTGTTATGAAATTCCAACTATTAAGTTTTAGACTTGTATATGGCCAGGCTTCAGCCCATCCATGTGAAAGAGGCCCTATATTCAGTGTACAGCCATTCCGACACCATAGGTGCCAAAACTTACATAAAGTATGTACTCTAAACACGGACAGTGGGTCAAGCATTTAAATAACTTCATGATCAGTTTTAGGATAACATTTTTAACAGATGCAGCTGGTTAGAAAATATCTAGCATATCTCCTTCCGCTCTAGCCTTTTTTTCCTCACAGTGGTTGAAATTTCACCACTTGGTTGCGACAGTATTTGCATAGCCACTGTTGAACGTAAGGTCTAAGGCAAAGAACCACCCACCCACCCATTAGAACTACAGGCTTTTTACCAACTGTTGTTGATGGCTTTAATTTTCTGTTGAATAGCAAACCCAAGTCTTCCTCTTATTAACAACATAATTGCAGAATTATTCCCAGGTACTACTGAACCCTCTTGCTAAATGCACTCTTTTCTGCACCTTTATGTTCCCTAGTGCAGTAGTAAATGTGTTACGGTTGCAGAACACCTTGAGTTGGAAAGAACCTTTGGAGGTCAGTTAGTCTGAACACCCTGCTCCAAACAGGGCTAGGCTGGGTTTCTCAGGGCCTGTCCAGACAAGCTTTGAGTAACTGAAAGAGCAGAGAACCCACAACCTCTCTGGACAACCAGTTCCAGTGCTGGAGTTCCCTGTTGTGAAGTTTTGAGGTTTTTCCACCAAGATTAATAAGAATCTTCCTTGTTACAACTTGTGATGTTTGGTTCTTTTTTATTCTTATCCTTAAAAACCAGAACCAATTTCCACCTTCTTTGATTCTTTGTGTGTTAGAGGTCAATGAAGAGTTCATGATTTACAGCCCCTAATGGATAAAACGCCATGCACCCTCCTGAAAACATATATTTGAGCAGTTCCATCTAGCACAAGAATACTGGTATAAAACACAGATGAAAAGTCCGTATGTTTAAATTTTTATTAGATAAAAAATCAGATCAGCTGTTGAAATCTACTGCAATTTAAAACTGTGGTGTGTTTCATCACGTGCTTGCAGAAGTTTTGCCACAACCTAGCAAAACACTACGGCATGTACATAGTCCTAAGCACTTGAGTAGTTCCACTGATCTTCAAAGGGATTATTCACATACTTAAGTTAAGCACTTTATTAAATGTTTTGATGGATCACAGTCACAGTCTAGGTCACAGTTTCAATATAAACTTGACCACATCTATATAACATAACATCAGAAGGTATTTTTTTCAGACTGTACAGCACCTAGAGTTGACTGTTAGTATGAACATGTATAAAGAGAAAAAATATTCTTCAAAACAGGGATTTGTTCTGCTAGTTCTTCAGCATTATGGATATGTAAGGTACATGTATTTTTATTACACTGTAACTGCAGTAATTTGATTATGATATGTATATAGACAGATATACAAAATAAATTTAGCTAGCATTGGACTAAATACTGGAGGGCTTGCTCCTTTAGACTACTTGCAAGAATAAATAAAGGAAGGCTTGACTCATTATTTGTGAACATATTCAGTACCTACTGTAGACAGAGACCAGAAATACTGAATATTCTAAAGCAAATCTATCCTAGCTCTGTAATAAAATTTTAAATTTCTAAGCAGCTAAGGACTGTCAAATGGAAAGAACACAGTAAAATTATTAGTTTGTTGCAAGGTGATTAAATTTACATAAAGACTGTGGCTTTGATTTAATGCTGGGGGGGGACGGAAGAATCCCATAAAATACAGAATTCTCTGTCTCTGACTATGTCAGTTTTATACTTCAGGCTTACAGATTCAGTTATAGTAGTAGTAAAACCTGTTTTTTTTAATCACAGAAAATATGGAATAGCTGTAAATCAAACATATTTGGATTCTGTGTACCTCAAGTTTAATTTTGAAAATTAAATTTAGAAAAAAATGTAAGTAGAAACAGTAGCTTTAGAAGTGCATTTTTTGTCTCTTTTTTTTGCGTGTGGTTTGCTCAAATAACATCATCAACATCAACACTATCACCAGACAAAAATTCCTAGAACTGAAAGGTTTCATCCATGGTCCACATATTCTTCATTAAAATGGTGTAGTCTTTCTTATAAAATACATTTCTCAAAGAATTTCAATTTACAAATGGCAGGAGAAGTCTTAAAGTTCTGAATTTACGTGAGTAAAAAGAAGGAAGTGGAACACAGTGTAAGAAAATACACCAATACTACATGGAATATATAAAAGTATGAGATCAAGGCAACAGCAGTTTCTGTCTCACAGTACTAAACATATTTTTGTTCAAGCAAGTACACCATTTACGTAGAATAAAGTTGTTCTATTTCATGAAACAGTTTGCAAGTACTCACCCTGGAAATACAAGACAATGCAGTTTCAAGTAAAAATTGTGGTTATTTTTAAATATCACAGATGAAATCATCATCAAAATAAGGAATCTGAAAATCTTGTTTTGATTAAACATAGCAAAAACTTCTGAATTCCTTCACCTAAGTAGGAGAAAAATGCTTAAAAGAATAAGTGCCTTAGAAAGTACTAATAAAACCCATTCTTACCACTTCGAAGTGAAACTGGAATAGAAGGGAGTGCAGCATCTGCACATTATCCACTGAGTCTAAGCTGCTTTATTCACTGTGAAAGTACTAATTTCACTGCCGTATTTGAAGAAGAGTCCTTTACTATATGTATTTTCACAAATATGTAGCCTAAGTACTATCAAGTGCTTTGCATAGATTCCCAGCAAAATATGAGTCCTGTTAATGCTCTGCAGGTTTTGCAAGGTAACATCACATCTATTCGTCTTCCCTAAGACATCCTACTGGTCAGTTTCTGACATTTAAAATTTACTGCTAGCCATTTACAGAGATCAAGGTAGCTGCATCGTGCCAAAAGCACTGTACTTTCACATTAAGGAAAATTTCTTACCAGAAGTTGCGTCCGGTGCATAAATGATCTACTAAAAGTGCCTTATTAATTAGTTACAAGCACTTGACTACTTGTAATCCAGTAGCTACTTCAGGTAATTTATTAAGACAATACAAAATACATTCTGTTTCTCTTTCCACTGAAACATCTGAACTTCGAATTTTGAATTTAAATGCTAAGACTTACCAACTCATGATCTGCAAATCACAATGAAAGAGATGCTTTAAATTATTTTATTAAAGTACGTTTTACAAGATCACTTGTTTTGATTTGTGGGATAGCTAATCGAAAAAGTGATTTTTTTGTTTCCAAAGGATGTAAACCAAAATCTTCTTCATTCTTTGATGCTGTCACAAATAAAGAACGTAAAGAAAATGCCAGCAAGATACTGTAATTAAATAAATACAAGCAAGTAAATCTCAACAATGACTTGTAGAAAACTGACAGTATTTCCTTGTTGCTGCAGTTACAGCTTCCAACAAGGCCACAATTCATCAGCTGAAGGCCTCTCCAACAGAAATCTCAGCCAACAAATCTATTAAAACACTGTACCTTGTTTTCATACAGTATGAGGATAAGGAGAGAAGTACCAGTCACTTTTTCCTTTTTTCCCTTACAGACACAAACAGCATTGGAAGCACCACTCAGAGTTAGACCATATGTTGGTTCCACAACTGCCACTAATAAATACTTGCTTCTAAATCCCCTGATATTAATTTGCTGGTATGAGCAGCTCCAGATCTTCAACTGGGGCCCATATGTGCAGGATGTGTTAATACTAAAAAAACCCCATAGTCTGTTGAACCAGCAAGTTTTGATTACTATTACAGCTGGATTTTTATGTGCTAATTAGTTTCACAAATTCAACATTTGCACATTTCAGGAGATTCCTACATAGAGCAAACAACAAAAGTCACAGACAGAACAATCGCTTTTGGTTTTCTTGGCTTTTTACTGCTGGACTCCTCAGAATCTCTTGTTTTCAGAGCAGTCTATTATCTTTGAACAGATTGTTTTTAATAATTTGGTAAATAATTTTAACAATTTGATAAACTGTAATAATTTAACAAACCATTTCATGTTACAAATACTACACACAACTATACTGGTAGATGGCTACGTACATCTCTGCTTAATGAGTTGTATATACAACAGGCCAAACCACTGATGGCGTCTCAAGGGTGCATCACTTGAGGTAGTCAGCTCAGATAGACCCACTGTGCCTGACTAGAAGATAGCTCTCATCTAGGTATGTTATTCTCGCATCTCAGTTCCAAAGATGGGACTTTCTAAGTTGGCTAGATACAAGGCAGAAGCACAGAACCCTATAGCTTTGCTTGCTTGGAAACACACCTGACTAGCAAATCCTGCTAAAAAAACAAACCAAACCAAAACCCCAAACAAAACTTATAGGACTAAGGCACTGCATTAGGAATAAGTCCCCTAAGACCATATTTTCCAAAGCCCCGTGCACTCATACCTCCTTTGGGATACGAGGCAGGTACAGTTCATCATTATTTCTGGGATAAAGTCACTTGTGTTCTAGTGCCCCCCCCCCTTTCTATCTAAACATTAGGATAGGACATCTCAGACAAATAGGAGTGTTGAAAATACATTCATTAATGCTTATATGACAGTTTCATAATTAGGTGTTGGAGGATATCTAAGGACTGTGAAAGACATCGTTATTTTTAAGTTAGATCTAACTTCTATTATCTTCTTTCTTGTGGTTAGTCACCAGGTTTTAGCCCTCTAACTGTTCTGCTGAGCAGTGCTATCTACTGGTTTTGCTCTGTTTTAAATTAATCCACTTCAACTCAGGTCTAGACTGCCACCATCAGCATTGCTACATATCCCATTAGGCAGCTACAGCAATGATTTATTATTTAATGATAGCAATGTGGCAGAAGTGCTGGCGTTATGTTTCTTAATATCTATTAAGAGTTCAATAAAACAATCTGCTGAAGGTCTTTTTGTTTCTCTGATGTACAAAGACATTTTCTACAGATAATACAGCAGATCACACAGTAGTAAGTATGAATCTCATTAGGTAACTTGTATGCTTTATTTTAGATCTGTCAACATTTTTCATGTATCTCCAAAGAAACTATTCATTGCACTTTCCTCCCCACAAACTCTCCAAATCAATTATGCTTAATACAGAAAACACATTCTAAAAGACTTAGAATGGAAAAAAAATGCAAGTATTAATAAAGTCAGTAAAACATGTTAAGTTTTTCATGCATCTCACTACATCTTCTTTCTCTTTGCATAAAATAGTGTGCTAAGTTTAAGGACATAATTCCAGTGGAGGTACATAAACAGTTGCATATTGGTTTGCATTCTTTATGCAGCTCATGTACCTGTAAATGGACCTAGGAGGCCTCTACCCTCAAGACATAGATTCATAGTTTGCAGCAGCATAAAACATATTAATCAGGTACTACAGACATCATACTGCAATCTAGAAGCCACAGAACTAGCCACGAGGAAACGCACATTTCTGTCATCCAGGCAGCAAGTATAAAAGATGAAATTATCATTCAGCAGTAGGGAAATTCATGATCACAGAACGTAGGACTTCACAGGAGTAAGACCTACGCTTGAACTCATTGCCAGAAGGATTAAAGCTGACTGTCACCTTTACTGTATTCAGAACAAAATGCAAGAAAGCCAGTGAAAAATCAAAAACTTAAACTCCAAATTCTACCCTTTTTAGGTCCAGCTATAATTTTCACGCACCCCAGTCAGCCATACAAAAAGAACCCACAACAATCCCAGGAATGATAATTTTTCTTTGAATATTCATCAGACGTTTGTCATCATAGCAAGCATCTGCACTTTCCCTTTAAAGGAACATCTTTTTACTTACAGATTGTCCTGTTTTCAGCAGGGATAGAGTTCATTTTCTTTCTAGTAGCTGGTATAGTGTTTTGGGTTAGTATGAGAATAATGTTGATAACACACTGATGTTTTTAGTTGTTGCTAAGTAGTGTTTATATCAAGTACAAGGATTTTTCAGCTTCTCATGCCTGGCCAGCAGGAAGGCTGGAGGGGCACAAGAAGTTGGGAGGGGACACAGCCAGGACAGCTGACCCAAACTGGCCAAAGGGGTATTCCATACCATGTGATGTCATGTCCAGTATATAAACTGAGGGGAGTTGGCCAGAGGTGGGGGTGGATCACTGCTCAGGAACTAACTGGGCATCGGTCGGCAAGTGGTGAGCAATTGCATTGTGCCATCAGTTGTTTTCACTTGTTTTGTATATTCTAATCATTTTATTATTGTTGTATTATTATTACTATCATCATTATTTTCTTCCTTTTTGTCCTATTAAACTGTCTTTATCTCAACCCATGGTTTGTACTTTTTTTTCCCCTGATTATCTCCCCCATCCCACTGCATGGTGGGGGAGAAAGCAAGCAACTGCGTGGTGCTTAGTTCCTGGCTGGGGTTAAACCACGACACAGAAACATCTTCAGAATAAAAGGAAATTTCCAGATACATGCAACTTGATATATAGTGCTGCTACTGGGTTTTGTGACTTGCAGAGTCACTAGTTTTCTGTACCTGAATTTTCTCAAGTGTAAAATGAAACCAATAAAAGATATTCTGCTCAGATAGCAGAAGTCTAATTTTGCAAATAACATGTAATTTAGAACTCTCAAATTCAGAATTCTAAACACAGCTTGAGCTCTTGGACAAGGAGTGCAATCTAACTAAAAGCGCACTAGAATATTCTCATTTTTAGCAATGACCAGTAAACCACAAATATGACAGTTACCATGCAAGTTTTGTTTAGAAAATAAGAGTATAATTCCCCCTTCAGGTACGGGAGCATTATTAAAGACTAGCAGCAGTTTATTGGGGAATCATGCACAATACAAATGTAGTTATATCAACTGTTTTAATTTATTAAACAAATCCTCAAGATTTGTAGTGAATTAACTGTAATATTTCTTTATTTTTCAGCTATTTTAACATAACAATTTTCAAAGCATTTTAGTAATGTGTTTCTCTTTCATTATCTGTTCTGACTGCCCTATCCATTAACCCATGCATCTGTCAAAAGGAGTGTGCACTGGTCTGTATTTATATTTTACAAATTAAAGTGTACTGTAACAGCTGAAACTTGGTGGGAACTGGGAGATTCTCCCTGTCACACAGGCAAGACGCTGTTGATACCCAGAATCTTGCTTGTGTACAAGGCAGGAGCTTCCAGCTCTGAGTGAGATCAGACCTCAGTGGGAGCTGGCAGCAACTGCTTCTCACAGATGCCTCTTCTCAAGATGCCACAGCTCCCGGCTATAAACTCTTGGCCCTCTGCCGGCTCTGCTCTTTGCCACTCACAAGGCTTACAGGTCATCTTTCATACCTGTGTGGTAGGTTGTTAATCCCTGCTTTAGTGCTTTGCAGTTTAAGTTATATTTCAAACTTAATTTCCTTGTGACAAAGCAAATATGATTAAGAGTCTGAAGATAAGAAGAAATCTCTGGTGTGCTTGCTCTTTTACTCTAGGATTTAGAGTAAAAACCATCATAGCTCCCTCTCCTGCAACCTTCTCTCCTTTTTCAACATAATACCTTTAATTTAGTGAAGAACCATCCAGAAGAATACACTTAATTCTCCTCCTGTTTCTAATCTGTCCCTGTAAACACAAGGCTTTTTTTTTTTTTTTCTTGAGGTACCTACAGATCTATAGGCAACATATAAGTAAATGATTTCTGGAACTCTGACAACCAGGAATTTTCAGCAAAGAGATCATGGATAAAGTACAAGTTGCCACCAGCTAAGCCATTTTTCTTTATCTGATCATCACTTTTAGCAGTAACAGCCAATTTGTCACTAAACAAATAAACCACCCTTGCACTGAGTTCTGCAGTGACTGAAGTGATGTTCCTAATCCAGAAACAGGGAGTGCCTTGAACAGCAGTATTTTTTCCAGTCGAAACCCTTATTTACATACCTTTTTTTAAGTATTGTTTTGCACTTTGCTTGACTTCAGTTACATAAGGAATAGCTCAGTGCAGTAGCTGGCCCATGAATTGTTTAGCTCAATACATTGATTTGGGGTATTTCTATCTCTTTCACATATACACATACAATAAATGAGAAGACTTGAGAATGGTGATTGGGTGGGACAAAAATAGTTGGAAAGGGCTCAATCTTTTTTTTTTTTTGCCTTAATTTGCACTTACTTTCAGAGAAAGCATAGTATATCCAGATCTTTAAAAAAAGCATCCATCATTGTTATGCAGTTTAGTGGATTCGTGATGTGAAATGCAACTAACCAGTTCACACTAAAGCTGACTCAGATGGCTTAGACATACTGAGCACAGTATTTTACACACAGTTTTACAGACTGTGATACAAACACATGTAGATATTACACAAGATGTTCTTTTAAAACCTTCTGTTGGCAGCTTTCTTTTAATGGCCATCAGGTTTCTCCTTCTTTTCATTTTCAATAACAACCCTTTAACTACTCCAGATGAGTATGAAAGCAAAATGACAACTGCACACAGAACATAACATGGAAGTTGCAATCACAAGGAATTAATAAGTATTTAAATTGCTGAAAATTACAGCTTCTAACTCAGCTTTGTTAAGACAGATATTTACAAAATATATAGGCAATCTTAAGATTTTTTAAGATTTGTTTTTTTAATTTCTTTAGAAATTGGTCAAAATATTTCAAGATTTCTTCAGAGCTGTCATAGTCAGAAAGCTTAGCAGGACACAGACTGATCAACGGATAGAGTCTTCCACCTTCAACTTACAGAACAAGTTCAGATCAGGTTGCTACAATCACATACTTGACTCAATTAAAATTTGCAAAATGCATTTAAGAAAACCCAAACTTTACATACACTGTACTTTTCATGCTTGCTCTAACTCATGGTGGTGAAAAATACATATGAAAGGCAAGGAAAACGCCCATGATGGGAATGAAACAGCTAGGATTTCTTATAACAGTATAGATATTTATCAAGACAGATGTCTCTATGACAAAAATTTAAAAGCTCACCTCAACAAGGTTTCAGTGAGAACACCAAGCTAAAGAACAAATTTTATTTGAAGTCATGTTGACATCATTGACTCATAGTGCTGTGCAGAGTAAGTACAACCTAAAGCTGAATATGTCCATGGTGTTAAAGAGATGAAGAAATGGTGCATGTCAAAAGGCAAAGAGCAAAATAAAGTTAGAAAGAAATTGTGTTTAGAAGTGTCATATTGGGAGCTTAAAACAGAAAAAAATAACTTTAAAAACTTGATAGTTTCCTTTTAAGAAGTACCAAATCTTCTGGTAAAGTTAGATGGTTCTTGGAATGCAATCCATAATTTTTACTAACAGCCTTCCATAAAGAATCACAATAAACCTTTGTTAAGTCTTCTAATGTATGTTCATAAAATATGCAGCAACTCTGAATTTGTCTAGATGATAATTCATTGTACTGACTCAATTTCTAAACATACTATCAAAGAAGATTGTCTAAAAAAGTACAGAATTCTTATCTTTACAAATACATCTTGACTGTAGCAGTCTAGTCTCTTAGCAGAGCATCTTTGAAAAAAAAAAAAAAAAAGGCAAAGGACATTATGGTTCCCGCATTACAACAATACAAACATCAACATTTTCAGAGAAGAAGCACTAGGTAGTCGTTAGATGTAGTGTAACATTGTTTGAACAGGATCTTTCAGAGGCCCACTTTGCTCACTTACCTGGTTATTAGGTAAATAAATTACCAAGGCATTATCCACTCCTTGAAAGCAAGTTAGGTATATAAATGAGACAATCAAGGTCTGAAACCCTTTTTTTTCCCTGAATTTATAACCATACAAAGAAATCCATGTAAGTCTTGGTTCTTATTCTGAGTGTTCTGAAAAACTATTACACTTTCTGGCTAGGATTAATGGTCAACTTGGGACATTCTGATAGCAAATCAGAGATCTAGACAATGCTTTATAGTACACTAATAACTATCTCGCAATAGAAAACAGAGATCAGATTAAACAGTGGTAATAATTGTCTCCTGACAGTGTCAAAAAGACAGCTATGAAAATGAACATTTGCACCCAAAAAGAGTGAATGTAAGGTTAAAAAAGCAAACCAGAACTCAGTATCTGTAGACCTATTTAATACTTTTGGATAGATTTCCTGTGAGACCTTGGCTAGATGATTTTATCTTTTGCTGTTTCATTTCTTTATGTCAGTTTTGGGCAGAAACTGTTGTGTCGGTGTGTGCCTAAAATTTTAAAAACTGATTAGAAACTTTGTCACACATCCAATTGAAATTAATAGGAGTTTTCTGAGGGGGACAAAAATCAGCTTGGAATGTGCTTAGAAAAACAAGAGTACACAACCCCAAGTTTTTCTGTATTTCAGACAACTGGATAACTGCATTAGCACAGTATGATGTGCAATCTAATGTGACTACCTGGCTTGCATCCAACCAATTCAGAGAGCAGACCAAGGAGCTTAGACGTATTTCTAGCCACCCATATAGTTCTGAAAATCTCCATATGCACTGCTATTGCAAAGGGGCTCTGCTATAATTTTGGATTTCTAGGCACCTCTAACAAAAATTACCCACACATGTAAATAAATAGATATCCTTTGCTCTATCTCAGCTACATCACACAGTTTTGTAAATATTTTCCAAAGTTATAGCTTTATAATTATTAAATTCTTTCTCACTGAAACCAGGGTCTGTGCACTCTAATGAATCAATATAAGATCCAGTCATCTTGATGGATCATGTGACAGTAATCTGAATCTTAAGTGCATGAACAGATGTAACACAGGAAGTCTAGGAAGATGACACTAGGGTTGAACAGGTGCAATAAAAGTTATTTATTGAATAAGCAAACTTGTTCCTTTTTCCTCTAAGCTTTTTTTCTAGAAGTTTATTTGTCAAATGCCAGCCTTTGGAACACGACACAGGAACGATGGAATGACTTGGAATGTTTTTAGAAGGTACGGATGGCCCTTTCCCAGAGCTACCTTCACTGAAACTTAGAAGTTTCTAAAACCTGTAAGGAGTTTAAGACCCTCTGTAATGACCTGAGACTTCTGCAATGACTTGATCTTGCAATCATTTCATTCTTAATAGTCATTACTAGCTTTCTTGGTCACTTGACAATTCAGTCTGTGTGAAAGCATGAGGGGCTGTGGGGATGTGTGTGGGTGTTTCGAGGTGTTTTAAAGGAGATTAGCATGCCAGTGTTATTTTCAAATAGACTACCAGGCAAATGTCTTCCTAGTAGAGTATCACAACTGAAATGGCTACTTCTGATCCCTGTACTTAAGCACACTCAAAATCCAAACATTTATGACTTGCTATTCATGAGGAAGGCCTACAGAATCACTGAAAAATGAGATGCAGAGAAACTATCAGTCTCTCCACAAATCCTCCTTTGGGCAGATGGAATCTTAAAGTAAGCAAACAACAGCTTCTCAGAGCTCTTGTGGTTAGGAGAGGTTATGGACTCTTAGCTTAAAATGTAAAAGTAATGGAAAAATATAAAAAATAAAAGTAAATTAAAATGATGAAACAAAGAAAAACCTATATAAAGTAGTTGCTGTCAGTTAAAATGGGAAAGAAATACTCTCTGACTATCCTAATATACAGTAATGGAAAAAGAAAATAGAAAGTAGAAGAAAATAAGTATTTTGTAATACTCACATCTGCCTAAATATATCATTACCTTTCTTCTTATATGAGCAACCATCTTTTCTGAGCCTGCTCTGGAAGTTAGTAATACCTATTCCCCAAAAATGGATAACCAGAGCCGGAAAGCCAATAAGGAGCAGGATAGGTCACATGCTATAGAAGGCTACTGTAATGATGCTTCAATTATTAATAATTTAGGTTAGTATTCAGTTTTTAATATTTTATGAGGATTCATTTTCACATAATCCAAGAAGGATGGAAGATGCAGGGCAAGAAGATAAAATGCAAAAAGAAATAGAAGGAGGAAGAGACAGAAGATAACCATTATTTTTATTGTTCCAGACTTACTTAGTTGCTAAGCTCAATCTATTTTAGTTTTACTCTTTATGGATCACTTAACTGAACTTGTAACTAAAAGAGAGAACACTTTAGGAAGACTTGACATATCTAGAAACCACTTTTTGAGTTATACAGATTACACAAACCACTATCTTTTTCATATGTACAGACACTTTTTTAATGTATGATACCTTTCCAGCTTACATCTGTTTTTATGCCTGTACATATATACATAGATAAAAACACAAGGGGCATGTGCATCTCTTGTTAAAGGCAAGCCATCATACATGTATACACACTGTGACAAAGTACAAGCCTGAATGTTTTGTTCTGTTGACTGAAATCAGGCACATTGCATGTAATAGCATATACTACCAAGTACAGCAGGGTGTCACATGGAAGCTGGTGTCCCCTTGCCTGCAGCAGATCAGTTCTTTCTTATGTTTCTCCAGGAAATATCCTTACACACAGCTTGTTCTTTCAGAAGTGTATGAGAACTTGAGTAGGGACACTTTTGAAAACTGCAGAACAGAATGGTAACTAAAATTTATCAAGGAAGTCTGCACAGTTTGTGAAGGCCACAAACACAGTACCCCATTTTACCTCATTTACGGTGTCATAGAAGAACCAAACAGCATCCACTAGATCAAAATTCATACAGACTCTCTGCATGCCAAATAAATATGTCACTATGGATCAATCTGTTAAGTAATATACCACTGAGTTTTAATAACACTTTGCATAATTAAGTCTAGACAGATAGAGTCTAGTCCTAGTGAATATAAAGCTGTATTTCAGTGGTTCCTCTATGTAGATAATTTTGAAAATGCTAATACATAAAATTGTTTTGTAAGGCTAGCTCTCTATGTGCTGCATATTACCAGGAAGAACATCTTTTGATCTTAAGCTTTGGGTTCTTTTGACTTGATGCATCTATAGAAATAAGTGGAACCACTTAAATAAGTGAATAAACTACATAGGGTTCAGCCATTAGCATTTCTAACTTTAAGTGTCGTTTTCAGACACACAACCATAGTAGAGGTTTAAAAACTACTAGAAAGCAAGATATGTTTTAATAAAGATGTTAAGACTCACTCAAACGAAGAACTGAAGAATCACCCTAGCCTAAAGAAAAGGAAATTTATATGATCCTACAACTGTGAAGTAAAAAATTTTCCCAATGATTAAAAAAAAAAAAAAGGCAAATGTAAGGGCTTGTTATTAACAAACTGAAGATTACTTATTAATAATTTTCCTTGCAAAGAATGTTTTAAAACATATAGCTACATCCTAAGTAGTACAATCAAAAAAGTATACTAATGATCAATGGTTTGTTGTTCTTACAGATCCTGGTTTCAACAGGGATAGAGTTAATTTTCTTTCTAGTAGCTGGTATAGTGTTATGTCTTGGTTTCAGTATGAGAAGAATGTTGATAACACACTGATGTTTTTAGTTGTTGCTAAGTAGTGTTTATATCGAGTACAAGGATTTTTCAGCTTCTCATGTCTGGCCAGCAAGAAGGCTGGAGGGGCACAAGAAGTTGGGAGGGGACACAGCCAGGGCAGCTGACCCAAACTGGCCAAAGGGGTATTCCATACCATGGGACATCATGCCCAGTATATAAGCTGGAGGGGCAATCACTACTTGGGAACTAACTGGGCATGGGTTGGTGAGTGGTGAGCAACTATGTTGTGCATCACTGGTATATTCCAATCCTTTTTATTATTATTATTGTCATTTTATTATTGTTATTATCATTGTTAGTTTATTTCTTTCTGTCCTATTAAACTGTTCTTATCTCAACCCATGAGTTTTAATTCTCCCCCCAATTCTCTCCCCATCCCACTGGGTGGGGGGGAAGTGACTGAGCAGCTGTGTGGTGCTTAGTTATTGGCTGGGGTTAAACCATGACATATAGTTTTCCCCAAAGAAAATGCCTTTTTTAAAAAAAAAATAATTTGTCAGTTGCTGTATGTCAGATTGAACTACAGGTGATTGATCCTCAGATTAGAAGCTGACTGACAGCTGGCTATAGCATCAAAGCTTCAGGCTAAGGGAAGTTGCTTTTTTACAGTAGTCAACCTTTTCTATTCAAGAAACAATGCTTTTTCTTTGTGAGTGCTACCCTTTGAATAAACTGTAAAGCTTTTGATTTCTCCTTCTCCCCCTGGCTATAATATTTTAATTGCTTATGTTTAGATGCACAAAATCTGTGATCCTCCAAGCCCAATATGCCAGCAGCAGTTCCCTCAGTAACTTCAATTTTATATTTGATTCTAAAGAACGCAAATAATTGTGATGATAGTTGTTCAGTGTTTTGTAACTTTTTTTTCTCAATCCACTTTTAGATTTTCATGATGGGATATGTGTTTTATCATCTTTGATTAAGCTGAGGTTTGTGAGCCTTTCTTTTGATTTAGAACTTTCCATGTTTACTTACCCTGGCCATTGTCCACTCCACTCCATTGTCTCACTGCCACAAAAAAATGTTTGAGATTTAGTGCCAGATGCTGTTCAAACTCTTTAATTAGCATATAACATAGCTGGTTATTTCCCATGTTGAGCTTACTAGGGTAAGTGTAGAATACTGTTTTCCTGCCCCACCTTCGATTTGGTTCTTTTTAGCACTTGTAAATGATTTAATGCATTCTGATAATCTCTGGAAATCCAGATGACTCTCAGCCTGACTCTGCCCAGTATTGTTTCTTCAGTTTGCACTGCTACCACAGGACACAGTGAATAGCTGTCATATTCTTAGTGTTCAGTCCCAGATGTTTAGACACCTAGGCTTTGTTTCTTTTTGCAGCTTTCTGCTTTTTCTGGATCTGGTTCTGCAATATAAGTCCCCAAATCAGTAAGCTTTAAGGCTAAGATTTACCTGTTTTAATTAACTTGTTAATCATTTGGACAGGCATCAGTTCTGGGACAGAAATGGATGGCTATTTTGATTAATCTTGGTAACTGGTTCTACCCATTTTACAGTATTCTTTTCTTACCACTTAATATATATAGACTAATTAATTCATAAGTAGTTTCCTTGGTGCCTTACAGTGCTCTGGGAAGCTTTAAACATCTACCCTGAGCTGACTGTGGCTACTGAATAACCTTGCTCTTTCTAGAAGTCCAGAAGGCTGAGTAATGCAAAGAAACATAAACTGGCCACCAAAGTTCTCCCTTTCTACAGACTCCAATATTCCTTTTGTATCCTTTTGTATTGGGAAAAAATGCTTTTCCTTCAGTGCAGGTAAGCTGTGACTTAAGTTTTCCATGCTGTTGCTTGTAAGACCAAATTTTCTGAGGGAGGGCAGAGAGAAGCAGTCTTGCATGCTTCCCATCATCTAGCTAGTTGCCCTGCTGGAATAAAAGCTGCAGGTCTCTCTCTGGCAGGCTCATAAGTGTGTTTAGCTGCCCTTTTCATTTGTGTCCTTAGACTCTGCTACCTGTTTCAGGACAAGGCCAGAGATCCATTGCGTTTATGACTTGGTCCCTATGCTCTATCCAGAGATGACTGTAGAATCTGATATGGACAAGGCTATTTAGTAAAATTGTGGGAAGTAGTCAATGTACTCCATGAAATTTTTTTATCATGCTTTTGAAAACAATTTTCACATTATCCAGTAACACAACAATATATTTTTTGCATGCATTTCTTTTGTTTATGTATACAGAACAGCTTCAAATTTTGAGAGAAAAAGCTGAGGGGTAGGGGGATAAGAATACAAGATGTATCACAGAAATCTAAAAAGCACAGTAATAAATTATGAAAAACATTGCTGTAAAATAACTGTTCTGAAGATGTAAAAAAGTTTGGAAAATTCACAGGTTTCCAATGATTTTTAAGCTAATCACTTCATTAATTGAAATAGAGATCTGTATTGAAGATGTTTATTATTTTTTTGTGGTTTAATCATACATTTCTCTTGAAAGTGGAAGTTTATTCCAGTTTCCTGCAAGTAATTTTACTACCACACTGGAAAGATTCTTCTGGACTAATAGTTGTATATATTTGAATCCTTCAGATTTGTGAGTTTTCCACAATACAAGCAAAGGATTAATCATTCTGCCCCATATGTGTGTATGCAAGATCTGTATCTATTGGCTACAAACATTTTGAACTGCAAATTAAGAACACAGCCTACAAATCCTGTATTTATTGTACAGTTAGAATGATATTTTTATGACACAGATAAGTAGTGAGTATTCATTTTTGCCACCTAGCCCCAGATGCCCATCATAAGACTGTAGCTGTTAATCATACACTGATCTCTTTTGCTAAGTCTCAACAAGAAACTAGGGACCACTAAAAACATGCTCCCTTTCATTAAAGAGGAAATTATTACTATATATTTTTGTAATAACCAATAACATTTCAAATTACTCACATTTATAGCTTGTAATCAAGTTTATGTTTAACCTCTAATCCCCATGAAGTAGGTAATGACTGGTTTGTTAGTTAACCACTCATGGGAAGTTAAGGGCTGTTAACAATCTACCAAACCAGTCATTAACTACAGTAGTGACTGATTTCTCAGGTGTTATTTGCATTATAAACTTCCTTCAATGGTTTGTAACAGAAATATTAATTTGGAAAGGAAAAAAGCATATTTCAGTTACTATGCTGTAACAGGCTGAAAAATTTGGTAGTTTCATTTTATTTCCTTTCTCCTCTTGCTCCCACCACCATACATGCACTATTCAGTATGTAGAAGAGGGGAAGTACTGGCTGTAGTCTTAAGCTATGTGTATGGGTCCTTTCAGAACAAGCACAGTGGCAAGTGTGTTAATAGGATTAGTTTAGATAAGTATGGACAGCTAGGGTTTGAAGCACTCTTGGATGAGATTTCCTGCTGGTAGGTAAATATGTCCTCCCTCAGTAGTGCTCAGAGCCTGTAGCAACAGTGTCATGGCACTGGTGTATTGTGATATAAATGAAGATGATTCAGCATGACATGTGCTTTAATTATGTTTTCTGTTTAAAGACTTTTTGTTCCATATTATAAAGAATACTAATTAAAAGGTAGTGTTTCACAAGCATCATTTTGGTGCAGAATGAATAAGAGTAGCCTATTTAGGTAATGTAGGTATCACACAGAGGTTAAAAGTAGAGTCAAGCTAAGAATTTTCATCACTTATCCAGGTTAGCTTTCTCTTTGGTTTAAATACTCTAATAATGAATTATCTAGCTGTTAAATACCTAGTTTCTCCAGATGAATACCTTCCGGCTTTTCTGTTTCTAAAATTGTGCAGCAGTGTGGGTTCGTAGATGTATTGGAGCTTGCTTACACTAATCAGTTTAAATCACTAAGAACTCTCAATGAATGCCTGGTACCTGATCTCACATTTACTTCATGTTCTAATTGATCTAAAGCCCATATGAAGCTTAAGTAAGATGATCTTTTTTTGGATCCTGGGCTTCAGAAGGTGTTTGGTACATTCTTTATCCCATAAGCTCTAAATTTACAGAAAATCAGACTCGTGGTTTTGGAAGCTTTCGTGCTGCTATATCCATATTTGGTGTACTTTTCCTTTTAGAGTAAAGTTCTCTTCTTATGTGAGGGAGATCAAAAAGGAAATGAAAAAAGTAGTAGATGTCTTTTCTCAGGCTATACCATCCAGGACTTTGGTTTCAATATGGAAATGTCCGAATTATGTTTAAGCTCTTTGTAGGACTCCCCTTGAACCCCTGACTTCCAAAGAGGGGAAAAATCCCTAATTTTGTTGTCTTATATTTAGCACAGAAGGTATCAACATGAAACAGTTGAAATGCTCTTTTGCATCTCTTTATTGCACTTTTTCTCACTTAACTCCAGGTCTTGGCCTTGTTCCTTCTGTTCTTTTGTTTTATATAAAATCTGTCAATTTGGCAGAATACTTGAAAATTTTAAATGAAAAAAAGCTAGGAAACTGAAAGTACTCTTTTAAACTGAACTTTCTGTTTTCATGTACTCTCTTCTGTGTGTGAATTATAAACATTTGTGGTAAATACAATCTGGAGTTCTAAATTTAATTAGCAGATTTCACAGTATGTTCTATTGGGTTTTGTTTGTAGTTCACGTCATCTTACAGAAACATTTGCTTTACTGGAACGTAGTCTCACAGGGCTAAAACTTCCCGCCTTATGAAATGTAGGATGTGTGTGTGTGTGTCTTTCCCAGAACAGGCTGTGTATGTGTAGCAGTCCCTACTTGGAGTCAGGGCCTCTGGGAACCATGTCCATACAGTCTATAACAGTTCCTCAAGCTGCTGCTGGAAGCTCCTCAGATGCTTCCAACAAGGATGATAATTGATATCTGCTACAGCTATATGCTCCATGTGGAGTGGCCATCTCCTTGATAGGTACTGGTCTGAATCTGTTCATTTAACATAGGTCATCGAACAGCTGTCAGATAGTAACAGCTTTAGGTCACAACTAGCTTGGCCCACATTTGAACCAGTGACCTAGGGGTGAAAGGCATTTTCCAGCACTATCAATCCCCTCAGACATCAAATCCCCCTCATAGGCTTTCCACTGGAACTTCCACCAGATAAATCGTGTCTGTGATTTCATTTAATGTGACACCAGATCTTGTAAGAAAAATATCTCACTGACTTGTCAGTGAAAGTTCTTTGATTTGTATTTAACAATATATAGCACCACTTTACAAAGCATCACATTTTTTATACCTTGGGTATTACATGGGTTAAAGATAGCCATACTCAAATTGTAGTTTTGCAGTTACAGGCTGATCTACTATACTGTATGTCCCTTTAGGGAAAAAAAAATGCGAGTTCCAGCCACAGATTATCAGGAAATTCCAGCCAAACTGCAATTGCATTGTGATAATGCAGTACTTTGTTACTGAGCAGGTTAAGAACTGATATCCTCATTATGTAGCATATCATGAAATGAATGTTATTGTTAAGCATAAGGACAGGACATATTAGAGGTATCTTTTATTACACAGTCTCCATTATAAAAGAACAGCTAGTGCTAAAATGTTATCCATATGATAGGTAGAGGTACATTGTTCTTGTGCTGCTGTCTCTGATTAGGACTAGGATAATGCACGGTTCCTGCCTTTTATGTCCATCAGGAAACAAGACAGACCAAGGTAAAATAGATGAGCATATGTTGGCAAAAGATTAAAAAGACCAGTAGTAAAGTCCATTAATAATTCTCATATTTAGGATTTGCTTGGTACTGTACTTACAGAATCTACAACATTTAATCTCTTTTCAGAAAGACCGGCTGAGAGAACCTTTTTCCTCCTCTGAGTGATAGGCCTAGATTTTCAGAGGCAGCACATTTGTCTGTCAGAGCTGTAGGCTGGTGTCGTGATTTAGTTTCCGTCAAATGATGCTGGTGTCCGGTTGATGATATAGCCTTGCTGGATATGGGGAAATTTGTTACCTTTAGCTTTGACAGGAAGATAATTGCTGATGGTTAACAGAACTGTGTAGAATCCATTGGTTTTGCAGCAACACAAGCAATGGAATCTGCCTCAAGAAGTCAGTCTTTTCACATAAACTTCTGTAGGCTGTTTCTTCATAAGACAAATTTTATTTTTTGTTGCACCAAAGTATATCTGTGTATCTGTAGCTTTGAAAGCTTATTGACCTGAATAGAAACAGTGTGTCTTACAATGACAAAGATTTGATGATGTAGCATAATTTATTATTTTTTTAATCACAGCACTTAGAATCTTTTTTTTTTTAAAGTTGTCAAAAGAAAGGGAGGTGTCAGTGATTTTTTGCCTTTGCTAACTGAAAGCATCTCCTATGTATATAACTTGTTAAATATAAATGGTGAAAATATTAAAACAAGTCTCAAAATCAGAATGGAACAGAAAAAAATTTAAGATAAAGTGGTAAATATTGAGTTAATACAGAAGAGATTTTAAAATCCACTTGAAGTAGTAGAATTGAACTTAAAGGAGTTACCATAAATTATGGTCAGTGGCGATATTTTGTGATCTCTTCCTTAATTTTCAGCTTTTTGTGAGCAAAGGCTTCACTGGATTTTTGCCAAGAATAATCGTTTGCAATATTTAATCACTCTATCGGTATGCCTTTTTCCAGATTTCTTGTGTGGATAAAAGCATCCTTCCTGTCTCCCCATGTTTATTTCTCAGGTCTGGACTGTGATATAAAGAATTGCCCGATAAGCTTCTCCCAATCCCCCCCCCCCCCCCCATATGACAGT
>JANZLQ010000040.1:9404230-9419935 GCA_026212715.1 Elanus axillaris
CTGGGGAAGTTGGCCTGGGGGGGATCAATGCTCAGGAATTAACTGAGCATTGGTCAGCAAGTCGTGAGCAATTGCATTGTGCATCACTTGTTTAGTATATTCCAATTCTTTTATTATTTTTTTATTATTTTGTTATTATCATTATTAGTTTCTTCCTTTCTGTTCCCTTAAACTGTTCTTATCTCAACCCACAAGTTTCGCCTTTTTCCTCCCAGTTGTCTCCCCCATCCCACTGGATGGGAGAGGAGTGAGTGAGTGGCTGCATAGAGCTTAGTTGCTGGCTGGGGTTAAACCACAACTATTGGCTAAAAATTGTGGTGTTGCAGAATTACAGTTTGGAGTGGGGAAGCATCCTCTGTGTGAAAACACACCCGTACTTGGCAGCTATTTGTTAATTCTCTTGCTCCTGAAGGCGCATAGGAGTTTACTACCTGTCTGTGGTAACTGGCAATTACAAGCAAAAAGAAATTAAAAAATTTTAAAAAGTAAGTGTTACCTTACTAAAATGGAAGTAGGCATTTAACAAAACAAATAGAACACAACTACAGCATGCATGTTACTAAGGATATCCAGTTTCTTTAAGCAGAACATACAGCATAGGTGACTGTTCCTAGTAGCTTGTGATGTATGGTACAACCTTTTTAAACAGCAATAGAATATGTAATAGATGATACACAAGTAAATACTGTAGTGGCTTCACAGTCTTGCTCTCTCACATCAACATGATTCCATATCTCCTGAGATTAAAAATTGTTGTGGGTTTAGATTTTAAGTACTGGGCATAGAAATAATTTACATGTGGGAATCTAAAGCTGCAAAACTTTGTACATTGCATTTGCCCTGTGCCATTTTCACAGGCACTAACAACACTGGAGGCTCTACTGTCTTCAATGCTGCCAAAATTGATATATCAGACTTCAAGTAGGTTTAAATATTTATATCTAGAACTGCTATTTTGAGGCTCCGCACCGAGTTAACTCCATTTAGTTTTAACTCTGGTAATTTCTGTGCACACTTTAAACTCAAGTATGCCAGATGTTTAAATGCCACAGAGGATTATTATTACTTATTTAGCTATATAGATCCATTCCTCATGCATGCAGATGCCTAACAAGCAAGTAGAGAAAAGACAGCTTCCAGAGTGGGGAACACCTCCTTCTGATGAGACTTGTAGCAAGAGATTTGCCAATTCTGAGTTCTAGATATGACTGACTGACTCATTTCACAAACTTCTGTCTGCATTCTCAGCAGGGAACACATAAATTAAAAACGTTCAGATTTTCACAGGTTAAACTTATGTAACAGTGTTCTAAAATGTTGGCCTTCCTTCTAACTAATGTTTGCGAGAGGAACCAAAATATTTAAAGGAACTACACTGTACATGTTGATTGTTACATAAAGGTAAAAATACAGAACTATTAACAAAATCCCCCAAACTAGGTGATAAAAAAATGATAGCAAACCACACTATTCATACAGCATTGAAAAGGGAAGATGCACAGATTAATCACAAAGTTTAAATGTGAGTATAAACGTTAATTTATTCCTATAAAATATGAAACTTAATAAACTTAGGTTCATTAGGAAATGACAGGATAATGTAATAAAAAGAAAAAAATAAGAAATTAAATAAAGGAAGCAGAGGTACTCAACTTACTACTACTGCAGCACTTGAGTTTAAATTTTATAGAAACTGTATGTCACAGGGCACTACAAGCACTAGGATTCTGGACACCCTCAAGTTAGTACCAAAGCTTGAATTCTCTATTAGAAAAGAACACCTTGACCAGCCTGTTCCAGATTTATAATTTCTGCAACACAGCCCTGACTTCCTCTTTCTTCACAAATTAATGTACTCCTAATCTTGCATACTGTTACTTCTGTCGGTAATATCTGACCAGCAACTAGGCAAAAAAGTTGGCAGTCCATTGGAACGACACTATACAAGTATATATTAAACACAGAATATTTGTACCAGACCAGTCAATCTAAAAGACTATCCTCTGCTTTTAGGACTTTTTCCAAATCTGTGAACTGGAACCACAATACACATTTGTAAAGAAATGACGTCTCAGAGTAATGCATTTCTGATCAACAGAATACTGATCCTTAGCACCAAGTGACACAAATTAGCTCCAGAAGGAAACTGTTTTTCCAGATATTAATTCCAACTCATAAGATCAATGCTGTATTAAAATGGAAGAAAGTAACATGATAAGACTTCCCTTTGCTGAGCAATCATATAAATCAGATCTGTTTGAGAAAGCCCCTTAGATAAGCAGTAAAGCAATATGCTCTTAGAAAAAGAACTAGAATTTGCTACTAAACTGACACAAAAAGCCTAGGTACAACAAAGAGCCAACACTATTTTGCTGTTGTGAAGTTGGACTGTTACTTTTTCAAAAGCGTAACTAGAAAATGAAGACCTATTAAAAATGCCAAAATTGTGCGCACATGTGTATGTGAATAGACCTTAAAATACACATTGTTAATGGGACATCATCAGTTTGGTACTCTCAGATACAGTACATCCAGGCTGCACTTGTATTGGTGTTTTAGTTCAGATCAGGAGCTTCTGAAGCAAATGATTGTAAGATGTGAAACAGACCCCAAGGGTTGAGATCAGAGCTAGTCTGATCCCCTGAAATACAAAACCTGGGAATACCAGGTTTTCAGCACCAGCTCTGCACCCTGGTAAATTCTAGTGTAGACACAGACACAAAGAATCAGTCTAATGAATGAAGAAAACCAGGAAGAAAATATGTGGAAAAATATTGTTTTGGAGTTTTGTTAATAGCACTTCAAATCTGCAACTGATAGCAAGCAGACAACAGCTACAACTATGCAGATATTAAAATCAAGAACAATCTTTTCACTAACAATGACAGACTTCAGAGCAGTACAATCCATAATTATTTCATTATTTGTTGCTTACGGTCATCTCTAAGTCATATTTTTATATGGCAAAACTAAACTGCCTGTATGATGAACCTTCTTTTATGTTCAGTTAGGCTGCAATAAGTCTCCAAACAAGTGTTCTAGGACACTGATCATAACCTCATTATCTCCAACAAAAATGTTTTTTGTTATTCCAACAAATCATTAAAAACATGCTCCAAACAGAAGACTGCAAAAACTTCTCATAATATCAACTTTTCATTAGACACCATCACATACAGAGACACTAATAATCCCATCAGCCTTTTTATTATATGAAAATTCTCAAATAACCTGTAGGACTGGGCAGCAGATATCATGTTGCCTTTTAACTTAAGCTCTACTGTCAATAAAACACTAAATGCAAAAGATTTCCAACTCCTCTTTATCTAAAACATCTGCTCCTATTTTGCTATCAGATATCTCAGAAGGCTTCTTCCACCTGTAACAAAACTATGGGCTAGGACTAGCTTTTCTTTTTTTCCTCATCATTAAATCTCTATTGCTCCCTATTCCAAAGAAGAACTTGTATGCTTTCTTGTCATTGAGTATGAAGACAATACATGTATCTAATGATCATACAGTTTAGTCCTGTTAAAAGTTAATTACGTGGGTTTTCAGACCATCAGATTAAATTCTTTTTGCTTAATCTTAGCATGCTTGAGAAGCAGGACTTTCATTTACCCCACAGGTATTTGTACCTAGGGACTAAAGAAACAATGCATGAGGTACAGAGGAACTGGCGATACTAGCAGTAAAGCAGGACTAGGATTGGAGCTGGGCATAGGAAAGAGAGTTAGATCCAAATGAATCATGTAGTACTATGAAGCTCTATACAGACAACAATAGTCCTTTGTTACCCAAATAAGCACAGGTTTGTCATATCCTATTGCATTGCACAGTGTCAGTGTCCTCCTTCCCTTTAATGCAAAGGAATTAAATTATCGACATGAGATACTTCCAGGTTGATTGTTCAAGTAAATAGTAGCTCCTACTACTAAAATAATTTTTGTCCATGTTCTAATCGTTACTATTTCTGACCTAGTATGGAAACAATGTTGCCTCTGAGAAACAGTACAAGTGGTTAAAAGAAGGACGACCAAATAGAGTTTGAAAATGTGTTCACATCACCGAGCAGACACATTCTGTAGTTACTTGCTCTGAAGTCTACAGGAGCTGTTCTGTGGGTCATGGTGCCACCTAGGGGAATGCTGGAAAAGACTAAGATACATAGATACTGATAAGACAGCAACATTAAACGAACAAAACTCTTAAAATTTGGTCCAGCTCACCTAACTATAAGAAATGAAGAATGCATATTATACTTTGAAGAGCCAAACCACCCTTTTATTTCAGAGCTCGGCTGTATGTTGAGCTTTCTTTTTGTAATAGGTATACAAGGTATTTTACAGAGTTTACTTGAAGGGGATATAAGCCTTCAATTCAAAACTACTTTGACAATTAAGATATGTTCAGATTTTGGACAAAATCAGCCTATATTTTATTTTAATTTCTTCTTGCTGATGTATTAGAAATTAGGTTCATTTGACATCTTGATTAATGATTAAAATCACATATGGAGTACTCCAGTGTATATTTAGACTAACACTGTAGAAATAACTGATACCAGACTGCTTTATCTTTGAAAGTATGCCTAAAAAAAGGTAACACTTCGTCTAAGCAGACATGCATGATGAAAATATACTGTATTTGCTAATGGGGACAACAGGGAAGTGGAAATCAAGACACCTGACAGAAGTCCAATATGTATGAAAAATTCCTGAAAACAAAAGAAAAGGCAGAGGAAGTGTGACATGGTGTACTTTAAAATAAGACCTAAAGATTCAATACATACATATAAGAAAAAAATATATAAAAACAACACCCACAAACAGTTATTACTGCAGTGAAACACACAAAACTCACTAAAGTAATACACACACATGTGCTTATTAGAAAGAGAAAACAAGAAGTTAACTATCTATTTTTAAATCTTATGTAGAATGCTAAAAACAGTTTTAGCATTGCACAGCAAACTAATCAATTCTAGATTTGGCTTTTATACATTTTTCTAATCATCATGATCATAAACATGCACATCAAGTCTATACAGGCATCTATATGCACATCTGTTTTATAAGTTTCCATTTTATCTCAAATATTTTTTGAAAGAAGAATAGAAAAACAACCTGTATCAGCTAGAAGCAATATCTTTCCTAAATTCTTTAATAATATAATAAACATCCATCCCAGTAATAACATCCTTCCCAGTAATGTAACAAACCATTTATTGGTGCCTTCTCTAACATGGATTATATTGACACCAATATTCCAAACCAAACCAAAACCAAACAAACAAAACCCACCCAAACAAACAAAGAAAAAACCCTCCCACCAAAAAAACCCAACCAAAAAAGCCAAGATGAAACAGAACTGGATTGACCCCTGATGTGGAGGCACTTCTCTCAGGGAAGACAGTGTTTGCTATTTAGTTTGCTAGTTTGAATTCAGAGAGGAAAACTGCATTTTCCATTTTTAGTAGTGTTTTATCAATAGCCCAAAAGTAATGGTTTAGTTACAAAAGAACATACAGGACTCGTTTGAAAATGCATTTGCTTCTGCACATAAATTCTTTTTCTTGTAGTTCTTGCCAGGAATATCTTTTGTCATTAATTTAAAATGGTGAGGCAATTCATTTTCTCCTCTTTCTTTAAATGTCTCCTGATAAGACAAAATCAAAAGGTACTTAGCCAGACGCAGCAGAAACTGTTGAAGAATTCCTAAGGATCGTAAGTGTCATATAAGGTAGAAGTTACTAAGGAAACAAAGGAAGTAATTCATATTTTAGCTGCCACAGATACTGCGAACTTTCCATCTATTAGAAATAGCTCTAAATGATCTTTCAAAACTTCCAGTAACACCTTGCATCTGAAAACAGATTAAAACCTGAAATAATTATAAAGCTGGATGAACAGTAGTAGTCAGACGAAGTAAGGATATCTACCCCCTTTATAGCAGGAGTGCAAATTCATTAAAAAAAAGTTTTCAGCATTTTAGAAGGCATAAACCCTGGTCATGGACACATGGCCATACAAAAGTGTTGATCAGTCTTATCTTTAAAAATGTTTTATACAGCCACATACTGCATTCAGAGTTGCCTGTGGATTGGGCATAATAATCAGCAGGGGAAGGAGAGCTCATTACTACAAGCTCTCCTTCCCCTGCAGATTACCTCAGCATGAAGCCGCGTATCTCAATCAAAAAAAGATTGCTACAGAGAGCTACACAAGATGTTTCTAAATCAGCTAGCTTGGTGTTCAGTCTGTAGTTACAACCTTCTTTTAACCTTCAGAAAAGCAGTAGGACCAGGATGGTCTCTGAATATTAGCAACCTTAAAATTTAGAAATAAATCACTAAACAGATAAAACTCACCAGCAGACCTGTCCTGTCTCATGCTCACACAACTGAGGGCCAGTTCACACACATGGAAAATTCAGCAGCAATACCTAATATTAAAGGGACAAGGCATGACATTGCCAAGGTGGGGGGGCATGGGGGGCTTAGGGGTGTCTAGCACATTGTAGAGTACTGAGAGGAATCTTTCATACAAAAAAAAGTGCACAGAGTGGTACCTTATATACACATTCAGCTGCTTTAAATAACACAGAAAAGTAAGCATAACTGCAGGAAGCAAAGACATTTGCCTATCAGAAACCTTTGGACCGCACTTACATAAGAGCTCCAAATCATAATATCGGTGTTTGGAAAACTTTTTAATCAGAATGTAATATTCTGGAGAGCAATAACAGTGTTTGCATCCTTGCGCCAGACAAGTAAGAAAACCAGGCACTTGTGGCAACTTTGAGGACTAAGAGTGTCAAAGTCAGAGACTAGAATGCAACATGAGTATCACCAAAATAATGTTCTAAGTATGCAGAGAGTCGCCTAGGTATTATGTATGTTTTACTTTTTCTGAGATAAACTGTCGTCCACTCAAAAAGCCCAGTAATTTACAATGAAATCTGAAAACACTCATCTACCATGGAAGCTTAGGAGTTCAACTCTCATGTTAGTAAGATCCCTGTTGCTACTTTGCATCGCATCTAGTCTGTCTCAGTAGGTGCGAACTGCTGGCTCTTTCTTCCACTGCATACTCTGCAAAGCTATATAAGCAAGGTGAGCAGCTTCAGATGCATCCTCAGTAGGAATGTGACTAAACACATGTCCCTTTGTCAGAAATTCATCTGTATATACTCCAAAAAAGTCTCCCATAGCCAAAGGAAGATTTGAAAAGAGTTTTTGAAGTTTCCACCTAGGCTGCAACTATGTGACTAGAAGCTGTTTTAACTGTTAATTTGTCTTACCCCAGAAAACAGATCCTTCTGAAATCTCTCACAAATTCATCTTTGTCCCACTTATAAGTTTCCATAACCCAAAGCACTTTCTAAGAAGATATGCATGCAGGTATTTTCTGAAGCCATTTATTCTGACCATATTCAAGTGTTTGAAGTTAGAAGGCACTCAACTACTTTAAAGAAGAAAGCAAACAGAAAAGAACATGTAACGCAGTCAAAGCACATTAGATTTATTTTTAATTTCTGGCAATGTGCCAGAAATATTCCTTGAACTCTTTATCCAGTAAGTGCATTTCTTATGTAAAAAAGAAATAATGCTTTTTAATTTGATTTATGGAGCTAATTCTAAATCAAGAAAGCAAGGCTTTATTGCACCACTTGATTTTCAAGTGACGCTACCTCCATTAAAATTGATAAACAATGGACAAAGTTTTCCAGTGAATTTTTTTCTGTACAGAAACCATGATAGAGACAAGAAGTTACATTCATTAAAGCAGAAAAAACTTCTAGTATATTAGCTACTACATACCACTATACAGTTACTACAACATACAAATACAAAAGGCAGTATGTTTGACAGCAAGCAAATATTGGAGGCTAATGCTCACACTCTACCTTATGCTTTCATGTTGGGTATTTGAAAAAAAAAAAAAAGAACAGTGCATATGTTCTTATATAATATCTGTCATATACACACGATCTGTTATAAAAACATACTGAGACCTGGATAAGAGAAAATTTAGTATGTATGCATTTTATTCTTGAATAGCACTCTGAAATACAACTGCATTTTTACCACCAAGCTATCCACCCTGAGAAACCTAAAAAATATTTCTCTGACATGGGAAAACTCTGCTGTAAGTAACCAACAAACTCTAACTCCCCATTATTTATAATGTCAAAACTTTTGACAAGGATAGTAATGTCAGTGATGTGTTACAAACCAGAAACGTACTCTGCTCACAGGGGAGTGTGTGGGGTGCGTGAGGTGTATGTAAAAAAAAGAAGAGGGAACCACAGATTCATGTTTTCAGAGAATTGTTCAGAAAACACAGTATTGCAACAAATCTGGAAATAAAAGAATCATCTAAAGAAACCAGAGATATGTTCACTAAAACACTTAAGACGGTCATCATTTCTCACAATATATACAAAGAAATATAGAACAGCATGGTATAAAGTATTTTAGTTCATCCAGCTAAAGAAGTTCTTTATTTGGGTATAAGAATAATACAAAGCTGGTTTTCCAGCATGTACTGAGGCTTCATAAACTGCAATATTAGAATGAGAAACAGATTAAAATTAAGGGAAAGGGGGCAAAATGTAGAAGGTTAGTAGAAGTCCTTAAGACAGAATTGCTGCCAAAAGAATATGGAGTCATAACACCACACTTTACATTGTTTGATGTTCTAAAATGCAGTAAAATGCAATAGATGTTCACGTGCAAAAATATCCCAGCTTTTTGTGAATGTCGACTATTAAATAGTGACCACTCAATACAAATAATTGTGTTGTATTGTATTTCATGGGTTATTAACAGAAGAAATTTCAGTTTTGACCTCCAATATCCTGGAACATACTACACCATATCTTTACCCACTTCTGAAATGAACTGTATCTGATCAAGTACCCTGACCTGATTTTGACCCAAGATATCCCAGCACCTACTGCTGTGTACTGAATCATGTAAAATCAGCTACTAAGTGAATTTGACAAGAAACACAGAAATGCTTGCCTATCTAGATGAGATCAGACCCAAGTCCTTATAAATTATATACTTGGCATTGTTTTAGCTCCACAGAAAGCAGTAACATGTTCTGTAATTGGAATTATGAAGCCTTTATTCTATCAAAATTAAAATTAGAGACACCCTAAGGAAAGCTAATTTAGAGACACTGAAACTAAGTATAGACCAAACTTGTAGAATTTCCTGTTGTTGAGATTATCATCATGTGAGGTACTGTGCCAAGATCAGATATTTTGGGATTGGTGTTAGCAAGTGAAAGCCACAGTGACCAAAAAACAATTACATGCATCTAAGACGTCAAGCATAAGCTGATCATCTGCTAAGATCGAAATGAATTTTCTTTTTCATATTCACTGCTGTACACTTCAAATCATTATCTCACATCCTGAGGAAACCTACTAAAGTCAGTTTACCACTCATCATACAAAAGGCTGAACGCATACCCAAATTTGATAATTTCAGGGCCTTATTTAGGTGCTGCCATAAACTGTTTTTAAGTCTTCCAGTGAATGTCAGGATATATTAGACAAGGTTTCCACAAACCAAGTAAGCTAGTTTTCTGACAGGAGATTTTTAACATCATGTTTATTCACCTTTGGTAGTAGCATACAAGTCTTGTGCTATTTATGTTTTATTTAGAACTGTTAGACTTGAGATTTTAAGTACCTTGGAGATTTTTGCTTGCATCAAAAAAAAATAATTAATCATATAAATAAAATACACAATACAAAACTTGCTGTAAGTTACATGAGCATAAAATAAAGCTAAGGCATACTCACACAACATGAAAAAATTGTGGCCTATATTTTCTCCAAAATAAGTAACCCTCACATAAACTGTAATTATGCAGTGGAATAATACCAAAAGCGAATACCAAAAAAAAGTGTGAAAGCTCATTACATACTTGCAACTCTGAACAGATTCAACAGGTTTTTCAACAAACCATGCATATCTAGTAAGATGGAAACAGCTTAAAGGCAAAGGACATTTAAAATAATAAGCCTGTAAAAACTACAGTGACCTTAAATTCATGTCATCTAATTTCTCTTGTTACTATGGCATTGTATAAAGGCGTAGAATGACTCCATCTGGAACATTTTGACCAAGATATTGGAAATACCCAGGAGAACAAAGGATAATGAGAACAGCAGGAATTTCAGAAAATGGTAACAAGAAAAAAATAGGTCTCACCAGTTGAAGTCTACCAGCCATAAAATATTTTAGAATATACAACATTCACTGAAGGTATACTTGAAGTTTACACCAAAAAACGGCTATCATAAAAGCTATCTGAAGTGCTTATCATCAGAGAAGCATCATCTAACCATACTGTCCAGTGCAATTACAGAATACTAAGGTTACAGGCAAAGTTTTACCGACGAATACCTGTTATTCACAAAGTCATAGACTGGAACAAAAAAAGGAATAATCTCGTTAATCTTACCTTTTGCTGTATGAAGTTTCTCTGCCTTTCTTAAGTAAAGGAACAGCCCATCTCTCTGTCAGTGGAATTCTGGTAGATGGCTTTTCTCTTTCCACCTCTGAGTTCCTGCAATTGTTAACATATTTTTGAGATTTCTCATGGTTGAAAAATGTGGTTCAACAGAGCGTAGGAGAAATCTTAAGTTACTGAAACCAGTATTCAAAATCAGGATTATATGTTGTTGATTGCTCTCTTCCCCCTTTGTAAATATTACTAATTTTTCTTTTCCAGCTCTCCCAGTTTTCCTCCTTTGTTCTCTTGCCTGTCTCTCCTTAATTGTACTGGAAACTCATTCCTTTTTTTGAATGTTCTCTCCTCCCTTCTTTCTTTCTCTAAGATGCTGCATGCATGGAAAAACTCCCCAAATACTTTTCATATATTGTAACCCTGAACTGATAGATGTGACTCTACAGGAAAGATGAATCTCCTGTGATTTCTATTTGTATACAGATGCATCTGCATTTTTTATCTTCTATACCTGCAGAAACTCAGGCAGGATCTCAACTGTTCAACTTGCTGCATCAATAGCTAGCTGTTTTACCAGCCCCTTGCTGTTTGGCATTAGGGCCCGCCTTAATAAGGTCACTTTATCTGTCAGTGTTGGAAATTAATTCTGTTAAAACATGTGTTCACCAACATAAAATGTATATTGGTTATCCCGTTAAAACTGAACAGACACGGTGGGACCATACATCTGTTTTAACGCCCTTTTCCAAATTGTCCTTTACTGTGAGGTCTCAGATTTTTATTGTGCTCACTAGGCCTTCATATATTGCTCCCTGTTGCCAGGGTTGGCCTACCAGGGAGCATACCGAGACTAGCACAGATAAAACCTCTGTTGTCAAACACTAACTCTGTTGTTCAAAATATTTGTATTAGAAAGGCAAGACATGACGCGAAACGTACATTTCGAATGGCAAGAGTATACAAATTAGACTCTCCTCAACGAGTAGGGTTGAATGAAAGCACTTCAGGAAACTCTGTCCCAAATGAGCTACTGGCCAAAGCAAGCAGGCAGGCAAGACAGCACCGAGTTTTTTAGGTGCCAAACGGCTTTCAGTTACTTCTAGGGGCTCGGGGCCCTCCGCACGCCCCTCCAGCTGTGGGCCCGAAGGCCGTGCCGCAGCGGGGAAGGGCACTGCCAAGAGGTTCTGCAGCCGCTCTACTGCCGGGGGGTCTATGGCGAGCTCCGGCGTCGAGCTCGTCACCAGAACCTTCACGCTCCAGCCGCCTTCTCCCCTCAGCAACCGCCGAAACACACCCCGAGCACCGCGCTACTCCGGAAAGCCTTCGCCAGGCCTTAACCGACACCCTCACTTCCCAGCGAGGTCTGAGGCAGCCGCCCTTTTCGCGGGATAGCGAACAATCAAAAAAAACCAACAAAGAAAGAGAAAAAAAGGCGCCGCCGGCTGCCGGCCTCGCTCTCCCGGCAGCGGAGCCGGGCGCGGAGCTGCACCGCGGGGCGCGCGCCGCTCCCCTCACAACCCCCCGCGCGGCCCCGGCGAAGGGCACGCGCAGGGCGGGAACCCGCTGGGCGCGGCCGGCAGAGCGCACTGCCGCCCCCGCCAGCCGCGGCAAAGGCCGCTCCCCGCCGCTTTCCTTCCCCCCCCGCGGCACCGAGCGGGGCGGCAGCACGGCTCGCCGGCCCCGCGCGGGCGGAGGGAAGGGTGCGGAGCTGGCGGCAGCCAGGTAAGAGGCGGCCCCGGGGCCTCCATGTCTGTGCGGCGGCGGAGCGCTCCGCGGGGGAGGGAGCGGGACGCGGGCCCTGCCGGCGGCGGAGGACCGCCTCCCTCCGGGGCCCGCCTGGGGCTACCCGCTGAGGAACGGGCTCTTAAACCCCTGCCGGCCCTGGGAGCAGCCGGCTCCAGAGCGTGGCCTGCGGCGCCGGGGCGGGCCGCGGTGCCCCGTTCACCACTCCCGGCCGCGGAGGCAGTGCCTGCGGTCGCGGGGTGCCAGCCCGCCGGTGTAGCGGCCCCCGCCCCGAAGCCGGGGTGTTTCTGGCGGCGCCGAGGCGGCTGTTGCAGGCAGCTCCAGGCCGGGGCGGCCTGTGCCCGGAGCGCGGCGGGTGGGAGCGATGGCAAACGGGGTCCCCGCGGAGTGGAAAATCCTCTACACCCGCCCCCGCGGGAAGCAGCGCGCAGGTCCCTTCAGCGCAGCATTCTGAGCTTGGGGCAGTTGCTCAGGCAGATCTGTTCGTGCGTCGGGGTCACAGAATCGTCTCTAAAGACTAATCTCAGGGTGTCTGTTTGTGCATAGGAAATAAACGCGTCCTGATGCAACGAAAACGATGAAATTCGGTTGCCTTTCTTTCCGACAGCCCTATGCGGGATTAGTTTTAAACAAGGTCAAAACAGTAGAGACTCGCTGGCATCCTTTGCTAGCGGACTACAAGAACTGCACCATGGCTATTCATATAGCTGTTAAGGACTGGCAAGATGAAACATGGAGAGCAATTCTTTTGAATAGGCTTGGTATGACTCCAAAACAAGTGCAAGATTTGTTGGATAAAGGGGAAAAATTTGGCAGAGGAGTTATTGCAGGTAAGCAACCTTGGATTATATTTTCCAAGCAAGCTTTCAGTTCGTTAAAATTTATTCAAGTACACATCTGCTTTACACAGTTATGCTCGTTATAATATTGCTTTAACACTTCATTTGAAGAAGTGGTGCCCGAGTTGTGACTGGGACACTATTTTGATTCCTTATCACCATAAGCAGAGGTCTGTGAGGCAAGTTGTAAACAAAATTTATTCTTTTTCATTGTGTTGGAAACGTTAAGTATCTTTGACCTTAGGTATAAAGAACTTTATTCAGACCTCAGTTTTTAAAATACACTCACTCTACTAGAAACTTTAGGCTACAACTCTAAAGTCTGTACAAGAAATAAAAATTATTTGTGCTAACTCGTCGTGCAGTAAGATAGTATAACGTGGGTTGCATATTAATTTTGTTTCACGGTAATAAATGTCAACTCTACACTTTGCATTTTGAGCTTATGGATTCTTGCTGAAACCATTTTACAGCACTCGTAGTCAAGTCATGACGTTGCAGTGCTTTGCATGTCACATTAGAGTATTACATAAATAAAGCCTATTTCAGTTCTACAAATAAATGCTCCATTGCATTTGTTACTTGGGTTGTGAGGAAGTTTGTTTCTGTAACACAGTTAGGATGGAGTGGTGTTTCTTTGCTTATATTGTGATGAAATACACCATGTTGCTGCACTGTATACTTAAAAAGTTTTAATCCAGCACTCACTTTGCAGTCCTTTCTCGTAGGTATGTTTTGTTAAACCCATCTATCTTGCATTCTCATTTGAGTATTATTAGCTATTCCTGCACAACAGATTACTTCTATCACTTAGACCAAAAAATTGTTCCAGTTCTCCAGTGCTGAAAATTGTTAGGTACTAAGTAATATGCAGATCTGTAACCCTGATGGAAATTGCATACTAAATTGTGGAATAGGTATCAAAGCTTCTTTGATCTTTATTTTAACATTTTTAATCATTAAGCAATGTAGAAATTCCCTTTTATGACACTAAAAGGGTTCCAGAGAGCAGGACTTTCCATACAGTTTAATGATTTAAAAATTTTAATAGAATAGCATCCTGATAGAAACAGGGGGAGTTTTATTTTTAATGAAGCTGTTTCAAAGCCAAACATAGCTCAGGAGTTTTGGTAGCAGCTGTATCTCAGATGCAGGCTTCTTTTAACGGAATTCTGTATCACTGAGTTGTGAATATTGTAACTGCATGCTTCACCTGTTCTTCACCAACCTAAGTTCAGTCATGTAGGCCCTGTTCTGCAGTGAATGATGCTGGTTTGAGGTGTGCATGCTTCATACTGCGTTTGTTCTTCTGGTAACAAATGAGCTGGTTTGGATGGGATGATTACTTTTGGAAAACTTTGCTAGGAGATCAAACAGCCAACAAACTTTATATTTTAATTTTATAATACAGGATTAATTGACATTGGAGAGACATCACTATATCAAGAAAACTTGCCTCCTGAAAAGATTCTGGAGCTGGAAAACAAAGCTGTTCTTAGTAATCTAGAACAGAAATACTTGACTGTTGTTTCAAATCCAAGATGGCTCCTGGAACCGATTCCTGCCAGAGGGAGAAAAGGTGTGTGGCAGGTGGACATCCCTGAAGAACTGATGCCTTCAGAAGTGTAGGTGTTGCCCATATAATTTTTCCTGCCTAAATGCACGCTTGCAATTCACAAGTCAGCATCTTGAGCACCAGCAAGTTGTTTAGGATTCCCTTCCAAAACTAATGGTTTGTAATAGCAAATATATTTGAAGAACTGCTCTTCTGAGGCAAAATAAACAAGATGTCATTTGTATGACTATTACTGGAAATTATTAATGGTTTGCCACATTTCTCCTATACAAATAACTAAGTAAATGTGATGTTTTTAAAGACATGGTTGATGTATTGTGTGCTAATTTAAAACATGAGTACATACAACCCTATTATATGATGCATGCATCTCTGATTATATGAGGAAGAAAGAGTTTTGTAGGACCATTCAGAAAAATGGTGCTTGGAAGCAGGCTGCCATCATTAATATGACATCTGTCTCACAGCTCGCTCCTTACCTTACATTTATAGGATCACTGAGAAAGAAATCATCTGAGGCAGCCAGTCCTAAGGGCTTCTCGGGTAGAGGTTTGCTGCATGAGGTTTTTGCACATGCTGTGTGTCCTGCTGTAAATGTAAAACTTCCAGAAATGACGAGATTTTCCTCATTCACGGGTTAGGTACATTAGATGTGCATATGATGGGGAGCAGTCTGCAGCTTACAGCTCTGATGTGACAGCTGTTGTAGAAAGGCCTCTGTTAGAAAGTGCTTTTACAAAATTAAATGAAGCAAGTATTGTAATACTTCTTATTTAAGATGAAAAATATTAGTAAGCTTTGAAGAATCTAATATTGAAGACAAGTGTGACAAGTAACAAATAAAAGTCTCTAATTTTGGCACTTTTTTCGAAATTCACACCCAGCATTACAGTGAAAATCCTTTTGACTTTCTGAAGCGAGGCCCAAGGCCAGGCATGGCTGTAAAACAGGACACGACAACTGGCAGAGGCTTTTTATTCAGATAGTTTATTGGAACAGTTAGGAGACTCTATTCCCTTGGACTACACAACTTCTAAAAGAGGTGTGGAAGGCACCT
>JANZLQ010000040.1:9420062-9442687 GCA_026212715.1 Elanus axillaris
GGCTGCTGCCAGCCCAGCTGGGGAGGTGGGAGGTGCCAGCCCTGGTGGAAAGGGACTGTTGGGCACAGCTGGCATGGCACAACCCAGTGAAGCGGCAGCAGAAGCAGCAGCTGGGCCGGGGCTGCTGTGCTGCGGCAAAAGGGAGGGGTCCAGAGGGTTGAGTTCCCTGCCTGCCACTGGCACAGGTTCTGCACATGTCAGAGCAGCAGTGCATGCAGACATTGAGGCACATCGTGTGGCAGGTACAGTCTTCCTGGGTGCAGAGGTGTGCACATTCTCCCTTAGACCTGCTGTGAACGGACTGCTTTCCTCCTCGAAAGTGGTTTCCCACGCAAGCTCAACATCTGGTTTTCTTTTCTGGCAGTGTGCATACAAATCCGCATCTGGTGAAAATCCTGCTGGTGTTTGATTTTTTGGGACCAAAGCTTCCCTTATACATCCTATATGGATATATACATCCTATAAGGATATGGAAAATGCCTTCTAAAATTTGGGTTGTAGTAGAAGTGAAACTAAAATATACAAAGGAAAAGAGTTAGTTGCCACCACCTTGAGACTGGAAACCACAAAGATAAGAGAACTAAGAATTTTAATTGCAAAAGAGAAATGCAGATGTTAAAAAGGACTATTAGGGGTGTTCTAAACCTTAAGTTTAGGCTGAATAAAATGGTGCAAAACAGTCCTGTTAAGTAGGAACCAGCCTTGTGGTTTTGCTGCTTGGTAGCAGAGAAGTGTAGGATTATCAGAAGCATACAAACCTATTTAGAAACCCAAATACCATTACTCTTCAGCAACTTTAGTGTGGAATGAACATGGAGGTAACTATATAATGCCGACACATACCTTCTCAGCCTTCAGCAAATGCCACAAGAAAACGGCACATCTGGTCCAGCAAGACACATAGCAAATACCAAAAAGAAAAAACAATCCCGATAACAATGACAGTATCTTTTCATTTTATGTGCCCAAAGTAATTGAAAATAACAAATATATATTTTATCAGCATTTCTGCTACTCAAATGCTATCTCAAAATCTGTTGAACATGAAATGAGAAACAAATGACAAACAGAACATGTACTACCATCCTCATCTCCTATGTAGTAAAGGCTTATTTAACTGGAACAGATATCTGTCCTACTAGAATATTCTAAGTTAGTTTGCACGTAGAGGATCCAACATACCTCCCCAGCTGTTTCTTCTGCTAGCAAGTCGTTGCATGAGCCAGATTTTGGAAAATGCCACAGCCTTCTACTGGATCTGTACAGGTGGAGTTGATGAGTAAAGCTTTTCATAGTCTCACTTTGAAAAATTCTCAGACATCCTCTCCTTGCTAGTACTTCCTCTTCAAACAATTCTTCATGAATCACTACACACTTTCCATTGTCACCCCACCAAATGGACTCAAACTGACCGTTTTCAATAACATGCCAGAGCTTCTTCATAAAGCTGAAGCATGGAGACGCATTGACTTTGCTAGAGCTCTCTTTTTGACCAGGGTTGCCTAGTTGAAATTTGTAAAGACCTTTCTTCTGTTGGAGGTTCAAAGGCAGTGTCACTAGCTTCGTCACATGCTGGACAGAGAGAATTCAAGCCTGACAAATCAAATCTCTTGGCCAAACCAGAATCACATGAAGTTTCCAATGAGGAAAGCCCCATTTTAAATTCTTTTTCTCAGTTTGAGTAAATTTTTCAGCTGAACCCTAGCAGCTAGACTGTCCTGCCAGACAGCCAGATGAAAAGTGACCAACGGAGTGAGACTTCCAAGGGAAAAACCTCAAACTTCAGTGACATCACAGAGCAGCATCCGTTTCCTAGCAACATGAAACAGCAGCAAGTGCTAAATCGCACTTGTTGCTTTTCATTTCCAGATTTATTTTTTTTTTTACTCAAGAGCCAAAAAGTAAATACAACTGCAACAGAATTTTAAGTGTAGGATAGGACAGTGCTGTATTGGGTTTCAGCCATTAGCTGGTCCACAGGGAGGAAGAGGGAGGTCTGCATTGTTAGGAATGAAAGCACCATATCTCTGAAGTTTTTCAGGTGCACACCTTTCACACATGCAAAAATATCCATACGCTTTTTGCTCTTACTGCCATGCTAACACTAACAAAACATGATCCATGGTATTTAAGCTACCTAAATAGTGGGTTCACTTAAACACAAAAGAGCAGCTGCAAGGATGTGGCAGTATCTGACATGTTGTTATAAGCTACCAGAGTACAGGTTTCAAAGACTAAATGTCTCTGAAGCTTCTTCTGGAAGTCCAAGACAGTATGCCCAAGAAGGTCTTTCTTCACACAAGAAAATGCTATACACCAACACCAATGAGCTCCTATCTTGAAAAGTTTAATCATTTACACCAACATTCTTACAAAGTTGGTAACAAAGACCAAGCTTTGATATTTATACCAGCTAACTGACAGCTGTAAAACCCACAACTGATGGTTCTGGCATAGACTGCACACACGATGCAAGAGGGAACAGCTTGTTAGACAGCCAGTCTAATGGGAGAATGGTGTACATGCTGCTCAAGAAGAATTAAAACGTGGAACTGGAAAAGCAACAAAACCAACACTTAACTCCCAAGCCAGTGCAAAAGTTGAAATACTTACATGAAAATTTACATAGCTAACTCAAAAACATCATGTAAGTTGCTATACATTCTATTCCCCCCCCCAAAAAAAGCTTTCCAGTCTTGCCTCAAAAGTGCAACACTCCTGTGCCTCTATGGTTAAGACAGTGATTGTTGCTGAACAGAAAAAGAAGTAAAAAGGTACTATACTAAGGCATCCTCAAAAAAGCATTTAAAACAGAAATAGAAATCAAGTGTATATTTAGGAGCTAAAAGACACCTGGGAGAGCATAGGCATTTCATACAGGGTTTTTAAAAAAATATTTTTAGATAATACTTATACTGTACAGGACAAGACTTTTAAATATATTACACTGCTAAAATGTTCATATAAATACTATACAGGCAAGCGTGCAACCAACCTGTTAGGAAGGTTCACAAATTAGACCACCATGTATCTCTAGAAAAGCTCTCAGCTTATCTTCAAGATCTCTGATTTGTGTAATCCAAGCCACTGATTCAGCAATACCTATTTTAAAGTAATTGTGACAAGGCATGAGATGAAATACATTTGTCTGCTGATTCCCAGTTCCAGTTTAACGTGCTGCTGTCACCTTAATCTGGCAAATCAATGTTTAACTTGGGAGGTGGAATCACATATTTTCCAGGACTCTGCGTAATGACGACTCCAGTCTTTTTTCGAAACATTGGTGCAATTTTTGGTGGTTCAGGCAGTGGTGTTTCTTCTGTTTCCTCATTATCTTCATGATGAAGATCGTAAGAAATATTTCCATATTCTCGTAAGAATGGGAAAATTTCAAGCAGGAACTGGCAAAAGTCTTTGCGAATTCCAAACCACCCTAAAAAAAAATCATTTCACATTATTGCAGAATATAATAAAGATTTAATTAGGTAGGCAGACTATGCAATCTCATTTCTCTTGATTGTTTGCATATGAACATAGTGCTGCTTCTCAGTGTGTTACACTTATCATACAATGTTACAGTTCAGATAATATACATGCAGATATATGTACAGAATATATACATTCATTTGCATTCCTCTGCATGTCTGCACATGCATGTCTGTGTTATGTCTATCTATAAGTTACAGCTATACTACCACAGCAAGGATCCGTTTCATTTCACACGTTGAGCAGTGTCAGGTTACATAAGTACACAGCAAAAGAACACAAAAGATTTTGCATCTCAGTCAAAGCAATCAGTGCCACATGGGAAGACATTCATACCAACTTTTGTTTGATACATACAGGTTACAGTATCAGAGGGAACTTGATGCATAGGCAGACTCTGATTAGTAAATGTAAATTACTAAATTCAGTATTCCCCAAATACTTTAGTCATTAGCCAAATACAATGTGATGCCAGGACTATCTCATCCTTGGCATTACCTGTGCTAGATTGGAAAAGAGTATGCATTTTGTGTTTCTCATGCATTTTGCTATGTGCAAAGACTTGGAAAGAGAGCATTTAAGTAATCGGCACTTGTAATTCAGCAGATGGTACTCCTCTGTTAACCAGTACCAAAGGTCAGTGTGTTAAAAGGAACAGCCTGCCCAAGTCAATCTTTCACACTGAACAAAAGCAAGGTAAAGTATTTGCCTGGGAAGATCCCATACAACCCATCTTTTTGCAGAGAATATACTTCGTGGCCAACTGTATTTCACTTAGCATTTTAAAGTTGGATTTTCATGCAAGTCTTGAGGCTCACTTCAGATGAATTCTCTTTTTTAAAAATTTACTAACCCTACAGAAGATAAAGGACATGTGGCTTTCCAAAAGACTAATCTGGCCATAAATTACAAAGAGCATGCATTTAAAAAAATACATATATGTCTATATCTCACCAGTAACAATTTTCCATACAATGACAATATAAAAAGTAAACTAAATGTACAGAGAAGCTTAGTCATGACCAAAGAAATTAATTCTCAATACACTTCACAATTGGCCCAAAACTGAAGTAAGTTTATGTAACAAAACATCACAGCTGGTTCCTTTCAACTCTGAAAAATCCTAATAAATTTTATTGCCTTGTCCACAAGAAACATGAACTGCAATGTGGATGGGAAGAGCTACTCATCTGTACTGGTTCAGTAACATTAGATGGCTCAAAGTGCAAATACTCCTTTCAGCAGTGCTAGTTGCAGTGGGGATAAAAGCCTAGTAAATCTACACTGGCCACTCAGGCAACTGAAGTTACAACTAAGCAGCACAGAGCCATATTTGGCCAAAGAGGAAAGACAATACTAGTTCAGGCTGCTAAGACAAACGCCAATTAAAAATGGTAGGTGCTACACTATTTTCAGAACCCAGAGTAGAAAGATCCAGTCACGTCCCATGAGAATGAAAGCCATGGAAATAAGGAAGGATAAAAGGCTAAGTTACAATTAAAAGCCCATTGGGATTTCAAGTTGAGTCCAAGCAGAACTTATGCTCTTACAGGATTAAGAAAAAAAAAAAACCAACCCAAGAGACAGTATAAACACTGAAAACTTACTAAAATCACCTGAAAACCAATAGTAACAGACACATATGAATTCTTTCATGAGAGAATATACACCAAAAAAAGCACTTTTTGAAAATACAAGTCTTGATACATTGAAGCCCGGTGTTTCAATCTGTTTCCATTTTTCAATACTTACAGTGATTTCCTCCTTTCTGTCCAAATGTTGTTGCCATTAAAGTTATCAGTGAAAGCCAGAGAGGAACAAATATGGGTATAAAAGAAAAAGAATTATGCCCATCCAGTCTGTGTACTAGTAAGATCTAAATGGAAAAAAAAAATTATACAATGTCAGTTTAATTGCAATACCCACTTCCAAGCTTCTTAAAACATATGCCGATCTCAGATCTTTAAATTCACACATCTGTGAAGAAAAACGGCCACCACAGAAACATGGAGTTACAGTTCCAATGTGATGCATATTTTACTCAACGTTTAAAGAAATGTAGAATTTTTTCTTTCATATTTGCTGTTAATATTTTATTCCAAAACAAAAAGCAGTTCTCAGTACTTTTTAGTAAGTTGAAAAAGAGACAGAGCAACATTCATCGCTCACTGAAAAAAAAACAAGATACATAAAACTCGTTATGCTTTTTCCTACCTCAAATGTGAGCAATGGAACTACAATTGTCATCCAGCTGACAGCCATTGTTATGTGTGTCCTCCTTTGCTCAGCAATCACATCCATAGAGCGCAAGAACAGAACAGACCATACAATGTAATAGAGCACTACTAGACACAGAAAGGACATCAAGATCCACAGAGGAACACAAACAACCTGAAAGAAAAAGAAATTAAGTTCTTTCCCTCCCCCCAACAGTGATACACTTTTATCAGGCGTTTTTTTTGTTTCAGGTGTGGGGTTTTTAAATAAAACAAGTCTACGTATTAAGTCTAAACAAGTCTAACATAATCGCTAACAGAGAAGCTTCACACATCGGGTGCACTTGGGGTTCGTCCCTCAGTTAGCTTTGTAAACCCCATTAAGCTGAAACAATTTAAAATTAAGCCATTGTAATTCAACTTTAATAAGACTTCTGTGACTTCATGTAGGCTCACACAGTACTTGAAACTCATTTTAGCAAGTATTTTCTACATGTTGAAGCAGTTTCTAAATTAGATCCTGTTTCTAGCTTTTTGGAAAATAGAAAGGACACTCATCACCATGCCAGATTATCAGTTTTATAGTAGTTTACAAAAACCCAGACACAGAAACAGCACTTTTGTATTCTAAGGGCACTTGGGATAGGAAATCTCAGCAGTTTTGACAGTGACCACTTGCACAGTAAGTGGATTTACATGCATGGTAACACAACAAATAAAAGAAGTTATTTGCCACAGCATATTTACCAGCACATTCCCTAACTTGCCAATCATTTTCATGGCTAGTTTAGTGTTCCCACTGGAAACCTTTGGTTAGGGTTTCTCTTTCAACAACTGCTCAGACATCAATTGCAGTTGATGGCACATCCCTCTCCCCCAAAGTTTGAAATGGCCAAAGAACAGCTTCTGTTTCCCATTACCACTGAATGAGATGCCAGATCGTTAAGCAAGCAAAAACGTGATCATGGACTCTGATCATAAATTAATGGTTCCCTATAGTAAATATCTTCATGAAATTCAGCATTTAAACAAGGATAAGAAGAAAACACTTGTTACATACAAGCCACGGCCATCTGATGATCTCGTCTAGTCTAAGTGCAATAAATATGAACTGTAGAATATTGACTGAACACAAGATTTCCAGCTAGAAAAAGAAAAATACATTAGTTAACTCTTAGCATGATAAAGCTATTTCCAAGATAACCAAAGAATCTGTCAAAGGACTTTTCTGACTCCATGCTTATCGCTGCAATATGGATCACTTGCATTTACAATAGATATTACTAAGCATCCCTAAATTTGGGAGGCTGTGGTCCCAACGGAGTAGGTGTAGAGGCAGCTGTCTCCTAAGGAAAGAGCTTCCAGGCATTTTAAAAAAATAAAAGCACTACTTGCAACATTTACTAGAGTGATTAGAGAAACAAGAAAAGCCAAACTAATCAGACTGAAAAAAGCAAAGCCTTGGAAAACAACTTCAACTATTTTCTTCAGATAAGAAATACTGCTAGAATTAAATTAACAAGTAGTAAGAAGTCCTTCAATTCAAAATTAGCAAAATTTGTATTTAAAGGTATCATATAGCAGTGGCAGTAATGTAATACAAAAGTTACATGGGTTTAACTACCAGTCCAGTTTAAAAGTCCCAGCTCTATCTGGTGGGTAAAAAATACACAGAATAGTGGAAGATGACATCCAAATTCAAGCATTTACTGTATAATTAGAGATATTTTAAATGACACTTAAGACATTTGGTTTCTGAAGCAATACAGAAAAGCAGTACTTCTCATTAAAAATGTTAATGAAACCTTTTCAGGTGCCCTGCTTGCCGCTATGAAAATTTACCCTAAAATATGCTTTTAAAAATAACAAGTTTGTATCTAGTTTGAACAAAGTGAGACAATGAAACACCATCAGGCTTGGTAACATTCTGTTTCTAAAGTCTATGGGCAACCTACATGGGCAGGAATTTCAAAGATCAGACAGAAAATTATTATCTGAAAAAATATCTGAAGCTCTTGAGTGTAAGTTAGAAACATTCTCCATTTTAAAAGAACATACAGGGATGTAAGGCATCTATAAAATGTAGTATTTCTTAGAAGGCAGACACTACATGCTACTTCTCACTAACATACATGATTGGGTACTATGATCTCTTGGAGAAATGCCTTTGAAATTCACAGTACAGGGAGTCAAAAATCCAACAGGCAGCATGTGCTTGCCTACTTCAGAGACTGCACTGAAATCTCTTCACTGTTGGAAGTACAGGTTACTTTAAAAAGACTGGAAAAGTAGACTTAGAATAATTTTGTACCACTGGCTTTCTCAAAAGAGTAAACTACCAAACACCCCCACAACTCAAGCTTAAGACCAAGCAATGTGAAAACTGCAAGAGCAAATAGAAATGAAAAAAAATAAAAGCAGAAGATCAATTGCTATAAATAATTCTTAAAATCAAGTTAACATTTGAGCTATATATGGCAAGTGCATGTATATTTGGAGTGGCTAGGCTCACAAATTAATGAATTCAATACGCCTTAAATAAATGATGCTTTACTGACTATAAAAATAGCTAACACATAAAAGAAAGGTTTTTCTGAGCCCACCATGATACGTAGACAAAACCCTACTATGTACTTACTGATCACCTAATCAGTTTCAGAATTGGAATAAACAGATCATAACTTTCAGATTAAAAAATTATGAAAATAACCATAGATGAACAACTACTTTGATCATTCATGCCAAAATTTAATATCCTGGATTAAAGACGGGCCACTTACGTTTCTAGCAAATGAAAGGGAAGTAATAAAATTTTCCCAGGGTAAAGAGAAAAGAAAGTAGAACAGCACTAAGTGAAGATGACAAAATAGTAAAAGGAGTTGACAGTTCAACTGCATAACTTATTTTCTTTGAGATTTCCTTTTAAGGGTGAGTGGATTCCACTTTTTTCTGCCAGTATGTAGCAGCTGTGCAGTCATCTACAAATCAATGGGTAATCAAGCATCATCCAATAGAAGACAAGTACTTCTACACAAATTTTACTTTTAGGAATGCTCAACCGTGGCTAGAACTCTGCAAAATGAAATTCTATTTGCAGTAATTTAAAATCAACAATTTAAGGTATCAGTTTACCAGCCATCCTAACAATCACTTATCAAAAAATGGTCCTCTCTCTAAACTTGGCTTATGCTAATGTCATGAGAAATATTCTAATATTCTCTTGAAATTAAAAAAAAAAACCCACTGAAAAAGCTGAGCTTCACCTAAAAATCAGATTTTTAATTGTCACAGGGTAGTTTGAGGACATGAAGAAAAAAAAAAAACCTTAAAAATATCAATTCAGTAAGAATTCTAAATTTATTGCAAAATGCCACAACCATGGAAAGATCTTGATAATCCCTGTGAAGTTCTTCCAAAACCAAAAGGAGTGAGGAGTTAGAAAGGAAAGAAGGTGGAAGCAGAAAATGAAAAATTACTGGTTTACACCTACCATCCACATTACCAAATTAAAGATTAAGCACACAAATTGGGACAGTAAGACATTTTCAACTGTGATTATCTAGGGCTTTGGAAGTTGAATTCTGCCTAGGGACAGTGCTTCCTATCAGTGGAATTTTCTTCAATACTTTCTGGTTTAGTATCTAGTATTAGTCTACATTGCAGAGTTTGTGGTGAGTTCTTTTTGACACACAATAATAAAAAGGCAGGTTTTAAACATGCTGCAATTTGGTAGTTGAAAAAACTAGAAGAGACTAGAAAAAATTATATTATTCTTGATGCTGATTTTTCACTCCCGCAGGTCAGTGCAAACAATTAGTTCAATTGATGCAGTCATCCATATCTTGCTTTACTGAGAGATAAACTGTAACCCAATTGATACAGACTCTTGCATTGCCACAAATTTTACACGTAACAAATGAAGCGTTACCTCCAGAGACCTGTCATGTCGGAATCCCCACACGCAAGCTGCAACTGACACTGGGGATACAAAGAATAATGGCATGAAGACCAGAAGCCAGAAATGGGTTCCTCTTTCAATCCTGTCACACACCAGAACTTCAAACATCAGCAGTAGCAGGTGGATGCCTACTGCAATTAACATCGCTTTGAACTCCACACAGGTTTCTCCTTCTGCTCTAAAGAAAGGATAAGGAAGCATCCAGTTTACTCACTACTAGAAAAGCACACTATCCTGCAAATGTCCCAAGACACTTTGTTTACAATTGTTAAGTTTCAGATATTACCAGTTGTTTTTAATAAACGTACACATTATGCCCAAAGAGCCACTATTAAACTGTATTACTGATGACGTTAACAGGATTTCTTGCCTATAAAGCTGCATATTTAAAGTATCTTACTCAAAGAGGGCAGTGGGATTTTTACAGCTTGAAAATTTTCTAAGGATTCCATAGCTGTGTAGATAAAACAGGATTTCTGTGCTACCACTTAAACACTCAGGTATCACACAGGCTGTTAGGAAATAAGCCAAGTCTAAAATTATCTGTTTGGTTCCTACACCAGCTTTCACTTAATCAACTTCTTTCCCCAGAATTTCTTTATTCACCAAAATCAGCATATAGCAACAGAATTATTATCTATTACAAAAAGTAAAGTGCCTGTAAAATAACAGCACACACAGAAACCACACTTTTTCCTACACAAATAGAGCCATTACTAGAAGGGGCAAACAAGATCTGAAGCACACAATACAGTGTTGTATCAGAATGAGACCTGTGCTCAAAATTTTTCATTTAATATTCACCATAAATAGAAAAGAGGATTGAATTTATTGCACTTCATTTAAAGTAGTTTTTCTTTTCCCCTAGCATGTTCAAATTCACATCCTATTTGAATTACCAAAAAAAGTAAACACGGACGTATTTAAAGGTCTAAAAGTTATTTTACCCTGAACTGACAATTAAAATAGCAACGTTAAACAACTTTGACAAAAACGAAAAGGAATTTATAGAATTTGTTCCCACAAACATCTTATTTTGGAATTGTTACACATTTGCCTATATTAGTGTTTAAACTACTTGAATATTTCTTAAAACACTGCAGCTAAAGTCTGAAAAAAATTCTCTATGTTCATGGCATATTCAAGAATCACTGAACATTCATCCATATGTTCACTGAGGTTATATGCACACCAAGGAGAAAAAAAAAATAAAAATCAATATTCTTCAGCCTGATTTGTACGTTTGAGGAAACTGATTCAGAAAATAATCCAATTAAATATAGTATATTCCTACTGCATATGAAGATACATGTTTGTATATGGCTTAGACCAAAGTAAAGAATTCCCAGTGTTCTTACAGAAAAGTGCAAAAAGTCACTCCATGAGAAGTGTTAGCTTCCCAAAGACAATATTGTTGAAGCTTGTGATGAACTGTTGCAACTAGGATTAAGACATCCATAGCTGCATAGAGCTGTTTGCATACACTATAGGTTACAATAATTATTTTAAATACGTTGAAAACAAACCTTCTGGATGCTATGTTGTTAAAAAACCTATTTATTAATTTGATTCAGTATGGAAAACACATTATGTTCCCTCTATTTTGCAAAATAAATATCATCAACTTACCGGTACTGTGGGTTTCGGGCCCATACTCCTGTTCCCACCGAGGCCCCAACAATCACCATTAACTTCCACAGCCATATTGGAGCAAATACAGCCCAGTAACTCCACTGAATTTTGTCATCCAGACGTAGAGAGAGCAACACGGAAAAAAGCAGCAGGCAGGCATAAATAAGAAATTTGCTATTAAAAAACCCAAAAAAAACCCAGAGTCAGAGATTAAGGCAGGCAACTTAACATGAACTTTGTAGAGAACAAGGAAATCAGTCATAGCTGAAATTTAATCAGTATACTTCCTAACAGAATACAAGTGTCAAACTTCTTTGCAAAGAATCAAGTCAGTTCTGAAGAGTCAAATATTTCATCATAAACATAGCATGTCATCTCTTTCACTTGTAAAACCATTGCTTCAAGGGAACACATCAAAAACATTCTTGCATGACAAACTCAATGAATGGACATCTATAAATAGTTTCCTCCCACAAGGATCCAGTCAGGAGCTGGAGCTGTATTATTAGAGGCTCAGAAATATACCAGTCATATATGTTTTTAGAAAATGTGTTCTCCCACACAAATCAATTGAGAGAGTTTTTTTGACATTCTAAATTAAGTTATATAATTTATGTGTTTTTATCCAAACTATTTTTAACTAAAAATTAAAAACTATTACATATTGTAATAAGGCAGACTCCAGAGCTGGTTTTTCTTTAATTTTTACATTTAGTTTAAAAAAAGCAACTTTATAGAAAAAAAAAACCAACAACCAACAGGTTAAACTTCCAACAAAGTTACTGATTATACATTGAAGTTTCTAACTGGAATACTGAGGATGGTGCTTTCAAGTTTAAAATAGTTATGTAGATATATTTTATAAACTAGTCAACCTAAGAATAAATAAAGGTATCCAGAATACTTGAGAGCAGTGGCACAGCAGCTGCTTGTACCAGCAAAAACCAGACAAAATAATTACATAGTACACGATTTCCTCACAGTACAGGAAGGGAAAAAGTCACCCACACATTCACCAGAGGATCACCAACTGCTTTATAGAACACGTCATTAGGCTTCAGCACCACTTCAGTGAAGTAATTATATGTATTTTAAAGCATGGATAACTTAAGGAACAGAGTAAATACTTGCTACAGAGTAAAGCAGCAACAGTCAGGAATACTACCCTCACTCCAACAGCGCAACTCAAACTCTCCACTTTCACTCTCATCAAATAATAGAACATTCATTAGATCAGCACTGCCTTGTTTAGATATCAAGCTGCTTTGCCTCTGTTCAGAACAAGCATCTTAGCTGCCCCTTAATAAGAAAAAGCAGTTTTATTGTGTCAGCATCTCCTCACATGCTTGATGAAACTACCTCAGGATAGGATGATATAGAAGTTGCTCTTCACAGCAACAAAGGGATTCCTCAGCTTCCTAGGCTATTCACTTTTCAAATGTTCAATACTGGTGCAATTTGTACTTTCCCTGGCTCCTCAATAAATACAGAAGTAAAGTCCCATGTGGCAAAATACCACTGCTCCCTGAGCACTTCAGTAAACATCAAAACATTCAAGATTAAGTTATCTGCACAAGGGCAACATTCAGCTCACTCATTCATCATTTAGACAGCATCCAAGTAAGCTGCAAGCATCGCTTAGCAAGAACAAAACTCTGTAAGCTTCTGGAACATCTGTTCCTACTTTTCCATTACTTCCAACCACACATATTTAAATTGTTTATTTCAACCTCTCTGCAACAATGCATTTCCTGAAGCACTGGTTATTTTTCTGTTTCTCTAAACAGCCGACTGAACACAGCGTTTTGTAAATGCAACCAGGTAAGGCCTCTTTCACAAGCAAGATGTTTCCAGAACTCTCAGTATTTCATGCCACCCTGCACAAGCTACTTGCAGGCCTTTATCCTGTCATCTTAGACTACCTGGTAACAGCAAACCCAGTAAAATTCAACCCATTCTCTCAGCATCTTCAAAGTCACATGTACCCATACTTGCTCGGCAGGACAGCAGAAGCCCAAGTTGTATCGACTATCGTCTTGTTAATTGTAAGAGAGCCCAGAATGAAGAATCACTGTCAGCAATTCTCCACACGCAGGCTGGGACTGGGAGGCACGATGCCTGTGCACCTGCAAGAACGGAGCCTTTGCCGCACGCTAAATGCCTGTAGAGCACGATAGATGCCTGTGTTGGAGCGCAAGGCGATGTTGCTTTCCAGAATACAGCTTTGTACCCCAAATCGTCGAGTCGAAAATTTAAAGACCTGGGACGAGCAACGTGAGCAAGTCACACAATTAAACAAAAAAGAGGGAGTTTCAGTCCGCAAACCAGGTGAGGTATGCCCGCCCTTACGGCCGCCGCGACCAAGCAACGGCACCCGCCGGTCCGAACACCCTGTTCCAGAGCCCCCGCCCCGCGGAAGGGCCAGCCCAGGCCCAGCTCCCCCGCAGTGCCCGGGGGTCGCACGCAGCAAGGCCGCTGCGGGCCGGGCCCCCGCCCGCCGCCGCCGCTACTCCCGGGGCTAACGCTGCCGGCTACCGCCCCAGGCGACCCGCCGCGCCGAGCACCCACAGCGGGGAGGGGGGCCGCTGCGGTGCTTCCCCCGCCGAACGGCAGCGCTATGCCGCAGCAGGGGAGCCGCCGGCGCCGGGCCAGGTGCCGCTCGCTCGGCCACCGCGCGGGACCGGCAGCGGCCCGCCCAACGACGGGCCCGGCGGGGGCGGCGCGGCCCGAGGCCGCTCGTTAAGCGCTGGGCCGCCCTCACCTGGGGTTGAAATCCTGGAACAAGCCGCGCAGGTTCATTGCGGCTCGACCCTCCGCCCCCGCCCCGCTCTACCAGGCACGCATGGCGCGGCCGCCGCCGCCACCACCGGAGCCTAGCCTGGCCTGGCCTGGCCGCCGCTCCGCCCCCGCCGGAACCCGGCAGCCCGCACGGCCCCGCGCATGCGCCAGGCCCCCCCCCTACCCCGGCGGCATCCCTCTGCCGGGAAACGGGCGGCCCTCTCTACCGGGCTTCACGGGCGCGCGCTGCGCAAGCGCCCGCCGACGGCTCGCGCATGCGCCCTAAGCAAAACGGACGCTCTGCCAGCAGATGGGCCGGGCTCCGAGGCGGGGAGCGAGGTGGCGGCTCGGCCTGGCCCTCGCCCCGCCGCTCCCTCCTCCTCTTCCTCCTCCCCGGCGGCCCACCGGCAGGAGCACGGTCTTCTCTAGCGCCCGGCCCGGCAGGGTGGTGGCTGGCAGGCCGTCTCCCAGCGGGGAAAGGAGGGGGCGGCCCGGGCCTCTCCCCGCTGAAGCCGCCTCTTGAGAACGGCGCCTGAGGGGAGCTGGGCCGAAAGCAGGGGAGCTCCCCGCCGTGGTCGGGAGGGGGGTGGCCTCTGGGGTGTGTGGCGATGTATGTACTGAAAGTTGTCATAATCCAGTGCTCACCGAGAAGCCTGTCAAATACATATTAAAAAAAAAAAAAAAAAAAAAACAGTTAACTTTGTTAGGGGAAATCAGTATGGCCTTTTCTGGCTTATGTTTAAAACTTTTTTGATGGACTAGCACAATTCTTCAGCCTTTACTGGAAAAAAAAAAACCCTACCCTACAGTATGTCAGGCTGCATAGTAAAGAACGGTGTTTCTATCCAGTTCCTTTGTAGGGTTAAATTTGCGTTTACTTCGTGCTTCAGAAAGCCTGTTTGCACTGACCGGCTGCTCTCATTCCGCCTCTGTCAAGAGGCTTGCTGCAGAGAGACCTAGAGAAATATCCTCTTCTTGCGAACCCAGAGTCCTATCACCAACGTTTATCTCAGGTTGTGTCATTTCCTTTTAAATTTGTGACTGCATTTTGGAAGTTAAGCACTGAGCTTGGTTATTTTAAAAATATGGGCTTAGATAATCTGTTCGGAATCTGTTCAAAATGTCGTATTTGTTGCCTGTTCATTTGTGTTTTACCTCACGCTTGAGTAAACTTGCACTGTCTTATATGTGTTTGTAGAAGTCCGCATCATACATTCTTCAAACTATTAGTGAAGCCAAGCCCAGAGGATCTGGAGACAGATTTGTTTGATTCTGCCACAATTTGTGACATGGCTGTTCTCATTAGATGATAGCATTAAATCACACATTATTTGGACACATCGTGAGTGTCTGGTTGTCTTCAGGGACCTTCCCATTAACTGGTGGTGATATCTGGCCATCGTTGGATTGAACAGGCTAATCTTACATTAAAATGAAATGGTAACAAATGCTGCTGGAAGGGAAGATACCAGCAAAAGAAAGAATTAACACAAGGAAGCAGAAGAAGTGGGTTTGAACTTAGGTATGCTTGCTACCTGCTGTGGGCTTAGCTCCTTCTAGGTGGTAGAAGAAGAGTTAGCAGTGGACAAGTCCTGGACAAATTTTCTTCTTTGCAGTTGCATTGGAATAATACCTAGGGACGTACCCCCCTCAAACCAACTTGTTTAAATTTATCTCCAGAAAATTACTTGGAAATCTCAAAGTGTTATTTTGAAGGTGGAAAGAAATTAGGTTAACTTGCTTATTCAGCGTTACCCAGTAAGTTGCCTGAAAAACTAAAAGCAGTCTTCATGTGTTATTTAGCTTTATCCTTGGACTGTACACATGCCCAATGGAATACAAAAGTAACATGGAGAATGGGGCAGTTTTTCTGCCAGCATTCTTTTAAACTACATTCTTATCAGTAATCCCTCTTCTGTGGACATGATTTCAGGAGTTTAGTTCTGGTTTATTATTGTGGAAGCTACCTGTACAATACATTTCCTTGTTACTCTAGATATGAATCAATGTGTATGGTAAGAAAAAAAAAGAAAAAAAAAAAAGAGAAGTCCATTCTAAAAAGGCAGAGAGCTACTTTCATTGCATATTCTGGAATTGATCACATCAGCCTTTTAAACGTCCTTGCATGAGGATGAATGCTGAAGATTTTGCAGATAGTAATTAAATGCTGCAAAAGTGATTAAATGCTCAAAAAAAAATCGTTATAAGAAGTTGAGTGTATTTCAAAGACACTGAGATCACTTAATTATGTTACGTACATACCCTCTTGGAGACAAAATATTACATACCAGAAGACTCTTCAGCCAAGCTAGGAGAGGCATAACAAGAATCAAGGCTGAGTACTTCAGCTGAACAAATATTGGTTAGAGAGGAGAGAACTGGTGTTTCTTTTGTCTTTTTTGGTTTTGAAGTGAAAGTAATTAGCTGTTGGAACAAATGACCCTGAGAAACAGGAAATTTTTCATTTTTAAATGAAGTCAGGGTGCCTCTTTGAAAGACATATGCTAGTCAAACTCAAGTCAGTGAGCTTGACTGTAACAAGGGTTATGAAATTATATAGCAGATCAGGACAGATATGATGACTATATCAGGATGGATTATCTGTTGACTCTTTCTAAACTGAAAATCCCCATAGCTTCTCACTAATCAAGATTACATTGCAAGTGAGATGCTAATAAAAGAAAAATTCAATCGTATCTTAAGCTCTAGCTTCTGCACACAGATGAAGAAAGGACTGAAAAGGAAATGGTCTAAGTCTTCATCCAGTGTTAACAGGACTGGTAATTCATACCAGCTAAGAAGCTAGGCTTACATGCAATGTGATTTATTAAATGCCATAGCCACTTGTAGCCCTTGACAGTATTAATTAGCTAATATGATCTATTCAAAGATGTGATTCATCTGGAGATACTCACTGGCAAATTGTAGATATGGTTTTAGCTCCACTGGCAACACCACAAATAGCTGACAGACTTCCACGCTAGGAACTTTCTGCACATATATTCAACTGATAAGGCAAGGGTATGTCAAAGGCTACAAGAAAGCAAGGACATGCCAGCACAAGTAATGGCAGTGGGGAGGGTTTGTGAGGAGATTGGTAAGCAATCAGATTGAGAGAGAAGCATGAAAACATAATGGAAGAAAAGAGAAGGAAAGGAAAGTATGAGGGCTAGGCAGTCTCCAGAAACTGCTAAGATGAAAAGTGCCCATATGATAAGACCTGTGGCAGGGCAGTACACAAGCTTCTAAGGAACAAAAGAATTACCAGGCTTAAAAAATTAGAAACTAGAACCTTGTTTTTCATTTTGCTTTTTCAAAAGTCAAGCCTTACTAGTTTGGAAAAGAGAACAGTTATGCATAATAATTTTATCTTTTATCCAAGATAAAATACATCTACTGCAATGCATAAAGCAGCTACTAGATGTGACAGTACCCGTAAGCATTATCCTCAGCCAGATGGAATCATAAAACAAAGTCAAAGTAATTTTAATGAGGAATTATCTTAACTTGAGAACTGTTAATAATTCAGGAGTCTAATAAAGCAGCATGCCATTTCTAAGAATACTCCTGAAAGTCTGTAGGAGTAAATCAAGAAAGATTTCTTCTGCAGTTACAATGTTTGGCTGAATGCCCAGGCAGCAAAATAGTTCCTACAAGGGACAAAGAACTAAGAAAGAAATCCCTAGTTACAGAAAACATGATAAGATATGAAGCTAAAAAAAACCCAAAAAAACAAAGGAGATAACTAGACAGGAAGAATACAGCTCTTTGCTGTTGGACCCAACCTGCAGGTGCCACAGCTGACAAAAGCTCCACTCAATCTTCTTTTCCCCCCGAAGAATTACATAGCAAATTTAGCCCCCTATAAGATAGCAGACTTTTCCCCCTTCTTTCCTCTGGAGGAAAAGCCAAGATCTGGCTGCTTAGCAGCTGCTGCTACATCTGACAATCACACTGGGTGACATTTTTCTGCCTGTAAAATACGTTGGTCTCCCTACAAGCAACAAAGCTGTGCTGTGCCAGGGGGATGCAGCGGGCACAGAAAAGATGGTGGAAAGAAGGACTTTGCAGGCAGGGCTGGGACTGAATGGGGGCCCCAGAGGTCTCCCTGGGATGCGACTGTATGCGTGTGGCACAGACACACACATCTGCATATCCACCAGGGCCTCCCGCTTCATCCCATCTTCTCACCCTCACCTGCCAACAGCCCACGGTGTCCCTGGTGGCAAAGGCTATGTGCCTTGCACTCCTTTTCACCATCCTGCTCACCCTTTATGTTATCCTCTGTTGTTTATAGGGATAAGGACAACAACTATGTCTGAGTGCAAGCAAGCTGTGCTGGGAGGCGGGAACCAGCACCAAGCCCTGGGCTGACAGGTACTGGGTGCCAGGGTGTGTGTGTTTGTGTGCATGTGTGTGTACATACCCAGGGAAATCGCTGTCTTGCACTGTCTGCTGGTCTTGCAGCTGGCAGCTCTTAGTGAGTGGTGTTTCTACTCAGAGCCAAATTAAATGGTTTTGTTTCCTTCTGCCTGACTGGTAATTTTCTTTAAGTGGCTTTTAACTTGCTCAGATGTTGTTTTTTAAAGACATTTTATTTGCATCTGGGAAGTTTTATACAGTATGGTAACTTCCATTTGCAGGACTGCTGTGGGATTTCAGACCCAAGAGAGACAGTACAAAGTAGTTTGAGATGTGGCTAGTGCAGGATACCTGTTTGTTTTGGTTGTGCCTTGTAAAATGAAAACCAAAACAACATGGTATGCAGACAGAAGACCCTGATGTCACCTCCATCCAGCAGTTCACCTTCAGGTAACTCTAATAGCATAGAAATGAAAATGATCTATTTTCCTGATCTCAGCAATTAATCCACATGTTCCTTCACAATGCGATTCAAAAATTTATAGTGCTGCAAGAAAACAGCTGGTATTTTATAGTAAAAAATCTGTATTAGAGCAGGTAATGAGAAAACAACAGCAATGCCTATGACCCCTAGATAAGTCAAACATTCTGCCTTTCAATCCTAACTTGATTCCTCTGAGATTTCCCCTTTTTCTGGCTCATAGAAGATACTATATTAAAATAGAAGCATTTTTTAATTAATTATTATATCCTGATTTTTTACCTCTTAAATTGGATGTTGAAGCTGTGACTTTCAAATAACCTGTAACGGTTATTATGTCATTAGCCATGATTAAATTCCTGTTGAATTTGTGGGTAAGCTCAGGTGACATACTTTTGTACTGTTACCTCAGGAAAGCTAGGGATACATTTTTGTCTTGAAGTCAAGTAATTGGCAATGGGGATTTTGGGAGCTTGTTTAGATCTTTTGGTGGTCTCAAGTTTCTTGATTGCTATGGCTAGATACTACACTTGTGAGGGTGATGTTGAGGAGAGTTGGCCAGCAAAGAAAAAACAAGGTGTTGTCTAAACTTAAAGATGTACAAGATTTCTCTTGAGTTTACATTTTATGGTGATTAAAGGGTGGGAGGAGGAATATGGGGAGGGGATAAAAGAAGCAGCAAGTCATCTGCTTTCTGTTAAGACTTCCTGTGTACTGCTGGTTGAGACTTAACACTAGGAATTGAACTGAATCCCCTGAGACAGTTTATATTGGAGACCAAACAGACATTTTCATTTTGATTCCATTTATCTAGTTCCGCAAATTAGTGCAAAAAGTCACATATAGAATCTACTTTATAGTCACTGCCATTACCGCTTTCCTAAGCCATCTACTTGTATTCTTATTCTGCTTAAAAAACATAAACCAGGAGGTTCCCTATCCTTGACTGGCCAAAGTTAAGTGAAGGAAACAAAACCTGAATCAGCCTTCTAATTTGTCAAGCTTGCTTTTCTGTTGACTGTCAGCCTTGACTCCTTTCTAACATACCTTATAATTCATGTGTCCTGTTTGCTTTGTAGACTTCTCAAAGTGTCACTGTTAGATGACTGGAATACAGTAACATTTAAAGGGAGGACAGCAGCTCAGTAATAATTGACTGATGTGGCTGACAGCATGTCACATCCCAGTTTCTCAGGACAACGACTCAGGTTTGCCGATTCCCAGGTCAGGATTAAGGTGAAACGACACCAGGGATCCTTTAACTCATGAAACTCAACTTTAATTCGCTCACAACAAGAATTAGCATGCTCACAACAACTACTGGCATGAAAGTATGTCAGTAAACTGTAACATGTACTAACCATACATCCCCTTGCTTATTTAGGGATCAGTTCAGGAAAGACAACAAGGAGAGCCCTCCTATTGGGTCACGAGGTTCAGAGCAGACCCTGTTGCTTTCTGGGCTCCTTCTCAGAGACGGGCCTGGGGGCGGCTGGATCCACTCCTCGTCCCAGACTTTGTCAGTGGTTTGTGTCTAAAGGGATAAAGTGTAGGGATTACAGGAAAAAAAGAGAGAGAAAAGAGAAAGATTTCACCGGTCCTGGGTCCAGGGTTGATCCTGCCATCCTAAGGGTCTGGCTCCGGAGGGTGCACATACACGTGGGGCTGCAATTTGTGTCCTTTTATCATCTCCTTGCCCCTCCTTCAGGTGGGCACTTGGATCCATTAGGCTAATTAGGTGTCATGTGTGGTTTGTGCTTCCAGAACCTTTGGGAAATGGGTCAGTGGACTTGGGGGTCGTTTGGGGAGGAACTTCTCCCTCCCTGCAGGTATGACTGACCTTTGACCTTTGGCCATATGTCGTGAGCTGCCCGGCTCAGCCTATCAGAACATGGAACCACACACCCTGGGCCCACCCTCCCCGCCCCCTGACTTCCCCCCTGCGTTCACAAAGAGTGGCCATTAAGCGGAACTTGCCCCACCACAATGTCTGAGGCATTAACTCCTTCTCTCTCTGACACAGCGGGGCCATGAGCTCTTTCTAGGATCATCTTTCATGGACTAAGACAGAACGTCAAATTGGCTACAAAAACAAATCTCCAGGTTTGAAAATCTCCATTTGAATTTCTGTTAATTATACTACAGGCCTTACTGTTAACATTTATTCACAGAATAAACAGATTGACCGGTAATTGACAAAGAAGAGATCACTCCATCTATTATAAAATCTTTAGACCAGCCTGTAATTTTGCAGTTAAAAACAGTAATGATCTAATATCTACACAGATGTTACTGTCATCAGCATTACACGCAGCTGCTTAGTTTTGAAATTAGGGCCTTCAGTTTTAATCAAGTCCTATTTGGGAAGTTAGTTTAAGGGCAAAGGCTTAAAATCATTCTATTTGCATCTGTCTATTGAACGTTGTGCCCCTAAATTAATATCCTCCAGTCTGAAGCCTATTTGTAGAGTTGTAGTGGTTCAGAAAGTTGCTGTTTATATTAATGCCAACCAGGATTGTGATGTGAAGCAAATTATACTACTAAAACACTATGAATGTCATAAGCTGTTCTGCCAGTGGAATGCTAGAAAATGCATTGTTGTGCAGCTATTTGGCCAAAGCAGGATTTTACACAATGTTTTGACATCACCTGCAAAAGATGTGTCTGGTTTAATTATATATACTCTACTTTTCCATCTTAAACTGTTCAGCTAGTTTCACTCATTACTTGTCTTCCTGTAGAGAGGAAGCTCATTTAAACGTCATGTTCCACGCCCCTTTTCTTATGCAATCTTTTTCCTGCCTCACGACAGCTGCAAGGTTATTCATTTTTTATGGTGCTCTATGCCCGAGCTTTCTGCCACTCCTTTTCCTTCCACTGTGTTTAGGAGCTGTTGAAATAAAGCTGGAAAAGAAGGCATTGGATCATTGCTCTATAAATAAATCCTATCAGCTCCTAATAATGGTGATTTATCAGAGTCCATGCTTTCCTTCAAGGCCTTAATTCCATTAGGCTTTGATGGTGGATCAGATCACACATACCATCCTGACAAAATTAATATAATGTTCTATTCTTAAAACAAATGCATAGTATCCAGCACAAAACGTGACTTTTATTTGCAGTTGTTTAACTTTCAACCCTATTGTGCTATTTGGCTACTTGGACTAGCAGAACCCATAACCATTTGTTGTGGTTTAACCCCAGCCAGCAACTAAGCACCATGCAGCCACTCACTCACTTCCCCCCCACCCAGTGGGATGGGGTTGAAAATCGGGAAAAGAAAGTAAAACTCATGGGCTGAGAGAAAAATGGTTTAATAGAACAGAAAAGAAGAAACTATAATGATAATGATAACACTAATAAAATGACAACAGTAGTAATAAAAGGATTGGAATGTACAAATGATGCACAGTACAATTGCTGACCACCTGCTGATCGACACCCAGTAGTCCCCTAGCTGCAGTCCCCTGCCCCCACTCCCGCCAGTTATTTCCCAGATGTGATGTCCCATGGTATGGAATACCCTGTTGGCCAGTTTGGGTCAGCTGCCCTGGCTGAGTCCTGTGCCAACTTCTTGTACCCCTCCAGCTTTCTTGCTGGCTGGGTGTGGTGGATGGACCATGGCTAAACGCCAGGTGCCCACCAAAGCTGTTCTATCACTCCCCCCTCCTTCGCTGGACAGGGGAGAGAAAAATATAACAAAGGGCTTGTG
>JANZLQ010000040.1:9457025-9491225 GCA_026212715.1 Elanus axillaris
CTGGAGCCCTGCTGTCCTGGAGGTGGCTGAACACCTGCCCGCCCATGGGAAGTGAGGAATGAATTCCTTGGTTTTGCTTTGCTTGCATGCGTGGCTTTTGCTTTACTTATTAAACTGTCTTTATCTCAGCCCATGAGTTTTCTCACTTTAACTCACTGTGAGGGGAGTGAGCGAGCAGCTGTGTGAGGCTTAGTTGCTGGCTGGGGTTAAACCATGACACAACTGTATTTTGTAACTACACTGAGGATGTCATCCAAAATACCCTCTAAAATCCGCAGCAACTATTAATCCAGAATAGCAAACAAAACAGAGTTTATAAATGTTTAAATAATAGAGCAGTCCTTGCCAGCTACCCACATTGAAAAATTCAATAGTGTGACATTACATCTTGTTTACACAGGCTTTCCTGTTTGCAGGCCTTATCTCTTTATTGTACACACCATGTAACTTGAGAAATTGCCTGTGTCAAGGCTTATGTGCATGAAAGTTATTTCTTAGGGGCTACGCTGCAGTGTGCTTGCTTGCCCTCACTAAGCGCTTGGGACAGCATGATTTCTTTAAGCATTACCTGAATTATAGGCACATTTCCTGAAATGGGTGCAGGGAGGGTCAGGAAGAACTCCAGTTCCTCAATCCACCCATCTCTTCTCTGGCCAACACCTCAGAGACGGATCTGGTAGTATCTAATTTGCCACACTTACAGGCCAAACAGGAAATGGGAGAAACCATGACTGAGGTGTGTCTTTGATTCATAGCTTTTGGTGGTGGTAACAGCACCTGCCTTACCTATTGCCCAGTACTCTGAAGTCAGTCCAAATAATATCTTAGAAACAGCTCTGATACTGCATGTGCTTGGGAAAACTCATTGTGTGAGATCACTAACCTAGGACTTGGGGGAGAGACGGTGCGCGCTGCAGGTGAGCAGATCTGCATGACTCACCTCAGCCATGGAGCAATGACTGTATATGAAATGCAGGCTTGCAATGAGTATTTTTTGATTAGGAATGTATTTATTATCTAAGGCCTACAATGTATTTTCTAGTGCATAGCTCTGCAGATTAGACTGCAAGGACAGACTACAATGGTATCACCATTTATCATAAGAATGTTAAAAACTGGAAGTCTATGCAGATGCCTCTGATACAAGCTTATCCTTGAGTGCTGATGTTCACAGATGACTTAGAAGTATGTTTGCTTTGGTTCTGAAAGTAGAGCTATGGAATCTTTCAGAAATAAAAATCCTGTTTAGAGATTTATCAACATTATGTCTCAGGGGTTCAGGTGTCTCCATGTTTGGTATAGGTATTTCACTTCCTCACCATACATGCCAGAGAAGGCTACAGATATTAATGCAGGTGTTAATATTTTTAACAGGTGTCTCTCATTTTCTTCATAGCAGCTTGTACAGAAATAAATTTCATCAGTCCGTAAAGCATAAAGAAAAACAGTGCTTTTTTTGAAAAAAATCAGTTTAGGGATAAATAATTTTGCCAGTCAGAAGCTTCCTGTAGTGATTAGTCAAATATGACTAATGAGAAATAAATGATAATCTATTTGTGATTTGTTATATTGATTTGTTGAAGACAGCGTCACTCTTTGAGAATTTGAGTGAACTGATCACAGCGCCCAACCATTTGTTTGTGAAAACCTGTTTTCTTAGAATTATTGAGTGATGCAGAAAAATTCCTTAGACATGCTAATTAATCTAATGTGGTATTTGCAGTTATTGTTTTGAGCCAAATGCAACTTCTGGTGAAATCACTGGGGGACACGTGCAAGGACAGATTACATACGTGATGAGCCAAGACATCCTTCCAGGCAGAGCTCAATACCTGGGTTATGTTACATTGCCTGACTATATTCACTTAGTCTTAAAAACACACTTTATCTTCCTTGTCAGAGGAAATGAAGAACATGAAAACCTGCAAATCTTAACATTAGTTTTGATTCCCATCTTGGAAGCTATTCCTTGGCATGTTGTCCTCCATCCAACAGAGGAGGATCAAAGCCATTTTGCAGCATAGGGACACAGCAGAAATAGCCAAGTTGATCACATACTTTGTAAAGCAAAATAAAATTATTACTCTGATACTTGCATTAGTTTCTTTATAACCTGTTCCTCAGATGCTGACTTGGAGACTGTTAACTTTTAGTTTCTTGGGTTTGGGCTCAAGAAGTCTGAACACTAAGGAAGTAGAGTTTCCAAATGCAGCTGATGAAATCCTCCCTTAAACAGAAAGTGTACATGTGGAAACTTTCTTGGAAAGCATCCCCAGGTATGAAAATGCTACTCTGTACCATCTACTATGGGTCTGATAGTGGAGCCTTTTCTTACAGAGTTGCATTAATAGGATTTTTCCCACTAAAAATATTGCTGTGCTGAATATTTACCATGTCTTAATGTGGGCCTGTCACAGAAAAGAGCTGATTTTAAGGTATTTAGCTGTTATGTTGCTGGCCTCATCTACATTACTAACAATTGTGCAAGCACTACTGTAGGCCCCCAAACCTTCAGTATATGCCTCAGCATATTGCTAAGCTATCAGATTGTCAGATTTGATACTCAGTGGTGGTGGTAAGTGAAGGAGACTGACATTCATAAGGGCTTCTGGGACTTCTAGCAGAATGACTAAGAAGGAGTGTTGTATGAGGTATCTCCAGTTCAGGCAAGGTTTAGTTTTAACCTTTCCCATTACACTCCTGACTCATCACACCCTATACAGCAGTGGTTTAGTTCAGGAGCTGAATAACAGGCAGCTCAAATGACCATATATCCGGGGTGGAGTGGACATCTGAGCTGTGAGACTAGTTTGTCAAAGACACACTATTGGGGCTGTGATTTCAGTGGCTGCAATCATTCACCTGGCATCATCCCAATTTGCTTTTCAGAACTTGTGTGCTGTTTGAAAAAGAATTTTTCCAGTGTAATTTATTCTTCTAGTGGACCGAACTTAAGATGATTGCTAAATACTCATGTTAGGCAAACCAGGAAATCCATATCAAGTACCACTTAACGTATTTGCATTTGAGAAAGGCAAGTGTTATGGCAATTAAATGCATGTGCACTAGCAAAATAATTCCTTGGCTTTTTCCATAAAAAGTCCCCAAATGAAGAGGAGAGAAGTCGCACTTGGGGATGCACTGTTCAATACATTTCCAGCAGCTGACCTCTGCTAGCAGAGTTGCTGATAGCTGTGAGATACACCACTTATACACAAAATTAATTCCAAAATATGCAGTGATCAAATACACTGAAAAATATTCATGAGCTGGTTGCGTGTCATGTGCTCTGTAGTAACTGAATTTGTAGTGACAGGGTTCTTGGTTTGATTCAAGCATTTCCAGTGTGTGTAGAAAGGAAGTGTAACATCCACATAAAAATAAACTTCACTATTATAGTTTGGAGAAAGTATATGTGCTTGAATGTGTATGCATATGCTGTGTAATACGTAATGTACCGGACTTTTAAACCACACATCCCACTAACAATAGGATTGTGACAGACCATTTTAGCCAATGTTCCTGGGAAGCTTAAGGTGAGTGCACACACAGCATATTTCAAGCTTCAGGTATGCTTCTTTACAGAGCAGAGAAACAGACTATTTTCTGTTCCATTCTCTTAAAGACTTAGTTCTTAGCAAACCAGTTCTAGGAAACTAAGGCATTCAGTACTGTTTGCAAATGTCTGAAAGTGCTTAACTCTGATGAATTGTATGTTTTTCTTAATTGGCTTAGGCTTCCTGGTTTTTATAGTTTTTCCAGTAAATCTGCTCTCTTCTGAAGTATTCCTATAGGTAATTTAACAAAACAGCTATCTTGCATTACCAAAAATTTTTAGATTTAATTTGGCTTCATAGATCTGTCAGCTTCTTCAGACGTGAGAGGAAGGCTCCTTCTGGCTCTTAGGTGGTTCTCTTTTAAGCATTGATAACTGCTCCAGTGAAGGAAGCCACCAATTTGGGGAATACTGGTAGCAATTCTTTGGTGGTTTTAGGGTGAAGTTCCTGTATTTCTGCTTCAGATTCTCCAGACACATACAGTTTCCTACATTTCTGCTTCATATTCTCCATTGCACATGTAGTATTACAAATGTGCAGTATGGTTGGCATACCTGGGTTGTACCACATGTACATGTATAGAGAACTTGCACAAATATATTGTGTGCTGTGCCTTGCCTATATTGGAGGTACTGCATGAGCCACCAACACAGCAAGCGTGCAGGAGATCCAACCTACCCAAGAAGAGCTTGGCTTATCAAATGTGTTGTCCATTTGATGTCCACTTGCACAGTATGTCCAACATCTTGAGAAGGCATAGAGTTTTATGTGTGCTTTGTGCTATTTATACATTGGACATGCTGTGGATTAATTGCATCTGGTCAGTCTACTGCCGTGCTTCTGAGTAATTGATAGGGTATGCAAAAATCCCAGACAAGCCTTCAAAATCTTTATATTCCCTTTGCATAACAATTCTACCGGGGGCGGGGGGGGGGTGGGGGGAAGAGGAGCATCTAGGGAAGTCTGGACAGTAAGACTGTTTTCGTGGCAATTTCTCTTAGCGCAGATAACTTTTAAGTTGCAGAAATACCACAATTTGTACAATCCCAGCAGCACAGGAGGACTAATCCACCTACCTGCCTGCCTCTGATGAGGCAGGCTCTGCTATCTGGACTTTTCACACTCAGCTATTGATTCTTCTTTCCATATGCTAGTCCTCAGTATAAAAAAAGAGATGAATTATTAGGGCATTTCTGTCTCAGAACTCATGCTGCCAACATTTTAATTTTGATAAGAAAGAGCAACCGATACAGTCCTGAAGCACAGTGAGAATAAAATTATAGATTCCGTTAGAGATACATTGCTTCTCTGTAAATGGAGGCGTTTTTCCCTAGGGTGTTGTACTTTTTTTTTAAATAGTCTGATCCTAAAGACATTGATATTTGCCAGTACATTTCACTGTTAATCTGCCATTTGAAAAAAAAAATCCACATGCTGTCACAGGTACCATTGTCATAGTGGTTTTCACATGCGAAAAGTTGGCTGTATATTTTCAATATTGGTATATTTGTCATCACTTTACCTGCTTGTTAAATGTTTAAGACTACACAGTTACAGTCTTTTAATTCTTTTATAATCTTCTTGTGAGCAGCTTTATTTTACCATCTTGGTCTCTGGTAATCTTTCAGCTGCAGATTGGGAAGCACCTGTATAGTTAACCGTGAGTTTGTTTTGTATGGGAACACTGGCAATAAATCTATTCTCTCTTCCACAATTAAAGACAGATGCCATGAAAAATTTCAGAGCTTTTTCTAAAACTAGTAACTTTCAATATTATGGGGAGGGGACGATACGCAGCTTTTCTGTTTGCGAAAGCCAAGACTGGTCTTTGAAGGACTGGTCAAGAAAGTGCGGTGAACTCTGTCCTCTTCTGGCCCTCTAGACCACTACAGCGGTCGAGTTGAAAAAGAAGAGGTCAACTGCCTTGAAAGCAAGGCCGTGCCTGCCCTACAGCCGCGGCGGAGAGGGCCGCGGCACAGGTGGGTGGCGGAGCCGGCCCGGCTGACGCTCCCGTCCTAGAAGGGCTGGCGCTGGAGACCTGCACGGGGCAGAGCCCGCATCTCGCCAACAGCCCACAGGAACCTGGCCTTGCTAGATCTTCAGGTAACTCTGGAAATACAGCTTAAAGAACAGAAGTAATGTTAGCTGCTTGTACAACCGATTAACAAGGAGGATTAAAGGAGGAGTCCGAGACAGCTTCTCTAAATACTAAACCTTGACTTCCTCGCTCCCCCGCGTTACTTGAAGAGAAAGAAGCGCCCGTCAGAACGCCGGGAAGTGCTCCCCTCCCCAGGGAGCTCCCGCCGCGAGCACCCAGGGGCTCCGGCAGGGCGGGAGGGCGGCGGCAACCTGCAGGAGCTCCCGTGCCCTACAGCGCTGCCCCTTCGGCGGCTCCGGCCGACACGCTCCCGTCCCGACGCGCTGTCCGCCCCGCCCTCTGGGCGCCGTTTACTCCCGAGCGGGCTACCCGCCGGGCTACCGCGCGAACCGCGCTCGGCGCCCGCCGCCCCTTCTCTCCGCAGCCTCCGGGGCTGCCTGCGCGGCGCTACGGCGCCACCGCGCGGCGGCGCGGGGGGAACGGCGGCGGCGAAGAAGGCGGTCCCGCCCCCGGGCAGGCGGAAGGGCGTCGTGCTCCCGCCGCCGCCTCTGTGGGAGATGGCGGCGGCCTACCCGCTTTGCGCGGCCCCTCGGCTCTGGCTCTGGCTCTGGCTCTGGCTGCTGGGGCTCCCCCGCGGCGCTTCCGCCTTCGCCCCGGAGGCGGCGGCGACCCGTCGGCTCCACTCCCGCGGGGCGGCGGTGGGGCCCGAAGGTGCGGCGGGGCCCCGGGGGAGGGGGCTCGTTCTCCCGGGCCGGGCCGGCGGCGGGGCGCTGGGGGAGCCGGGGCCGCACCCTCCCTTGGCGGCGGTGGGGCAGCGCCTGGTCGGGCCCGGTGCTTCGCGGTGCGACCGGCACGGGGTTTCGAGGCGGCTCGGCCTGCGCCTTCGGCGTGGTTTGTACGGCGCTTGAACCGTGATGGAGCTTGCCACCGGAAGAGGGCGCTTTTAAAAATGTACGTGTAGTGAGGTTTTTTGAAGTGTTTTATCTGTTTGGGGCAGGATTATGTAGCGTAGCCGTGTCCGAGTTTTACCCGCCGCTTAACACCCCTCTCGAGGCTCGTCGGCTGTAGAATTCAGTAGTAGGTACAGCTATAAAACACCTCTTTATTTCACGCCACCTTTCTGTAGCCAGCTGAAGGCAGCAGAGGAGAATGCCGATGTATTCCGAATTTTGTTTCTTCACAGATGGCATGAATGTCCTGTTCATAGTTGTGGATGATCTGCGTCCTGTTTTGGGCTGTTACGGAGATAAGCTTGTGAAATCTCCAAACATTGATCAGCTTGCTTCTCAAAGTGTTGTGTTCAGCAATGCGTATGCACAGGTGAGAGAACTTAATTAAAAAATGTTTTCTCTATGCAAAATAATTACAGGTTTTATCACAGTAGGTGTTAGGCAGACCGCTGGAAAAAGCAAGCTTTTATTAACCTTAAGTGTTTCCAGTAGAAAATAAACACTTGGGCTGAACTGTACTGTATGAACCTATTTTTACTAAGGTGAGAAAAATTAAAATGGGGCATTTGAATAATGCTATCTCTGTAGGCCTTGGAGGAGTGTAATGTCACTCAAACATTTTCACTGTTAGCAGCGAAGTCCTGCTTAAAAATGCTGTCCTACTAAATTTGAATATTTTTTTTCTGCTCTTTATAAAAGATTATTTTTTCCTTTTTTTTTTTTTCTTTCTTTTGAGGAAATCTATAGACTTTTATGAAAGGGCAGCTTATGTGGTAGGCATCACTCTTAAATACAGGACTCAAAATCTCACTAATTGTTCTCTACTTTAGTACTTTGCATAGGATGCCTGCGTTCCCAAGTTTCTTTCTGCTGAGAAATTAGAAGTTTGAGTCTAAATCTGACTAGGGATTAGGACTTCAAAGCAATAACTCTTGGCTGTTGCCAATCTGAAACAGAATTGGTGAGGCCTTTGGACCATAACCTGGACCTTCCATATGTTTATCCTTTTCATTATTCTTAAGGCACTCCAGATCAACTAGACTTTGGGCTTTTGTCAGCACAGTCCATCTGCCACTTCTGCTTAATTTGGTGTGTGTGAGCTACTAGATTTCAAAAGCAGAGTCTTTAGCAAAACCTGACTTTTTTTCTTTTTTTTTGTGCTACTAGCTGCATAACCAAAGCTTTTAGTGCTTAGAAATTGATTATTTGAGGAAAAATAAACGATAGGTAAATGTATATCTTGCTAAAAGCTTGCAACTGGCAATTGATATTCTTAATAATGACGCTGTTCATTCCAGCTTGAAGTGATATGTGACACTTTCACTGCCTAGCTACACCTAAGTCTGTTCATTTGTGTGTTGCTTTTTATTCCAAATAAATTCTTTTTTTGGCTGGCTCTCTCCTCAGCAAGCCGTATGTGGTCCCAGTAGAGTGTCGTTTCTTACTGGACGCAGACCTGATACTACCCGACTGTATGATTTCTACTCCTACTGGAGAGTACATGCAGGAAACTATTCCACAATGCCACAGTATTTCAAGGAGAATGGCTATGTGACCTTATCTGTGGGGAAAGTTTTTCATCCTGGTATGGTTTGAAGTGTTATCTGCTTAATATACACATGCTTAACGTGTACCTTCTCACAAACAGACTTCACACATAAGTATCAACTGTGTGATTCTTTTCTATATTGGCAACTTAAACCATAATAATGAGCCACATTTACAATGATTTGTAGGTTGTATTTAATTCTTAATTTTAAATCTTAAGGCATTAGAGATTAATATATTAGATTCCTGTTATCTAATATTTTCACATCTTGTCTAGGGATTGTGGGAATAAATGTCTAACATTCTAAAAAAATATCTGGAAGTTAGGTATCTGCTGAAGATGAAAATACTGAACAGCCTCATTGTCTTAGTTCTCCATATACATGTTTCATAATAGGCTGTCTCTCTGGATCAGGAGGTATAGAGTGTATGACTAATACTACCAAATAATTAGGAAACTAGTTCACTAGTTAAAAAGCAGTAATGCTACTGACTTGAAAAATACTGACCCTCTTTTCGGTAGTTCTTTACTGCAGAACTAAACTTGTGTCGATATATGAACTATCAGTTGATAGTAAAGCTAATTAAGGATGTACATGAAGACTGTTGTTATTCCTGTTTATTTGGTCGGGGTTTTTTTTGTTGCTGTTCCCTTAAGTAAGGTTATTCAAGAAGCTTGAGTCTCCCTCACCAGTAGAAGTTGTATTTCATGGAAAAATGTCTGTCTTGACAAGAAAGAAAAGTAAAAAAGTTTTTCTTTTTTTCAATTTTCAAAGGTCATTTAGCATATTTAAAAAAAAAAAAGTGAAAAGTTAAACTTGTGTTTGAGCTCTTCCTGGTTCAGTGAACTAGTAGAGCATTTCTAAAATCTCCACCCTTTTCAGGGGTTTCATCCAATTACAGTGATGACTATCCATACAGTTGGTCCATTCCACCCTTTCATCCTTCAACTGAAAAGTATGAAAATGATAAGGTAAGGGTGATTTGTGGGACCCTAACAAAGAGGGGTTTTCGGGATATAACCAAGTTCTTTGTGTCAAGCATGGGCTATACCCTGTGGTTTTTGAGACTTCAACTTTGTGTGGGGAAACAACTAGCCAGTTTGATATCCTGTGTCTTAGCCTTCCAAAAGAAGGCCTTTCTTGTCAGTTGTGTGTCATGTTAATTCATGTGCCCATCCTGCATATATTTCAAGTATTTCTAAATTAATATTTGGAAGCTTAAGTTACTGAGATAGAAAAGTGCTTGCAAGAAAGAGAGATCTTAATTTGTGTCTAGGTCATGAATTCCTTTATCTGAAAAGTGTGGTTGTCAGTTTCTGCACTAATATTGCTCTGCTTAGTAAGTGACAAAACATTGTCAATAGGTGTGGTGAACTTAAATCAACTCAGTGAAGAGCTCTGGGCTGAGCGGGTAGAGTCCATAATTAAAATAATCTTTAAACAATCTGAAACTTTATCATCTGACCCAGTTTTCTGGAATGTTTGTTACTCTTAAGTGTGGCCCAAACCGAAGTTTTACATTTATGCAAACATTGCAATAGCATCGTGTGCTGGAGTCCATGCACTGCAAAGCTAGGAGCTCCAGTCATGAGGCTGCAGACAGCCCTGGTGATGCTTTGTTCTTGCATTTACTGCTGAAAAAACTGGTTTTAAAAAACAACAGTATCTGCATTCATGACGTACTTTTCTTTATGTTCGTTTAGCAACTCTCCCAAACACCCTGCTGAGGCCACCTTTTCCTGGCAACCGTTTAGTCTAATTTATCTTTCTTCTTTGATTATACATCAGTCACTGCTGGCATTTGCTCAGCAACTAAGTCAGTAGCTTCCCAGCAGCTTTCTATGAGCTCTTGGGATCAGGAGGAATAAAATGCATGTATATAGTGTAACCAAATTCTGCCTTCTTGCCAATAGGTCAGAGATTCTATTCATCATAGAAGCTGTGTGTTTTCCCATATGGCTACGTTTAATCTTCTGCCCAGCTTTAGAGAGGATTCTGCTTTTCCATAGACATGGAAGTTGCATTTTTGAGCTCCTGAAGCTGTCTGCTCAGTCATCAGTGTACTCAGCACCTTTAATATTCATAGAAATTGTGAAATTCCTTTTTGTATCCAATCTGGAGTCTTTTGTTGGTAGAAGGATTGAGAAACAAATTGGTTTGAAAGCTACAGAACAGAGAGCATTTCTTCTTTGCTTTTACGGAACAGAGAGCATTTCTTCTTTGCTTTTACAGAAGTCAAGTTACTTAACTATTTCCTTTTTTTATTAAAGACCTGTAGGGGAAAAGATGGAAAACTTTATGCTAACTTGGTGTGCCCAGTGGATGTGACAGAAATGCCCAGTGGTACTCTGCCTGATATTCAGAGCACTGAAGAGGCCATACGCTTACTGGATGTTATGAAAACCAACAAGCAAAAATTCTTCCTGGCTGTTGGTTACCACAAACCACATATCCCTCTGAGGTACCCGCAGGTGAGGAAACAGGAGCCTGCAGGGAAAGGAACTTAGACAAGCATTGCTTTTGCTTTTCAAAGCTGTTTCCGCAAATGCTTAATTGCTATTGTTTCTGGAAAGCAAGCTGAAAACTAGCCTTGATTTAGTGTAACTTCAGCAGTCGCCTGTGTTGCATTTCAGAATGTCTAATGAGAATGAGTTGTGACCACTCACTCAAAAGTTAGGCTTGTACAAGCACAATGGTGACTGCTATTGCATGAAGATGGTATTCAGCTTGAAGGAGTATGAGATAATGAGGCCTTACAAGATCCATTCCCTGTTTGAGTTGATGGCAAAACTCCTACTTGTTTCAGAGGAAGTGATGCTGGACCTTTTATTTCAGTGTTGTTTTGAGATACAGGAGGCTGTTTTTAGGTACTTACTAACTTTGTATTTTTCAGGAATTGGTTGGGGCTGATTAGCTTAGCATTGCTACCTTTTGCATTCTGGGGGGAGGGGGAGTGAAGCCTTGTAAACTGTAAGAATATTAAAGGGTCATGCAAGGCGAAACGGTTGCTGCTTTACAATGCAAAGTTTACAACAGACCTTAGAGGTGAGGGCAGTCTTTATGTGCTTGTATTGTAAAGGAATTTCTCAAGTTGTACCCCTTGGAAAACATCACATTAGCCCCAGATCCCTGGGTGCCTGAGAAACTACCTTCTGTGGCGTACAACCCCTGGATGGATATCAGACAGAGGGATGATGTGGAAGCATTAAATGTTAGTTTCCCGTATGGACCACTTCCAGATGACTTCCAGGTAAGCTGTCAATACAGTGCACAGAAGTCAAACTGCCTTAACTTGTTCAAATGCAAGGGAGCAGTCAGCTGCTCTTAGTGATTCCAAGGTATTCAGCAACTGACAATTTGCAAATACTATGAATTCCCTGCCGTGCATACTGTCACCTCTAGCTTTGTAGGCAAAACTTCACTGTATCTGCAGTCAGGCTAGTGGGGGACGGGGAGGAAGAGATCAGCCATCAACTAGTGATGGTGGTATGTGTTCCTGGTTTGTATATAAGGGAATGTATGTAGCAGCTACCAGTGTTGTGCTTGTTTTCATTATCAGAATCTGTTTCAAGCCACCACTCAGTGTATCTTCTTTTGCAAGATTTCCGTTGATTTTTCCAGTGCTTATGCCAAAATAAGGTGCACTTAATAAGGACCATGAGAGAAGCAGAACTGATTGGTTTGCAACACCTTGCTTGAAAGAACTTCTGGGAGACAGAAAATTCTATCTAACTGCCCCCTCCCTGTTTACCTTTTCTGGGACATTAATTAGGCTACAGACACTTAAAAATAAAGCTTTACAGGTAAAATCCTTTAGTTCCTTTACTTACACTGTCACCTGCTGGTTCTCCTGTGTGTGTGTGTCTGGGGAAAAGCTTACTTTTTTTTTTTTTTGACTCTCCCTTGTATTCTTAACTTGCAGCGGCAGATTCGTCAGAGCTATTATGCAGCAGTTTCTTACCTGGATATGCAAGTTGGCCTGCTCCTGAATGCATTGGATGATGCGGGACTCTCAAGTAACACAATAGTAGTTTTTACTGCAGATCATGGTAAGCATTTAAATCTTTCTTCAGCTACCTGTTAATAACTTAATTGTGCAACTCAGTGCTGGCTACCATAACTTGTGTATCTGGCTAGTCTGTCTCTAATGAAATGGACTGACACAGGATTCTGTGGCTGCTAGTTTTGTCCCCCTGAAGGCACCTCTCTTTAATCAGGTTGAAGGTTTGCTAGTGAGTGATGAGACTGTCAGCCAGGACACTGGGCTGAGCTTGCTGTATTCCCACCTCCTACCCAAGGAGTGACTCTTGCTGGGAGCAGTGCCGTGAAAGGATAGTGACCGCTCCTCCCCCCTTACAATTTGTAGAGAGCCATCTGGTACAGTGGGAGACAGGCTTTCTCATTAACTGCTGAAGTGTGTTTTCTTGCACTTGTCATTGGTGCTTGCAGAGCATCTAAACTGATAGCAATATGGTTCCCGCTTCATAATTGAGGTCTTGAACGCTCTGGATCCTGGTGGTAAAAGGCTGAATTTGAATCGTGGGTGTCATGGTTTAACCCCAGCCAGCAACTAAGTCCCACGCAGCTGCTCGCTCACTCATCCCCGGTGGGATGGGGAGGAGAATCAAAAGAGTAAGAGTGAGAATTCTTGTGGGCTGAGATAAAGACAGTTTAATAGGTAACGCAAAAGTCGTGCACACAAGCAAAGCAAAACAAGGAATTCATTCCCCACTTCCCATGGGCAGGCAGGTGTTCAACCATCTCCATGAAAGCAGGGCTCCAGCACGTGTTAACAGTTACTTGGGAAGACAAACATTATCACTCTTGAGTGTCCCCCCCTTCCCTCTTCCCCCAGCTTTCTATGCTGAGCATGACGTCCTGTGGACTGGAATATCCCTTTGGTCAGCTGGGGTCAGCTGTCTCAGCTGTGTCCCCTCCCAACTTCTTGTGGCCCCCCCCCCCCCAGCCTCCTTGCTGGTGGGGTGGGGTGAGGAGCAGAAAAGGCCTTGGCTCTGTGTGAGCACTGCTCAGCGATAACTAAAACATCCCTGTGTTATCAGCACTGTTCTCGACACAAATCCGAAACATAGCCATGTAGTAGCTACTATGAAGAAAATTAACTCTATCCCAGCCAAACCCAGCATATTCTCCACCCCTTACTCCATACCATTTATGTCATGCTCAAGTACCATACTATCCAATACAACTTCATTAACCACCACCGCTCTTCCCATGCCTTGATATAATACAGAGATACTATTCTTTTAGTCTATGGACCACTCCTATAAAATGTCTTTAAAATGTCTGCAGATATCCACAAAATGTCCACTGAGTTCATTTAGTCCATGAACTAATTATGGTGGTCACTCAGGACAGGTGAGGTGGTGTGTTGCCTGGAGTTACTGGGTACCAAAGCCAGCTCAGGTCAGGCCACTGCTGCGTTTGCACTGCTTCTTGTAATGCATGTGTTCCATTGGTTCAGGTGGTTCCTGCTATAGTAATTCTTATAACATGCAACTCAAATCATGGTTACAGCAATTTAAAGGTATTTCCATTACAATCTCCACCCCTGGTCTCTTTGGGCCAGGTTGTAGGGTTTAACATTGCAATGAAGCCCTCCCCTTGCTCTGAGCCTGGCTAGCAACAAGGGCTTCCTGCTATGTCATGGGCTCATCCGTGGCTACGTGATTTGAGGTGCTCCAGCATGACCTCATGCACAGCCACTGATGCTTCAAGGTGTACTTTCTCCAGCACAGTGGGACAAGTGCCTCAAGCATTTAATGTTTATTTCAATACTCTAATATCCATTAAAATACCCCACCCTGATCCCTTTAATTGGGGGATGGCTTAGCTGACTTAAAACAGTTAGGATATGTCTTAAATCAATTTAAAGTCACATATTTAGTTAATTTGTGTTGACTTCTGTGAGCATGTGTGTAGAAACAAGCCCTTATGAGTTGTGGAGCAATGGGGTTAATGATTCTGGTACTAAAGTGACTCTAGATGTTCCTTTTGACTTCCCACTTTGACTTGGACTTTCTTTTGTAAACTGAATTCCTCTTTTCCTTGCTGTGGTTAACTGGAAACAGTTGGTATTGCCAGTACCATGGCTAGCAAAGTGATCCAAAAAAATAATGTGTTAACATAGCTGTCATAGAGCAACTTTGTCTTCCCCAGAAGTGAAGTTGGCAATAAATCTGCCTGGAAGGAAGTCATGTTGGCATTTCTTCCAAGAGGAAGAGGAGAGCTAAAGACCTCTTATTGCTTCCTCAGGGGTAACATCCTGATGTGGTAGTCTGGCATAGATAGCAGCCTTGGCTCCAAGGGGTGTTCCGTTACAGCATTAACGTATTGGAGTATTGGAGAGCTGGCAACTGCCCAAAACTTAAATTAGTGCTTTGTGAAATTGATTTGGAGACTCTTGCAGGTCCTGTGACACACCCCAGTTCCTCTTTTCCGCTGTTGTAATGCTGATTTCCTAATTCTAATCTAGAGTAGGGGAAATAAGGGAAGGTGTAATTATTTCCTTAATAAAAGAGTATCAAGTTTCAAGATTTAGGTGGCTGTTGAAATAGCTTTCACATTAGAGAAAAATCTTGTTATATTTAAATACAGATTGTTAATTTGCCTTTTAATATAACCTTGATAACAGACTAGTGGCCTCAACAGCTAGAGTCAATTTACAGTGAAAAAGAAATGACTGCTAAATTACAACCCAGTATCTGCTCTGACTTGTATTCTTTGTCATCTAGGATGGTCCCTGGGAGAACATGGTGAATGGGCAAAATACAGCAATTTTGATGTTGCCACCCGTGTGCCGCTGATGTTTTATGTACCAGGAATGACAACTTCCTCTGTTAGTCAAGGAGAGAGGGTCTTTCCCTACCTTGACCCTTTTAGCCATATTTTAAGCTCGGTACCTCAAGGTAAATTCCCAGCATTTATTTTTTGCTTGCAGTGGATATGTGCAAAGGAGATGTGGTGATGTAATGATGCTTTGCCTACAGGCAGCTTGAGTCAGTGTCATCTACTTCTTGTACTATCAGTGTGCTTCTTGTACTGATGAGGAACAAAGTGGTGAAGGGAATCCTTGGACACAAACTCTTGCTTTGGTTAGGTTTGCTTTAGTGGAAACAGCTAGATACCTGTGTGCAGGAGATTTGTTTTTGTGTGGTGTAGATGCCTAAAAGGATACTTGACCTTCCTTTTGTAGTGGTGACTGCTGTCTTTCCTACAGTGATTAGTAAACATTCTCTGTGTAGCATCTGTACTTAAAATGGTGGCATTGGAAACAGTTTTGATGCAGGCACTCTCATGTTAAACTATTGACACTGGAATTTGCTTTGTCTTTCTGAAGAGATCTTTTTCAAAGTAATGAATATTATTATCTTGAAGGCTGCACATTTGAGAAACATAAGTGTAAAAATTTTCTTGTTAAAAGTACATCACAAATGCATAGATGAGCGTCTTCAGAGCAAACTGGCACATCTTAATTGCCTTGATTTTGTTACCCCACAAATCCAGTATGAAGCACTTCCAATAAAACACCAACTTAATTATCAGAATAAGTTTCTAAAATGTTCTACCAGTGTCTGTCAAACCATCATGTTTCATAACTTGTGTTTTCATGTTTCTTCCAGGGCGAAGCAATAAAGTGGTTGAGCTTGTGTCTCTGTTTTCAACAGTTGCTCAACTTGCTCGCCTGCAAGTTCCTCCTGTGTGCCCAGAGACTTCGTTTCATGTTGCACTGTGCACTGAGGGAGCTAGCATTGTCCGGTATTTTAATGCCTCTGAAGAGAAGGTGGAGGAAGAGAAGGATGCATGTGATGACGCTTACAGGTGTTTTAATAAAGAACCTGTTGCTTTCAGCCAATATCCCCGGCCTGCAGACACGCCTCAGTGGAACTCTGACAAGCCAAAGCTGAAAGACATCAGAATCATGGGCTATTCAATGCGTACAGTTGACTACAGGTATACTGTATGGGTTCAGTTTAATCCTAACAACTTCAGTGCTAACTTTGAGGATGTCCATGCAGGAGAGTTGTACATGATGGAGACTGATCCAAACCAAGATTATAACATCTATAACAATACCTTACACGGTTGTTTTTTCAAAAAAATTCTTGGCTTCCTGAAGCACTAGAGTTCAGAAACTTCTTTGTGCAAGTTCTTGCAAGTGAAGTAACACTTCCTTTTTTTTGTATAAAAACCTTTTTGTTGTACAGAAAACACTTGGACTGAATTAAAATCCTGTTTGTATCAGAACACTAGTTATTGCCTTTGTTACAGCCCTTATTACAATGAAGTAGAGTGAACTTCTGCAGTTGTGTTTTCAAACACAAGCTCACAACACTTCTGTAAAGGCCACACAGGGTATGCAGGCCTATACTGTGGAACATCTCTGTGGTCTTCTGTTCTGTAGTGACTGAAGAATTGAAATTTATTGTCTATGCTGAAACTGGTGGTGTGGAAGGTGGAAAAAGAGAAACTTCATTGTTTGAAAGGCTGTGCAGAGAATGTGTGTCAGTAAACAGGTCCTGTCCACTTCACCTAGGAGACTTGGGGCTGGAGTGGTCAAGGAGACATTTAATAGTGGTGAAGGCCTGAGGTGTCTGCTGTCATCAGCATAACCTCTGACTAGAGCTAAAAGAAATATCATGTGTTTCATTCAAAATTAATTATTTTAAATAAAACCTCCAATTTGGAGATTCATGCTTCTTATACAGGAGGGGATCTAAATTTTTAATTAATGTGTATGAAATTAGTGCTTTTGTCACTGAAACACTAAATAAGACTGAGGGCTTAATGTAACGCCAGTATGCTCTTCTGTGGTTTTTCATGAGGATTGGTCCAGTGAGGTCCCACAGGTGAAAAGAGATGGAAACCTTTAACTGTTGTAGCTTGCTGGTTGCTGTAGTTGCTGAACTGCTCGGTGCAATTGAGGGATTGTGATGTCCAGTGACAGAAACTTGGATGCTTGTATTCTTAAGTGCCAAGTGAGTCTTGGCAGTCTTGGTTTTGGACTAGGATAGCTAAAAGACTCCCATTTGGTTTTTAAGTTTTTAGTGTGGTGTTTAGCAACACAGGATGTGGAGTGTTAGTTGTCCCAAGCGATGCTGGCAAATAAATTTCCATATGGTCAAATGCATTAAGGTAAATATGTTTGGGAGCTTGTATCAGAGAAAAATGTTTTGCTGAGTATTTAAGTGATATCTGTACCTTATGCTCACAGCCATGAGGTACACTATGCTCTAATATGATGGCAGTAATTTGTATTGTGTTCTATCAGCCTGCTGGATTTCTGCAATTCCATCTTGGCAATTGAGGCTCTTGGAATTTGTACCTTAACAGGTAAGAGCTTGTTCAGACAGTGCTAACTCCTGTTACCTTCCTCAATGAACTCCAATTCCTGCAAAAAGAAAAAGCTAGCCATTATGTGTCTTCCTCAGATAAATTGACTTTAATATCCTAGAGAAGCCACAGACATAACTTTATTTCATTAAAATCCATGTGACAGTCTTACTCCTAATTAATGTAGAGATACCCACCATGAATCTGATTCTGTTAGAAGACAGTGGTTATTTAGTGCCTTAAACTCAATTAGAAGAATACATTTCTTATTAACTTGTCATTTGTTTTACTCGGCCCAAGATGCTCTGTGTTCTGCAGCGTTATTATTCCTGATGAAAACATATTTTTCCCTCACTTATGCATGTATACTTAGATCCTCAGCTGGTGTGAAATACTGCAGTTGCATGTAGCAGATTCAATGTAGCTATACCAATTTCACACTGGTTGAAGGTGTGTTTTATTGAGAATGGTGCCAAGCAGAGATTTGGAGTCTGCAGCTAGAGCTAATTATATCTCTGACACACTTTCCTTCAAAGGAGAATCAAATTTTGGGAAAGTTATTTTGAGGGGATGTATTGAAGTGTTAAGGATTAATCTAAATCTCTAGTATGCTAGGTCAGTAATACAATGTGCATTTAAAATTGATCTGGCAAATGGGTATTATCTTAGACTTGGCTACCTGAGCTTTGCGTTTGGTTCTCCTGCTAAAACACCTGTTAAAAAAAACCCAAACCTTTTTGGGGGGACTTAAAATTATAGCATGTAGATAAATTATTTAGGAATTTATTTGCATGAAAGCATTCTTGTACATAACCCTGTCCTAAGCCTCCCAGCTCTTCTGGCAATTTAATTTTTCAAGTGGTGATAAAAGTCCTCGTGGTAGGTGATGAGTATTTTTTTCCTCAAGTCATACTCTTTATATTGGAACAGAAAAGCTGCCCTTGACCTTTCTTAATCAAAATCCAGTAATCTTTTGGGGAGACATGAAACAGAATTGTCTCTGACAGCCAGTGAATCAAGACTGGTATCCACATGCTCAGGGCAAGGACATTCTTGAATAATTGCACAAGTCCAGCTAGCGGGCCTCTTTCTGCCTACTGCTGAATTGAGGCATAAGGTTTTTGAGCACGAGTGAGGCATAGCAGTAAAAAAAGCTTTGTTCTTGCAAGTGCTGTGTGAGTTACTTTTGTTATGGAATTAGTTGAGTGAAATGCAAAAGCATTGGAGACAAAAGGAGAAGGCACGTTTTTTCAAAGAAACCAAAGTGCTGGAGAGGCTGAGCTGTGGGCTTTGCTAGGCTGAGCAGCCTCCACTGAAGAACAAAAGAGCTTAACAGGAGCAATAAAAGTAAAGTGCTCTTGCAACAGCGTTCTCTCTAGAGGGAAGAGGATGCAAACCAAGCATCAGGAAATAAATGAGATGCCAGTGCTGACCCTATTTCTCAGGATGGCACCAGAACAGCTGGAAGAACAGCATGATGCTGCATCAGCAGGAATTGTTACCTGTGGTACATGTATGGAGAGATTCCACTGGGGGCCCCGGAGTAGCCATCATAAGCACTTGGCACAAAGCAGAGTCAATAAACAGGCTTCTGTTAATAAGCTAATGTACAGGAGTGATTAAGCAATGGGATTACAAATTTGGTCCCTAAACAGCTGTATATCAGTCAGTCATAACTCATGACATTGTTTCTAGTGTATACATGTACAACATACTAAAATCAAAGTTTTCAAAGCAAAGTAAAAATCTGCTGTGTACAAAGCAGAAGCAATAGGAATCTTTAAAATAATGGAGACAGCTGTGTCTTTGGGTGTACTTTGTAACACTCTACTTGAATGTTTACAGCATGCTGTTTGCAAAGGAAAGATTTGGGTCTAATTTGAGGCATGCTGTGCACACTGGAGTATATGGAAATGCTGTAGCTACATACTGTGCTGTGCAACAGATTGGAATCCCCCCTTTGGCCTGTGCTCTGTGCTTGCTGGGGGAAATGGGGTACGTTTTGAATTAATAGCTGTCTGTGCGAGTTGCAAATGCTTTTGTGTGGCGAGGCAGGCAAAAGCAGCCGAGTGTCCTGGTTACTGGTCAGATGTTACCTAATTAATCACTGTTGCATGTTAATTATGTATTAGTGACTTGCTGCTGTGTTGTATTGGTCAAGTGGAGTCCCCTGCTGGAACGAGTGTTCCACAGCATGAAGGATGGGATATAGACATTATGCTTCTGTCAGGGATGTTTCTTAATTCCCGGTGCTAATGTGTATTTTCTCTAGTAGGCAGCAGTATCACCACTGGCAAAATTGCCATAATGTCACGGTCAGCACTCAGCTTTTGCAGGGCAATGTGCTCAGTTTATGTTTCAGACCTTTAGGATGCAGGGAGTCTCAGACAGTATTTGGGAAGTGCCTGGTGGTTGCAGCTGAGATCCTTGGTTGAATGTGGAATTCTTTTTTTTTTTTATTTTTTTTATTTTTCCTCTAGTGGTTACTTAGCATTCAAATGTGAAACACTACATAAAGAATGAAATTACCCTCTTGGTAACTAGGTTTTCCAGCACTCCACAGTTTTCTAGGCTATAGACCTTCTTGCTCTTTACATCAGAAACTCCCAGCCAAGTTAAGATGACTCTGTGTCAAAACTTTTTATGCCTCTGTGTTTGACTTCGTAGCTAATGAAAATTATCTTCAGATCTGCATGGGTGGAATCTTGACTCCAGTGTTCTTCTCTGCCTACATGTACAGATCTCTTTTTAAAGTCTGTGGGAGTTCTGCTTATGAAAGAAGATAGACTACCAATGTCAAGATCCACCATATGGGGCAGCAAAAAGAGCCTTTTGCCCTCTATCTTCAGCACTTGGCTCAGTGCTGAGCAGAACATTTTTATCCAGCAGTCTGCAAAGGCCCCAACTTATAATGGAGCTTTGAGTAAGCAAGAGGAAATGGCAAAGTTTGTGATATTTCTGTAGGTACGATTGGACATGGAGTGGGGATAATAGACTGAAGCAGCAGAGAGGAAAGGAACAGTGAGATGTAATGAACATAGAAATCGGATATAAAACTATTATCTGAGAGATTAGGAGCCAGCAAGAAGACAGAAAGAAGAGAAATCTAAAGAGAGCAAGACTGGAAAAGGAAATATTTTGTATCTCTGGTTTGAGACACTGCAGACATTTAGGGGTACTCAGGTCTTCCTGTTTCTGCTCTCATTTTTTTCTGTGTTTTAGGTATAAAATCTGTAAGCTTTTGTACTTGTGATTGACTGCACAAGTTTGTTGAATTTATCTCTGAAGCACTTTTGAAAAATCTACCTCTGGACAGTATACTGTGATTTTTGTCCCAAGAATACTCAGTTTGGCATTATCCATGTATTCAAAACTCTTGCTCTTTTCTTTTGGTCCCGATGCCATAGTAGAGTCTTTAATTTCTAGTATGTTACACGCTTGTGCTGAAGATTCCCAGTTTACTCTTTACTGTGTAACTGAAGAGCAGTTACCTGTAGGTTATGTATTCCTAATTGTTTGAATGTGCTCTGTGGCCAGCCTGCACTAAGTATTTAGCATATCCCTGGGACGGATTCCTCTTAGGCAGCCTGCTGAAGCTGCTTAGTGAAGTAGGTACAAATGAAGTCAGAGTCTGGTCATACTTCAGGGCTGTATTGGGCTCCAAGTGTAGCTGCAAGTCTTGAACAAAGTCTTGCTTATGTATCTTTTGTAGACATTCTAAGAGCTGGCTGAGTATCATCTGACTGCAGCCTTTTTTTTTGTCAGGAAAATGTTTATTTGATTAAATCAAACTCTTATGTAGAGATATTGTTTTGGTGACAGCTTTATTGAAAATTTTGCTTTGATAAGATCAGGGACCTCTGCTTCAATTTTACTTCAATTTTTATTATATTGCATAATTTTGACATAATATAGAAGGGTATTATAACAAATGAGAATGCAATTACTTTGTGAAAATAATAAAGTCAAAACAAAAAAATTTGACCTCAGAAGGAAAGTGTTCACTTTTGTCAAAATGAAATAGCTCATTTCACAAGTGTCAATTCAAGTTTTTAAACCAGAATTTTTTGTAATTTTTGTCTTGTGGGAAAACTTCAAAATACTGGCAACAAGGAAGTGATGGAAAAATCCCAATTCATGCAGTTTCTCACTGTATTAAAAATGCCAGTTCTAATCTGGTTCACAAATAGTTATTCACATTAGCACAGTGTTGAAGGCTGGAGTTGGGTTTAGGCCGTTTCTGTTTGCAGCGCTCTAGAAAGAGAGTGGTACCTGTGCCCCAATACTCGGACTGAATGAGAGAGGGGCAGTCAGGGAAGATTACTGCTCTTTTACTGGTGGGGGATTCCAGCCCAGAGAGTTTTTTACTCGTGGTCAGACAAGAATTGTGAGCAGATACGGATCTAAAAGGACATTGATTCCTTCTCTGATGCTTTTAACCCAAGGCTGTTTCTGGTTTTCCAAAGCTTTCCGAATGTGGTGTACAGATGACACAAAGTGGTTGGAGTCGAGGAGATGCTGCCATAAAGAACAGGTGCCCAACTGGAAAAGGCTAGTGGTAATTCTTCTCTGAAAAATGGAGCAGCAGCTTTTTCTTCCTTTTCCCCTCTTCCCCGCGCGCTGTCCATCTTTGTTGCAGTGCTTCACCCCGATGCTGTTGTCAGAAGGATGCTCCTGCCTGCCCTTCCTCCTGGAAAGCCAGGCTATACAGCCCCTGTGGAGCCAAAGAAATGCTTCCCCTGACCAGAGCACTGCAGTGAATTTTAAGCAGGGCTTTTTCTCCCAACAAATTGCCTAATAAAAGGGCAAGTATTAATCACATGTCTGGAAAAAGTTTGTTTTGATCTCTGTGTCTGCTATTTCAGCTTTAAAGAACAGAGCCTTTTCTGAAATATTTTCCTGGTAATAGAATTAGGTTATAATTCCTAGAAGACAAATCTTGGCAGGTATGAAGTGTATAATATCTATCCTTGATTGAACCTGCAGCCTAGCCTAATACTTCCCACGTTTTCCTGTTTTCAAAGTGAGTTTGATCTTGTGCTGAAGGAAATGATTTTCTTTACTTGAGCCCTCTCTAATATTTCACAGCAAGAAGGATGTGATCCATTACTTAGGGAGTCCTCATTACATGCAGCTGTGGGATACTCATCTTTTTCCTTTATCTGCTCTGCTGGAAAACTTGGATACCTTGTTTTACTAAACAAAATCAAGGTCAGGATTGTTAAAAACAAATAGATTGCCTTATTGAACTTGATAATATAATAATTTTCTTGTCACCAGCTTTAGCTTTTCTTTGCTGAAATAAGATTAGCACAGATTAAAGCTATTTATTTTGAAGGTATAGCATTCTGGACAAGGAAGCTGTGATGGGTTTGCTTTAAATGGGTCCTCATATTTTAATAATTTGCACACCCTCATTTCTTTTGAGGGTTATTTGTTTCTGTAACTGTTACTCTTGCTGCAATTACTCTTTTCTGAGATAATACTTGGTGGAAACATCTCAAGTATCTTCTGTATTTGTTCCATGTTGCTCTATTAAAGCGATGATATTCTTTCTGATATAAACACATGCAAATGAGATCAGAATTTTTCACTGCCTTTGTAAGTGATGGTTTGTCTAAGGATTCTTTTAATATTCATTTTGTGAATGTGCTAACCTTCATTTACCTCTATTAAATAAGGATAGGCCCTGACCTAGTACAGCGCTAAGCCATGCACTTAAGTACATTCCTATTCAGTGAAATACTTAAGTGTGTTAGCTAAGTATGTGTTTAAAAGGCTTTGCTGAACCAGTGCCAGAAGACTGGCATATGCATCCCAGCATTAGTGCTACAAAGGAAGCCAGTGGGCTGAAGAGACCTGCCTAAGTGGGTAGCTGAGTATTAGTAAGATTTCTTTTTCTGCTAGAAGAAAATATCTTGGCATTCTGTGTTTTAAGGTCAGTTGTTCACTTTTCAGGAATGTATTGGGTTTCTGTGTCAAGGTTTTGATAGCAAGGGATGGAATTTCTGTGGTCCTTAGGCTTCATAAGGCTCTCGCATCTCTCTTGCCTCTCTCCCTTCTCTCTCTCTCTCTCATTTACTAGTTTGAAACATTAGCCAGGTCTGAATTTCTCAAAGTTTCTCATATCCTTGATTTCAGATCAATAACACTTCACTTTCCTCGAGAGGTTTAAGAGTCACAAGACATTAAAAACTAAGAAGTGCAAATTCATTATGTTCCTACATCAAATCTCACACGTAAGCCTCACGTAAGCCTTCCTTCTGCTTTACAGCTAGTGCTTGTCCACACTTTGCATTGCCTCTTCTTCATGACCACGGCTAAAGGACGCAAAAATCCTCCAGCTTTTCACTTCTTTGTTAGGATTTTGTAGTAGTTCTTCAGGTACCATCTATGTATGTGGGAGCGGCTCTGCCCTGTAATTCCAGAGCTCCTCGACTAGAGGTCAGTAACACATCAAAGAACATGAAACAGAAAATCATAAGCTGTGGGATATTAGCTACCACTAGACATTTTATTTTGCATTTGAAGTGAAGACTCGTGATATGGTTAATCATCATCAGCTATAAGTCACTGAGATATGTGACCAGAGTAGTGGAATGCTTCTTTTGTCCATTTTTTTTTCTATTAGAAGCATGTCGGAAGCAGTGCTTCCAAATTTTAAACAGTAAGAAAAATGATCACCCTTTTAATATCATTTGTTCTTACGCAGCACAGTAAGTTGCACATTTCCATGTGATACGTAGTTTAGAAAAAAATACGATTTCTAGGAATTTTTACTGCTAAATCTGTATATAATCTGTTCAGTTGCACTGGCGTTTGCTTCACACAGTGCTTCATACTTTATAGAGTAAAGAATAGATCAGTCACTTTTTAATAAAGAGTAAGTTTAGGAATGCTTACAGGTAAAATATTTTATTTTTGTGTGTGTGTGTTTCAATTTACTTTAAAAATTACCCTTATTGTTCCTGTAATTGTTCCATTCTTTTTTTCTGCTAAACTGTTCCTGCTCGGTGATAGAGGAATTGGTCATCTGGACAATTAAAAAACAATTTATGGAGCAGCTCTTTCTCTTCCAGACACATTTCTTTAAAGGATGTCTTGAACTGTACTGCTATTTTAGTAGCAAGTTGTTCAAATACATAATCTGAATCATTCCTCCATAGAAGTAGGCACAAAGGATTCTGTTTGTATTCTTTGAGTGTGTCTTATCCTGAAAATACTCATTTCCTTTATCATGACTAATGCCATTACTGAGTGGTTTTGCTGAGACATTTAGTTCAGCTGTGTTCATGACTGTGATTAGTGCATTTGTCTCCAGCTAAAATGCTGATTCTTGTTTGAATGCTGCACTCCTAAGAGCTGTGCTCTGACTCTTTATGAAGGAGAAATCGCTGTTTCCTAGCACTCTTGTCTCAGCTAAGTTGATACCCCCCCGCTTCCTTGCATAAAGAAACCTCGTCCAAGGCATTCCAATAGTCTTCTTGCACAAGTCCTGTTTCCTTCCCTCATACCAGTTTTACACTTGCAAGCTATGTTGTGATTTATGTCAGAGTTAGTAAGAGTGGAACCAGACCTAGTATTTCTAAATCATAAAATACTAACAATTATAATGAATGGTGTAATTAATGAAAAAAATCAGGATGAGAAATGCAAGCCTTTCTCAATGTAGTGACAACCAAGAGTGACAGGCCTGCCGTCGGTCCAGACCCCCAAGACTTCACCAAGCTAATTGCACTCCAAAAATCTCTTGCTGAAATAAGAGAGTAAAGATGGTTATGCTATCTAACACAGGTTTCTCATGAGCTTGGCTAAAAACTGAGCCAAAGACTTAATTTCAGCTGGTTTCTGTACTTTGGCTCTGTTTATTGGCCTTTCTTTTTTCTATTCTCTTTAAATTCAGGAGAAGCATAAGAAAGAATAAACCAAAGTCTGAGATGTGTTTTCTCAGTGCAGGTTGGTTACTATCTGTGCAGACAAGTTTGTAGGGAACTGTTGTATAGGGGGAATATAAAATCATGTTTGCCTTAAGAAACTCTTAATGAAATTTGAACTGAAAACTTAAGATATAAAACCAGGTCAGTGGGGCTTCTGTTCTGAGCTGCAAACACAGGAGACCTCTTGTGTTGGAGCGGCAAAATGCATTAGTCTAAAAGCAGCTGGTTTTAAGAAATTATTATGCCTTGGAAATGTTATGGGCAGGACAATGGAGAGGAGTTTGAGGGTTGGTATTTAGTTTTGTAAGGATATTTTTAACAATAGTTAAACTTGGAACTGTGGTCAGGCTGAAAAGTGGTGTCCTTTTCCTCAGTTCTCTTCTCCAGGCAGTCTTCAGGCTGCACAACAGCTTAACTCTCATGGCCAACTTGTGCTTCGTGATTACTCCGTCATGGTTAGTAAACCCAGCCCATTTGGTGTGATACAAGCACCTCCCTCTAGTAACAGCAAGGCATAAATATCTTCATAGACAGCAGTGTCTGATGGCAGGTTGAACAGGATAACTGCTTTTAAAAGCCCAGCATAGTCATCTCTTAGGGTCTGGCATCTCTGTTTCTTGAGCTAGCACATTGGCAAAGTACTCCTCTCCAGCCTGCCAGCTCCAGAAGTGAATGGTAACAGGCCGTCATCATCTTATCCCCCGTCATTCAATAGGTTTGAAAATGGAAACCCGAGCTTGTGGGGTAGAAGTGAGGACTTTCATGCATTTGATCACTGAATGAATAGGGGAAATGAAATTGTAATGGGAACTCTGGATTGTTTTTTTTTAACCTCTTTCATAAAGTAAATCAAGTTTTCTGCTTGTGTGACTGCATGAAAGCCACTGGGATTAGCAGGTTTGCATTGTTTCACTCAAATGGTAAAGGTAGATTTCTAGTTTAAGTGGTGCTGTGTGTTGTTTGGTTTGTTTTTTTTTTTTACTAGAAAATGTTCAGTGTTTCAAATCTCCCATTTTCAGTTGGGTCTAGAGACTTTAACTGGATAAGGGCCCAGTTGTGCTTGACACCGTACAAACCACTGCAGAGGGGAGGTTTTGTGCTGTGGCTGAGCTGACTGCCAGTAGCAGGGATGGTCCCACCTCCCTGCTGCTGTTCACAGCTGGCTGGCTCAGCCCTCACCCTTCTGTTCGTGTATGTCTGATTCTGTGGGAGCTGGTTCAGCTTGATAACCCAAGAAAAAACACTTTTCTTTTTTTTCCCTCCTGTTGATTTAGCTCACCAAGAAGCTAGAGGAGTGCCAGAGGAGGAAGGAGCGTGTGACCTAAGAGACAGCTCCTGCCTTGCAGAACTTAGCAGCTACGTGAAGAAGACAGATGAAAGCAATGCAATTACCCTTCCCTTTCCTAGCAATGTATCTGAACTTCTCAAGTGGCTTTGCAAGGAGTGCAGTGGTTGTATGGAGGCAGTAGTGCAATTAGGGGATGTGCATTAGTATGTTGTTGCAAGGGGTAAAGGTGGTAGTCTGGCCTGATTCCAGAAGGCGATGAGCACCAGGTGGGAACTGGATGAGGTGAGCTCGTGTCCCAAACAGCAGTTTAACAAGTAATAAAACTAGGGGGAACTGATGCTATCACTTTCCAGACTGGGCAAGCTCAAGATCCTAAAACTGACTTTTTTGTCAGATACAAAAGACTATTTGAACACCGCTACTTAAGCATCCTACTGGTGATTTGGATAACAACTGAAAAAACGTTAATAATATTCACACTGGGTTGTTGCTTTATCCTGTGTTCTGAAGATTAATTTTTGTACAGTGTAGTTTTTACAATTATGGATCTATAGTCTAATCAGAAAATGATGAAGTTGTTAAATATTAACAGGCAACTAAAACAATGTTTGGTTTAGGGTGAATGGGTAGTTCCAGCTCCATTTGAAACCTGTTGGCATGTTGCATTTGACTTTAAAGGGTTGGAACTTAGCAGCTTTCTTCTCTTCCCTGAAACTCTCCAATTTACTGATACAGTCTACTGTCTTGGACTAACAAAAAAAGTTTTCTACCTACATGGTGGTAGACTTGCACATACAGCCCAGCTTTGGTACTATTACTGTCTTTATCTCCATAGAGTTATTTTTGTTATTGTTTATAGCTTGTGAAAATGGGCTTATTGCCAACGAGAAAGCAAAGAGGGAAACTCTCTCTATGACAATTTTCATACATCTGGTATCATTATAAATATTTTATATTATTAATAATAAATAGCAGTTTTATAGAAATGGTTTCCTTTTATGGGTGATGGTAGGACAGCTGTCTAGTTCGTAATTTTATAATTTGTCCTAGAGGCAATTTTGTGCTTATGGCATATTCCCTTCAACAGGGAATTCTGCTTAAAACCTCATGGCACAACAGATAACTCTGTATTTCCATGAAGGCATTGGTGTGCTTTCCAGGTGTGTCCTGCAGGTGAAAGGTGAACTTGCTAGGAACAATTACACTGATCCGTGGTGTGAGATAGTTGGAAAGTTACCTGTCCTCCCCTTAAGAATTGTTTCAATTGCTTCAGAATCCCTTGGGGCTTTGCCAAGAGGAACAGGATCACAACTTAGATGAATGTTACTGAAATTGCAGTGACACTGCAAACTTTACCCGAAAAAGAAGTCCCATCATGCTGATACAGTACAAATACAAAGACCTCTTTTTAGGTTTCCTATGTGTGCTGGAAGACATCTCTAACCCCATTGGTAGTCTTTGTGTTTTAGTGGGCCTTGTTGTGGGGTAGGGATTACTCCCTCTATCTGAAGGATATCCCAGTTCATCTAAGTGATAGTCCCAGCCTCAAAGAACAGCTAGTAACACTGAGAATGGTTGATTGTATTTAGCAGAGCTCTCCAGTTCTTGTGAGCTGAGCTAAGCTGCTCTCTAGCAGGTGAATCAGAAAGCTTGAAAGCAGTAAGTATCTGGAACAGTTATGACCTTTCCCCAACAAAAGCCTGACTGGCAAGTTGGGTTTAATACTTCTAACATTAATAGCAAAACCACTGCAACCTACTGACTAGTTCTCAGACACAAACCAGATACCAGGGATCCAGTATACAAAGTCTTAACCCCCAAGGCTATTGGCCCATTTTTTCACTCTTTCAAATAACCTTGTCTCTCATAAATCTGTTGCTCATTTAAAGCAAACTTTCTGTTTGCATCAGAAATTACTTCCAGCATTGGATATGAAGCATTCTGCAATATGTTATAAAATGAGGGCTGGATTCACTGCTTAAATAAAGCAAGCCAGTTTGCTTCAAACGGATCATTTATTGCTACCTTCATGCTGTATATTTATTGTGAGGATATTTGTCACATTTCTTTCAGTTTTGAAAATGTAAGTTGGATTTTCTCTTTCAGGTTGCCATCTGGTGTATTGCGAACAGTCTCAGAGAGTAAGAGGCCATCTGTTAATACTTTTTCAGGAAGCTTTTTATAGAGCAGTGAAGTGGCAAATCTCAAAAACACGTTGTAATGACTTACAAGATCTCGGGTATGTGTACAAGTAAAGGCTGATATTTTATTCCTATCAACAATATAGTTATCAAGCTGAGAAGGAAAGGAGGAGAAGAAAGAGAACTTGCACACAAATGCACATGCATTTTAATGGCTCTATTGCATATATTACTTTTTTTTATTTTTACATAAAATGTAAAGTGAGTTTCTGAAGCTCTGATTCAGTTTACTGTGTACTTTACCATGTACTTTAGCAAGACCGAGTGCCTCTTTGAGAAATTCTTTCCTTCTTTAACCATTAATAGAAATCAAGTGACCCAGAGTTTTGCCTAATAATACTAAAAAATATAGCTTGCATTACTGTAGCATGTGATTTTACATCTCCAGTGGCTGGTATACCTAAGAAGCTGATATGTCTACTGCAAGATGGCGGCCATGTAGGAAGGCCTCCATCCAGTTCAGAGCTTCTGCTTTTAGTGCCAACAACCTCAAGTTCAATATCTGGTGTATTCCTACAGCAGAAGGTTAGTTCAACATTCACCTCCACAAGTAGAGGTGTTTTTCAAGCCAAATGTGATATCCATGCTTGGTCATTAATGCTAGCAGCAGAGGACATGACTTCCAGAAGTGTTGTCTGATCATCCACTGAAGTATTCTGACTGTTGTGGAACAAAAAAGATTGGGAAGGAGCTGAATATGAGAATCGCCAATTAAATGCATGCAGTGAAGCTCTCTGCAGAGGACTGCAGGAGTAGCTAGCATTAACACTGGCCTCTGTGTGTCTGACAGAGACACAGAGTGTTTTTTCTGCCCATTTCTATATAGTGCAATAAAAGGAAGCAAGTAAATCCTTGTAAGGTGCAGTGATACTGGCGATAATTTAAAAAAAAAAATCATGCTGATGATAGGTGCTGTTGTTTTATAGTAAAATAAATTGAAGACCTGAGGAAGAGAAGAGGTGACCTTTGTGAGGTTATCCATGAGGCCTCTGGTACAACTAGGAGTAGGTACTGGGTTTCTTCAGAGCCTCTCTGTGGGCTGTATATGCTGAGCCATTTTTTCCACTTGCACTGACTTCATTATTTTATAGTACAACAGAAGCAAATAGAGCTACATCATGTGCCTGTTGTGTGCAGTGCTAAGGTTTATCTCAACTCTCTTCTGGCCTTTCTGAGAGAAGACATGAGAAAAAACTTGCTTCTTTCAGGATCAGACCCTTTGAAAGCACCCAGAGAAGCATCAGATTACTGATTTCTTTGTAAGCATGACATGCTGAGCTAGAAAGGCAAGTGCTGATTACCTGGGCAAGTGACTGGAGTTTTGCTACCATAGAAAGATGTAATCAGGTGTGTTTTGTTCGGTGATCATACAAATGCTTGGTGAATGGTGTATTCCACTTCCACCTGTGCATTATCTGAAATGGCCCAGTCAGGCATATTTTTCTGTATTTTAATGCTGTATTAATTCTCTATGCTTTGTGTTCTGCAGTAACAAGATTCTGTGGTGATGTTCTTGGGCATCCCTCCACAGAACCAGTCCTGCTTCCACGAAGAGTAATACTAAAATCTTTTTCTCTTCAGTGGTTCCAAATTTGATAGTGAGACATCAAAAATATCACCCAGGTATCACTGGTAATAAATGTCAGTGCTGCTACATGTCAAGGTCGTGTAAACCTGTAGTAAGGGCTGTTCAGACTGGCATTGTGCTTAAATATTATCATCATTTAAACAAAACTAGGCAGCTTTAAAAGCAAAGGCAGCATGACTATCACCATAAAATTAAGCCCACTAGCCATCGGTGAGAGAATCTGAAGCCTGTATGTTGGAAGAGTTTTAAAAGCAATGCAGGTTGATTTTTCAGTGCTAACAGTCCCTAGAAATAGAGATATAAGTGAGCCCAGCTGTGTTCAATATAATGCGAGTCAGGTCTGCATAATAGTATCTAGCAGTGGTCAGAGTATCTTCTGAAAGTTTTATTTATTAAAAAAAGACTTTTCCTCTAAAAATAATTTGGAAAATTCTCATTTGTTGAATGAAGAAAAATAATCTTTGTCTTGTTCCTATGTTTTTAATGTAAAAGGAAGATAAAGAATGAATTATAGAAATTGGGGAGGGGCTATATTTTTGTCCAAAAGAGTACAGTATCAGTTACAATTTTTAGTTATGAGTATGCTTTTTTCCCCATCTAATACCCATGCTATGTTGCTGAATGACTGTCACTTAACCACAGGCAATAGGCAAACAGACATAATTTTATTACTGCATTATTTGAGAATGCTATTAGAAAGACCTACTATTGACTAGAAGCCAGCAAAGAGCTGAGAGAAATTAGTTCTGTTGTCTTTATTCTTTCATCTCAAAACACGCCTAGGTAGTCTTGACTGGCAGCTGCCCTGGGCTCTAGCATCTTTCTTTCTTTGTTAAACATGTGAAACTACTGAGAGATCTCCTGAGATGTCAGTAAGTTAAGTGCTGGCATGAAGACGTGCATTGTGTCCTTCATCCATTCCATGTCTATTAAGCTCAGTCAGCATGTAGGCAAAAGAGCTCATGGCTGCGAATTATTCCCCAGAGGTGGAGGCTCATAGAAGTCCCCTTAAAAATTACCTGCCAACAGCTCAGCACTGAGAATTATAGCTTATTGGGCCACTATAGAACAGGTTACTACAGTCTCTACAGATGACCGGATTGAATTAATGGTGCATCATGTTGAATTTTCAAGTGCCCGAGCATATGGGGTACTGCTTTTTGCCATCAGAACCGAGATGTTAATCTGTAAGCTACACCTGACCTGTACTGGTGTAATCTGGAGTCAAGGCCTCTCAAAGTATCAGGAACATAACTTTGTTGAGGTTTGTCTTGTGTTGCTGTGCTTCACGTCCATTAGCTGGAGTGTGCGGATTTACTGGGGTAATGAAATATGAAAGATTGAATCTAGTCCTATTTAGGGTTAAGAGTCTGAAAATCCACTATGCTTGCAGAGACTAGGAATAATTTAAACACTGCTCACATTCCAGCCTCCGCAATAGGGATGGGTATTTTGTTTTGAGGATTTTTTTTCCTTATCTCAACTGCTGTACCATTTGGCTATCTGAAGCTTTTGCATGCCTCACAAACACCATCTGTTATAACCCAAGACACAAATACTGCAAGTGATTAGTAATATAAGCCAATGTTGCAGCTGTATGTGGTGTGGAAACCTGATAGAACCAGAACTTCCTTTGTAAGCCTGACATGCTGAATAGTGCGTTTGTGGTTTGTCTAAGCTTTTGCATTCATCAATTAAAGATTAACTTTCTGCTGCTATGGAGACATGTTAGATTAAAAAAAAAACAACCCAAACCAATCCCCCCCACCCAAGTGTTCCTTATAGGAAATGTTATTGGAGCAAGTAGAGCACCTAGGACAGACGGAGTCCCTAGCAGGGAAATGTTTCCAACTGCCACATTCTAATAGTTCATTAGATGAATCTTTGATGGGTTGAAACAGTCTTTCTATTCTTATCAATGCTCTTCCTAAAGTCATAAAACACTGAAAATATACATATAACAGGGACCATTCAGCTGTTCTAGCCATAGCGATATTGTAATAAATACCAGTATATTAGTCCTGTTATTCAATGTGTGTTCACAGCATAGACCAATTCTCCTCAAGTTCCAGTACTGTTTCTTCTCCCTTTGTTTTATCCTTCAGCATTAGCCTTGATTGCAGTAATGGATGAAGAACTGCTTGTGCTGGAGGATACCAAATTAGCGAGGAACACCATGTGTGCTCATGGATGTACATGACAGATGAACAGGAAAGAAGAAAGCTTATATTTGCCTGCAGGATAATTGTGTTAGCGTATGATAATCCAGGACATGGTTCAACCACAGAGACTGAAATTCTGAAATGGCGGGGTGAGTCTTTTTTAAATGTTGAATAAAAGAAACAGTTCAAATCAAGAATCATAACAGTTCTGTTTTTGCTAATCTTCCTCTCCCTCTCTAAGCTATGCATGCCCCTTTACCATCTTTAGGCATTTGGATTTCTTTAATATCATCGGTTAGGTGAATAGCAAATATGAGGGCAAGGTTTGAATCACCTTTGTATTTCTCCCCTCTGTAAAAATCTCTGCAAAAATCTTTCACAGAACACTCAGATCCTTATCATGTTTTCATGCCACATAGTGCTTGTTTTGAAAACGAGAGTTTTAATTCTAAAAAACTCCTGTTAGTGTTATAGATTAATAGGTCAAACTTGGAAGAAGGTAGGTATATGACTTTTGGTTATGCAGACTATTTTCTCTATGGAAGTGCACTATGTTCTTAAACTTGTTTAAGTATTTTTTTGTCCATGGAGACAGGGCAATAACTAATGGCCTTAAATTGAAGTAAAAAGTTCAAGCCAAAAGTTGAAGATACTAAGAAAAAAACCCCCTTACTGCTGGAAAGGACAGCGAAAGCTGGAGAGAGACTATCAGGGAAATTGTGATGTTTGCATTGCTGGAGATCTTTAAGAGCCAATACCGTATCTACAGTTGATCTCACCATGGATAGAAGGATGAACTAAATGGCCTTCTGGGGTGTCTTCCAGTACTATGATTTTGTAAGCTTGGTGACTTGGGAGGTCTTCTCCAGTCCTACGCTCTATGTAAGAAACGTCAGGATCATCAATGGAGACCAAGCACTGAACGCCCCAATGCCTGGCTTCTGGGGTGCAATTCACTGCTGCGACCAGATACCTGGGGGTGGGTGGGGGTGGGTGGGGCCGGCGGCCTCGCAGTCGGATTGGCGGGGAGCGACGCCAATCACGCTGCCCCCCCCCCGGGGCGACCAGTGGCGCGGCTTTCCCCGCCTCCCCCGGGGCGGGGCGTGCGCGCGGCGGCCGTCGCCGCTGCCGCTGTGGGGGCGAGGGAGGGAGCGTTGCGCGAGAGGGCTGGGGCTCCTCGCGGCTCCGGCGGCGCAGCGCGGCGGCGGGCGCGGGCTGGGGCTGGGGCTGTGGCGGCGAGCCCCGCGCCTCTGTCCGGGCACCTCGCGGCGGCTCCTTTCCCGGCGGCCGCCCCCTCTCCTTCTCTCTCCCCGCCTCCCGCTGCGAGTAGCCGGGGCCTCCTCCATGCGGGAGAAGAGGAGGAGGAGGTGGGAGCTGCTCGCCGGCCATCCCCGGCGCCCGGCAAGTCGGAGTCGACCCGCCGCCGCGCCGCTCCTGTCGCATCTCCCCACGGCGCGCAGCCGGCGCTGAGCCCTGCCCGCCGCGCCGCCCCCAGCTCCCCTTCCTTCTACCCCCCCC
>JANZLQ010000040.1:9491325-9508485 GCA_026212715.1 Elanus axillaris
GGGGTGGGTTAGGATGTGCAGGAGAAGTTAAATGCCTCCCAGTGGACTCTGGATAGAGGGCTGGCTGAGCAGGGAGGTACTTAGTTTAGCTAGTGGGAAAAGTTCGAGAATGAGCAAATCTTAATCCTATTTCTCTGGAGCTGTGGCAGCAAGAAGACATCGCTGTCAGACCAGTGCATGCAGCTAAGAGGTCTTTGCTGTATTGTGTTGTCCCTTGCTAAAATACACTAGCTGATACTCAGGCTGATGGAGGAAGCAGAAGTTACTCTCTCCTTTCCCTTTTCATGACTGAAATCTGGGGTGTAGGACATCCAGATTTAATAGGGTGGTTGGCCTTTGGGAACGTAAACCCTGCTTTCCCTCTTTCTTTCTTAAATCTTAAACACTAGTCCATTGAGTGTGCTGTGGCCTTCTGGGCATTTGCACTTAACTACCCAGGAGTCATTGTGCCAGAGGAAAGTAGTGAGACTTTCCAGACTTGTGACCAGGGCATGTCCTTGGAAAAGGAAAGGTGCTGTCTTGCCCCAGGAACCGCTGGGGCTGGTTCAGTGACCTGCCTTTTACTATGGGCTAGATGGCAACGGAGAGAGCTGGCATTTTCTTAACATACAGTTCCTTCTGGTGGTTTGATAACTTGTATTTAAATAACCGCAGCGTATTCCGGAGCACTGAGCAGGCACATGTTTATGCCCTGCTAGTTGCCCTTTACTGTGTATTATGAAGTGTAAGACAGCAGGATTGTGAGTGGCTGTGATTTAAATGACTAAATTTACTCTAGATTAAATGTTTGCCTTTCATGTTTGATTTCTCATTAACTGAGAATTTACAAAGTCAAGTACACAGTCTTATTCTTATTTGTAAACTTGCAGCTTTCTCTCTTAATGCCTAATAATAAGTTCTACCCTCTGGTTGTTTAATGTATCACTTGTGATTCCGTTTTGACAAATCTCTCAGCAGTTCAGAAAACTCTTTGTTACAAGGAAATAAATATCCTGCTGACTCAATGGCAAAGAAATGCTTTTTGTCGTTTGAAAAATGTTGCAGGCCTGTAGATTGGTCAGTGTTACTTATCTGAATAGTGCTATTGTAGAGAGGAAAACGGTACTTTATTGGGCCAAAGAGCATTCAAGGGTACTGAAGTATGTAGGGCAAGGTTATCAAGGCTTTACTTTCGTAATGTCTGTTTTTGCTTTGAAAGATCATCTTACATGTGATATTTGTCTCTGTTAAATGCATTGCCTTTATTATTGCAGTAGCTTTTCTTTTTTAATTACAAAATGCTGACAAGTTGTTTTGCAGTGACATATTATAACTACATTAACCAGGTGCATTAGGATCTGTGTATATGGCAATTGATGCTTTCTCTTTGTCACTTACATAATGAACCTTCTGCCTGCACAGAATAAAATATTTATCTGGAATGCAGGCTAAAGCAAATGCTGGAGACTGGAGGAGGAAAAAACAGGCTGCCTGCAGTGAATAATTGTTATAATCTCATTGTCCTTTGCAAAGTTGTTAATTAAGGCCTTTACTAAGCAGACTGTGCTTGCAGGAGTCCCACAGAAGTCAAGTTGTTGTACTCCTGTGCATCTGTTAGCTTGCAGTGTTTTTAGCATACTCAATACGAGGCTGCCCAAGATTCATCTTCAGAGAGACTATATATTAGGGGGAACATCTTGTAATGCTCTCCTCCTTCTCTCCCCTGCACTTCTTCCTTTGAAATAAAAAAGAGAACAACACCTGAAGGAGGCTGGTAAACTCCTGTATAGAGCTTGAGTATCCTCCATCATCAATATTGTCATGTAAGCCTGCTAGGGATGTGGGGCTGTTGTTAGTTTATTTGCAGGTGCTCTCTGGAGTTTTCTCTGCAAGGAGCAAATGGTATAAATTGTGTGTACTTTGCCTACTCTGGTTCCAAGTTCTTTTGTCATTTAGTATTTATATTTCTATAGCAACTAGAAGATCCACTTAGGGGTTTTGACCATTCCTGGTATGCAGCAGCATAAAGAGTATAAGGAAACAGTATTTTAGGTGAAGAGATCTGAGCAAAAAATGATCTATTGTTGTCAGTCTTTGTAGACATTAATGGAAAGGAGAATTTTTGAAAAACAGAATGAATTAATTTTTAGGTTGTTTCCTGTGTGAGGGGACAACATGGGAGGAAGAAAAGAAAGCAAGAAAGTCCTAATTTTAAAAAGTAGCAAATGGAGAAGTTTGGTGCCAAGGGCTGATTGAAGGCAAGAACTGACATCTTGGGAGCAGATGAGAGGAAATGGGATGTGTCAGTAAATCATGAACAGCCTCAAAACTCAAGGCAAGCCAGCTATAAATAATAGAGAAGGGAAAGCCCAAAAGGAAGGGGAAAAACAGCAACACATGAGCTAAGAAAAAGGTATTTGCCACATGATTTGGGAGGAAAAATCTTTTATTGGGGAAAGATTGCATTAGGAAGGCCAGAGAGAAGAATGTTTATGTGACAGTAGGATTGACTGGTTCCTGTGTGAAAAAGCAGGGCGGAAAGTAAAACCCATTATGCAGACAGAATCAGCAAAATGGGGATGTGAAGACTGAAGTAGAGATGGATCAACAAGTGGAGAAGGAAGCAGAGTCAGCGTGGGGACTTTCTGAGCAGGGAGATGCTGAATATGGTAATGCTGGGCATACAAAGATACAGAGGAAAATAGGAAATGCGATGAGGATGAGAAGAATTCCTGGAGAACTGAAGGAGTTGGCAGAAGCAAAGTAATTTCTGTGTCTGATGGGAAAGGAGGAGGAAAAAGGCAGAAGGAAGAGTAAGATGTGCAAATGTCTGAAAGGCTTGTGTCCCTTTTTCTTGATAGAAAGCTGAGAAAAGCTTGTTTGGCTGAAGAATAGGAGGCAGAATGAATCATGGAGGTAGATTTATTTTTATTTTTATCAGAAAAGCAAACTTTGCGAGGGGGATGCCAGAGAAACTGATTGAGGAAGCAATTTTGGTCTTCATGATTCTACTGGAGCTGCTTTCCCCTACAACCTGAGCTGAAGTGGTGTAAATGGATGTGATCTGGGATGGAAGCTTGGAAAATCAGACCTTGTTAAGTGTGAAAAGGCAAGAGAGACCTTATTAATGGAAGAGAGAAAGGAAGGCAGTGAAGAGGGGGCTGAAAGCAAACAAAAGTTTTTCCTGTGTACTAGACACCTGATGCAACTGAGTTGTGAAAAAGCTGACAGACATGAAGTGGGAATGAAGTGGAGAAAGTGGATAGTGCTAATAAAGGCAGTTGTAGAACAAGGGTTCTGCAGCAGAAGAGTCAGGCCAGACCTGCAGATGTGCGACCAAGAGATGGGCGGCCTTGAGCGCAGGTGACTCATCAGCATAGAAGTTGCCATCACTGAGAGTTAAGCTGAAGGAGAGCCAAGAGTCAGTTGGATAGGAAGGTTGAGGAGAAGTTGGGTCCGTGGTAGACAGTAGCAATACTGAGCGGGCAAGATGGCAGGACTTCTTGTTTACTAGAATGAAGTATCTCTCTGTTGCTTAATTAGTTTAATTAGGTCAGCTATTTTAAGTTAGAACACATATTTCATAGGTTTTGGCTGTGTCTGTAAAAATAGGATTTAAAAAAATCAACAAATGTGTATAATTGAAAACGAACTCCCAATTACTGACTGTCTCAGGCAGCTGTTTCGTATTTATTTGGTGAATATGCTGAGATAAGCCAGGAGTTGCACTGCTGAGCAGAGTACATTGTGGCGGAGGGAAGGGAGATGGCAGCAGCCCTTCCAGCGGGGTCTGGCCAGGACCTGTCCCAGCCCCTGCCCTGCTGCGGAGCGGGACCAGGAGCAGTTACCAGCGCAGTGCAGGTGTGCAGTTTAGTGCTTCCCAGCCTGCTGGCCCAGCCTCCAGCAGTTTGGCTTTTCAGAGCCAGTCAGGTCTTTTGATCCCTAATTTCTCCTGTCTGCTTGCAGCGAAATCCTTGCTCGGAGGGGAAGCCGGGCTGCCACCGGCAGAGGTTGCTGCCGGTCTCTTTACCACCTCCTCTCTTCAAGCTAGCTAACCTGTCATGTCAAGCGTTTCGCTGAAAGCAGTGGGAATTGTGAAGCTTTAATGTTTCCCAGACTGTAGTCTGCCACATTAACAAATCTTTCACTTTTCAGAAGATGATAGTGTCAATCACGGTGACAGGCTGAAAGACACCATTCATTGTTAATTAATTATTAGCTGTCAACTCAAAGACTTTGTTGAACTAAGAACATTCAGGCAGATTGTGGATTTCCTCTTTTTTTTAAACTTTATGTTTAAAGGACACTAAATACCCTTAATTATCAAAGTAAGTTGAAATCCTTTCATACGTCTTTCTTCTGCAGGTGACTGCTTCAGGTACAATATTAATTATAAATAGAATGAAGATTCTGTAGCTTCTTATTGCTGATTTATGTTTTCATAATGGATGAACTAAAATGAAGAAGTTTCCTTTCTTTGCTTTGGTAACCATCCGTGATCCCTAGGCTGCCTCCGAGTTCCGGTGTTTGGAGGAAACAAACAAAAGAAAAGAAACTCATGTTTCTGGAGAAGGCCGGAGGGCTGTATAACCTGAAATGGGGGCCATGTCTTTGTATCTGAGTCTACCATGTAAACCCTTGGATTTGAGCTGTTGGCATATTTCAGTTTCACTCCTCATGTCTGTAAGACTATGACCAAGAAAAATGAGGGTGGCTTTCTCACTGGGGTTCCTGCAGGTGGGAATGAACCCTTATGGCTTTTTCCCAAGGAATGATCTGATTTCCCAGCAGTCCTGGGCACACCCAGCCATCAGTGCAGAGCTTTCTGATACAAGAGCCTCACAGTTAAATGTGAAGATGCTGATATGGATACTCTTCTGGGTGGGGGTGGTGGGAGTGCCTGGTCCAGGAAGGCAGCTTGTGCAGCATATAAGTGCTTGCAGAATGTGACTGCAAGTTTGAAAACACTGGCCAATCCTCTCTCCATTTGGGCCTGCCAAACACAGAGGGATAAAAAAAAAAAATACTTACCTACCTCATAGGAGTGCTCTGAGGCTTAATTAATTCATATGGGTAAAATGCTTTGAGATCCTCAGGTCATAATGATACTTAGCACTTTATATCTTCAAAGCCCCATACCCAATGCAAAGGAACTAATCCCAAACTAATTAGGCAAAAGGCACTATAAAAGTGCCAAGTGTTGTTATTTGCCTTAAAGTATTATTATTTAATCACAAATTGCCTCAAAGTGAAGTGTGACTGTATGAGATTAGAGACATAGTAATTAAAGCCTTGATTTAATATTATAAAATTATTCAGCATACTTCAATGCAGCTCTTGAATTTTTTTCATTCTTTCCCAAACACCCGGCACACATTTTAATTTTTATAAACACTGCATCCTCATCACTTAATAGGCTTTCCCTCTTCTCTCAGTTGTGTGCCCTTAGGATGTTGCAGTGCAGAGGGAAGATAGTTGGGTGAACAAGGATTTGGCCAAGTTGGAACATAGCAGACTGAGTGTATGCGTGTGTGAATTAAATATGACAAGAAGGAAATGTGTAAATAAAGTCTTTCTTGCATGTGTAGTAGATATATTTATGTATGTGCTGTGCAAGTTCTACAATGCAAAATCAGCTATGAAAGCATCCGTCACCCCACGTTACTTATTCTGCCTTTGAGATACAAGCTGTGGCAGACCTTCTTAAAGATGACACTTCTCTGCATGTCAGGGAGCAGCTGCAGTAGTTGTATTGATTTGGGAAGAAATGACTTCGGGTAAATAGTCTGGTGAAATTCACCCTTCTGTACAGAAGCTCAGCAGAGGGTTCAAGCACCACTTCTTTCCTAGATAAACCTATTTTAAAGGTGGAAGGGAATGTGAAGACATTGTGTACAGGAGTAGATTTCATCCACAGTGTGACAGTGGGTTTAGGAAAAATCTGTTGGTGGGAACTGACTATATTTGCTCTTCTTTCTAAAACGGTAGAAGAGATTTATTTTTCAGATGCAAATGACTTGGAGTTCATAGTTACATGAGGACTGGATGGAGCATGACCGTACTGTGCCACTGTAACTTTACAGACCTTGGTGGAGATAATCCGCAGTTCTCTAGTGCTGTGAGAAGAGATTATAATTAACAGTGAGGTTGAGCAAGCAAGTTTATGGGGTAGGAAGGCTTCATAGTGACAGGGAACAATGTGGAGACTTTTTGCTGAGTGAGCCTTGTGGTGGCATGCAGCCAATATGGTGACATACTGAAAACTCTGTATCAACCATGCAGATATTAACTCTGCAGAGTTACTATACTCTAGTGAGAATACATGTCTGTAACGGGAGAAAGGGGGGGATCGCGTACCCCAGATCGCAATAACACCGTGCCTCCTGAGGAGTCTCACTGCAACACATAGAATTACTTCCAAAACAAAGCAGTTCTCAGTATGACAGCTGCACCACCGAAATTGTGTTTATCCTTGTGTATGCATTTACATTTGTAAATTATAATTATTTAACACTTACACAATCAAAGTAAGCTTTTGGAAGTTTGGGGTTATTTTGTAGAGCAATGGTTTCTTGTAAACCCTAGCAAAAGGTTATTAATTGAATTTTCATAGAGTCATGAAAACACATTGTCTCTGGACTCTTACCTTCTCTCCAGGAACCTCCCCCTGCAACTTACATTTTTTCATACCTTGGAAGTTTGTGGATCCTGTGTTTTGGGGGAAGCTGCTCTATTCCCAATGAGTCTTGGAAAAGATTTGAGACCAGGAAGTGTTGACATTGGTCTGCACAAAATCCGTCAGAGAGAATTGCTTAGGTAGCAGTTGGTAAGGCTGGGCCTAGCTGTGGAAATAATTGTGAGATATTTGTGTCTCAGTTACTCTGAGACAGGCAAAACACTGAACACTTGCATTCAGTTTTGAAAGAGGCAAATTTTGAAGGGGTTCATAACACAGCCACATTCACTGTCAAGGCTCAGGCTTCTGTCCCTTGTGCTATCTTGTATAATACAATAGCTGAAAGATTCAGCTACTGGAATGCGAAGACCATTTGCAGGGGACCAGATGTTCAGCTGTGAAGCTGAAGTAGCTTCCCTGACTTCACGCTGGCTGAGGATGCAGTACTGTACAGCGGGACTGGGGCGGCAGTGTACAACTCTTTGACGTCTCAAAGCTTGAGACAGTTTATTTTTCAGCGTGAAGGACCAGCAGGTTTCTGTTTATTCTTAGCTTGCTTTTACTGAAATGTGCAGCAGTCTTTTGCAGTGTAGATGCATTGCTTTTGCAATGAAAGCCAAACATCAACTAACCTTTTCCTCCTCCTGGAATGAAAGCAAAAATTGTCCATCTTAACAAAAAACATCAACATAGGAACGATCTTTAAAATGAATAACTGGACCAGGAACTTGTGCTTAGATACATGAGTGTAGTTTTGTGGTAATCTCATTGCCGGTGTCTATTTTCATAGACCTTTGGGGTGGAGAGCGTCTTACTGTACAGCGGGGACAGCTGAGTGCTCCAGCCAAGCTGGTTCATCCTGAGTAACTGAAGCTCTTATTGAAGAGGCTGACAGGAAGCCCTCTCCTGATGCTTACTCTTGATGCTAAGGGAGGAAAAGGTGAAGAGATGAAACAATGAGGCCCACTGTACTTGGGATCGTATTTTGGTTAAGCTTCAGCTGTTCCTTTTGTGTTAGAAGTAAAGGGGCCTATGTGGATTGTGAAGGAGAGAGCTCAGGCAGGTGAAAATCAGCATGGCTCTGCTGAAAGGATATCAGCTTTCACCAGCTCAGCACCTGATCTGTGTGCCTTTACGATGATAAAACCTGCTGAGGAGTCCAAAACGTGGTGTTGCCACACCCAAACATACACTGGGACGGGTGACATTAATGTCTTCCCACTGCTTACACACCTTGGGGAAAGATGAGGTGAAACGAAGCACTGACCTAAAAGACAAGAGCCCCCAAGGAAACAGGTGCTATCAAAATGTCATCTAGATAAATAAGGACCCGAACTCCTAGTATCTTAAGTAGCTAGACTATTGATTAAAGAATCATGATAAATGAGTATAGGGCTGTGAATTAGATCAATACCATCAACCTTAAAAGTCAATCTCCTGTACCAGTTTGAACAGAGACACTAAAAAAATGCACTCAGGAGAACCACAAATCCTTGGGCTGATGGTGGCCTTGAGGCTTTAAGTTTTTCTCTGCCATTTCTTTTCTTCCTTTGTTTCTCTGAATAAACCTTAAAGAATTGGTAGAAGAGATGTTTATGCCTGCAAATATTTCTTGGTTCACAAAATTAAGTAAGACTACCAGTCACAAAAATCTGGGCTTTGGAGTAGCTAAGGGTATCTTTATGACATTGTTATGCAACTCTTAGAGAGAAACTTTTCTGTGGCAATCATTGTGCTAAAAGTAAAGGGTTAAATCCTCACCTATGGTGGACAGACATTGACCCTCTTGTGGTAAGTTCACACCTGCAAAGAAGAAAGCCCTAAAATTCACTTCTTTCTTGAAAAGGGGAACATGTACTTGGGAGATTCTGCAAAAAAGGAAGTCTTTCTACACTGATAAGAAAGAAAGAAGTGTCTAAGCTTTGGAATATTAAGTACCCTTGCTTTATGTGCTTCTCTGGATGAGCCTTGGGAGGGAGTAGTTGGGCATTCTAGCATGCCAGGTATTGCAGCAGACTAAAAGCGGTGATGCTATGCTGAGTCAGAGCACGTGTCTTCCAATAGCGCTCTGCATGGACAAGGGTTTCATTAAAGGTCTGTTTCTCAGGTCATATTGGCCTTTTTGTGTAAGCTTCAGCAAAGTCACATAACCTTTTCCCATCTCTGTTTTTGCATACATAAACCAGAAATTATCTTTTATGCACATGCCTTTTTGGATGCTGAGATGAATCATGATTTCCTATTTCTTGTTACTTCTTTCTGTTATTTGTGCAGCAGAATTGCTCCAGGATTTCTTCAAGTACCTTCCATCACTTCCTACATCTCTACAAAATGAAGATGTAGCAATCACTGTTCAGCTATGGCTGTTGGCTGTAAAGACTACTAAGCGTGTTTGTAGGAAGTATTTCTTTTGTTTTCCTTTTGTGGGAGAAGTCCTAGCATACTTGGTCCTTATTCTTCTCCTTCAAAGCCTTTTATTCTTTAATGATGGTTAATTTCAGGTATGTTATTTGTTTCTCACTGTGAGCAAGAGGCTTTCATCAGTGTTTCTGCACTGAGCTAGGACTCAATTAGCACAGACATTTCCCACAAAGGTACATTTTCATGATGCTGTTTTTGAAAAGTTCCATACAAATTGGAGTCTGTGAACAACCTGTCTGTTTCTGACTGTATACAGCCATTACTATCAGGGTTTGTCTTATGATGCTATTAGGATGCTTTCCCCAAACTAATATGAGAACTGTATCTATGCTGGTAAACTGCATGTGTGTTGATTTTAATAGAGTACTCTCTTGTCATCTGACTTCTTAGGATGAAATTAACCCCCTGTGCAGATATCTGGCACTTGTGCATCACTTGAGTTGTCTTTTGACATGTTATTTGTGATTGAAATGATACCTAGCTCTTCTGCTGGTTTACTTCACAGAAGTGAGTTTCCTGCAAGCAAGGTAGCAATTCTTAAAGCAAACCTCCTCTCCTTCCCAGCAGCATCCCCATCGTCACCTTCAGAGTGCTGATGCTCTCACCTGAAATGAGGAGACAAGCTCTCAAAAAACTGCTGGAGAGTAGTGGTCAGGGGGATTGCTTGGGAGCAAGCTGTCATTTATGATCATTTATAGAGGGTAATATACTCAGCAAGTGCTAGTGCTTAGGAAAGAGAACTCCATCAGAAATTAGGTGTCTACTCCAGGGAGTTTCAGTTCCCTCTTCTGTAAGGGTGACAGTCATTCAAAAAGATTAGTGGTGCACTAGGACATCAAATTGCTTTTAATCTTTACATGATTCTTCTTCATGGCAGAAATTTGTACTAAAGAAGGAAAAAGTTAAGGAAATATTTGCTGTTGTTGGAAAGATTTTCCCAAATCATGGTTCTAGAAAACTAAAAAAAAAAATTTAAAAATGGACTCAATTAGAAGTGCTAAATGAGGATCATAATGAGATATCCAAAGTCTTGCCAAGTGAATTTAATCACTTTCTGATCCCAACAGCCACACAATTCAACTCTTTCTTAGCATAATTAAGCAAGTGACAATGAGGATGCTATTCCAAGACATAGTAATGAGATGCTGTGGGGCCTGAATTCAGCTGGAGGGGATTTCCTATTAAATATTTATTGTATGTGCAGCTTCTTCAGTAGCTAGAAATATAGAAAAGGAAATTTAGCCAAATAGAACCTCTTTTCTGAAATTAATCTGTGAAAAACTGAAGAACTGTGGTCACTTGGTTTTGGACTGACTATTATTTTTGGCCTGCGGGCTGCATTCAGCATCAATAAAAATCATAGTTTTTGTAGGAGGAAAATAAATTGGAGGAAGTTAGAATATAGGAAAATAAAAATGGAAAGGGAATAAAATGGAAATAGGATTCTGACAAACCAATTAGGGAGAGTACAAATGATAAAAGTCAACAGGAATTAACTAATGATGGGCTGTAGAATGCTGAAAGGCTAGAAGGTTTAAGTGGAAAAAAAAAAACATGTAGAAAGGAAATAATTGGATAACAGAGATGATGGTATGAGGCAGTGAACTAAAAAATAGACTTTTAAGCATAGTGAACATTTAATTCTGGATCCAGGGAGAAATGAAGTATGCTTTCATCACGTTACTTTAGACAGTTTATGGGGGTTGTGGAAGTCATGGCCAACCTATGTTTAACTGAAACTGTAGGAGAAAAGCTCTATCAAGCCCCCAGGGATTTATACCACATTTGCACATACACATATACAAGCCAAAGAAGAATGCGGAACCTTCTCAGCTATTGAATTCCCTGACTCCAGAAAAACAGCCTGCTCTAATATTCCTTGGACGTTCTGGTCATCTGCTCTACTGTCTTATGATCATCCTTACAATAAAGGGAAAAATAAAGGCAGAGCAGGGTTCCTTCTTTATTAGTCTGGGAGCACCTAAAACCAGGTTGGATGGTGTTGTTAGTGGCTTCTTTTTAAATGCAACTGGTGCATGAGGAAATGTGTTCATAAATGCCTTCTTATTCCAGGCTGGAATGTGCAGGGGCAACAGGTCCTGGGCATCAACGGAGTGGGGCAGGTGTAGAGGGACTTCAAGACACGGAGGTGGTTGCAGACTGTTCTGGGCAGAGTCCCTCACGCTCTAACGCTGGAGGAGCAGGCTCTTACCGTGCATCCCTGCCTTGCCTGCCCTCGAGAGGTGCCTTAAGTGCAAGGACTGCAGTTCTTCCTGGCCTTTGGTAAAGTGCACTGGATTTTCTCTGCATCCTGCTTATATTCTCCATGGTTTTGAGAAGTAGATGGATGGCTGAGAAATTAAGGATATTGGGAAAGTATTGGAGTATTATTAGCTCCTATGCAGAAACTGTAACCTTCCCCTCTTTCCTCCCTCAACCATCTCTTCAGCTCTTTGGGCTTGCCGAGTGTCTTTCCCCAAGTGTTTGAACGATGTCTCCGGAGTATATTGGAATCCCAAGGAGAAACTGCTATGTAAATAATAATTCCTGTCATACTTGCTAAATGGCACTCATAATTTTAAAAAAGTTTTTGGCAATAGGATCAAATTAACTTGATGAGAAAGCTCTTTTTTCTTGTAAAGTACTAGGAAAGCTGTGAGACAGGAGGTGCAATTAATTATCTCACTTGGATTAAAAGCTCTTTTATTTGATATTTGATCTCTTATTACTTGATTTCACACAAAATTGCTGGTAACGTGCAGTCCCACTTAATAGCTCATTAGCACTCCAGTGTGGTATTTGTAAGGTGGTCAGGTTTGTGTATAATAAAGCAGTTGCTGGCTAGCAGTGAATTACTTCAGCCATAATTAATTAATTAAATGTGTGTAAAACATGGTTCATTAGCAAGGTGTGTGACAATCTCATGGTGTCCAATGCTGTCCCTCTAATCGTGTAATGGGCGTGATGCTACTGCAGCATTGCTTCATTAGTTTCCAGCTTCTGCTAGTGTTGTTTAGGTAAAAGACTCTGATTTCCAGGGCTTGTTCCAGTGACCTGTTAGCGTTGGAAGGAATAGTTTACAGTAACCAATTGAACAGCATTTCTTACTGTTTTCACTTAAAACCCACACAATTAGAAATTATTACTATAGCTTAGCAGCAGTAGCAGAACATTTGGTAGGGAAGCTGGAAATCTCAGTTCAACTGTAGTTCAAGCAATAACTATTCTTTATACTCAATTATGCACTGTAACCCATTAGGGAAGTCTATGGTTTCCTGATGCAGGGTTTTTTTTTTTTCCCCTTTTGTGTTACAGCAAGGTTGCAACTGGCTGCAAGTATATTAGAAACTGGTATGATTGTACAGTTATTCTGCAGGCTATCTAACTTCTACCCACTATATTTATCTGGCATATTTAGAGACAGAACAAAGCCAGGAGGTTCAGATTTTTAACCCAGATGTTAAGTGTGCGAGAACGCTAATCTGCAGAACTGATGCACTTGTGTTGTAAAGCCATTAGAAAGTCATTCTTCAGACCTACTAGATCCAGAAATCAGTGAATACCTAGTCTTCTGAGCTTTGATGGTGATTGTCTGCTCACAGAGAAAACCTTGAAGAGGAGTTTGCTTGCACCACTTGAAACCTTTTGCATTCATCCTCAGTAAAAATGGGGTCAATTAGTTCTATCAACATCTTGTTTTGCTTTCATGAGCCAGGCAAAACCATTTCTGAGCTTTTGAGAGTCTGTGGATGTGAAGATAACAAAATCAATTAAAGGAGGTATGATATTCCCTGTTGTGGTGAGTAGGGGCATTATAAGAGTATTGCTCTTCCATCATTTTAGATGGGTTCAGTCATGCTGAGCGTGAGGTTTAGGTTCTGACGCTCGTGTACTTGTTCTTGTTGAGGTGTTTCTGTGTGCTGTATTGTTTTGTGGTTAGGAGGGCAGATGGGTTTGTCTTGTTAATGTTATGGTTTTCAGCTGCCTTGTTTCCAAAATGAACTCCTGGAGAGCTTTGGTGCCCTGTGATATTGATATAAAAAGCCTGCAGTAAAGGTGCTGGTGGCTCTGGCTGTTCATTCAGAAATATGGTTTTACAGTGTTGCTGTCATATTTGACTGGAACTTTAGTTAGCTTTCTGTTCTTGATGTTTGCTGTATTCAGAGCAAGCACAGGTAGTTTCCTTCTCCAGTGGGAGCACTGGAGGTCATTAAAAAGGTTATGATGGGACTAGAAAGAACAACGCGTGTGTCCTGGTGCCTTCCATGCAACAATTTTCACAGCGAAGGCATGACTTATTTTGGGACTGTTTTCTTTTTGGAGTTAGCCTGCTAAGTTCTCTATAAAAAAAACCCTTGTTAGTTTTCTCCTGGCTGGAGAAATTCTCCTGCTTCCTCCGGAGGAAGGACTTTCTTCTTCCATTATGCAGACCACTCTGACCCAGGCCCTTGGATTGGGTTGTCTGAACTGGCACAGAGACTTCACCCAAAATGTTACTGAAGCACTACCATACACACAGAGGTCTTTATCTTTTTACTTAAAACATATCTAGCTATCAAGGATGAAGAAAAATAAAGTAACTGACTGCATGGGAGATGACATTGAGAACAGTATCTCCCATTTCAAGAGTTACCTACTTGCCCTGATTCCATTTTATTGCCATAAGCCCGAACATGAGCAGGTAGTTATAAGCCAAATATGAATTTGCAAAGCTGGTCTTCCCACCGCTTTACCTTGAGCATCCTTCACATGCCAGTTATGTGCTGCCAATGCCTTCAAAGCCATTAGTCCTCATTTCAGTGTCTTAAAGTTTTATCTTTCAAAGTTCCCCCGTAATATGTTTCATTCCAGAGGTAGGCAGTGAAACTTTTTCTTTTTCAGTGGTGATTTCGGAGTTGTTTGGGGTTTTTGTTGTTGTTGTTGTTTTTAATGCAGAAGTTTCTTTTAAAAAAGGATATATTATTTCCCCCTTCTTGAGTCTTCTTTCCCCCCATTATTAAAATTTTCAAAAATGTAGATGCTCCTAATACAGCAGAGACCGTTCCACAGCTCTGCCTTTAATGGAGTGAGCAGATTGCAGTAAGAATGCGGTGCTGCTCAGTAAATTTAATGACTTTATGAAGATAAATGTTTCCCTTCCAAAGCCCCTTCTTGTCAGAATACATTTAATACCACCATTCCTTTGAGAACTAAATTCCTGTAGCACTTTGCAGCATATTAGCATGTTTTTCTCACCACATGAAATTGCACTTCAAGCAAGAAATAATAATGTTTCTGCATCCCCTTGTACATTTTTATTACTGCCAATGAATAGGAGTAAATTAACTATTATGGCTAACATTATTCACAGGGACAAATTCCTAACTCATTTTACAGAGAATAATAAATAACTGAATAAATAAGATGCCTTTAATTTCACATGTGAATTATCAAAGATTCCTCTGAGTAGGAGGAATAGGGGCCAGCTGACTTTACAAACAAGATACAACTCTGTAAGGGAAATTAGATGTGTGTCCACTCCTCTTTATTTTCTTTTATCCTCCCCAAAGTATAATGAATATCCTTATTATTACATGCGATTCCTGTGAAAACAGGTTTCTCATTATTTGTTTCTGTATATGTTTATCCAAATACTAATCTGGAAGATGAGCCACATTTTGCTGTTAGTTGCTTGGGTGCTGCTCTGATTGATGGCAATTATTGTATGGTTTACTTCATGTGTGGACCTTAGAGTGCTTTTTAAAGACAGAGTCATTGCACCCTTTTACAGCAAGGGAAACTGAGGCTCAGAGTGATAGCTGTCTTGTAGTAAGTTACTCAACATATCAGAGTCAAAGCTCCAGTAGATCATGATGTCTTAGGCCATCCTAAAGGTTACCTTGTCACTTGACAGAAGAACTGACCCTAAACAAGTCCTTTTTTCAAAAGAAAAAAAAATGTTGAGACCATTATTCAGTTCAGAAGGGATCAGTCTTTATTTCAAGCAGTTTATGGTTAAAAGAGATTATCAAAATATACTTCTGCATTATTCACCAAGAATAACAATTTCAATGAAAATAAATAGTCCACAGTTTTGTAAACAGAAAAATGGGAATATTTGCCTGTGAATTTTTTCACTATGGGAAAAAATGCCATAAATAAATTCCTGCTTCTTTAAAATCTGATGACAATACAATATTTCATTGAACGAAAATGGTATTTACCCAGGACATTTTAGAGTTCTTGAGTCTTTTAAAACTATATTTCAAGTTCATGTGCTTAATCACTGTGTCTGCTTTTCTGTCTGTGTTTATGCATGTGCACACACACATGCACACATCTACTTTGGCTTCATTCCTAACCCTTGCTGTATTGTTTTATTCTGACAGTATGTGGGGATCCGGCAGTGCCCTGCAGGGTGACTTTGAGCGTGGGTGGCCAGCATGTGCACTTGCTTGGGGTAGGAAGATCCCTTCTAACAGTATTTGCCACCTACTTCACTTGCCTAACACACAAGGGCCTGTCTTAAACCTTTACACAGAGGAAATAAAATTGCCACTTCTGCATATTGAGGTGATAAACAACAGATTTTCTATAAATTCATTCTCAAAGTGCTGCCACTGGCTGCTGGAGGTGGAGGAGGAAGCAAGTGTGTACCCCTGTGTCATAATGCAGCATCTGGCTTTTTGGTTGAGGGACTGTGTGAGTGTAACCAAAATTGCCATCCTTAGGCCTTTACTTATACCCTAAGGAGGATTGCTGGAAGGGCGGAGTCTTCATGATTTAACATACATCTTCACATTTCTTTTGTTATAAGTTTATACTTTGATTTCTGTAAAGCTGAGCATGAAGATGTGTGGGTGCTGCTGTTATAACTAGAGCTATTTAAAGACAGTCCATGAAAAACGTTTTTTACTGAATGGAAAATTGCAGTGAAGGTTGGGTGAAAAATGTCCTCCTTGAAAATTTCAAATTCTTTATTGGAAGCCCCTCCGTCCCCTAGCACGAAGAAATGTTTATCATAAAAGAGCGTTTTCTTTGGATGGTCTTCTATTTTGTAGCAGGAAACAGTTCCCCTCACTTACTGTTGTCTCAGTATGAAGATTATTCAGTGGCCCGCAGAGAAGGACCACCACTTTCCGCCCAGCCCTCATCCTAATGCCTTTGTCATTCCGGTCCCGGCAGGCTCTTACCGAACGAAGCCCCAGACCAATTGCATACCGCTATACTGGCCAGGTCTGCCATAGCAAGCCGCCAAGCCGCTAATGGCTTTGGGCAGGCTGCTGGCCTTGCGCCTCGCTCCCCGGGCACCGGAGCCATGGGCGGCTGCAGCCGGTGGGCACTAGGAAGAGTCCTGATGGTGGCCGGGTGCAGGCGGCCAGCTTGAGTACCGGTGCTAAATTCTCCATTGGGTCCCTTAGTCACGTTTTTCTGTTTCTTCCCCTCCTCTGTTCCTCTGCAGTCACTGTTGTAAATTAAAGAATTACTTCTCTTCCTCTGGTTTCAAAGCATCAAAGATGTCTCCGAGTCCATTACCTTTGATGCTGATTTCCTGTTAGAATGCATGTTTTGGCGTTGCAACATCCTGAAAAAGTTTAATCTGAAGCAGAAGAACTGTAAAATGAAGAGAGCAATTACATACAGCCCAGAGCTCTGAGCAGCTGAAATGACAACAAAGTTTCATCTGTTTATTAGGTTAGCTCTGTTTCGGATAAAACACCATTAGCAATTTATGAAGAGGAGAGTAGGACTTTGAAATTGAATATCTGTCAATTAAATCTGAAGATCTTAATATGAAATGCTTTTAAAAGTCAAATAACATCTATTATGTTACATCCAGATTTAATCAATGAGATCAGGCTGTGCCCTGGGTATATACTGAAGGAAAAACAGTGTATACATGACAGAACCTTACCTGGGAGTGTGAGGGGATCTTCTTGTAGACAGAGAAGAAGAATGAGGAATTAAACCAGCCTTCTACTCTGTGAAGAGAATTACTGTGTAAAGATGGCTACAGTTGTCAAGGCAACTTTGCTTTTACTACTGCTCCAAATATGGGCTCTGAAATCCCTTCCTTCATTGCCCCCCTCCCCCCCAAAGCCCCC
>JANZLQ010000040.1:9516748-9553379 GCA_026212715.1 Elanus axillaris
GGGGAAGCCAGACACTTTCAGAGCCAGCATCAACTTCGCCAGGCTGTGTTCTTTGTTTCTAGGCAGACTCCAGTGCGGTGGCAAGAATGAACAAATGCGCATGTCTTCATACGAATCCAATAAAAAAAAAAAAGAAAAAGGAAAAAAAAAAATCCCCTCTCCCCTCAGGCCCCTCTCTTATTGCTGTAGCGGTAGGGGAGTCCTCCAGATAGTTTGTGCTGCTTTTTTCAGAAGTAAAAGTCTGCTTCCACCCTGCTCTGAGCAGGCATCTCGCTACGCTACGAGGCGTTCGCGGGTACGACAGCGCCTGGAAGACTTTCGGCTGCAAAAATTAGTTTTGGTGCGTTTTTTTTTTAATTTTTTTTCTTTTTTTTTTTTCTTTAAAGAACGAAACGACACCGTAGCAACGCACCGCGACGCGCCAGCCGCCCTCCGCAGACGCTCCCGCCGCCGCCGGCGGAGCTGGGCCCCCGGCAGGCAGCGCGGCAGGTCCTTCCGCGGGGCACGGAGAGATAAGGCGGGCAAACAGATCCCGCTAGTAGGGTCACGGGGGTTGCTAGCGCGTTTAGATCTGGTTGGTTGGTTGGTTGGTTTGGCTTCAAGCGTTAAACGTGGGTTTCCTACTTAGGCTAGAGAACCTAGTTAAGACCTAGAACTAGGTCCGCTAGAAATGGTAACAGCAATGAAAGTGATTTTTCTCTTACAGAAATGGTAATATTTAAAAATTAACCTAAGGGGGTTAGAACATTAACAGTCGATGACTTGTATTCCTGCTTTTTATCTTTTATATTTCTTCTGTTTCATGAATACCGTTAGAACCCGAGCGTTAGCAGAGACGACCAGGAAGGATAGCTGCCTCAGAGACATTACAGCTTGTTGAAGATGTGTTTTGTGAAACATTAAGTTGTAGATATAGGTAGGCGTGGGTTCCTGGAGGTGTGGTATTGCGGTTCCTGTTGTGAGACGTGGATATCAATATAAATGTTTCCTAAGAGGTCAGTTGTCCAAAGCAACTACTTACGGCCTTTGACCGCCTCGTCAACTGCTGGACTCGCTTGACGTGGCTTTTTGGCCACGAAGGCCTGTGCACGGCCAGCAGGCTGTGCAGGTACTGAGGATCCCTCCCGTGACCCCGGTGGGCAGTGTCCTGGGCCCAGCAAGAGCAAACATGTACACTACAGGTATCTTTTACCTCTAATCAATCTACCTCTCTATCTTCTGCAATATTGACTTGCTCTAAGGGCAGGAGCAGTAAAATATTAGACAAGGGTTAGTTCCTGAGAGAACGTTATGTCGTTATGCTGTCTTTAGACGAAGACTGAAGACAGTAATCAAAAAGGCTATTTTTAACCATGGGTTGATTTATTTGTTTTTCTTGTACAGCTATTGCACCTGGAGCCACTGATGATGGCTTGATTAATTCTTGGTGAATTTTTTTTTTTTCCCTCCACCTTCCTCCACACAACTCTTCTGACTGGCACAAAGTCACGTTGCAGCAGGCCCAGTCTCTGGGCTCTCCCCTGCAGCCCCAAGTAAAGGCAGCTTTGGGCCTGTCAGCGAGGGCAGGGATCTGTCTGAGTTTGCAAAGTGGGTGATATAGGTGGAGGTAAGTCAGCTGGGAGGGTTTTTCAGTTCCTCCTGTAGGCACAAGTAGATACAAGTGTAGCTGAACTAGCCGCAGGTCACCTACCCTGAGTATGGTGAGCAGTGTAGGGGAAGAGTAGACAGTGGCTACCCTTGGTTGCAAAGCTCTCCCAGGAAAGTGAATAAATTGGTGATGATTATTATCCAGCCTATGCTGGATAATGTGCTACCATCATCGCTGTTTTGCTGGCTGTACCATAGCTTGTTTAAAAGCCACTTTGAGTATCCGTGCAACACTATTATATTGACTTTGTAGCCCTACATTGAAGGAAAAAGAATGATCCTGAGATTTTTTTTTATTCTTTTTCATCTGTGAGCACTGGGCAGCTGCTAGGGATTCTCTGTGTCTCTTTGAGCTTGTTACCTGCAGCGGGGGTGGAGGGTGAGATGGAGTTTCCCTGCCAGGTTCTGGGGATCCAGATCTGGACCCAGCAACTTCCTAGACAGATACCTGTCCTGACCCTTGTAGCAGCGCTTAATGCTAAGTAAATTAAAGGCTACACAGCTATCGGAGCACTGCGGGAACATATAGGGAACCAAGATTTTCAAAAGTGCCTGTGGATTTTGAAATCTCAGACTTCAGGCATCTATCCTGAGAAAACCTAGGGAAACCCAGTGGCAAACCTGTACCAAAGCAACCTCTTCTGCAAAACCAGTGCTGCTGTGTGTCTGCCCTATCCAGAAGCATTCTCAAAATATTCTGCTTCCTAGGATTTTCTAAATATTCTCCATTCTTCCCCATCGTAATTCACACCTTATTTTTTCCCCTCTGTGTGACTCAGTAACAGTCACCTCCCTTATTTATTTTTCCTAGTTAAAGGTCAGCCTGAGCTGTGTGTTACAGATTAAAGGATGCAGCCCAAAGCCAGCCTAGGGGCCCAGTGTGTGTTGTGGATCTCTCCTGAGAGCACTTCTGTTTGCAAGTGTGCGCCTTGCAACTTCTGAGAAGCCTACAGAGATTGCTAATGTTTAGGATAAGTTATGTCAAATTTATTATTCCACTAGTAATTTGGTTTTCTTCATATTTCCTTCACAGAACCCAGCCACTGTCAGGCTGTAGTTTTGAGCCTATTGTGCGCCAAGAGTCAGGAATGACTTTTTGTCCTCAAAGCTGAAGAGACATGTCCCACCAGTGCAGATGAAGGTGTCTTTTTCCTCCAAGTACATAGAGGAGAGGGCAGAAACTGAGCTAAGTTCTCTTCTCACACTTGAAGGTAAAAAATGGCTGTATTTTGTCCATCCACACATGTTCCTTAAAATCTTGTCTTGAGGGATCTGAACTAATGTACTTATGCGAATGGTAGATAGGCACAGTGGAAGGGAATTCAAGGGCAGCTGCAGTAAGCCCTAGGTGTAAACACAACTAAGGAGAAATAAAAAAGGACTATCTCCTACTGAAACCAACCATCAAAGTGACAGAACCTCTGCAGGACTTACTATAAGGAACAGACGTTTTACCATCCTCATTTTTCTCCGTAGCTCTTGTTTTCACCTAGGTTGCCAGGTGGATGTTTCCTTCCAAAGCAGATGTCTCCTTCCTCCTGCCTGGATCCCACTGCCCATGGACAGTGTGGCTGCTAGCATGTTTGCAACACCTGGTTCCTCCCATGATTAACGCTCAGAACTGTATCGGTCTGTGGCTCAGTGGGTTAAATCTGAGGCACCGCCGTGTGTGTCTTTTATTTTAGTTTCCAGACAAACTATGCAGATATGGGTGGAAGAAGCATTTTATATACCTTTGAGATGCAATCCTATAAAGAGAATGCACCAAAATCTACTAATCTTGTATCAGTTGTAAATAAGAAAATCTATCTCCTGTCTTTTTTTAATTCTTTTGGGGGGGATTTTATCTATAAATTGAGAATGTTAGGGGAGTTTACCTCACTGCAGGTATAACTAGCACTTTTATTGTGATGGAGCATAGATTGCACCATGATTTCTGAAGAGGCTGCTCTTTAAAGAGGTAAGATACAAACCAACAAGCACATTCATACAATAGATCGTCATTTAAGGTAACACATTCTGCCTGACATGTAGTGTTTTGCACATTTTGAATTGCCTTCTGCCAAAATATTCAGGCCTGCAGGGGGAACCCCTGTTGGGAACACAGGACAGATGGATCTGAATCCAGTCATGAAACTCCCTGGGGCCAGCAATGTGATGTTAATGATCACACCACAGTAAGATGTAAAACATACCTTTGTGCAGCTCAGTGTAAACAGCAACTCTGGTATTATGATGTAAATAAGAAACCAGCAAGAGATGATGTGTGAATGGAAACACAGCAAGGTGCTCTGTGAGGGAGCAAGAAGCATAGTGCAAGGGGAAATTCTGCACATGCAAGTGGAGGTGGAATTAAAATGTGGACTCGCTTCATTGCAGAGATAAACTTTAAATACTGCTCGGGCTGATGCAGAGGGAGGGAACTTGCCAAGCTGTATCTAATCCAGCTGAGGTTCTCGAAGGCCAATGGAGAGGTTACAGTTAGACTTGGATTCCTGGACTCACCAATTAAGAGCTGGAAGATGGGTCTGGGTCCAAAGGGAAGATAAAAATCAGCAATAAGCCTTATTCTAATATATCCTGCAGTCCACCTTCCTGCTCAAATCAGGGCCAACTTTGTTGCTCAGGGCTTTGACTGGCTGATTTTCAGAGCTCTCCAAGGACAGAGATACCTCTCTGGGAGGCTTGTTCTAGTGTCTGGGCATCCTCATGGTGAAAACATTTCCTGTAGCCTTAAATAAGTCTAAAATGGCTCCATGGTTGGAGGGCATGAAAGATGAGAACCTGACAAGGGGCAGGCATTACAGGGGCTTGAGGGGGTATCCAAAGGTGCAGGATATGCAGCTGGGTCCTCAGCCTTATTTCAGAAATCCCTGGTGCAGCTTTGAAAGTCCTCCCCTGTGTGGGTAGTGGCAGCTTGCCTGTGAGACACGATTTGCATTGGGTCCTTATAAAACAGAAGGTGCAGCTGGAGATTTTACAGTGGTGTCACCACTGTAATTCAAAAATGTGCTGGGCAGCAGGAGCAGTGCCATGTCTGCTGCTGGCTTTATTGTAACAGTGATGTGCCTCTTTGTCCCAGAGTTCCCCGTCCTCTTCCTCTCATCTCTAGCAATGAAGTGAAGGGCTTGCTGGGAAGCTGAGCTTGAAGCTAAAGGAGGTCATACTTAACTAACCTCCTGGAGTTCTTTGAAGATATTGCTGCCAGGCTAGATAAGGGGAATTCAGCAGTGCGCTTAGAGTTTCAAAGAGCATTTCACAAAGTTCCACATCAGAGATTAATAGCTAAGGCAAAAGGTAAAGGAAGAGGAGGTAATAGAGGCTGTGGGATCAAAACCAGCTCAAGGGCAGGTATGAGACAATAAGCACAGATGAAAACTTTTCAAGCTGGCAGAAGGCTGTTCTTGGGACTGTTTCAGGACCTCTGTAATGTGTAATCCAGACAGCACAAAGGTGCCCCACCATGCTTGTGTCGCTAAGGCTGCCCAGCTTTGGCACCACCAGCAGCAAAGCATCCTACTTAGAACCCCTTCTGCCTTCCCAGCCTGATCAGCCAGGAGCCCTTTCATGTCTATGTTGGGTGGGAACAGTTGTCAGCGTGGTCCGGAGGCACTGGTGTCTCTGGGGCCATGGCGAGCGGCTGCCAGCGCTGCTGTGCTGCCACGTTTCAGAGCAGTCAGTGTATTTGCTGGGCTTTGAAAACAGTGAGCCTACTCCCCAGGAACACTGTAAATGTGAAGCTGCTGATGTCTGAGAAGTTACTCCAGCTTTGCACTGGGCTGAGGGAAGAGATAATACGGTTAAGGTCTCTCCAAGACCGGGCACAGCATAAGCAGATTCACCAGGGCCAAAATCTCTTCCATGACTCTACTAACAAATAGCAAAATGGAGTTCAATGTGGAGAAATGTAGAGTAATAAATCTGCAAGCTGGAAATCAGACTGGAGAATAGGTGCTAAACAGAGCAAGCATTCAGCAGAGGGATTAAGAGAGGGATTTGATGTGTGTATGGGGTAGTTTCTTTTGGAAAAAAAGTTGAAACTGTCCACCTAAATCACAGCTGTAGTAAAAAGGCAAGCAAGAGACAAAGCTGTGTTAATGGAGGAACAGGATAAACAACAAAAGAAGCGATATGTCTATTACTGTAGAAGGCATTAGATCCCACCTGGAATATTGTCAGCAGTGTTGGCCACTGTACCAGTGTGCTGTAGCATAAGGCAGCAAAGAGCAGCCCTGCAGAACTCAGCCTGTGAACAGAAGTGAGAGCGCTGGGTTTTCCTCCACAGGCTTCTGCCCACCCCATCCATTCATCATCTAAAGAGGAAATCTGAGAAGCACAAAGAGTTTCCTTTTAAGCTCTAACAGAGGTTGGGAATTTTGAAGTCAGTTACATTTTTCTCCTGAGTATTTCTCTCCATCTTTCTCTTGCTCTCTTCCCTCCATCTCTTCTTTCTCTTTTAGTCTTTCCTCTTTTTTTCCCTCTTTCTTTCCTACCCCTAGTCTGGGGGTTGGTTTGCCTTTCCTTAACATATTGCTTTTCCTCCACGCCTGCCTGGAAAGTGAGACTATTTAGTCACCTTGCTGCTTCTGACTCCTGAAGGAGGCCCATCTCCAGTGAAGGGGTTGTTACTTTAAGTAGTACAAGTTTTACAGACTGTGCAGCAGGGTGAACAATACTATTTTCCCCATAGATTTGGATGAAAAGAAATCAAAGTAATTACTGCGGAAGAGGAGAAGCTCAGCAATCAAACTGAAGGCAGGGCATGGAATATTACACAAACTGACCATCGAAACTCTCAGATGTGGCTTTCCTTCCACACCCAAAGGAGTTCACAATGCTATGGCTGTTTCCAATCATAAAAATTCAAAACCAAAGTCTTCCTTTGTTTTCAGTGGTGTACACTCAGAGCAAGTTCAGCAAGTTGCTCTGAATTTATCCAGCTATAGAGGACAGCTGATTTCATTTGAGCTGTACAAGAGACAATCTTATTTTGCTTTCCCTCAGATTACGGTAAGCTTGTCAATCAATGCCCAGAGCCAGTCAATACAACACAGTTGTGCCAGGTAAGAAATGCAGTTGACAAACTGTCGTAATACCCATTTCTTCTGTTCTCTCTTAACCAGCCCTGGCCACTGGAGGAAGGCTGAGCATTTTGGGTTTGTATGTACCTTAAGCTGTTATTTATAAGTCACAATCATGACAGCAGCTTAAATGACAGCAATTAATATTTCTCTAAAATATTGCTCTTTTTTCTCTTCATTAACCAATGCAACAATCAACAGGCTGATGCACAAAATGATGAAAGAGGTGTCTAATAAGAAACAGGAGACTGGTTATTCTTGCCATTTAAATCTCCTGGAACAGAATTGGCTATTGCTATAAAATCTGTGGAATTATCCTTGCTATTTCAACTTGCCAAACCAACCTTTTATCCCTTTAAATTCAGGTCTTTAGAGTAGCTTGCCAAAATAATCTCTTGGCACCACGGAGGTGAGGATCCACGTTGTGCTGCTTATGTAGCTTCCCTGCTTATAGAACCATTCATCCTCGAAAGATTTTGACTGGGGACTTGTGCTTTTAACTCTTTTAGCTGCTTTTGAAAATATTGCCTTGCTATCTTGCAGGAAATGGCCATGCCATAATATACAATGACAGTGGTGGTATGGAGAATGTAAAGAAACATTTAAATAGAAATTACAGCTGGAAATGAAGGCATGTAAGGAAAAGCCAAATAATAGGACTTACCGTCCAAATCTTAAGGGCAAAGAGAGTCATTGGCCCTTTTCTTGGATGTAGCTGGGCAAGGGAGAGACATGCCGAGTCTCATACGATCTTAATTATACGCTGTGGGTGCCAGCAACTTCCAGGGTACGTGTGGATTCTTGACTGAGGCTCAGTGTGTGAACTTTGTCACTGGAGGAGTATGTCACACACAGAGCTGGGACATGAGCCATCATTCACAATTCAAACAAACCCCAAGCCCTTCAGAGTTTGAAAAGAAATGTTCAGTTAACCATAAAAACTGTGGCATGATTCTCCATACCCTAGTGCCCTTTGGGAGCAGAAATATTTCAAGCTTTAAAATCAGGCCCTTCTTGTGAGGCTTTTTGACTAGACTGGAACCATCAACTATTTAAACCATTGTACAAAATCCCGCTCTTTCACAACTCTCAGGATTTTTTTCTAGACCAGGAGCACTGTAATTCTAGGCTAGAGATGCAAGTCCACATTCTCCATCTGAAACTGCCCCCTTGATTTCTGGGGTGGCTCAGCAAAGGGTGACTTTGGACATGACAGAGCCTGGAGGTCCATGCCTTGCTCTGGGCCGGAGCTGGCAGTGAAGCAAAGGGGCAGGTGCCGGGTGCAGGATGCTCTCGCTGTTGCCATCTGCAGCAAAAGTGCCCGTTCCCCACCAAGTTTCAACAAGAACATCTAGGTCAAAGAGATGCTGTTTCATTTTTGCAGATACTTGACCTTCAGACTGTGTGTTGACTGAAGGCCTGCAAGACTTCACCTGTCTGGGTATAAGCCACCCAGCGGGTTGGGCAGCAACCCTTGCGCGTGGGAGATGGTGCAGCTGCCTCCATCCTCCCACCCAGAGCCACCCGTGCTACAGCGAGGTGGCAGGCAGGTTGCACCCTCACCTGCAGGACACATCTTCGTTTGGTCTCACAAAGGGAATGCTGTTGTGAGGAGCAACTGCTGTGTTTCAGCAGGAAAGCATCTTCCGTGTGGCCTCTGGAAGTGAAGTTAGGCTGGCTTCGTATTCCTACCTGAGCTATGTCTGGGAGGAGGAGAACTCAGAGGGGTGTTTGTGTGCTCCTGTGGGATTGCATCCTCAGTAGAAAGCATAAACAACTGGGGGGATGTTCCTGTGGCCAGCTGCGTGCTAGCAAAATTACTGCTCTCGTGATCAGCGATACAGCTTTTGCTGCTGCTCAGAAATATAGTGAAGGTTCAGGCCAGAATGAAAATCAGTTCTGCATGTGGCTGTTCACACTGTGTGCTCTTTTCTGTGTATGAGTGCTCTTTGTACTGTCTTCAGGGGGAGAAAGTCTGCTGTGGAAATCCGTCATGTCCTAGCAGTTTAGTAGAATTACAGGGAACATGCTTACTTACCTAAAAGAACAAATGTGAACATATGGAGATAGCCTTTTTTTTTCTTAACCTTAGGAAGTACCAGCAAAGATTTTCATGTTTGTAAATTGTCATTTTCTTAGAGCAAAGCCTTATGGAAAAATCAAGCAGCTTTTTTTTATGAAAGATGTGATGGAAACTATTACAGCTCTGATCTTCGTTATTGCTTGAAAAACAGAGGTAGCAGCAGAAGGGGAAAGTAAGCACCAAAGGTCAGGTATGAGCGACAGCAAAAATGATGGGGCCTCATCAGAGTTTTGTTTGGCTTCCTGAGGTCCCTACCTGTCCTTCCAGGCAAGAGGGTCCTTTCTTCATTGGCTCTTGTGTGGATCTGTCCCCTGATGGCTGAGCCAATTGCTCCCCTCAGAAGCGACCAGCATGAGAATATCTTTGCTCGTGAGGAACACATCTGGGCAAACACTATTATCTTTCTCTGTCCTGCTTGCTCTAACTCTCGGCTCCTTTTGACTCGGAAGGGGAGAGATTGGCCTTTCAGTGTATGAAATGCCAGCTGGGATCAAATCAATGCCATTGATTTCATCTTGTGCCTCCAAAGAGCTGGGATTTTTCCTTTTAATTTTTTTTTTTCCTCTGGCTCTATTCTTTGAGAAGTAGAAAAGCAAAACAAAGGCGTTGAGTGCTGCCATTGGTCCTCAGGCACAGAGGCCAGAGCCAGAGCTGCAGAGCCCTCCATGAGTTTGAATAGCTTTGCTCTTGCTGGACTAAATCTGATTTGGATGTAGGAACTTGATTTTCACTTTCTGGATTGGTTTGGTTCACTGTGAGGCCTAACAGGACAGAGTCCCCTTGCTTGCTGGTACCAGTCCTACAGCCAGCCCAGGGCTAGATGCCCAGCAGTGTAGTTAACAGCATGCTTTAGAGAGTTATGCTAGTTTCCAGTTGCTGACATTATGTGTCTGTATGTTTTTTTGAGAGATTACAGTTCTGCCTACGCTGACTGTTAAAGGCAGTCACCACTGACTTCTTTCGTGGCCGGAGCGAGCCCTCAGCCGCAGCCGGGACAGTAGGTTGTCAGTGCGGACCGTGGCAATTGGGAGCAGGCAGCGAGGGTGGGAGGAGGGTGCTGCCCCCGTCGCTGCTCCACTCCCCGCTTCTTGGGGCGGTGTGGACACAGCCTGAAAATCCTGCTGGGGAGCAGCTGTGGTTTATCAGGTTAAGACCTGTGCTAAAGTCAAGCCAAGATCTTCTTACGGACCCAGTAGATCATGAAGTATCAGAGGGCAGAGCAGGGCAATTCCCAGTGAGGCAACTATAGTAAAATATAAATGGAAAGATATAAACTTGATAATGCAAATGAGTTTACTTTCCTTTTTGTACAACAGATGTTGTTTGACCTAGAAGACAGAATAATATTATAGAAATTGAGATCAGTCTGAGGGGAAAAAATAAAGTCATCTAAAAATAAAACACAAATAGCAGCTGCTTGAATTGTATTTCTAATATATCAGCATTGACAGCTCTCTCTTTCCTCCCGTTGAGCCAGGAATCTTATGGAAGTGGCTGGTAAAGAAGAGCTGTTTCCTGAGGAGGGGTGTGAGCAGAGGTGATGGAGGGGCAGAGGTAATACTGCTTTGTGTCAGTGTGTGTCCTGGGCAGGAACATCTTTGGAGATGTGTGAGGTGTTGCAGATGGCATCACTGTGCAAGGCACGTGGTCAGACAGTCTCACCATCGATCGCAGTGAGTAAGGCTCTTCTGCTGTTAGGAACAACCCTGGAATGGGGTAGAATAAAGAAGAGTAAAATAAACAGAATAAAGTAGTTCAAAATGGTGGTGTTGCCATGGTCTGTATCCCCATTTGGGACGAACTTTCTGAGTGGCATTGAAGTTGGTGTCCTGTGCTTATCTACACCAGATGAGAAGCTGAACTAGTGTATAAGGGTGGTGGGTAATGTCATTTTGATGTAAATGCACGGCAAATTTCTCACTCTGTAGGTTCAGTCAGTGGGAAAAATACTACCTAGAAAAAAAGAGAATAAAAGATCCTGACTTGTCAGTCCAGAAGCTAGTGGTTTTGGACTGTCAAGCTTGGGCTGTTCAGCCAAGACTGTGTGCTGAGGTCTGATTTGCAGCAAGTGGTAAACATCTCCTCTTTAACAAGAGGTCTTTGATAGGGGCTTAAGTTGGATGCAAAAATTAAGGCACTCCATTGTTTGTGACCAGTTAGGCTGGAACTGGCATAATATGACTGTGAGGAAAGCTGGATGTGTTTTCCTTTGTGTGTGAGGAGCTCTGCCTTCAGCTGCTCAGTGCTGGGAGCCCAAGCAAGCACTCTGCAGCTCTTCGGTGTTTGCAGTGCCCTGTCCGCAGTATGCTGTAGAGCAAATAACACATTTTTATTTTTATACAAATGTGCATAACTTCATCCATTTCTTGTGGCTGCTCTGACAGGAAAAGGAAATTTATGACGCACATCACCCATTTATTTGGCAGAGGCAGTGTTTATTGCTGAGGGAGGCATTCTCATGGAATTGATTGCACAATTTCCTCTTGGTGTACTGTTTTCAAGTAATATCCCAAGACCTCTGTGTACTGAGATACAGGGACACTTCTTTAAGGCCTGCAGAATACTACAGCAGAGGAAAAAAAAGCCACACAGTGGAAAATAGAACGGAAAAATGTAATTTTAATTACACTGTAAATCTGGAGCTTTCTCCACTCTGCTGGGAGTCTTTGTGGAAACACCCATTCCCAATAGTTTAAATTTCTAGGTTTCTCCACAGAACTAACAACAGCTTTGGATTTTATGGCATTCCATTTTCACAGGTATAAAAGGTGGTTTTGGTCTAGGGTTAGTTCTTATTAATGCTTTAGGCATGCCAGGATTATGGACATGTTGTGGGGGGAGGAACTGTGCATTTTGGAAAAAGAGAAAGGTATATTCTTAGCATGATGGCTTGCTGAAAGGGTGGGTTTGTTGCCTGTGCCAACAGGCCAAAAGGGGTTGAAGCTATTAATGTCAGAAGGCAGGAAAAGAGGTTGTTGCCTTGATTCAAAGGACTGTGTGACAATATATATTTTAAACACCATGAATAGCACACAGTAGAGAAAGAGAGAGAAAAACATCTGTCCTGGAAGAGCATAGCTTTTGTTAATTTTATTATTATTATTATTATTTTAATCTGCCTATGCACAATCATTTGTACCAAAGCTTAGGTATAATAGTTGTCTCATTTGCACATGGAAATGCATGGAGTTGGATGCTTGCATACAAATATGTGCCAGGTGATGACACTGCTAACAAGTAATCATGGACTGAAGATTGCAACCAGAAAATGTAGAGCTCTTTTTTGAAAAGATGACTCAAAGTGTAGAGATGGAAGAACGGTGGTGTGTAACAGCAGCTACAGACAATAGATTCTGTTCCCTTCCACTCTGTAGGAAATGCCAGTGACAACCGTGTGCGTATCTGCACACTGAAGGGTTGCAGATACAACATTGGCTTATGAAAGAGTTGCCTGATGAATAACTTTTTTTTTCTTTCCTGGCTGCCTGGTGAACAGCTACTTACCTGCATCGCTCTCCTAAATTCTCGGAGGGAGGTCTGGCAGCCAGCACAGCTTTAGTTGTATAATTTCACTTCTGTGGTGACTCTGTCGGTTTCTGCTAACTTCACGATTATTCTTTCAGGCTCCAGAAGAAAGCAATCTCCTCCTAAGCTTCTGTTTTCATACTTCTGAACAGCAGCTACCTCTTCTCAGCTTCTTGATGCTTCTCCTCAGGGCCCGAAGCTGGGGACCAGCTTAAGCACTAAGCTGCATGTTCTGCAGCTCTCTGGTTTACACTCGCGGCACTGGTTTGCACTCTGTGTTTGTTAGCACAGAGGTGGTTGGCTCACTGGTAATGGCCTTTTGTATGTGCTGACCTCTGAACCAGAAACAAGACTCAAACCTCAGAGGAGGCCAGTGATTAATCAAATCAGGGATCAACTGTGACTCAACCTTTAGATCCCCAGCTGAGGTTGTGTCCATGGCTGATTAAAAGAGGAAAATATATTTAGCTATTTACAGCTGTATCTCCCTCTGGCTGAAGACAAGGCACCACGGATAAACGTATTTATGTTTGTTAGATGTACAAATTGTGGTTCCTTTGAAAACCTCACAGTTTATCATAAAGCCTCAGAAAGCACATGGCTGTTTATTGACGCTAGAGGACTTCCTGAGACTATGCTGTGGAAGTCACTGCTCAGAGTATTTGACACAGGCTAGCATGTCCACAAGGGAAAAAAGCCCAGACGTTGCCATCTGCACATGAAAGACTAAAGGTGGCTTTGAGCAGCCCTCTGCAGGAGATAATTTTCTCCCTCCAATTAGGTTATACTTTCTAGATGCTGCCCTTTAGAAGCCTACAGTGTTCCCAAAGCCAGCTCTACAGTTATTCGGTGGTGAACAGAACATATAAACTTCATATTGCTAATACATTTCACAGTGCTGTGTGATATTAGCAAACTCCAAATAGCTGTCAGGACCTCAAGGTATTCTGGAACATCCTTTGATGCTACAAAGTAATGCATTTTCCATATTATTCCTTTGAACACATTATATATGCAAAGTCTAGCACTTCTTATAGAAGAGGTGGAATTATCATACAATAAGATATTTTTTCCTCTAGTACTTTCATGGCTCATAACATATAAAATTTCTTCTTAAAATCCAGGCTAGGAACTCAAACTTAATTTATACAGTATTGAAAACATTACAGGGCATAAATCAGTTCAATTTTTAAAGTTCCTGTATGATATTTTCAGAGCAGCCAAATTCCTTCATTCGCCTGGACTCCTTCCAAAATTCTGCCAGCGCTCATGGAAATCTAAATAACTTTAGAGAAAAAGCAGGTTTTCTGTGAAGGCTCAGATTACCCTGTCACCCTTCCTCCACTGCAGACAGGCCTCTGATAAACATGGAGAATAGGGACAGGGAAATTACGTCATTACTTCATGTCCTTTTCAATTACAAACATCGAGGAGCCTGAGCCTCCTGCCAGCTCATGCCCCAGACCCTTGCAAATTTGTGGCTTTCAAGAGCCAACAGTTGCATTTCCTTTGCCAGCAGGGATAAGCGATAGAAAGCAAGCAGGGGAGCTCACTTGAATTTTATTTCTGAGTGTTATTTAAAAAGTTTCAAATCTCAGCTCTGTTTATTTAAAGTATGACTCCAGCTGAAATGTAAGCCTGTAAACTGGAGAAGTGATCAAAACAGGGCTACACCTTTTTTTTTTTTTTTCCTGAGAATTAATCACTTAGTGGTGATGTGTTACTGTAATCGTTCTGTGATCACTTAACCTGGAAGCGGTACTTCTAGATAGCTTCATCATATTCTCCTGCTGGCATCTTCAGATCTACTATTTGTACTGTTCATCTGTGTTCAAAGTACATGAGGTTAATACATTGTTTTTCTACCAGCTTTGCTTTGTGTTTTGATTTACACCTAAAGAAACAAGTGTGTTTTCTTTGATGTTATTTTTCCATTACTGATGAACTAATATTGCAAAAAAAGGCTGTTTAAGGTCTTACTCTGAAACCTCATTATTTCTACAGTTAAAAAAAAAAAGTAAAACCCAGTTTCAGAACATTATGTTATAGAGGGCGGAAAAAAGGTGGCAGGAGTGAATCTGATTTTCTACTTTGCGTGTAAATCTTACAGGCTTAGCTTCGGCTCCGTGTTTAGGTCTGTGTTAAAAGTCACTGAAATAGAAGCCTGCGTTTGGATTAACCAGAGGAATATAGATATGGGGAGGGTTTGCTGAAAGGCAGTTACAGGGATTATTCCGGCCCTCTTTTTTTTACATGGCGATTCCGCAGTGTGGGCTCAGGTGACTTGGTATGTGGGGCTGGTCAGATGTGTGCCCCGCAGTGGTATATATCCTGATCACCTCTGTGATCACCTGTGAGATCAGGAGGGAGGGAAGGCAGAAGAGGACAAGACAAAATGCTGGGGGGTTCTTCAGTGCCTCACAATTCAGGTTTTGCTTTGATACGAATCCAAAAATTCAGACATTCTTGTGAAATGAATCTGCAGTGGGTGTGGGTAGAGCAAAGAGCTGAGCACATGGAAACCAAGAGGCCATGCAGAAGTTCTCACTGCAGCCTTTCCCAGGTTTTATTTATTTCTTACTTACACATTACTTGAACACTTCTGTTTAAGTTAGTGCGAATTTTTCTAAGTGAAATTAAAGAGTGGGGAGTTGTTAGTTAGAAGGCGTGCAGCATCTTTTTCATGCTATCAGAGCTTCATTCCTTGGCTAGAACTCCCCTGGATTCATGCTGGGAGGGAGGGTATGTATGCATATGTGTGCTTGCTTCTTGATACTCCCTGCTACCTCTTGGGCCATAAATATTGCATGAACCACAATGGAGGCAACTGCAACTGCTGGTATCAGCCCAAATGTGGAAGTACATAAACCAAAAAAATACTAAGGAAAAGTTCACCAGACTTGGAAACTCCCAGCTGGCCAGGTCAGGGCTTTGGGAGATGGCTGGAATGAATGAACTGTACCTGAAATAATTCCGCGTACTCACTGACTCCCTAAGACATGATGCCAAAATTCTTTTTGTGCATAATGCTAAGGTCATAATGATGTAGCTGGTTTTTAGTTAATGGAAATTTTGGATGCACTGTAAGCAATTTTTTCCCTTTAAGAAGGAAAACTGCAGATGGACCCTCATTCTATTTGCTGATGTGTATTAAGGAAAGGTGTATCACCCCAAGAATGCCTATTGCTGTGACAAATCACAAGAAGTGGAGAAAGACTTAGTGCCTGCTAAATTTAGCCTGTGCAAATCCAGTACATTCCAAGTCCATGGAGTGAAATACTGTTTGGAGTAAAATATGATTGAAACATTTCTGGGAATATAACTCCACTGGCTAGTTTACCACCTGGACTTAGTTTTCATATTGTAGGAGACGAATTAAATTTTTATTATTTTTAAATCATAGCCCCCCCATCAGTTCTCTTGTCTTCCCACTGAAGCAAGCACTGTTAAGCTGCTATAACTTTAAGAGCATGAAAGCAAATGTTGTAAAGAGGTCACTGTAAAGGTCACGCAGCAGGTTTGATGTGTCAGTGGATAAATGATGGGATCACATCTGGAACAGTTTGGTGAATAAATAAAATGTGAAAGCTCATATATCACTGCCCACCTTCCAATCTGTAAGGGAAAGAGAAAATAAATTCTCTAATAACCTTGTAAAGCACATAAAAGATATTGAATAAACTCTTGAAATTTTGTGACTAAAACTGTCTGTATTAAATAATGATTTTAAGAGTGGCAAAAAGCTTGAAATACAGTATGAGTCTTCCTTGTAAAATGTTGTTTTATTTTATGGTTTATTTATTAGACTATACTTGGATAGCTTTGAAAAATATAATTTTGAGTTTAACTATGTGTTATTGAAACACTCTTCCTTTAGATATGTCCCCCAGAGGTATTTTATATTTACACTTAGGGAAAAGAATTTTCAATTTTTATTACAGTGCTGTATTATTGCTTATACTGCCACTATATTCTGCCTTCTGCAAGTAACATTAATATATGCATATTTTACTGCCATTACCTTCAAAAGGCCTTAGAAAACCCATAGGTCTAAAATGATTTCTCTAAGTTGGTCATTACTGACTACTGAATTAAGATACAACAGGCTGTATATTGTTTTACTGGGCCATTAATAATAAGCCCCTGTGAATTTTAAGGCAGCAAGCTAGAAACTTAGTAATTTCAGTCACCCAAGAAATGTACAGTATTAACGAAAGGTTCATAGAAGCCTGTTCTGGAGCGTGAAGACCTTTGGTCTCTGATGAGGGACTAAAGGCAGTGGGTGAGTTTTGATCTCCAGACACCTGCAAGCAGCTCCTCAGGACGTGAGCGGCCGGGGCTCGTGTGGCTGCGCAGGCAAAGTACCACACTTGTGTAGAAAAATAAAACGTGTAGGTGTACGTGTGTATGATGTATAGTCACTGCCAACGGCTACAGAAGAGTCTTGCTGCTCGTTTTCCTCCCTTGTTACAGACGACTGCAACACCGCAGCTGTGTGCCAAGGCATGCAGCTAGCCACGCACACCCTAGCTCCACTGAAGTCACCAGGACTCTGGGCAGGCGTCGGGTACACCCAACACGGGCTGTGCTGCGGGAGTAGCAGACAAATTAGTCATGTCAGTCCCACCGTTTTGCTGGGAAGGAAGAGCTGAAGCCAGTGCCTAATGCAGTCACGGAGAAAGCGCCTCATTGGCTTCAGGCACAGTCAGTTGGGAGCAACAGGGTGAATGGTGTCGGTGGTGGGCATGGGTGTAAGAAAGTGTGGCGTGGGTGACTGGAGATCCAAGGTACCGTGTGCAGGCTGTGGGTGCTGGGATAGTTCATAAAGAAACCTGAAATGTCATCAACTAATGCTTGTTTGACTCCTCCTTTTCATTCCTGCAGTGCAAGGCATTTAGCATCTGAGGTAGATGATGGAACAATAACTAAAAAAACCCTCCAAAACTACAGGCAAAGTTTAAGTGGATTATAACCACAAATACAGCTTTTATTCTGGAAGACTGTGTTACCTGTAACCTTTAACCTGAACTGTGGTGGCTCTTAGAAATCGCGGATCACCTTGTAACATAGGTAGACATCACTGAAACTGATGCCAGGAAGCAAATCAATGACTTACAAGAATATTTTATTTCCCCAAATATGATCTTGTTGCAGGTAAGTCAATCCTGCAATTTCTCTAACTCATTTATTAAACTCCACTTTAAAGTGGGTTTGGTTTCTTGTCTCCATTGGACAGCTGTTCCAAATATCTTATTCCTTTGAACAGCCCAAACCTCTTCAAATATCCAGCTCATACTTCATAGCCAACTTAGCTCTATTAAACTTTTGGCAAATGTATGGTCATGTGGTCTTTGAAGACAACCATATTTAATATGACTCTGTGCAGCTCTTTTTCTTCAGAGGAAAGGTAATTTAACTTACAGAGAGAATCTTGTACTTTAGCACCGATTTCTTATTCCCTGAACAGATCAGGGAGTGTGTCTGTCCTGCTATGGGAACTTGGAGCTGTGGGGTTTTCTCTTTCATTTTTCTGTGAAGGATTCTAGTTGCTCTCAGGATGAACAGGAGCATACAAAATACTCCACAGAGACTGACAGGGCTGGGGCAGAACATGACACCTGTTCTATGGCAATAAAACTTGTAAAGGCAACAATTTCTTTAGCAGAGATGTGATGAGGTGCCAAGTTGAGAAGGTCTTGGCCAGTTGCAGTGGTCCATGAGTTTCTTTGCAGAAATGAAACTTACTTTTTACTCAACTTTATTCAGCTTAATTTTTTTCTTTTTGCAAGGTGAATTCTATTCATCTAGACTTGGGTCTGTCTGTGGGTCTGCATAACAAACCAATGACTTTCTTTTCCTTTACTCTTAAAGTTCCTTTTTAGAGTCCCTTTTTATTGTATTGCCTCTTCTGAGCCCACCGTCACTGTGGCCATCAATAAACCTTCATGAATGAACCTGTTGAGAGAAGGCATGGGGGAACCTTACATTTCAGCTATAAGATTAAATGCTGCTGTTGAACCCTGGACAATTTTCTGCCACTAATCTTTTGGTCTGACTAATATAGCTAGATATACTACTCCTAAACTTTCAGCGATGGAAATCATATCTAGACCTGGTAAGCAGAGAAGTAAGAAGACTGGGTGATAAATACCTTATGAAGAACTATTTTTGACCATGTATTTGGCAACTTTTTTGAGGATATGTGTGATTTATAGATAGCACCTTTAAAACCTATGGTAAGATAGTAAGGCTGCAAAATAGTAGAACTGTATTTGACCCCTTACCCTCCAAACTTCTTATATCTATACATAATAATAGGAAGTTATGTAGGAAACCTGCATATGAAAGATTACAGAGATAATCTTCTTCCCATGCTGTGTTTAATGTCCATCACTTGAATGTCCAGTCTTCTTGTTTCTTTATCCACTCCATGGATATGGATTTGTAGGCCACATATATTTAGTTGTATCTGTGAGGCCATTCATATAGGACTGTATAGTAATGTATGTACAAGAGGAAGCAAAATTAAAGCTGTCCAGGGAAATATAATAGTAGTAAGGCATAATTTTTGCTTGCTTCTCTGGCAATCTAAAGTTTTTAGTATTTTTAACTTTTTGAGCAGAATTTTTCTTTTGAAGAAAACGGTGACTATGCCCGTCAGAGCTCAGTCCGAGGCAGACCCCTCTGCCCCATTGCAGAACTTTGCCTGAAAGCGGTGAATCTGCACCCATAATGGCCATGGGGGACAGCCCATGAGGAGAAAGACATAACACAGGCTTTGCCTGTATGATGACTTATGCAACAACTGAGAAAGCATCTGAGGATGCATGGCTATCAGAAGCTTAATTTTTCTTACTAGCTGATGATTTTGTTACTAGTTGCCTCAGAGATGCAACCTCCACTTTCAGCAGGCTCTATTAGCCTGCAAGAAACTTTGTGGTTCTGGAGCTAGCTAGGGTTTCAACCCTCAGCTGAGAGCCAAGACTGCAAATCTTGCTCCCAAGTCCCCCAGGCAAATGCTTTAAGGCTTCATTCTACCTCATCTGACAGCTGCAGGGGAGGCATAACCTAGCCTTAAGTCAAGTGATTCAAAGTCCATAAATTAATCCTTGCAAGCCCGCACTGAATCGTTATTATGCACACAACCTTGTGCGTAGTCAATGGTGAAGCTGGGAAAAAAACCCAGGAGCCGTAATTTCATGGCTGTGTTTCTGACTATGTCTTTTGAGTCCAGCATGGGTCAGCATCTCTTGGATTTCAGTGGTGGCTAAGCACATAAATATCACAGCTGATCTGGCCCTAATCCTGCAGTTCTTTGCCCCACCGATACTGTCACTGAGAACAACCACTGCACTTTTGGAGCCAGTTACTAGTTTCATGTGGGATGTCTTCAGCTTACCCGTACTTTTCTGAGAAGTTTTAATCTTGAGGGAATGTCTGGGTTTAGGGACATGCAGAGCAGAACAACTGTGCTCTGAGGAATATGGTTTTAATCAGAGTGAAACAATGCTTCTGCTAATTACTGGTATACTGTGTGATAGATGAGATCCTATGCTGTTTCCTCTTGCAGACTATGTAACATCTTGTATTTTCTATTCCCTGCCAGAAGCCGTCATATCTTTTTGAAATTCAGTTGAACAGCTGCCCTTGCAAACAAAGAAGAGGTTAACAGATGATACTGTAGGCTGAAGGAATGTTATGAGACTGAGGAAGGAAATATGAATCTTACAGAATTATGAAGATCATGGCAAATAAACCCATAAAACTCCAAATAGGAGCTAACGCCATGTTGTTAGAAGATCCAATCATTTTCATTTTGAAACATTTCAGCACATTTACAAACTGTGGTCACCTAAACACACTGCTAGATAAATACCTGAAACACTTTTTAACTTTTTCAACTTGGTTCTTGCATCTGGCTTTTCTGGGGGAGGGGGCCGGTCTTTGAAAATTTACTGTAACGTAACATATATGAGGTGAGATGTGATGCATGGCTGAGGGGAGGATCAGACCAATAATCCATTGTAGGGCTACATTATAGTTCTGCAACCCACCATCCATCTATGGCCGGTGAGTATGCTTTAAATGGGAAGTGGCAGCCACTGGAACATGTAAGATTAATAGGTGATGTGTGTGTTAGTCACAGGATCATAGATGTTGGGTTTGGAATGGTCTTTATAGATTGTTGAGTCAAATCACCAGGATCTCTTGCGGTTTATCCCAGGTATTTTCCCTCAGAGAGTGCTAGCTGGCGTCGGCTGGAATATGTCTGTTGATAATGCTTGGGCTGCTTCTCTCCTCAGACTGCTACGCTGTTGAATTATGGTTCTGTTGGAAAGTTTTTTCTTGTTATCTAATCTAAACTTGCCCTTCTTTAATTTAAAGCTATTACCTCTTGTAGTACATTGCACTTGGCCAACCTTAAATAAGTCTATCTTCTCCTTTACATTATTTGCTCTCAAGTATTAATTACCTCCAACACTTCTCTTTATTTCTCTAAGCTATTTAGGTTAACTTCCCTTAACCTTTCTTCGAACCCTCCTCTCAAAGGTTACCGCTAGCTGACATATTGTCTTGAAAATGTTAACTGTTGCTAAAAGCACTTCTTATAGAGCACACTTCCTACCGAGCGTGCAGCCAGATAAATAAGTGGTGACCTTTTTTTTAGGAGCTCTTGTGGACATAACATGGTCATGTAGGTGATTCTTAACTACTGACTTTCCCAGCAATGTACTTGGTGTTCTCTGCTTTTATTTGTAGGTGGAAATCAGGGTTAACATCTAAGTAAAGGAGCTGACCTGAAAAGTACCCAGTACAATTACTCAAAACATGAAGTGAAAAACCAAGAGAGGGTGTGTGGCCTGGTGCTAAAATCTCAGTTGTGATCTTCTAGAGGAAAAATTCTGTCCATTAATGCCTCAAGATAACTGAGGAAACATGGCACAGCACAGGGTTTAATGCTGTGCACCCTTCTCTTTCAGGGGGTCTGAGAGACTTGCAGTCTCAGTTGGGTCTCAGAGCTGAGGGCTGAAACCCTGCCTGCGGTCAGGACAGTTCAAAGTCAGTTTTGGTGGAAACTCAGTTGCATAACTGGGGTTTGCAACTGACATGAGCTCGTGGACCCCAAAACATAAAATAGTAGAATGGTTTGCGTTGGAAGGGAACTTAACTATTCAGGAAGTGAGGCTGCCCAGAAACCCCTTCACCTCTGTCCTGTCCTCGGTTCTAATGCAGGGCACTTCTGGAGGAAGTGCCATCAGGGTATTTCAGCTCATTTACCTTGGAGCTGTTTAGAATCTGATCCTTAATCAAGAATCATTATGTCAGGAGGAAGAAGTTTTGCTGTACTAGTCTGAGCAAGGCACACGCAGATAGGAGAAATTGTTATCCCTTTAACAATCTAGCCATTAAACTCACACAGTAACATCTGTTTACTTCATATTCTTTGCACAGGATGGGATTTTTAGTCTTAAAGACAAGGAGTTTTGCCATCACATTGTATATTTTATTCTGTTCCTCTTTCATGTTTTCCAGAGGAGGTTGGAGGTGTTATTTGATTCCTGTCAGAAAAGATCTCATCTCTTACAACATAGGCTTCTTGTGTCGCCTTTGAGACCCTCCATGTTGCTTGTATCATCAGGGAATTAAAACATTCAAATTGATGCAGACAAGATGAGAAAAGTCTGAGGTTCTAGCAGAGTGGGTTTTGTTCACAGTTGCTCCCAGGCCAACAAAATTTGAGCACCCCTGTATTTTAGGGAGAGTAGAATTTGTGAGAAGCCACCTCCATCTCACACATGTATCCAGTTTCCTGGCTGACAAAAGCTGCCTATCTAGTGTGCCCAGTTTCTCCTGGGCCTGACAACAAGCTCCTCAGGATCTTGTTTTAGAAGCATATGAACACTGGTAAAACTGAGGTTTGTTGAATTCTTGCCCAGAGTTTTTCTGACTCATCATCTGGTATATTCACATGTAACTCATTTTCCCAGCAAATCTTTACTCCAGACCTCAAAGAGGATACAGGAATGAATGAAGAGTTACTGTTTCTTTTCTAAAAGTCTTTGTGGAAAGAGATTCTTTCTTATTTCTGTGGTCCTGATTGCCTTCTCAAGCCTGGTGCTGCTCTTTGTGCTGTTTTAAATCCAGTACTTGAAAATGTTCCAGAATAAAGGGAAATCCTTGTAGTAGTTGTACAGCTGAAATGATCAGGTGACAGGTGATAATCTGATGTAAAAAGGCAAATAAAGGCGTATTTATGAATATGCCATTCTCTCAGGCAAGTGAGAAAAGCATCCTTTTTGTTTTTATTTTTTTAAACTGTCATATGTGCCACATTATAAAAGAACAATAAAAGGCAAATTCTGATCTTCAGGTCACTTTGCATGAAATGTTTTAACCTTGCAAAGAGCTGCTTCCTTTTTCTGATAAAAGCCAACTGGCATTAGCTTCCAGTCAAAGATGAAGCATGGAGAGGCTCTGTGATTGCCCAGGGCCTGGCTGGCTTAGTGACGGTGTTTTCAGCAACCAGTTGTGAGCCTTGATCTCCTGTTGCTCTGGCGTTTCCTCCTTCCAACATGTGTTACTCTCTGCAGTCATGAACCACTGATCTCTGCTGGGGTAGTGTAATTTCTGGAAGGAATTCCCTAAAGAGAAAATTCAATTCTAAATTTGAATCCTAAAGCTGAAAGTATAGTATATATTGGTGCTACTTGACTGCTGAACACTTTGTTATGCAGAAATAGCGTAATGGAGCAAGGACACAGTAACGAATATGCTGGTGAGAAATCTCAGAAAATCCTTTATTTCACCAAGCTGGGCAGAAGGCTGGGGAGTGAATTCTTTATATCTAATAAATTAAGGCTGCTCTCCCTCCCCATGGAGGAGATACAAGAACCTTCTGCAGAACCAGTATTCCCAGAAAGTGTTGAGAGGTTGTGATGAGTGCATCTAGCTGTCTGTCTGGGCACTCGAGCCTCCACAGTGATATGGGGATAAAAGATACATTTGAAGTACAGCTCTATTTCCTGCTCACTGGTTTGCTCTCTGCAGAGAGGTAATTGGTGGAAATGCGGTGATCCTACTATTATTAATTCACATTCGATGCCTGCACTGCAGTAGCATTGTTTGGTAAAGGAACCTCCTTTGAAACATTCCCAGAACTCCAGATTTTGCAAACCTCTTGATGTCTGCCAACACACACGCACTTTTAGTCCCACAGAAGCCAGAAATCACAGAATTGTGCAGAGGCATCTCCAGAGGATCATCTTTGGCATTAAATGGGGCATGATTGTTCATAAAGAATGTAAGAATGGGAAAAACAAATGTGGCACCCACTTGAATGGGTTGATTTATGATAGTAGAAGAGTTGGGAAGCACAAAGCTGCCTTCCGGGACCAGCTAATTTCATGTTTTAGTTGCTTGTAAATAAGTGAGTTTCAGATAAATGCACCCATCTAGCTGAGTGCACGTTTCATTACTGGGAGGATTAAGCTAGTTTAGAAGATTTAGGAGACTACTGTGCCAAGTTCATGTTTTTTAAGAGTGAGGACTGCCAAGCCCAGTGGGTGTAAGAGCTACTTTAGAAGCACTTTTATGAACTACTCCTGATGCATATCTTCAAAATATTTAAAGCAACACCTGTCATAGACCATTCTCTCTTTATCCTCTCTTCATGCCAAGTAATGGTGCCACATGGTTTCTACAACTGAAATAACTCTTGGAATATGACATCCTGCAGCTTGGTGTGCAGTATACATTGGCAGGACTTCTTTTTTTCTCCCCTCTAGGATTACTGCATATTGGGTATGAGGGCTAATAAACTGCTTGGGAGCCACTACTATCATGTTAATCTGGATCTGGCATTGTAAGGATATTAAAGCTATTCCATTATCAGCCTTGTGAATATAAAATGCCATGGACTTTTAAATATTTACATTACTATGAGCTATAGGCCCAAAGGTATGAGGGGGCTGTATTCAGGCCTCCCATGATGGAGTCTCGGGTGTAAAGAGGGATTTAGTCTCCTGACTGTGCAGGATTATTCCATCCTGGCTTCCTATATAATGAACAGATAATGATTGTGTTGACTAAGTTATGTGTTTATAGCAAATGATCGTTTTTCCCCCATTGATTTTAGAGGGAAGTAGGGTCTGAACAATAGGTTAAACCCTTCTTGTTATTCTGACTGCAGCTGCCTGAATAGCTTCTCACTTGGCATCTCGGAGTACAGGTGCGCACCAAAGTCAGGCGGTGGAGAACTTCAGCTTGGGGTCCTGTGAGCCCAGGTTTCAGGCTGCACTACCTGTTTCTCATCCAAAGAGTGCTTAACAAAAATGAGAGCATTTACCAGGACAGTTGTTCATACAAACACCATCATGTTCTTTTAGGCATGTTTAACCATATTAGCAAAGAATTATTTTTGTCTCTCTCTGTACCTGAAGGCTGCAGGCTGGGAGTAGCTGACACAGCATGACGTCTCTTCCCTGTGCCGTGCAGAACCTCCGTCACCACAGAACACACTGCAGGCCATGTGAGCGGTAATATGTAAATCATCATTAGCAGATGTTTATTGTTTCTTTTCAGAAAATCAGATTTGACTAATCAGCCTAAGTGAAACATATGCTGAAATTAATTAAAGTTTGTTTTAAAATAATTTGCATGCTTATTGCTTTTAACTGATTGTAATTGGGGCTTTTGAATACTTTTTAACAAACAGAGTCACCTAGGTTGAGCTTTTCAAAGCACCGATTGGCGTGTCGCCATACTTCTTCCACTAATATTTTACTGGCTAAATGACCTGTATTGCACTGAGTTCCCAATCCCACTGTATCACAGAAAAAAGAAGGAATGTGTCATTGTTTCCTATTATACCACAGTGGGTTTGTAATGAGTACAATCGCTAAGATATGTCTGCCATGATGAAAGATGTGATTACAGAGTAACTGAAGACAGCAGTGCTTTTATGAATAATACACAGAGTTGACAGCATGCTTAAGCATTGTGTGTGGTGTGAGGTATCATTATTTTGGCAAGACTGCTCACCTGCAAACATAATTTCCAGCCACCTCTAGCATCCCTCCTGGACAGCAAGGGGTATGTCAAGACTATCACAGAAGCCCATAGCTCAGGGTTGCCCTACAGGTAAGCTCCCTGACCAGCCACTCTGCGGAGGTGTTGTCTGACACTGATTTGAGCCTGGAGGGAGCCAGCTGGCTCTGCAGGCAGGGACATTTAGGGTGGGGACAGACTGGCATCCTCTCAAGTTCTGCCCCAACAGGCAGCATGGCTCAACTGGCTCAACCCACTTGTCTCTGTGAATTCAGCAGAACAGCCAAAGGCAGCAGAAGACTTGCCAGAGCATCCTGGTGCCTTGCTTGTACTCCCAGCCAAGATGCCTGGGTTCTACGTCTAGCGCTGCTGTTGACTTATTGCTTAATACTGGGCAACTCGCTTTTATTTTGCTCCCCACACTTTTCTAGCTTACATAAATTTTTGGGTCCAAGAACTGTCTCTTTGATAACAACAGCTTGCACAATGGGGCTCTGAACAGGACGTGCTTTTAACTCTGGGCTTCTCACTGGAAGCCAATGAACCGTGTGCTCCAGGCTTCACATGGGCTTCTTAATAGTCTCCAGGTGGAGATGAAGGTGTATGTTATGACCTATAACTTCCTAAATAGCCTGGGGCTGGCCTAGCCATGGTACTGCCTTTCTCTTCATTGTGTCCTGCCATGGTAGGCAGAAATGCGCTCCTTTATGGAAATAACAAGCTGACCAGCAGTCTGCAGCTAGTCTGCAGGACGTGGTCTTTTTTCCCCCACCTCTGCTTCTTTGGTTTGAAATCATCTGAATTTGGTGATTGTCAAGAATGGCCCAGGAAGAAGATGTGTTTGAGTGCATCTAGAGTGCCCAGGGGCAAAAGGCTGTCTAGTCAGCCAGTTGAGCTCCAGTGAAAGACCTTTCAGTAAGGTGGAGGTTAAATTTAATTGCAGTTCGATTTAATTGTATTTAGTCTCATACATCCAACAATCCTGATCTGGAAAATCTAAGCAGTTGTGAGGACTCGGGCTCCTTGTATGCTGAGTGGGCTCTTCAGTGGAGCTCTGTATCAGCATCCTGCCACTGATAAATACTGTTCATCGCAGCAGAGGATTTGTCTCACTAGCACTACTTACTCTGCAGTGGAGCTTGCAGGGTTAGCACAGGACTCGGTTTGTTCTTTTCATTCATTAACTTGCTTAGATCTTCCTCAGACCACACTGAAGACAAGAGGCACTTATTAAGAGCAGCAGTTTGTTTCAAGTGCTTTCTCATAAGTTTTCAAATCTTCCTGCTATAATGTCACAGCATCACTGGCTCCTGTGATGGAGAATAACAGTGGTTCATTAGGCTCATAAATCCAAAAGGAAGAAAGACTCTCCTGGAGACATGAGTAGCTTTATAACAAACAGAGCAGTGGGAGAGCCTGCAAATTATCAGCCCAATGCTTTATAAGCATTTTATCATCAGCTGGGGGGGAAATTACAATAAAGAGCAATGAGTAAGCGAAACATAAACTATGGCATAAACATGCCCCATGTTCCCCTCTGTCCACGTTTCATGTAAAAGCTTATTTGAAGTCATGGCACTAGAGTGAGAATCCAGGACAGCTTCAGAAGCTCTTCCTTAACCAGAGGTTTGCCCAGGCTGGAAATTACACAAGGCTATATGTTATATGTTCAAATTCTGCCAGAAGAGAGAAAATATATGCAACATTTAACAGTATCTCCCTCTATTATTCCAATGGAAGTGCTGCATGACAATGAGCTTGATGATGTTTACAACCTATCCAAGAGTTTTGCCACTACCACAATTTTAAGTGTGCAGCTTTGATTTATGACTAGTGATACTAAGATCCCAGCCTGTAAATTTTTACAGCAAGCAGACTTGAATTATGTGTTGAGTCTGCTGCACTGGATCAAAAATGCTCAAAATCCTCTCTGGGAAGATTTAAATGTATATGGTCTCTAAGCCATGGAAATATTGCTCTAATGTGCCTATGTGATTTTTAACAGATTGTGAGTTCAAATCCATTTATCAGCTGATGTATAATGAGTTTGGCAGGCCCTTCCTACATTAAGTATAAGAAAAACTATGAGCATAATGATGTAGACTGAGGAGAATTTAATGAACAAATAAGTGACCTTCACATTTATGTGGGATAAAGATTTCATGCCAAATTTTGCATAATATACACTGGAAATAATGGAGTATTTATTAGATTTCTTTTCTCCTTTTTCCTCTTCTTTATACAACACAGTTTTTGCGTAGCAGACCTGTGTCATCCATGGTATGTGATTGGGAAGAGTGCAGCTGACCTGCGGTGGCTAAACCTTTTAATTCTACCTGGGGGAATCTTGCTGTACAGAATAAAGGAGTAAGTCATCCAAGGCCTGCTTCAGGGTGGCAGCTCCGCTGCAGGTGAGCACAATGGTTGCCACATGTTCACATTCACCCACAACGGGGTTCACCTTGGCGCCTCCCTCGACTGCCATCTCTGCTTAGCAATTCTGCAAAATCGTCACCCATTATGATGCTTGAATATGTATTTAGGAGCTTCATTACAGGTGCTGATCTCTGTAAAATGCATCCCAGCACTCTGGCCTGAATCCCACTCATTTAATTGCACAGTGTTTCCTGACTAGTGACCACTAGTGACTGGCTCTAGTGCCTTTGAAGAAAGGAGGACTCTCCTTTGGCTGAGGAAATCTCGAGCTCAAGGTTGTAGTTGAAGTTGGCTGGATCTGGGATTTGGTTTTAGGGCTGCTTTGAATGGCAAGGATGGAAGAGCAGGGTAAGGCTCCGAAGGTCTCCTCATCCTCCTGCCCTGTCATGTCTAGTTAAGCTCAACTGCTAACTGGTATTTAAAAGTCCCCTGCTCTCTTTAAATGTCATACCCTGCATGGTGAGATCCTAGATGTTGTATCACCCTGGGCCAGGGTCCTGACTGCATGAGCTGCTAGACAGTAATGAAGGTGGGAGACCCACATGTCTGGGTGGCCCTTTGCAGTCTCTACCCAGTGCCCTCCACAGCCCCACTCCCGAAAAGCCCTAGTGCTCTCAGCCGGGTCCAGCTCCGCCTTCAACATCCAGACCGGGCTCCTCAAGAGCCATGTCTGGGTGCCAGCAGCTCAGACCAGGAGTAGCTTGTGTGTAGGTGTGGGGGTGAAAAGCTGTTAGATCAATAGGTGCTGTCTCCACAGCTCGTCCTACCTCCCAAGTGAGCAGCAGGTTCTGTTAGTCTGTCCCAGTGCACCAACTGGAGACCAGCAAGCGTAAAGGACAACCCACACTTTTCCTTGCCCCAGCTTCCACTTTTCCACAAAGGTGTCTGTTGCTGCTGCCTGCCCACGTAAAGCCTGACAAACAGATGACTTGCAACAACCTTGTTTGTAACAGTGAGACGGACTGGCAGGAAAAATAATAAGCTGTTTCTGGAGGCTGTGACATCATACTTTCATTAAAAACTAACCAATGCTGAGGGTATTTCTACCAGAGACAATGAAAGTTTTTGCTGAGGCAGTCCAACTTGGTGGGAAGGAGGGAATTGTAATCTGATCATTAAAAAGGAAACAGGGCAGAGGGGCAGTTTTCTGAAAGAAACTGATTGAGCCATGTGGTAGGAAAAACATTATCTTATTTATCTTTTTTTCCCATCCTTTGTTTATGCGGGAGCAGAAAAGCCTGACTTCATTTTTCTGTTTGAGATGATCTGTGGCTTTGCTGTGTGTCCTGTAACCTGGCAGGTATTACAAACTGTATTTCCAACTAAAGATCTGAGTGAATAATTTATTTAATGTGTCAGACATGGCAGAAGGTACTGCAGCCAGTCACTGCTCATGAAGCTAATTGCTGCACTAAGAAAACAAATCTGTACAAGTCCTCATTTCAAAGTTATTTCCAAACATTAACTCAAAAGTTATTTCAATAATGAGGCCTCTTAAAAGAAGCATCACTCTTCACAGCACATTGCGTAGCTCTGTTGACCCTCAAGCTATGTTCAGCTGGATGAAGCGTAGTTCAACCAAAACTTTAACTGTAAAACTTGGGCAAAGAGGAGGGCGTGTAAAGTCTGTGATTAATTAGCAATTAGCAGTACTGAAATGCAGTGAGAAGGGAAAGAATTGGTTCTGTGCAGAGGTTTTTGAACCCCTGTTTGCTCAGAAGTGTTTATGCTGAGGTTGTGGGCACTTAGGAGGTCTGAAAGTTGGATAGTCAAACAACCTAAGCAGGAGCAGCTTTGTGGCTACGATGAGCAATGGCTTAGACACTCACCTAAACACCAGTTTTTTTTCATTGCAGTTGCCAAATTTGAACATGAAGTCAAATTCACCATTGAGCCGAGCGCTTCCCTCAGGCAGATGTCAGGATGTGTGTTGACCGCAGAGTGCTGTCTGTCGATCAGGGGAATGCTCAGATTGCCTCTGTGAAACCTGTGCTGCCCTGACCTTCTGCAGATCCCTATTTTAAGGCATTTAAGTGGTGTTCTGGCTTTGTGTTAGTCTTCCACAGAAGGTGATTTTCCCTGTCAGTAAGTGGGATTCATGCTATCTCTTGTCTGATGCAAAAAAGATAAGAAGTATCATGGGATTTCTGAACCTCCTGTAAATGGAAACTGCTGGCCCTATCCCCCAGTAAGCAATGTGGTCTGGATGATGAATAGGATGTATCACAGGCGTAATTGCCCCTCTTTCTGTCCCATTTTCCTGAGATCTTACAGAGACCTCCACCTACTTAAAGTCACTCTTGACTTATCTTTTGAGAGATTTTAAGGGTATTTCCCAAATCATTCCTTAACCTCCTGACTTGCTGAAAGAAATACCTACTTATGGAAGGGAAATCCTGAGGTAAATCAAGCTTTTCAGGAAACACTTAGTCAGCAGATAACAGGTAACTGGGAAATGATGAGCTACTAGCCTGCTCCTGCTCACCATAGCTGTTCCTGGGAAGCAAGATGGAGAGATGAGCTTAGCTGCCTCCCTTTGCTCTGCAGCCAAGGGATGTGTCAGCCTTGGTATGAGTGAGTGCAACTCCATTCATTTCCATTTGCATTTGATTACACCAAGGCTGAAGTTGGTCCGTGGTGTTTTATTGTATTCTTTATCTGATTTTGGTTTATTTCTGCTTCCTATACCATAAAGCTGACCAGCTGAACCATACAGCATGTAGCAATTTATGGTAAACCCTCCTTCTTTGACTCAGTAATGGATGGAAACAATTCTGAAGTTAATGGTATTAGTACGGAAATACAGTCATTCTTAACCAATCTTGTAATGCCCTTTTGGAAAAATGATACTTAAGACTACTTTTATCATTCGATTTACAAGTCACAAATTTGTGCAAGAAACTTGACTTTAAGTCAGTCACACACCTTATAAACTGAGCAGGGCCAGTTCACAAATGGTTTTACAGCTCCATACACTTCCCTGGAGGAGCCATCTCCTTCCTGCTGGCCAGACACATTGCCTTGAAACGGCTGCCAACTTTTTAAGAGTTCCTTTTTGGCTATATTCTTCTTTTCATAGCAGCATTCATGGCCCCAGCCCAGGTTCATAAGGAACAAAGTGTAAAATTAATCAATGGGTTGATGCACTGTTTAGAATAAAAACAGCCCAGTTTTGGCTGCATTTTCTGCCCCTCCAGCCAAAAGAGTGCATGTGTGTACATGAAATGTAATTTAGTTTTTCCTTTGCTGCCTGTTGATTTTCCTCTAATTCATTTTCCTTTTGCCTCTTATTGAGTCTCCTCTTGTCTGGGTAAGCTTAACCCTGTACTGCCTGGTCTGTGCAGCTCGCGGGACCCTGAAGGACCCTGTAGGTGGGCCCTGGGATTGTTACAGGCTTCATTAGCCACTGGAAGGGATACGACAATATCCAGGAAAAGGACCGTGTGAGTTCAGCAAGCCACAAGCGAAGCCTTTGGTAGGTAAAATCTACCTGGAGTTTTAACTACTTATAAAGCCCTGAGAAAACCTCTCACTTGATATTTATTGCCTTGAATGTCTTTCAAATGAACTTTATCTAAAATGTACCTCAGCCTTTTTGGAAATGTGTGCGCCTTGCTTTGAAGCCATTAATACACAAAGCTGTTCCTCCCATCCACGGACAGAAACCACAACTTCTCAGTTGCAATGGGATGTAACTTGAGGCTTGTGTTACTGAGCTTTAGCGCATAAACATGCACATTCACACTTTAAAATAACACTAGAGATTATTAATCAAACATCTTGAAGCAGAACGCAAGCCCATGTAGTGTCTGAAGCAAGAGGAGGGTTTAAGTGGGCCATCAGATAATTGCATACATTTCACAGACACCACTGAGCCCTTTTCAGACAGGGGAAAGTTGACAACAGCTGTGTTGGTAACCTTAATTTCAGAAGTAGCTGGTCTGGGAAAAAGTTAATCATATTGTAGGCACTGTCTACCGCCACTCAATCTTGTTTCTATCACTCTCAAAGTCATGTATTTTTAAAAATACCAAAAGCAATTTAAAAATACATCTAACAGTAATCACTTCATTGGAAACAACACACTGCAAATAACATAAAACAGCAGCCACTTTCCTGTGAAGATTTATGAGACAGACTAGTTTTCTCACGACTTATGTTATTCCTGCCTTATTGTTTTGTCAGCATTGGATATGGAAAGTGGATGATATGTGAACACTCTCCAGCACTAGAAAGCTTCCGAGTTTTGATTAGGTAACAAAATTGAAAAAGTGAGTTTGCTTGCCTTGTTTAATCTCTGTGATTTAAATTTGGGTATAACAAAGATGCCAAAGCAGGGAGCTGCCCTCTCCTGAGCCCACATGTGTGACTGTGGCTCTCGCAGATCCTATCCGGAGCCCAATTCTGAATTTCCCCTGATGGGTCTGGAAATCCAAATGGGTTGTAAATGTCAGAGTCAGATACTGACTTAGCAGCATGACGAGAGGTAAAATGATAGCAGTGGTGAACAAGTGGAGACACGGAGATGCTTCAGGGCATGTAAATCCACGTTGAGACAGGCCTTGTGATCACATCAGTGTGGATGGCTCACGCTGTGTCCAAGGGAATTGGCTGTCCCGTGTTTGTGGTGGCTGACTGCTGCTGTCCCCTAGAAATCAACAACATGAGGTGATGATGACAGGCCAGAAATGAGGAGCCTGGATGGAAAAAATTCCTCAGTAATTAATGGGGGCAACTTACACCCTGTGAAAGCCTGGGGAATTCGGCCCGGCGTCAGTCACTTTGGAGACAGAAGGTAACTGAGAGGCTGCTTGGTGGGACACATGCTGCCAGCTTTCCAAGTGAAAACAGAAAGCTGGTTTTTCAGCAGTTGCATGCATACTTTGGGTTCACTCGCCCAGCCATCCCGCCAAACCAGAATAAGTCTGCCCTGAATGTGGAGACAAAACCTCCATTAGAGAGTCAGTACTCCCTGTTACAAACATGCCTCTCATAGCTTGCACTTTCTCATAGCTTGCACTTTCTCGTACCAAACACCTGTTAAATCCTCAACAGTAATACAAAGAAGCAAATGCTATCTATGGCATTTAAATCTAGACGACTCATAGAAGTGAAATTTTATTCATACAAATATATATATATATATCTATGTAGAGACAGAATGTATAAATAATAAAATGGGATTTTCTATATGCAGTTTACCACCCTGGGACATATTACAAAGCACTTTTATTATAATCATAAACATAATTATAAACAGGAACCGATAACAAAAAATGCACTAGTCTTGTATTATTGCTATTGGTTTCTCACACCTTTTAGTCCACTTCCCCAATGGCACCCCTAATGGCATCTTGTCTGGCCTTTTTGTAAATTAATTGCAACCTTCTGCAAAAAAAGTTTATTGTGGAAATGTCCTAAATCAGCATATTCTCTACTGGCATTGGCATGCTGCAAGTCCCAAGTTCCTTGGGTAATTCTGCTCACTGCACAGTTGGCTGACATCTACCAAGCACACTTACTGATGTGAGACTATTTTGTAGGCTCAGGCCATATAATCATAATAATTTGTAGCAATTCATTAAAAATAAGTTGCCTGTATTCCTAACAGAACAGCAATTAATGTATATTGAAATAGTGATTGCTTTGCTGTAGTTCATTAGGAAGTCAAATTTTAATTCCTATTTAATTACTACCATTTATTACCAATAATTCTAATGAGGTAAAATAAGAGATGTATTGAGAACTAATGATAATGTTACAAAGGTTCATTTGGAATTCACACAAAAATTCCTATTTAATTACAATGGAATTACTTCCACTTCATTCGCATCAAGTGGGATGTGGTTGCGATCCTTGCTGAAGGATTGGCCTCTGCCAGCCATGGTTGTTGGTTCATGTTCCTCTGTGCTTCAACCTCCAGCACGCAGACCAGTATCTGCGTGATGTGCTCGGATGCAGCAGGGCTGAAGGGAGGACCACTGCTCTGCCTCACACAGAACCCATTTTTGCATGCTGGTTAAGTGCACGTCTGCCCTTGCCTCAAGCCCATGTTCGTCCACGGTGCTGTCTCACAAGGCCACTGACTTTTACATAGAGCTCTGAAGACAGCGTGTGATCAAACAGGAGGAACTGCCAAGTTGGGAGGAGGTGTGCAGAGGAAGATGTGGTGGTAAGTCCCCTCTGCCTGGGTCTCCTGCAGGGAGATGGGAGCTCAAACACAAGCCGCCAGCGCTCAGGAGATAAGATGCAGAGAGCATGTCTCCTGCTCAGCATTCTTGCGGGGATCATTTCTGAGCTAGAACAAGATGCGGTGGGTTGTACGTAATGGAGGAGGGAGTGAGATGGGGCATGAGAGGGCGCAGTGAATTCAACAGGGATGTAAAGCTGGAAAAAATGGTGGAAAATGCTGTCCTTGATTTTGTCCTAAGCCAGGCAAGAACTCTACCCAGTAAAGGGTCTGGTAATGCCGCTTTTCTCCAGTAAAACCCTTTGGAGGCTCCAGGGTTGCAGATAACGAAATGTTTAAATGAATTTCTCACTGTCCTCTGAAAAAGTGTTTTCAGAGAAGATTAGGATTTATTAAAAAACAAATAACACCCATGAAGTCTAACAAGGAAGTGTACTAAGCCCCAGGCAGGCTCCTTAAGTCTGGGTCTGAGGGTCTACCTTGTGCTTTTCCAGAAATACCGATGTAGTCCCTGAAGTAAAACCAAGACGGCATCTGGACTTTCTTCCCCTTCCCACCTCCAGGAAAGACTGGCTCTGGTCTAACTTTAGACTCATCTTTTGAAACAAAGTTAGGGGGTCATTCCTAGTTTTGTGTACCAAGACCACCTGATAAAGGGGAATTTGAGGACAGTCAGTTTTGCTTTGAGTTATATAGCCTGAAATGTTTGTGAAAAGTTACCATGTGCTTCCCTTGCTTACATTAAGGTTCGATGCCTAAAATTCCCCTTAAAAGCAATGAGCCAAATCTGTCCCTGGTATAAGCTGTGTACTGTAGTCAAAGGCACTCCACCAGGGACTGATTTGGTCAAATGTGCCTGATGCCACAGTCCTAACTCAGCAAAAATATTCCCATTCTATAATCAGCCTGAGGCACAGGATATTTATAACACCCACTTACACAGGCCCTCATATTTTCCCTCATTCTAATTTCCCCCTTCCTTTTATTTCTCTGTGTGTCTAGCACCTTTTTTCATGTCTCTCCAGATGCATTTCCCAGCATCAGATAATTGAAAGTCAGTGAACTGAGTTTCAGGTTATTTTGCTAAAAGATGCCTATTATTTTGATGAAGCAGGTGCACAGAATTAAAAAAACCCTCCATAATTGCTACTTTACTACCAGGCTTCTGCTGCCTAATCTTCTTTGATGTTGGTAGAACAAGCTTTCTATCTCCTCTAGGATGATTACAGGGAACATTGCTCTGTTCCTCCTACAGAATCTTTTCCTGATGGATATTAAACCTGGGTTATCAATTAAAGTTTCTTTATGTGCCAGTGATTAGAGCCAGGATGGTGTGTGATTTCTAGCATAAAGCAAGTTTGAAGTGATTTCTTCCATTAATATTAATTAATCACTGATATGTCAAATGTTCACAAATGAATGCACGAGGTGAGCGTGTACAATTTACTGCAGGAACCTGGGACTGAAATAACAGCTGAACTGCTCTCATTTTAAACATTTGGCAACAGTTTCCATAAAGTCTTCTTGATGTAGTTAGCTGAAAAAAAAGGAGAAGCTGAATGTTTAACTGGGCTGTTAAAAGTATGGCTGTAGTACTGACTTTTACCAAAATGGCTGGCTCTTCCCTCTTATACGCTGCTCTCACTTATGACCCTGACAAGCTTCAAATCTTTGGTGTAGAATTTTGGATACTGGTTATTAGCTTTTCTGGTGCAACTAATACCCAAACGTGGGCATGCTGAAAGTCTTAAAATGCGTGTGTTTGTAAAGACAGAAAGTGTCAAGAGAGGGAATTCTTGAGAGAGCATGCATATCTGTATAGACTCAATTTTTGGCAGATTCACAATGTTTTATATTCAAAATCTAAAAAGCATCTAACCTCACATCACTCACATCTAGCACTGACCAACTGATGCCCACCACCCCCTCTCAACTAACTTCTGTGTGGCACTGGGCTACTCCTGAGCTTACTCTGGACACATAGATGGGCATGTCAAAAACTCACAGAGGTGGAGCAATTTTAGACCGTCACTGTATATGACTGAATAGTTTGTTTGCACTGAGTGAGAGTGTAGTGATTGCCTTATCACATAGAGTGAGACAGGCATGTTTACAAGTATTTAAGCAGCACTTACATCTGTAGTGTCTGATTGCCTCCTAAAGGGCAATGAAATTCGGCAAGGAATCATTAAAGGTCCTTTCAAACCTAAATGAATCTATGATTATTCCTGTTTTGGAGATGGAAAAGATAAGGACAAAAATGTTGAGTGACACCAAACCCCAACAGCAGAGTTGGAAGTAGATAAAGAATCTCCTTAGTGTCAGTCCTGTGCTTTAGATAATCTTGGAGCCAAAAGCTCATAGGACTGTATTATTGATGTAATAGTGAAGAGGTACAGTGATGACCATTGCACCTCTGACTGTTTAAGCCAGATGAAGAGCTGGCAAATGGGATTTAATTATCCCACAACACTAATCACACAGACCATTCCCACTGATGTGACTTTTACTGTTGGCAGGAGTATGAACAGCGCTGCCAGGCATTAAAGGACTATTCCTCCCCCCCCCCCCCCCCCCCCAAGCACGTGATGTTCTTTACACATACAACATTGTCAGGTGCAG
>JANZLQ010000040.1:9554613-9568664 GCA_026212715.1 Elanus axillaris
AATTGAGTTAATTTCCCCAAGCCGAGTCTGTTTTGCCCGTGATGGTGATTAGTGAATGATCTCTCCTGTCCTTATCTGGACCCACGAGCCCTTTGTTATATTTTTTTTTTCCTCTCCCCTGTCCAGTGAAGGAGGGGGGAGTGATAGAACGGCTTTGGTGGGCACCTGGCGTCCAGCCGTGGTCAACCCACCACAGTCCTTTACCAGCGGAGGACCCTGTGCAGTGTTTTGTCTCCCTCTCCACCTCCTTCACCCTCCAGCTTGCCTGCCCCAGCTGTCGGGCTTAAAAGTGGAAAGAGGTGTCAGGGAATGGAGTTATTTCCAGGAGGGTGAGGAATGGTAACAGGCATTTGTGAAGCTCTGAGTGCCACTGCATAGCACGTTTCTCTCTCTCACCTCTTTCTGACCATGCTGAGCTTACTTTATCCATCTCCTGTGTGAGGGTAGACTAGGAGAATGGTATGGGACTGGTAGAGGTGCCTACATTGTGGCTCACTGGACTCATTTTTGAGTTCAGAAGCTCCTGAATGGAGCGGCCAGGCAGAGAAGCAGCCCTCCAAAGTGTTTCCCAAGGCCAAGCAGTGAGGAAATAGCCTCCAAATGGCGAAGCTGGGAGAGAAGAGGGTCAAGGGAGGGAATAGAAAAAGAGAAACTTAAGGGAGACTAGTGGGGAAAATCAACATGGACTTTTGCATTTAAGGAAAGCTGCTGTGTGTGGGAGATGGTGATTCCAGGGAAGGCCAAGACAAAAACCGCTCAGGAAAACATGTTTGACTGCAGCAAGGAGCAAACAGGAAATTCTGTGCTGCTTCCATAGGAGGCTCGAAGTAAAGAAGTTGATAGAAAAATGGATTTCTCTGTTTTAGGACAGATTAAGCAGAAAAGTTTCAAAGCCTGAAGCAGGGAATGATGAGAAATGCTTGTGAAATTGCTTGCCATAATTATGGGGCATGGTGTGCACAAACGCCCACAGTGATTCTGCTGTGGAGCGCGCCTTTCCACAGCAGCAGCGGGGAAGGCATCAATCCAGCAGTAGGACACCTCAGTGCTCTCATCTCAGTCTGTAGGCAGGCAGGAATGAGACAAGCAGTAGGGGCCTGCGCAAGACTCATGAGCACGTAGCAGTGTAATTCAGGAGATGAATGTGTGTCTGACAACAAACATACATTAACTGGCATTATCTCCCGAAACAGGAAGGCTGCAGTTTGCCAGCTTAACAACAACTTTGCCCAGGGTATGTTTTCTGAGGCCATGTGCTGCTGTGGAGCAGCCTGGGGCACTGCTGGAGGAGAGCAGACCTCCCGCGGCCACTGCCGCGTGGGTGCCTGGTGCTGAGCAAGCCCCACAGAGCTGCCTTAACTACATCTCTGCACCAACCATATTTTAGGAAGCACTGGGGTGACAGAGCTGGGTAAGGCAGGGCATTGGGAGCAAATTAACAAAATCAATAATAATAATATTCACTCTCTTCCATCGCTATTGTTTAAAGCGAAATTATGTTTTGCTATAAACCAGTCTTAAAATAGTACTGCCTTTTCACGTGTGACTCTTAATTAAAGTTATGAATTTTATAAGGATTTTTTTCACCTGCATAACATGAATTCTTTCTCCTCCTTTCTACTCAGGTAGCTTTTCCTTTAATGGTTTTCACAGACCATCTTTAAGGCAGAGGCAAGCAAGCGATTAATAAAAGTGTGAACAGGTGGTTGCTCTGCTACTAAAAAAGATCAGTAGTGCAATAATTTCCTAATTATTATTATACCTTTTAAAGGTTTTTAAATACATGATAATATATTTCCCTATTGCTTCTTCTGGCACCCCTCTTGCTCCTGGCATTATTTCTCATTCAGAATAATAATTAATGAGAGCTGAGGTATCTAATATATATTTTATTCCTTCTGTTTCAGTCCCTTAAGTAACCATCTTGTCACATTTGTTATGCAAATTTTCACACATTGCACGTAATTTCAGCAATATGTGAGAATGCCTCTCAAAAATGCCTCGAGTATTTTATTTTATATATTCGTAAAAAATGATCATTTTTTTTCTTGAAAGCAACATTTTTCCATAGCCCTTTAGAAAATGGATGAAGCTACATAATTGCTCTTGCTCTACTGAGGTGAAGGAAAGCAAAGAAACATTTCTAACCATAAGGTGGTAATAGCAACAGCAATAGCAATAATAATAATAATAACAATAATGATTATTTTAAATCGAGCACTCTGGTCTTGCTTAAAAGCTGCAAAATGTACAATCAGAAACAAAGTAAGTGCTGTCTCCACTTGGACAGGTACATATCGTGCATGTGTTGAGCTAAAGAAAGTTATTTAATGTAGATGATGGATGATGTAGACTGTTGAAGATGAGGTGTTCTAATGAGAGTTCAGCACATCCATTATGCATTTCTCAGCTTGGCCTGTTTGCTTGTAAAAGTTTCGCTGTCTAACAGAAATTGTCCTCACTGGAGGCTAAGTAAAAGGACATTTAGACACAAGAGTCTGAAGGGACTAACGGAGCTGCTGAGTGATAGAGCAGCTTCTGGTGCGCACCGCGGCACGGGAGCTTTGGCTCGGTCCCCACGCAGGTCACTGTGCAGGACGCCAAAGCAGCAGGAGCACCTTGCTGGCCCTGGGCTCGCAGCTGCTTGGCCTGGGGCTGCATGGGGGGAGCGGGGTGGAGCGCGGCATGGCACCTGGGCGGCAATCTGCACCTGCTTGGTGCTGATGCCGCGTTTGCAGTTTAGCTAATAAGCCGTGCTTTCTGCTGTAAGTTTGAGTTTAGAGCTGGTCAGTTGAGACAGGTGGTGGTACCCAGACACGGTCTTACTGATTCACATTTCCACGTGTCCAAACACCCCTGCACTAAGCTCTGTGTTGCCATGCAGATATACTCCCTGTCTACTTCTCATCACCCTGGAAAACGAAAGGTACCAACTGCCTGGTTTTACCTGCCCCATCTGATTTTCCAACTAGCATCTCAGGTAGGACTTTCTGCTGTGCTGGGCCTGTCTTGATGGAACAAATGGTAAAATTCCCATTCCCTGCAGCGGGAGCAGGATGTGAACCCTGTGCACTTCTGAAGGCATTACCTCACACAGTGTCCTGGGCCAAGGATCACTTTGAACTTACAGAACTGAAGAACAAGTGGTTGATTCAGCTCTTCATCTCTCATTTAGTCCATGTAGTTTATTTTGACCCCTTCTGGCATGTGTGCCACCCATTCATTGGGATCTGCAGCCATACCCATGCCCTCCCTGGGTTCAAAAGATAGCTGTGTGGGCTCAAGCCAACCTGTTCTTTTGCTAAGTTCAGCTGTGCCTTTCCTGCATGAAGCTATGGATTTCCCTATTAGATTGCAGATGATGTGCACAAAGTGGACCTGACATCTATTAGGACTGTATCTTGGATTTTGCAGCCAGCAAGTGTTCATCTACAGGGCATAATGCAATTTGTCCTGAGCTTGCATAATTTAAAACACATGTGGACAGTCTTAGTTAAAAAAATATTTTCCTGTATTAAACTACTGTACTCAACACCTCACAGAACTGGTCCCTTATTTGGAAAGGCATTGTAAATTCATGTGGAATATCTTAGGATATAGATCAGGAGGGGTGAGAAAGAGAGATATCTAACTTGAGCAGGCACTGTGACCTTGTGTGCACACATATATATGAGGACTTGGACTTTCATTCTTGAAGGAAAGCCTTCTGGGTGCTTACATTGCTTGCAGCCATGCAAAAATAAGGGAACTTAGGCTTCTTATGTGGCAGACTAATATGAATATTATTAGTCTATCAGTGCTGTACAACTCGTTGAGCAGAACTTTTCTCTAATGATTTCATGTGTTACCTTCCACAAAGAGTGAGTCAGTGGGTCTGGAGTACTTACTAAATGTTTTCACTGTGGTTTTTCATTGGCAAGGATCCTGGGGTCATGCAACCCTCCCACCTGGTTCTCCCTTTTAACTTAATCACATTTTTTTTTGCAGCGTTGGATAGTGGCAACCATTTGCTCACAGGGTGTCTTCGAGGCCTTGGAAATCTATTTCTGATGACCTTTTCCATGCTTTGTTGGAGATGTGGTCAGTGCTAGCCTCGAATTAACCTACGAAGGGAATGATTAATTAGGCAAATTTGAGGGAAAGTCAGATCAATTTTTAAAACTGTTCCACCTTGGTGAAGGCTGGAAATTCTCTGTAGAAAAAGACTGATTATTTTCTATACCAAAATATTCAGAGTGCTTAAATGGAACGAAAACTGTGAAATGCAATATTGTTGGCACTATGATGAGTAGATACGGAGACTTGAGGTTTGAGTTTGGGCTTCTGTACCCCCTAACAAAACTATATTTTGTTGTGAAGTGAAAGATGACTATGTTTTGGGCAAGTATAAAAATGTCTTTTTAACATTGGGGGCTTTAAAGCTGGTGCTAAAACTTTGGTTGTGAGGGAGGGGAGGGCGGAGGGTGCCGTGGCTGTGTGTGCACGTGTGTGTCAGCAGAGATGGGAAGCAGCTCTTGCTCTATCACCCTCCTGCAGTCCCCAAGGCTGACATCTCTCAGAGGTACCTCAGGTGGCCCTAAATTATCCCGGCAGTCCATCCTGTCAAGGCTCATGTGCCAAGTGTGATACACGCCATTGACTCCCGCTTCACGCTCCCTTGCAGCCAGACTGGTGTCTCCGGCATTTCAGATGCAGCGCTGCTGCCGCTCTCCTTCGCTCGTTTGGCAACCCTGCCATGGGACATGGCTGGCTGCGCAAATCTGCAGCCCCTAACGCCCAGCAGGGCCAGGGAGCTGTGACCCCCCCTGCTGCGGACAGGGCTGTGCCAGCAGCCCTCGCCTCTCCCCAGGGCAGCCCCCAGGCAGAACCTTGGGGGCCCTTCCAGTGCGTCTGCAAGGACAACAAAACACCAACTGGAAGGGAGCGCTGGAGGTTTGAGGTCTCTCCTCCTGCCTGAAAAGGGGCATTGCCAATGCCAGACTACATCAGCTATGTGGCTTTGCTTAGACTAGTCTTGAAAAATTCTTGGCCTTGAGGTTGACAGATTTTCACAAAAAAATTACATGTCTTGTTTTTGAAAATAAAGCATAAATCCCTAGAATTGCTCCGGTTTTATATAAATTGGCAACACTAAAACAGATTAAGCAGCGCTCTCAGAAATACTGTGTTCTGAGACTGCTGGTCCCATGTCTACAAGGGCCCTGGTCACCCGGATCGCTGCCTTTTCTGAGAGCTGGGATGTGCTCAAGCCGCCCTGAGTCTAGTCCAAGTTACTCATGGTCAATGCTCAGTGCCCTGAGGGCCAACCTCAGGGGGCTGTGACTGTTTTAGCACCATCAATAGGTTTTCCTCCTGCACAAAAGAGTAAGAAGTAGCAGGTCCTGACCATCTGAATGCCAGCTTCTGCTGAGAACCATCACTGCCCGGGAAACAAGCCCTGGAGTCTCAGCAGCAGCACTTAAAAGCAGAGCCTGGTGCACATTTTGGTGTAGGGTGCTCTCCTTTAAACCAGGTGAGCCCAGAGTTGTAACTCTGGAGCTGCTTAGTCTGGTACTTTCAATGCAGATAAATACCCAAATACAGCAACTCCCTAACTCCTGAAGTTTTTAAAAGCTAATTGAGAGGGAGTTAAAACCAACTTTGTAATAAAGGAGGCATATTTTGCCCTCCCCATCCTGAAAAGTCATGCAATAAAAATGTAAAAATCTGCCTTGAAGGCTTTCTTAATAAACCCCGTAATTTCCTTAGAATTCTTTCTATAATATCAAAATCCTAAACCACTTAGAGATGAGCTATTTTAGACTGTAATTGGGCTATTCATTCCCTATGCATACAGTGATCCTAATCTAATATGTAACAAGAACTTAAAAGCTAATCAATAATGGAACACGATTTTCTATCAGTAGAGCTGCCTGTTGACTCCTGCGAGAGGGATCTTCACAAGACAGCTTGGCTCTGATGACAGCCTTATATTTATTTTAAACATGAAGTTGAAACATCATCTTTCTCTGTATTGTCACTTCCAATCATTTTTGGAACAAAAACACCAGGAGGAAATAAGATCCTCATCCTGAAAAGCGTGTTCATATTTGATAAATAGCCACAGATTCTGGAGAATGTTTACTGAAATGTGGGCTTGAAGTGCTTTCATGTGCATTTTACTAGAGCCATTGATTATCTATTGTAACATCTGTCTGGGTCACTTTACCAAGCTGCCCCTTTCCTACACGTTAGAGGCTAAGAAAGAAAAAAAGGCTGATTGCCCTGGTGCTGGGCTTCCATGTTTACCTGAGTAAAACCAAGGTAAAATTAGCATTGAGAGGGAATCAGAGTGAATTGCCACTTATTGTCCTTCAGTGGAAGTCAAGAAGCCTTTTATACCCTCACGTACAAAAGACAAATTCCCACTTTTCATGTCTATGCAGTGGCTTGAGATGGAGAGGGTGGAGGGAAAGGGGTTAAGTGAGTACACAGATGTGCCTAAAACCGTATCAATCAGGCATGAGAAAATGCCGCCCTTTTAATAGGCAGACTGAACGAACATGCACAGCTGGATTTTGAATTTTATGGGCTCTCTCAATAAAATGCAAGTGGAAGACATCTTACATCATTCCCACAGCTCTGGCCATTTGTGCACTGCACCACTTTCCCTCTGAGCTGCACTGGGGATGGAGGAGCTGAAGCCTTACGTTTGTAGCCATACACAACCCCATTGCTGCTGTCTGGAGCCAATTAGCGTGCATTTTGGAAATACATGGTGGGTTTCTGATGTCACGTACACTTCCACAAAGTCAGTGGATTTAATCTGGAATTACTCAGGGTATGAGGGATCAGAGCCGGCTGGGAAAGTTCCTCTCTGGAGGGTCCTAAATGCCAGTGATTTCACGTGATTATTTATTGAGCTTTATAACAGTGCATATACCCTCATGCACAGCCTTCTACAAATTACCCCACAACTTTCCAGTCCTTCGTTATGTTGTAGAGGTTAAGGCTTTCCTAAGTAATCAAAACATGTAGGAAGGAAAGCTTGCTAAATGCTGACCTAAGCTTAAACACTGACCTAATCTCTTAACTGTATCAGGAACTTTATGTACATCGTAAAATGTAATAATTGCTATGGTAACTGCTCATTCATATTAACTAAAGGCGTAAATAGAGTTGTGTAACATAGCGAGTGCTAACGTTGGGAGAACAAGGGAGGGCTCCCAATTGAAAGGTTTAATTGATACATATGCCCTATAGGAAAATTTGCTTTTTTCCACCCTAATAGGTATATTTAAGATCTTTGACAGTTCCTTTTCATTCTGCTCCCACTCTTGCCTTGCAAACTCTTTGGGTGTGGAAGGCAATTAGACGTTGCAAGGAGACAGCAGATCAAGCATGAGGCTGTGTTTACTTTTGCTTCATTTCTGATTTTAATAGTGCAATAATTTGACCCTGTCCTTTTCTCAGGTGATGCCCCATATTTCAGCTGGGCCACACAGAGGGAAGGAGAGTGAAAGTATATGTTCCTCCTCTTTGTGTGACCAGTGGTGGGTCATTCCCAAGCTTGGGCGCTGTGCTGCCATTGATTCCTTGCCTGATTTTTGTCACATCATTTTGCCACTATTTTGACCACTTCCGTATATAAAATTAATAACTTCATGTCATACTCTGAGAGGTTTGTAGGAAAAAATGCCAATGGAATGACTGGGAATTTTATAAAGACCAGTCTTAGACTGCATAATGCGTATCTCCCTGGCTTCTTAGCCATGTAAACCTTAGGACACTGGCACAATTAGAAAGTGTAGAAAGTGTATGCATAAAGGCATAGAGATACATTAATTGTCTTATCTAGTTGTTCATTTGTTGTAGAAGGCTGTTTTTGCTGTTTAAGCTAGAGATTGATTGTCATTCTGGTGCTTTACAAGACTGAGCGTAAGGCTCATGCCTTTTATACAGTCTGATGATGGAAGAAAATCAGTGGTGGTTTCAGCTGCACTTCCCACTCCTGAGCAGGACTTGTGTGTTCTTGATGACCATTGCTGTGGTCAGTGGCCAAGTCTGTGTACAGAGAGCTAGTCACTTAAACTTCACCAGGTCTTTGGGGACCATTGAAAATGTGGGCTCTCAATTTCCTGGCCATCCTAGAAAAGCTGAGGATTGGGATGTTTGCTGAGATGCTGGGTGCGTAAGTTATGGTGGTTTTGGGTTGTGTTAGGGCATTAAACTATTGGGGGGCGGGATATCTTCCTCCTGGTGGAGAGCATCCTTCAGTGTGGAGAATTCAAATGGTGGATCACTGTGCTAAATCTGAATTGCAGCTCAGTTATTTTTGCCTTCTTGTTGGAAAAAAAAAGATACTTTGTTGATGTCAGGTATTTCTTTTGCTGCGTACTACAACCAGCAGCCATTAACTGCTGGATGACCAGCACTGAGCTGAAAACCTCTGCAGCCCTAACTGGGACCTGAAACCACACCATGCCTAGACAATGTATTTACCCCACCTCCTAAATGAGATGCTATTGGTCAAATTCATTCCCCATGCTGTTGGTAAAGTCACACCTGATGCATCTAGCCCAAGCAGCAGAATGAATATACTTAGGTTGCAAAAGTTATCTCCTATCTTTTCACAAACACACTCTCCATAAGCCTTAGTTTAGTATTTTCCCTTTGCCTAGCTGAAGCTCAGTCTGCACCTTGAATAATACATTTAAGTTTTTGATTGACATTCAGTCCTAAGCATTTAGCTATCTTGATGTCTTGTCAAGTCTTCCTTTGATAAAAGCATTTTAGGTGCCACAGAATGTAATCACTTCACTGCAGCATTCTACATTGCAGATTCAAGTTCCTCTGCACATTTTTCAGCTAAGGATCTTGGCACTGTCAATAGATCTGTTCCATGGATGATTTTGGATGGATCTATTAATATTGCCTCTCAGAGTAATAAGTCCTGCTCTTTTACGAAGTGAATCATCTGTCTTTCCTGTGGACAAGTGAAATTCTCCCTCATTGGACTTGTAGTCCACAAGTTGGCAGGGTATCCTGTTTTGTTAATAGTCTTCATACAGCATTGAAGTAATTTCAAAAAATGTTCAGCCCAGTTTTGGGGCCAAGTAGTATGTCTTTTGGTTATTTGTTCTTCTAGACAGGCCATGTCACCATTAGTCATACTTCAGAATGATGGTTTACTTTCATTATTCACTGATGGCACTGCTTCCGATTCAGCGCTTTCCAACTCAGCAAGATTTTCTTGTGCTAATTCATCTGAATCAGAGTTTATATCAAAAAGGACACATTCTCAATGTTAATAAAGTACAGGGGGGTTGAAACAGCTTGTAATTCTGGCTCTTTAAAAATGAACTTTTTAGAGGTGTTTATGCTATGTATGTGAGCACAGTATGTGCCACCAGGGGTCTTAACATGATTGATAGCACTTTCCCTTTTTATTTATGTTCTGTTTGGGACACCTAGCACACACTCACGCTGTGACCAGAACTGAGCTAACGTGGCTCCAGACTGAACACTGGGTCTCCTGGAGCAAAACCAGCATGCCCAGTGCTCAGACACCACTATTCACAAAGCCCTCTAAACCTGGCCACATGCTACTGTCACTGTTGTCTTACCTGACCACTTACTTCAAATGAGGATGACTGAGATCTCCTGCAAGGGCTCAAGACTGTGGATTTTTGGTAGGGCTCAAGAGATTTGTGTGCTCTGATGTGGGCCTATCTCCTTCTATGTTGGTTTATTGGAAACACATTTGTATGGTACACATCTGGCTCTACACACCTACAACTCAGGGCAGAGGCTTGGTCTCACTGGTTGCATTTCTGAATGGATTTTTATTCACTTGATGACTCCTCCATTTGGTTGCTCTTTCTGAAGTCCTCCCCAGAAACATGAGTCTATCATGTTTCATGTACTCTTACATTCCTGGGTTGTTAGCCTGCCCATAGCAGCAGTAAATTGCAAAAGGAAAAAAATTACCAGAAAGAGTTAGTTAAGCAGAAACATAACTACCCACATCATCTGTCCTACTTCACTGAAGCCATCTCAGAACCTAAGGAAACAAAAACAAAACAAAGGACACCTTGTAACTCAGGCTGATATGAAGTTTTCTGAGTGCTCTGGGAAGAACCTAGAGGAGTTGCTGCAGACTTGGAATTTTTGGGGTCAAGATGCAGAGAAGGAGAATTTTGATGATTGGGAAAAAAAATATCATTTTGATTTGGAACTAGAACAAGAATTGCTGAAATGTTCTCATGAAACAGAAATGCTGTTCTTTTTAGATTTTCCAACTAACGCTAATTACCAAGAGTCTGTTCAGAATGTGACTTTTCACAGTACGCCTCAATGACCCTTAGGATTGGTGTCTACATCAACTTAACTCTAATAAAGTTCACATCCCTTGACTTTCTGTAGAGTCAATGAAAAGAAATAAGATGTTACATCTACTCAATGTAAGTTATTTATAGACTAGAGTATAGACTCAAGACTGTATTCAGATTGCTTTGAGTGCTCTCTTACCTTAAAAAAAAGCCAAACCCAGCTATCAGATTTGTTAGGGTGAATAAGATTCTCTGAAGTTGCCAGGTTTTTTTTTCTTGGTGATCAGTGCAGGGACTTGTGTATCTAGTCGGCACGTGGGATGTTTTTTTCTGCATAACTGCACAGGTTTTGTCTTGAATTTGGAGGTTCTTATTAATTATAGGTGCCTGGAGGTTTATGCGTGGTTGCAGGGTGGGAGGTATGCGCGGCTCACAGCCTGCTCAGCTTCCTGTTTTAAAGAGAGCAAACGCAGACTTCAGTTTCCACCTTTGCTGCCCAGCCTTAAAGACTTGGCATTTCCCTCTTGAAATCATGCCCATTTCCCCTCTTCTTTCCTTCCTTCCTTCCACCCTTCCTCTCCCACCCCAGGACACTTTTTTGGTTTTTCTGTTCTCCACTTGGCATGGCTGACATTTTTGAGCCACAGGGTTACTGATTGTGCTTGTTGCTGCTCAGATCCCTCCAAGCTCTCCAAACCAGTACAAAGCTCTGGGATTTCAGCCAATTTAGTCACAGGTTTATCATATGCTGACATTGTTTCTCTATAAATAGGTCTCTACCTTTACTGACATTATTTCTCTATAAATAGGTCTCTACCTTTACTGACATTATTGATTCAACTGCCTCTCTTCTCACTAATACTCCTTTTAATGTATCCAACCTGCTTTTGTATTTCACCTAATGAAAGGCTGAAGACAGAAGGGTAGAGGTTGAAGAGGTTAAACTGTGAACCTAAAGGTCCTAGGCTTTAAAGTCAGTGTTTGCTGTGTGAGACCCACAAGCTTGTCAGTGGAGCAAATCTGCAAGTCTGAGCTCTCTTTTCCACCAGAAGAAGTGAACTGTCAAGCCAATTTCACATTTTATTACTAATAATTTGAATTAAAATAAGTGGGTTTTGCAAAACCCTCCATCTGATCTATTCATGGGTTACCAATGATAACATAGATTCTAATCTGCCCATTTCAGACTGTATGATTGTTCTGGGTTTGTGTGGTGGGGTTTTTGGTAGCCGGAGAGGGGCTGAAAGGACAGCTCCTGTGAGAAGCTGCTAGAAGCTTCCCTGGCTCCAAGTTGGACCCACCTCTGGCCAAGGCTGAGCCCATCAGCAGTGGTGGTAGTGGCTCTGGGAGAACAGATTTCAGAAGGGAACCTGCAGCAGGAGAGGAGATTGGAATGTGAGAGGAACCCCTCTGCAGACACCAAGGTGGGTGAGGAAGGAGGGGAGGAGAAGCAGGGAGGAGGGGATGCCCCTGCAGCCCATGGGCAGATGGCAGGCTGTACCCCCCAAGCCCATAGACGGGAGTGGGGGAGCAGATACCCACCTGGAGCTCAGCGAGAGAGGAACGCACACCAGAGCAGTGGGAAGCCCTGCAAGATGGCTGGGACTCCATGGGAAAGCCTGCGCTGGAGCAGCCTGTGACTGAAGATCAGCCCATGGAAGGGACCCACACTGGAGCAATTTGCGAAGAACTGCAGCCCATGGGAAGGACTGTCTCCTCTTGGGAGGGACCCCACAGTGGAGCAGGGGATGAGTGAGGAGTCCTGCCCCTGAGGAGGAAGGAGCAGCAGAGACAGTGTGTGATGAACTGACCCCAACCCCCATTCCCCGTCCCTATGCACCACTGATGAGGAGGAGGGAGAGAAATTGGGAGCGGAGCTGAGCTGGGAAGGAGAGAGGGGTGGTGGGGGTGAAGGTGTTCTAAGGTTTGGTTTTACTTCTCAGTATCCTTGTTTTGATTTGATTTGTAGTAGATTAAATTGATTTTGTTTTTTCCCCAAGTTGAGCCTGTCTTTTGCCCATGACCATAGAGGGTGAGAGATCCTTCCCTGTTCTTGTCTTGACCCAGGAGCTTTTAATTGTATTTTCTCCTCCCCGTCCCACTGACGAGGGAGGAGTGAGCAAGCAGCCTTGTGGTGCTTTGTTGTTGGGTGGGCTTAAACCACAACAATAATTTTGAAAACAAGGAGCAAATTTTCCCTCACAGATAAGAACATATCTCACGTGCTGTTTGTCTTGGAGCTAATCCAAATTAACAGACCAAAGTTGTAGTTGTCTTGCTTGTAAATTAAACTCAGCTTTAATAGGTCATTTATGCATTTTTCTCTATATAGGTTTTTTTTCTGTGAGTAACTTACTGGGCAGTTTTTGTATGCAGCGTAGCTCTCTAGTGCAGTGGGAGCAGAATTGCTCAGCAGTGTGTCTCGGCGTCCACGCAGACAGCAGCGCTTCCCTGCAGCATGATGGGATGGTGCTCAACTCTCGGCTGGGGATACCTGCACCCTCACCGGATTGCTGCAGGGAAGGGCAGGTGGGCAACTTGTGCAGGATGGCAGCCACCCGGTCATAGATTGTGCCCCTCAGATGGCTGCAAATTCATTGCACCCTCACAGAAAATAAGTTCTCCACAGGCAGATCTTCAGACATGGCAATAGCAGTTGAGGGCTGGAGAAGACCACACTGCAGAATGGTGGTAAGTGCACAGGGAGGTGCTAAGGGCCAGGTACTGGGTCTGTACTTACCAGTGAAGGGAAGGAAAGAGAAAGCTGCAGAATGAGATCAGGTAGGGGAAAGTCCACTGGCATATGGGACTAAAAGTCATTCAAGATGAGCTCAGCAGGGCAAACCTGGCAGCAGCCCTGCCAATGGCTCCAGGAGCCATCAGAGTGTTGACGAAGCTCCACTGGCCCACAGCAGCATGGGTCTGAGAGGTCTCAAGGGATAGCATCACCCTGAGGAATTACCTGGGAGCTGGCTGCTCACCATCTCCACACCACAGCTATCTCCTGTCCTCACTGCATTTCCGTGCCAGGTTGGCAGAGTAAAACCCAAACTTTGTTTCCTAGTTTATTGTCTGACATTTGGGCTGCTGGACTCAGCACTGGCATGGCTCGCAGAAACCGCAGTGGCCGAGGCCACAGGACCGCTGGCAGCCACAGCCAGCCTTTCCACTGCAAGGCTGGGTGTCCACATTGTGCTGGCGGCACCTTGGAGCTGGCTTTGGCCAAATGTCCTCAATGGGGCAGGAGAGTGAAATTGAACATTCAGATCTGGCAAAGGAAGCTGCCAAGGCTGCCAGAGCAATAGGCCATTAAATCCCACACTGAAACTGAACAGCATCCCCCACCCCAAATAAATCATAAGAGAAGAAAACGTTTCATGTTGTTAAAAGTTTATATTATCTCTGACTTCAGACATGTTACCATTAACCTGGGAATTAATCAGAGATTTTCATTTGCTCCTTGTTCTGAACTATAATGAGCCCTTTAACAGTGTAAATAAAAAGATCTAAAGATTCAATAAACTATAATGTCGCAAATGGCAATCATCTACCGTGTGAGGCCTCTGTGTTAAAAAGCATCACACAGCTGGAAACAAATGCTTCTGTATAACATTGTAAATAACCTCTAAGCCCACTACTAATTAAACTGAAGCTTTGCTTCTCCTGGGCATTGAATATATGAACCAATTAAGAAAATATCATTTCTTTTCTGAGACCTGTGCTGTCCCCTTTAAAAAAGGG
>JANZLQ010000040.1:9568673-9589486 GCA_026212715.1 Elanus axillaris
GGTGGGGATATAGAGAAAGAGCTAGTGACAGGGAGAAAGGGAAAGAAAGGAGAGGGAGGAAAAAGGAAAGAAGAAAGGAGTTTCACAGGAGGGACCACAGTGATGCGCTGGGGTTACAGTAATGAGACATTTCTGCTTTAAGCAAATTTTGCACCTGTAACCTGCAGAAATATAGCCATAGCACTTGAAAAATTACTTCAATGCTGCACAGTGCCATGAAAATTTATCTTTGAGATGATTTTATTGCATGGTTACCCTAGGCAATTAAATCAATAAATCTTAACTGTCAGAAAGGTTGGCCCACTGCCAGGAATAAATGAAATGCGTGGAATCAGTAAATAAAAGGTTTCTGACAACTCATTCTAGGAATTATTTAGCAGTTGGGCTTTTTGTTGGTGGTGTTGTTGGTGTTGCTTTTGTCTCCAGCATTTATTGACATTCTTCATGAGAAATGATTATGCTAACATAAACAATGTAGCACAGAGATATAGATAGATGGGAGAGAAGAGTCAGGCTCTTCAGGGTAATAAATTACCCTCCTGGAATTGCCTGTGAACAGCAACTCTGGGGGCTGATAGTGCTGGTGGAGGCAATTAGAGAGCTGGGGTCTGAGCCACGGGCTGGCAGCACATCGGCGGCCCCAGTGCCAGACATGGGAATTTTGTGCGCTGGCCCACAGTGCTTCATTATTAAAATAGATGTGCTATTTTCATTGATTGATTCAGAGATGATTGAGATTGAAATGCCTCCTTGAGACATGCAGGTGACATTTCCGTAGGCCTAGAGAGTCCAGCGTTCACCACAGGAGATGCCAGCTTTGACAGCAAAATCATAGTTATGCCTGTGTAAACCCTGAGTAGTCAATGCAGCTGCATTGTTTTTCATGCTGGTGTTACAAATCTGAAGGCCTGAATCTGATTTCACTTACCCTGGAATTTGGCATGTTAAGTCAGTGTGAAATAAACTGGATTTAGGCTCAGGCTCTGTCTCTCTCCAGAAGACACTGTGGTGAGAGCAGGTGACCTGATTAATAAACTGATAGACTTTTAGTCATTGTGGTCATCTCCTTTAACCTCCTGGTTACGAACAGGCCATTAAACTTCACCTGGTAAGTTCTGGTTCATGTCTACCTTTACTGGCTGAACAAGCCCATTCCTTCAGCAGGGCAGCGGCTGCCGGGATAACCACAGACCCCGCAGGGGCAGTCCTGGCTGCGGGGGGATCTGGATATCCCCAGTGCCACTGGTGACAAGGACACTGCTGCCGAAGGAGGGAGCATCCTGCTGAGCTGAAAGCAGTGGAGGAGGTCTCTCCCACCTAGAACAGAACTAATTAGATGATGGTCTGCGAGGCCAGTCCCTCTTTACCATCATCTTGGGGCAGCCTGGAGAATATGGGTCTGTCCTTGAACCAACACCAGCTCTGCGGAGCCAAGAAGGGATTTATCTGAGTAGTGTGGCGAAGATCCTGCTGCCAAAATGTCTGTGGCCAGTCTCTGAACACCAAAGTGACCTTCAGTCATAGGAGCCCTTAGGAAGAAACTCCTCTCTCTGCCTGGGGCTGGCAGAGGCTCATGGACACAGCTTGGTCTAAGCCAGAGACATCACGTCATCTTGGCTATGAAACATTTCATATGAAAGTATTTCCTTCATGATACCCTATGGTGCCTCAACGCCCTTGTCAGAGCTTCCCAGGCATATTGCTCCTCTGACACATCCTGGCCCAGTCATGATTTTGAAGTCTTTATTCTCCCTCCCCAGCAAATCTGCTGCCTCTTGTTGCAGCTCCATGGAGCCAGGCAGGTTGACACTCATGAACAGCAGCTCAGGCTCAGGGCATCAGCGGTGCTGGGTGGGTGGTGGGGGCACCAGGGATGCCCTGGACACCCCTCTGGAGGAGGGTCCTCTTGGCTAATCAGCTCCCAATCCACAGAAGGCATTAGAGGTCTGAGTGCTACACTTAACCAAATGGGTCACATCCACTTCTAGGTACAGCTAAAGCCAACAGGCTTTCACAACACTGATTGGCAAGCAACTTCTCATTGCAGATAATTCCCTGCCAGCACATCCCAAATGCATAGGTGATTGCTCTTAAATTGATGGCTTGAAGCACAATAACAGCCTTTTTATTTAGTTCCTGCTTGATAGGCAGTGAATGTAGAGTTGCCAAAAAGAAAAAAAAAAAAACACCAAAAAAACCCCAGAAAAAGAAAAAACTGCTGCAATGTTTGCTCTCTGTTATTCCACTGTGAGGCTGAAATCCTTTGGGAAGGAGCATTAAACAAGGCTTCCAGTGCTGCCCAAAGTCCAGGATCAGCACTAAGGGGCGCTTGGGGTGTGCTGAGTTTTCCAGCAGCCCATGCCACAGGTGGGAGGGAATTGCCCTTCAAAGCCTGCAAATACTCCTGGGGGGGGGAGGGGGCTTCATTCTTACAGCAGATTAGAGCTGGCATGCTGAATGAGAGCAGTTGGCACTGAGGTTTCACTGAGGGTGGCAGGGCAGAGGGGTAAGCTGGCACCCAGGCAGCAAGACTGAGCTCTCTTAGAAAGCAGAAAATGGAGCATTTTTCATCTGGCTTCATCATGTCCAGCAACACACATTTCTCATAGTACACGCCAGCCAAAGGGTGAACCTCATCTGCCTGGAGCTGGCTGAAAAATGGGGAGCGAAGGGTGGTGGTAGTGGGGTTTTTTTCACTTTTCACTCAAATTTTCCTTTCAAAATATGAACTCTTGAGCAAATCTTCATGCAATCCTACAAACAGCAGCAGCCACATTTTCAGGCAGCTGCATGCCAGCAGCTGCAAATCACTGTCGTCTGGCAAAACACACAAGGTGCCCAAGGGCAGTGGACAAACTCATGTGTGAGATATACATAACCAGAAAGCAGCTGAGAACAGTTCCAAAGTTGGTTTCACACATGAATGACGTTACTTTGAAGGAAACCTGATCCTAAAGGTTATTGCCCAAATTTACCAAGTATTTCTGGTGTAGGAAGGCCAAAGCTCTCAGGTAGTATCTTTTCTTCTGCAGTCCAGTTCCTGAGATCTAGCCTACTAACTCATCCCTTTGTGTTTAGCAGTTTTTATGTGCTCATAGGTGTACAGGTTCCCAAAAGAGAGGAGAACATGCCTCATTTTCAGAAGGCCAGTCTATGTACATCCCTAAAAACATCAACAGGGACTTTTCTGTATCTCATATGACCATGAACTTCTGTTTAATGTTAGCTTCACATGTGGTTTGTGCGCTGAACACATTTACATTAGCTATAATAAAATCCTTCCAACCACGTGGACACAATATGGGGGGAAAACCCCTGAAACTCCCCATGCACATGTGCCTTTTTCAATCAAAGGGATAAAAGGATATCTAAATTCACTTTGAAATGCAGCTGGTAAGTTAAATTCCTCTCTATTACGTGGTGCTGATACTTCATTGCTTTCCTTTTGGAGGGGCTGAAGAGTGTCTCAGCCTTTTAATGAAAGGATTTAGGCTACACTTCCTATGCCTTAGCTCCATGGGCCACGGGAAGCTCCAGCCAGACTTTTCAGACATAAATAAGGCTTCACAACCTCTACATCTTTCATGCTGGCAACAAAACATCCCATGGTCTAGAGCAGCTTGTCATGGGCCAAATTAATTCCTGAGGGAGTCATGCAGTTAAATCATCTTAGCTGGCTGAGAACTTATAGCGCTTCCATCTCTCTCTCTCTCTCTCCTTGCATAGCTCTCACCAACACCCTGCTCCACTGCTGAGAGCCCCACACAGCCATGAAGGGAGGGAAGATGCCTCCTTGGCTGGGGAAAAGTATACACAGTACCTTGCCTGAGGTAGGTGTGAAATTGTGTATGAAAATGCTCATCAAAATGCCCATCTTCTATTACCCCTGCTGTTGCCATGTTTGGAGGAGACACTTCTCCCTCTAGTCAGCAGGCTGGCATCTTTTGCTACTGTGGGAATCCCACGTACTGGCTATATGAATAATTATCCTTTTTTTTTTTTTTTCTGAGGGCTTTTTTCTGAGTTGTGCAGTCACACTAACAATGCTGTACAGCACAGGTTTATGTGGAGCCATTCATCATTCATAGCTGGGATCACAGAACACTTCACAGCCGATTACAAGGTTACACATGCAGGGAATGACATGAGCTGCCTATCTGAAGTCAAGCTTCCAGCGGGTTTCTAGGTACACCCAGAGGGTGCTAAGGACTCGGGGAATGAATGGCGCACTCAGCGTCAGACCTGCCCTCTGTACCAATGACCCCAAAACATCTGTCTCTGAGATATTGAGAGAGGATGTTTTCCAGCTCCTTGAGTGCAAAACGGGCACATACAATACTCAGTGAGCTCCAAATACTCCATTCCAGATTTTCTCTTGAAGTGAGTTATTGCTAAGAAGGACTGGGGCTCTAGCACCTGCTTTACAGGTAAGCACTCACATGGGTGGGATGAGGAATACTGGAAAAGCCGTAGCCTGGTCGGACCAGACAGCCTTAAGCAGCTTCATGTGATCAGAGTGGTGCAGAGAAGCTGGAGGATATCAGCGCCCGGCTCTTTGTTTTAAGCAGGACATTACAGTAAATAGTCAGCCTCAAATCCAGACTAACACCTACTGGTATGCCTCTCAAAGCATCCTTCTGTAACACCATCTGTATCCTGGGCTCACCACCCCCCCTTCCCCGGCACTGTCTGGGCTGAGACATCCCTGCCAGCCACCTCCCGGCCAGGCCTTCCTTCCCGCAGCACCTCCAGAGCACACAATGCTCTGGACGAAGATGAAAAGGGTTTAAGCAGGACTGTAAGTGCGAGGGGCCGTACAGCAAATCACAGTGACGGCTTCTTTTGCTTGGAGACAGTGGTCTGAGATGGACTTTGTGTTGGGAGTGCTGCGGTTCGTCCCTCCCCGGCGGGCAGCTTGACCTCACTTGCTCTGTGCTCAGCAGCACCAAGTGTTCAGTCTTGCACCGGGCAGCCACATCACATGCCGCTTAGCATCTCTTGAGAGCTTTTTACATCTCTTTTGAGCTAGTATTCTTGGCACTGGCTCTTAGAGCTATTTCTGCAATGATGATATAAAACCTGGCGTTTCTAGTTTTGTCATCCCGGGAAGCCCCTGGGGAGGAATGTGCTCCTGTGCAGAGGGTCAGCACACTGAATTGAACCACTTTAGTCATGCTGGAGCCTTGGGCTGCTTGGCAGCAAGCAACCAAAAAAATCTTGCCTTTGAAACCTGGCTCCTTTGCTCTTTAGGTTGGGTGTGGGACAGATAGGATTTAGGCTGCTGTCTTCCAGCTAAGGCCCCTCAGGGATAGGGAAAACACACTATTGATCCTGTTACCTCACAGCTGGTATCAGCACTACATTATTTTCTAACATCAAGTCATTTTAAGTCTCTGCAATGACACAAACACATTGATTAAAAATTAAAACCAATGACAGCTCTCCCACAAACAGTACTTACTGTACCATACTTATTGTATCCTGGGAGGGGAATGAGAAAATAGCAGAAGACAGAATAATTTATAGTGATAAAATGGGTTACATTTTCATAAAAATTTTATTTTACTTTTTTTTAAATAATTCAATGCACTGGCAGTATAATTAATCCCTCTATGAGAGACACAAATGTACCAGTTCAACCAATATTATTTATACAGAGACATTGTGTTTAAAAACAACAAAAGTACATTTAAAATGTTTGTACATAAAGTATTACTGTTATTTCTTTTTTTCTGTAGAAGGAACAAATGTAAACAAAATGCATAATTGTGCAACACGTTGGAAATACAAAGCAAACCAGGCAAGATACAATTTTATACATATAAAGCAAAAGAAATCAAACTTTCATAACTATACAACATTTCAGTAATTGCTTGACATTTTAACAGTTACCTTGGTCTGTACAAAACATCTTAACTTATACTTAAAACTTTACAAGAATAACATGCTTGTTCAGAACAAAGATACCTTGTGGAATTGCAATGGTTATTGATATGATTTTGCACAATGAGGAAAAAAAGGCTACTTCAACAGCAAATAAAAAGTAAGAATGCAAGGTAAAGGGCCATTTAGTAAACCATAATCTAATTCCAATAGCTAATTAAGTTGCACTGCAATGCAGAAATTATTAAATCTGACTTTTGCTGGAAGACCGTAAGGTCATAATGTTGCTCTATTTCCAGGAACCAGAAGAAAGCATATATAAATTTTCCTGATATTTCGGTTAATTATACATGCGCGCGTGCACACACACACAAACAAAAGAAAAAAAAAGGGGGGGGGAGGGATAGTATTTGCCACAACAGCCAGAGATGGTGGGCAAGAGAACACACATACTAGACTACTCCCAACAGGGCTAGGTTAAAAAACCAAGACAACTAGAAAGAGCAAACATCCACTGAGTTTGCTAGGATTACTCTTCCTGAACCTTAGTTGTATTTTGCTTTTTTTCAGAAGACAGGAAGCAACTTGAATTGAATTGAGCCATTTTTAAAATACCGGGAGTACTACAGCCAAAGGCAAAAGACAAAGCAAAGGAGAGCTCAAAGCCAAAGCAAAAAATAACCAGATCTTTTGACTTGTTTTCATATTCTGTGATGCTATGTCCTAGACCTTTTGAATGTGGGTTTTAAAAAAACAGAATTTAAGATGCAGTAGAAGACACACAATCCAGAGATGTAAAAAAATACAGAGGGGAATAAATAATACAATATTTTATGGAATTACAAGGACTGTCAGCTTGGATAAAATGTATATAGTTTTTAAGTATCCTCAAATGATACATATGGCTAAAATTAAACTCCTGATTGCATCAACCTAACATATTCAGTGCCTGATTCTGCAATCTGTGTGCTGAGCACTAATTTACACAGTTACTCCTATGGACTTCAGTGGAGCAACCTGCCAATTAGGATGCTCAGGGGAAGAATGGCAGAATTGGGCCTAGATAAATATTTGCCATGACTTTTAAATGTACAAAACCCATTTGGCTTCCAAAAACCACTTTAGCCTGCTGCAATGTCTTTGAACTAAAGTAACAGATTCCATCTCTAGACCGAGAGCATTTATGACATGTTTGAATTTATTTGCCATTTTTCTACGCAAGCTAATGCTGATGCCAGTAAATATTTAAACTCAGGGGTAATGAAATTGCAACATGCCTTTTAGTTAAAACCAAAACATATGCAAGCCTAGATGGCAGGCAGAAATTACCCTCCAATTCTTTCAGCAGGGATTATCTGGTGCTGAATCAGAATAGTTCAATATATACTCAGCTTCAGTATGTATTTATAGAGCTGCATTAGGCCATACAGCACAGTATGAAAGGGAGAGGACTAGTTTTTCAGCAGGTGTAAATCAGCACTGACATCTATGGAGCTACTTAGAAGCACATCAGCTGAAGCTTTGGCCCACAGTTATCAGAAACGTACAACTAATGTTCACTCCATATGTAAAACTCTCAGCAGTGGAAGTGCAGAGTAAAGGTGTAATCAGATAAAAAGCTGCTCTGTTACTCTAGTTTCTGATAACGCTTTTCCAGGCTGTGTGGTCTAAAGCAGTTTTACGATGTGCTCTATACTGCATAGCTTTGCAAAGTACAGTATTTCCTTACAGGCAAGGATTATGGTACATTAATCATTTCATTGGCATGATCAGTAAAAAAGGCATGATGATAAAAGCTTTGGGAGTTTATATGCATAGAGATAGATTGGCAAAAATTAGTCTGGGGTTAGAGGGTTTTTTTGCTCCTCAGTCTGTGCATATTGGATTAACTCCACTGAAATCAGTACACCTATACCAGTTTATACCAGCTGAGGAACATGTACTCTACCTCTGTCATAAATAAAGCATGTGTGTTGCTACCCACTATTCAGTTAATTCATAAATTCAAGGGTAAATTGGCCTCCTGCCAATGGGTCAAAGCTTCTTTATGTCTGTAACGCCACGTTATTTGTCACTGAAGTCAATGGTGGTTTCCCTGAGCAAGGGCTGAGTCAACATACGGTCTAGTTGAAGAAGTTGAAGTCTGCTTGGTGTTATTCCAGCACCAGTCCAGAGACCTTGAACTAATTTCAGCGGTGTGAGTGCTCAGCCAGAACAAAAATGGGTGTAATTCCATTGAATTACCTGGGTTAATGCAACTGAAGTTCTGGCCCAATAAACTGAACTCCGGTAGTGCTATGCTATTTTTGTTAACCAGCTTCTCCTTTGATAAACAGTGCTCAGCAAGCTCCGTAAGACTTGCATGATAGCCATATGACAGCAGAATTTGGTCCCATGAATTCCACAAGCTGAGCCAAGTTACTTTATATTTGCTTAGCTTGAAGTTTGGTCCAGTGTGGTTACAGTTGTCCATTAAAACAGTAAAATTCATTTCAGAATCTGACTTTCCTTCTAAATCAGAGAAGGAAATAACTGAGTAGAAATTATGGCTATCTTTACTTAATGGGATTTTCAATGGAATTACAACAGGGTGACAATCACACAACTGTGAGTAAACTTATATCCAGCACAGAGAGATTACAGAACTTGCATAGAGGGGAATTCAGTTAAAATCAAAGAAGAAAACAAGTCCCAAATAGCTGCATCATCGACACACATGGCTTTTACCACTGGCACCAGCAGGACTCAGCTAGAGTCCTGTAAGCACGAGTGGTCCTGTGGACACTACAATTTAAATTGCAATTCTGCATACAGTGAATATTGCCTTAGTTTTATGATGTTACTACATGCACTGCTTCTGTCAACTTGTGTGGCGTTTCCAGATGCAGTGCAAGTAAAGGAAGTGCTCAAATCCAAGTCCCATCTGCAGCCGCATAGGACCAGGACCGAAAAGCAATGCAGAGCCACAGCTCTGTTGCACCCGACTGGTGGGGCTGGGGTCACTCTGTCCTGTTGGGCACAGCACTGGTCCCCCACCATGTCTCCTGCATACCAATACTGTGGCCAGGGCTATGTGGGGTTTCACACTGTGCAGGCCTGTAGTAGCCCAACACCTTGAGCAGGCTGAGGGCTCAGGGAGCTCTGTGCGGCTCCACAGCCTGTCGTAGGCAAGGTCAGGTCTTTTCTGTGGCCCCTCTCCAAAGCACTGACTACACACATTGCTAATTGGGTTGGCCACTGGGTCCCTAGGCTTGGTCCCTGCTGGTGTTGTAAGGGAAAAATGGTTTAACTTGATGGTGACTTCAGGGCAGTGACAAGCATTAGCTCTTTGTGACATGTGGTGGCACCCTGAGGTGGATTAAGGAATTGGATGGGATGGTGCCGTATTTGGATTCTGTAGGATACTATGGTATAGGTGTTATTTTGCAGAACACATCAACAGGAACGAATCCCCTTTCTTAAGAAGTACACAGAGGTTAAATTCATAATGCCAGACCACACCAACTTGCCCCAGTTTCTTTAAACCACTCTTCACATCTTTACCATTGCCTAATATGATTACAGGGTCAATGAGCTGCCTGAGATGTTGCAACATACCCTGTGGATCTGGGCACAGCTTATCTTCATAGTATTTCTGTTGAAGTGCCTCCTGATCAGGCCAGATTTGATTCTCACCTGACACCAGTTTTATGCAGCAACTCACCTGCACCTGAATTTGGTCTCATTTCTATCTGTAGAGCCATGGGATCACCCTGGCTGTACACAAGATCTGAACTCAATCTTTTCTGACTTAAACAGCTACCACCATGGGTTTAAACTGGCGTGAGATGATCAGAATCACTGATCTTGGAAGACAAAAGAAATAAGACAAAACAAATTTGAAACAGAATGGCTAAGGTAAAGCTACCGAGTCCATCAGGAAGGCAGGTCTGATAAGAATACTGCAGAGAGGATGGCTACTCTGTAAGTCGGGCAGCAACACTTTGCATTCAGTATCAGGGACCTTTCCATAATGAAGGGGAGCCTAACTGAGATTTTAGCCTATAATATATAGGCTACAAAATATCAAGTGATTTACCTAACATATGTTACTATATCTAGTAAGTATCTGTATCTCTTTCTCTCATTAGACAATGGAGAATGCCTATATGCATTGCTGTGGTCTGGTTATAACATGGAAGTCCAGAAGGAGTGTTAGAAATAGAGGAACTGAGCCCTCCCAACATTAACAAGACTTATTTTATTTGTATTTATAAAACAGTATGTAAAGTAAAGCTGGCAGATGTCATAAGGACAGTGGACTGCTTTCTCCTTTTCATCCCTTTGCCCCACTCCCAGCGCACTCCAGCGAGGCCGGGGAGATGCTGTGAGAGGCAAAGGCCCTTTTCAATGACACCTCGGTCTGCGGGCCTGCCCATGTGTAGGACATTTCTACACTTCGTTCAGAATGACAAATTAATTTTCTTTAGTGACTTCTGAAATATTTTGCCTTTCTTAAAATTTCAGGACACTGGTCTATTACAAATGAGTTAACCTTCTGAAAAACAGTACGCTGATAGCATATTCAGTTTTGACACTGACTTCAGGGACTACAGGACCAAGATGACAGAGCTGTTGCTACTTTTTGTCATACCTTCATTGCCTACAAGGAGACAATAGATGCAAATAGGACTATACACAAACTACAGAGGAACACTTTAATAATTCTGCTACCACTCAGCAGCAGTAAGAGTGTTTTCTCTTTGCAGCTATTGCATCTTTTTCTGTGCTATAAAGTTATGAGCAAGGACCTTCTGTTGCAAATCCACATCCAGATCTATACATGTGTACACACACATGCATGCACGTGCTTGCTTCAATACTGTGTGGAGTTTCTCCTGAACTCAAAGCAAAAATGTATATTAATACCTAAGTCAGAATCCTTACCAGCCTCATTTTTGCTGTCTTTTAAGTTGCACTGACAAAACTAATCATTGGATTTAGACAGCATTAAATACTGATAAAAAAATACAATGAAAACATTTCTTCTGAAGTACCTAAAAACTTGTCAGCGAATCTGAACTGTTACAATGCAAGAACATCATAAAATCTGTGAAATTAAAAAAACATAGAAATTAAGGTCCAGATTCAATTTCTCAGATTTTGTTTCTTTAGGAGCAATGAAGACCTTGATCTTTATTCTTAAAAAAACCCCACACTGATATCAAACAGACCTGTCGCTAACTTTCAAAGGAGGTAATGTATAAATGAGACAATATATTCACAGAGAGCCTATTTAAATGATTAGAAGTCCAGCGACCATGTAAGAAAAAGTGAAATTAAGCTATAAGAAGCAAGCTGTGAAAGTTGCCACCAACACTATCAACAAAAAGGCTGTAGGCTAAACTAGAACGACTGAAAAAATAAAGGTAAGGCAAAATGAAATAAAATAAAATAAAATAAAAAGTACAGATACTCGGCCAAACCCAGCTATCCAAAGTCAGGGTGAACAGTTTACACTGTTAGCTTGCTAAGTGTGGGAAGAGCAATTTGTCCTTTGAAAGGATGCAAAGGATTGCTAGGACCAGTGACCAGTGACCAATGGGACATGGTCTAGGGGAACATGGCCCATACAGGATACATCAACTCAGGCTTTCCCTCTGATCTCTGCTCTCAAGCACCCAACACACATCACAGGCCTAGAGATACTCACTGCACTCAGAGCAGGATATTCTGCCTGCACATTGTCAAATACTTCACTTAAGGCCTGCTGCAGCTCTTGACATGGAGGTTAAGTGCTATGTAAATGGCTCGCTTGAGCACTTAGGACTTTGCTGCCCTTGGATCTCATACTGATGGAGTTCCCAAATGCTTGCGTTTAGCCCTTTACTGGCATGCTCCCTTCGCTGCAGAACTACTGATATTGCTCCAAACCTCCTGAAGCATGGGAAACAAATGACAGTCTTGTCAGCTCTGGCAATTTTTTATGAAGCTTGGTGTCCTCCTTAAATCCCAGCTGCAGAAATCAAGAGATTACATCACTGTCCCAGTTTATCACTGTTAAAAACAAACGTGTCATTTCTGGCCCTCGGCATGCTTGGAAAATGCCTGAAAATGTGTCATGAAATCAGTCTCAAAGCTCAGTATCCAGAAGGCAATACAAGAATCAAAAAAGTTTATTTAAAAAAAAAAAAAACCCACCATGATCTGAAGCCAGTCCTGTCATTTCTGGTGCTTGGTTCATGGGTTTGAATGCCTGAAGTGGCCAGTGTTAAGAGCAGACATAGCAAATGCCCAAGCAAAAACATGCTGCTTCCCCATGGACTGAAACAAACAATCTCATTTGATTAACTCTGCTGGAAGTAATATTTTAAGGGTAAAATGATTGCACAAAGATGACATGTTCGCATTTGAAATGAGATGAATATAGTGCCTGTAAAAGTGCAATAATCCTTAATAACTAACCCAAAAGAAGCATCATCCCCAGGGATAAGACAGTAATTCACTCTCCATATTTAATTTGTTTCTAAGCTGCTTTTGAAACAAGACTGCTAAATAGGAAGTTGGCTTGTGATCCTAGACTTGACTGTTGGACTTAGAATCATGCCATTGATTGAGCATACATTTCAAACTAAGTCACAGGATACAAAATCAGGTGGGCTAATTCCTTAAGCTGTTTAAGGAAAAGATTGTGAATGCTAAATTCAGAGATAGGAGTCTGTTTACTGCAAGTGACAGGGGAAAGATAATACACTGTCTTCACTGAGTGACTGCAGCTAACTCTCTGAACAGTCTTGTGTCTCAAGATTGTATTTCAAGACATCTATGCTTCATAAATGCATGGAAGTCTAGGATTTCAGTCTACATTAAAGGAACAAGTGACAACAGTGCACTTAATTAGACTAAATAGTTACTGATTCTCATTAGTGAGATCTTGGAAAAAGAATGGAAAATGCTGGCTTACAACAAAACCACCTCAACACTACTTCATCTCAAGTACTCACTCTGTTCAAAAAAATAAAATACTTCAAGTCTTTTGTTTTCTTTTTCTTAAAAAAACCCCAAATCCCACAAACAACAACCACCTTTCATCTACATTTCTGAATAGTTCTCACTGTTGTGTTTTTATTCATTAGCTACTGGGGCCAGAATCAGCGTGACAAACACTGTCAGATTCACGTTTCAGCCATGTTACCGAAACCCTCAGAGAACAGATAAGGGTGTATCGACCACTTCAGGAACAGGAATGTGCAGATAATACAGGATGTGCATGTTCTGCAAATGTCCTTTGCAGACAACCCTAAACTGGATGATTTCTCTAATTATGCACCTTGGCTACATTTATAATATAGTCTTGTGGAACAAAATATTAGGAATTATTGATTTTTAAGAAATGGCAGTACTACAGGGAGCTAATATACAACAGCTACAGTAATGTTTGTCTTAAATGTGCATTGGGCAGAGTCCTTAAACTGCTTTTATTGCAAATATCCAAGGCCTGCTCTAAAAATCCTAACAGTCTGAACCTTTTAAATGCAAATTTGTCCTATTTATCTGGTCACAACCCAGCGAGTAGAATCCAATAACTCACCAGATTAAAGGATATACAGGATTATATAGCAGAAGGTAATTGCAATTAACTAATATCTGGATGGCATTTAATACACATATTGTATTATTTCAATGAGATGAGACAGAATAATATTTACATTGCTATGAGCATTTTCTGTTTATAGAAATGGAATTTACAGTTCAGTAAGGTATGCAGGCATTATATCAAGAATGAGATGAGACCACTTAAAGTCTTGTGAATTATTGATATAAATTCATTTTGTTTTGTTTCATGCACCAGCGCTTCTTGCAGTGGCACCAGAAGAGCAGTGCAGTTTATAACAGGGGAAAAAAAGAAGAGGAAAGAGCAAATGTGAAATGGTGTAATTTATTCACAATTGCTTTGAAATTCTATCTAAATTGTCTCATTATTATTCACACATTAGAAGAATGGTCCAAAACATGACAGCATGGGTAAACAGATGCAGAGCTTGGAAAATAGGTAATCTGACTGAAGTATTCATGGCCATTATTAAACAAATGTTATATTGCTTTTGGGTAAATCTGGTGATTTTATTTAATTTGACATTCTTTTCAAGATAGCAAGATAATACTGTTCGTTTCTAATGCTCTGAAATGAACAAAACAGGTGAAAATTGATGACACATGGAATTATAATGTTTCAACAGTAGCTGGTTAGTTAAACTTCTAGAGAGTTTCATGAAGAATCTGCATACACTTATTAATGGACTTTTACATACAATATCAATGCTTAGAGTGTAGCGGTCCTGTTAAAATCTGCTTTCACTGAGTCACTATGCAAGGAGAGATTGTTCTATAAAGAAAAATCTTGGATGAGTATTTGAGACTAAACAGTAAAACTGAAAGAAAATTCACAGATTTAGTATAGGAATGGTAGATAAGACTATGAATGCTAATATTTTGAAATTGCCTAAAACCTGCAATAAATTCTGCTGCCTACTGAAATTATTAAGCCAACAATAAACAGGAAGAATGGAATATCAAAACCTCATTGCATAGTGTGTCATCGTTCTTTAATGAGGCATTCCTTCAACCTTTTACCTCTTAACACCTTTGGTGATCTTACATTATGTACCTGTAAGATATTCAGTGTTCTCTTTTAGAGATTAAGCCTATAGGAAGTATGAAAGTTTAGGAATGTACTATGTCAGGAAATGATGCCAGAATTAAGCATCAAAAAAGCTTGGTTCAGGTTCAGAAGACAACTTTGAATGAATAGCTATAACTTCTACTAATTTATTTCAGAAGGGACTTCTCATATATACCCTCAAATATTTAAGATGCTTTGTACTATTTCTCAGGAATCCATATCTTCTCAAAGTGCTTTTTTTGTTTTCACTTGAAGGCAGCATGGACTTAAAACAATACTGCAGGGAATGTACCGTTCCATAAAGCACATAAGGATGGCAGGATCCAGGAGACACAAGGCATAGAAAATTGTCGAAAATGATTAGATGGTACAACACATACTGCTCTTTGAGTCATAAGTTCCATTTATGGTGACTTCTACTTCCAATAGATAGGATATTAAAAAAGGCAATAAAAATGAAGTTACATGAATAAACTTCCAGAAATGAGTGGAGTTCCACCAGTGATCGTCTCTGCGCTGGTAGAGGTAGAAGAATGGGGATGTTATGAACAGGGCAGCAGTCACTACAACAAATGAGCCTCAATGCGGAGCCAGTGGAGTCCTTGGCGAACGTAACGAACCAGATTGGTCATACTGCTGTGTTGTGTTAAGGGTCCCATCGCTGAGTCCAGGTCTACAAAGAATTCTACAATACACAAGAAACAGAAGTCATTGTTTCAGGCAATGTTACAGAAACACATGTATCCATGACTTCCTACTCAGTAGCAGCAGTACAATTAGTAAGTTCTCAAGACATTGTGCACATGAGCACATGATCAGTAGGAAAGAATTTAAACAAAGGCAACAATACATTTAAGTAGACCGAATTAGATTATCCATGCTGGAAGTCAACCACAACATAGTATGAGTGGCTGACAATTGTATTCGTTAGCTCTAATGATCTGCACTTTCAATTTTTTGAGCCTAGGTTTGCTGACTGAATGATTTAAATAGCTGGCAATAAACTGTGGCATTTCCATTTCCATGCTGTACCCTTTCCTGGGCATGAAGAGCTAGTCTGGATCTTGCAGAAAACCTTGCTTGCTCTTTTCCCTACCCTCCAATTTCTGTTACTGCCATTGCAGCAGTTTTGGCCCTCTGCTCATCCTGCTGCAGCTGCAGGCTGTAGAGGATGTGTGTGGGGTGGGAGGGAATAAGGAAGAGGAGAGAAGGAGCACAGCAGAAAAATAGCATCTAGGAGATGGGAACCTATAAGGGGAAAGAAAAGATGGGTAAGGCCACTGGGATCAGGTGTTGGGAAGGGTTAACAGGAAGGCACTAAACAGAGTGCCATAATTAGGAAGCATCACACCAGTTTACATTATGCCATGTGTTAGATGCTCTCTGGGTGAAAGACTAATCCTGTTAGGGCCAACTGACCTTTCCCAATTGCTTTCAATGGAGAACTGGTTTGTGTCCTCTATTCTCTCACAGCTTGTCTTTCTGTTCACTGGGGTGCAGGCTTTCCCACATACACAACACTTAGACTATATTTAGGTGAGTGGAAGCCCACTCTCATTTAAAGTCCCTCAGAGCTCAGATAACAACCAACAATCACAGTAACTGGTGGCTGAGCCCTTACTTTCTCACCCTACGTAAAATCCAGTACACAGCACTCAGCCAGCTAACACTGTACTGGCTGCAGTTCGGGAGAGCAGATGCCAGGTACAAAATCATTATCAGTACTTTCTTCAGCAAGTAAGTGCTGCTTTGAGGTCTTCTATCCAAGTATTGACAGCCTGACCCTGGTCAGCTTGGGAGCTACAGCAGTATCACAGCACAAAGTGATTTGGCTGGAGGCTAGCATAATGAAAGCTTAGGGCTATCACCAGTTGCATTAAGATGCTGCAGCCAGCAGTTACTTTTAATCTTCCTTCCTCTGCCTTTTATTCCCCTCCTCCAGTGTAAAATCAATACATTTAGAAGTGAAATAACACACTGCCTTGCTTCCATTCTGGAGATCTCATTCTAGGCTCAAATAAATAATAATTGCTGTTAACACTGAGAATTCACCTTTAAAGCCTAGTTTCAGTTTAACATTTCTTGAAAAAGCCACAAGCACTGAAGCCACTTACTAAAGAACAGGCCTTTGTCACTACAGAGCTGATACTTTTCTACTGTAGAGGAAAAGTGCTGCTAGCTTTGGAAGCTTAAAAAAATTACCTGATTTTGTAAAGTCAGCTGAGAGTTTGATGTTATAAATGGTGAACAACTCTCCAGGTAATCAAACACAAACCAGCCCATGGATTGTCCTTGGGAAGTCTGCAGTTTAGCCTGGCCTGCTACAGATGCAGAGTTTATGACAAACTCCATCTGTTCTCCCCCACACTCTAAACTCTAACAACCAGAGGTACATGGCAGTATGTTCCCACTTTCCTTTTCAAACCAGATCAGCTTGGCAGGTCACAGTTCTGCTGTTCTCCCTCTTGCTATGCCTTTTTATTTCAATGGCACATCTTTTGTCAGGCTGACAGGAAAGGCTTCTGTCTCCAGCTCTAAGCCAGCTGGATATGAGTCAAGTCCAAACTGGGAGCGTGCAGGCATACTCAGAGGAGCACAAAACCCAAGCTGACAGCCGTGGACAAGGGGAGGCTGCACAGCTCCTACAATGTGGAAGAAATCTCTTGTGTCTGCATGGGTGTGACCTAAGAAACGTCTATGACAGGAGTAAGAACCAGAGGTAAAGGCTATTAGACATTACAATGATGGGGCCACCTTTTTATACCCCTCTCTATTAGCTCATCGGGGACATTGTTCTTGGGCAAGATGTACCCTGTGATTCAGAGGACAACAGACGCAATGAGCTGACCACAAGAACGGCAACAAAAAACTAGTTACTGGATCTAATTTTTTCAAAAAGAGAATTACTTTTTATCTTACATGTGGGTTTCTTGTTGGTTTGTGTTTGTTTTTTGAGACCATTCTTATTTCAGGGCCGGGCAAAAAAAATCTCATTTTTTATGATGAACTGACTGCCCAAACCCCTGAGAGAGAAGTCAAGAGATTTGTCTTTTACCTGGGACTCAAGGCAGAGTCTGGACTTTGCACCTATCCTGTTTGCCATCAAGGGGCATTTTTGAACTCACAGTCCACATGCCGGTGTACCAGAGCTTGGGTACTGGAACAGCCAGTCCAGCTGGCAAAGGTGGATTAGAGATAGCTATAGGGAAAGGGATGAGTCCTGTCCCAGCCAGCAAGCTATAGCTGTTCTGAATCATTTGAGAGATGCAGATGACATCTACTAAAATAATTACAGCTAGGTTTCATGAAACACTAACATTTCTCATGTCAAAGTGTCTTAAATATATACTTCTGTAAATGGAACCCATCATGTGATATGATGAAGACCTGCAGAGTACCACAGCAGTCCTTATATACTTTTTTGTTACACCATGCATTTTTCAAATTGCAGTCTAATTGTGTGTAAGCATGCAACTTTAAATCAAGTATTTAATTAGAAATGAGGTATCTTTCCAGACAAAATGTAAAGACAGACATGCTATAGCATGTATGAAACTCAGATCTCTCTCCAATGGTTTATAATACTTAAATGAAATTTGAAGGAACACGAACTTTCCATTCCCTGTAACATGGCTGCAGTTTGTGAAACAAGATATGAAAGAACAGGGCACAACCCTAGGTGTCTTGCTCATGTGAGAAACCCTTATGCATGCACCCAGTCCCACGAAAGTCAAAGGGACTGCTCATCTGAATAAAGATTATTCCTATATGGAATTTTTATTTGCAGAATTGGGTTGGTTTGATCATAAATCAAAATGAGAACAAAGAAGAGCGTGGGGGAGGAATGCAGAGAGAGAGTCAGCAGGTTTTTTCTCATCCAGCTCTAGGACTGATAACAGCAGTGGCTGGGTACATTTTCTGTCTGCTGGCTGAATGCCTGAGCTATTTTGATTCAATACCAAGTAGAACATTTAACAACTCCACAACACACAGGGCTAATTACAAGATTATCGCCATCTCTTTCTCCTATCAGAGCATCCTTCTGCATTCCCACTGTAACATTCTGCAGCACATTTGACAGGGAATCACTTTCACATTTTGTGAAAATGGATGCAGCTATGGAAAAAATCCAAAATGACTGCACTGCTACTAAATTAACCAATGTGAACAAAGGCAAGAAGCAGTGGGGAGGACTGGACAGAACTTCTATTATTGTTCCTCATCCAGGGATAGATCATTATGACCCACCATTCAGACATAAAACTCTATAAATCTCAAGCTTAGTTTCTCTAAATCAGTGGAAATTTGCCACTGACATTAATGGGAGTAAGATCAAACTGCATACAGTGAGCACATTTGTCAGGAAAAGTCAGCCATCTAAAATCTCAGTATAATTTAAGAGAATGAGCCAATTCATGATGAGAATATTTGCCAGTTAGGCTGTGCACCTCTAGTGTCAAAGAAAGCTTTGTCAATGATTTGTGCAAGCCCAAAGCTGGAATCTGAATAATTACATTATCATAGGGAAGTTCACAGCTGGCCAACAGTAGGCCAAATTTGTCATTTAGTTACATCTCAGCCACTCCACTATACGCAATATTACCCAGTCACAAACTGCTTGCCAGAACTCCTTTGAAATGACTGTGGTAAAGACTTACATTTTGTTGTTAGGAATAAACAAGCAGATTTGCAATCCAACCATAGGAGAGTCAAGGTCATGGCTTTCAGTGGACATCTCCTAATCGGACTCCCTGCATAAACATAACATCTAATGTTTCCTTATTATCCTAGCTCACATTTTAATAGTCTTAAACCCATTGACAGAGCAGTCTGAAAATAACCTCGGTGCTCTATGAGAAGCTGAAACTGTGAACGAATTTGCAGACTCAAAAGCTCTCATCACTTGGGGCTCATATTCGCTAAATTATTTGCCAGCTGCTCTGGTAACCCCATGTTCAGCGTGTGTTATATATCCCCCCTCTGTGCCTGACAAGAGAAGACACACGTTGGCTACAGTGACCAGCAAGCAGATTTGGTCTGTTTGCTCAAGCTGTCACAGTTGTGCTCTGAGATGCAGTGGTTCTGGGTCCAATTCCCAACAACGCCTACGAGAACAGAAAGCAAGCTAGAGCTGATGAGCCAAAGGGGACAAAGAAGAAGCCGAGTGGGGCACCTTTGTTCTCCTTAGTCAGCTTGTCAGCCATGTCCCAGTGCTCGTAGCTCCGCAGGACGTTGTTGGTGATGTTGACGTGGCTGGCAGCCATGTGGTGGATGCGCTGAGGGATGGTGATGGTCCCTGCTGAGGAGGAGCCGGCGGTGCCCGCGCTGCTTCCAGCAGAGCTGACAGGGGACGGGCTCAGGGACATGGGCGATGGCGTTTCTGTGCTCCTGTGAGAGGTAAAGGGAGAGTGAGTCCCCCTCACACACACCACTTCATTGCCCTCCTAAATGCACTTGAAAAATTAACTCTGCACCCCAGTCAGGGGAAAATGTGCAGTAGTATCTCCTGGTTTTATGAGAAAGGAGAGCTTATAAACTGGGAATGACTGAAAATAAAAAGGGATTTAATTCTCCCTATAAATGAACTGTTATTTAAAAAAAAAATCTATCATAAAAATAGAGCAATCTTTCAGAGGAAGAAGTATCTCATAGCTGTAATGATTTTTCTACCTGCTGCCAGAAGCTGCAATGGCAGTTAGAAAACACTCAATGTGCAATATTGGCTTATTATCAAAGCATTTTGTGGAAACCACAATGACAGTTTGCTCCAAATACAGTCACCACAATAAGTAAAGTGCAAGTCTTAAAAGCACCCTGCAGAGCAGTATTAGGAGCTGAGGGTACTGTAGGATTATGAATATCTCCATAGGATTCTTTAAGACTGGCTATGGAGATTTGTTTCTATTTGCCTACAGTTCATCCACACAGTTTTGTACAGAGCAGTGTTTTAAGTCACCTACTTAGTGCAGCCCTACTGTTCTAATATAGATTTTCCTTTAATTCCAACACCAGCAATTAGGAATCACCTGCTGGCTGCAGGCAGTGCGGAGGTCAGCACAGCAAGCTCATGTTTAGAGCTGTGTAACGCTTAATGCTCACATACAGATATTCTCTTTGAAAATTTATAGAATCATAGAATTCTTTAGGCTGGAAAATACCTTTAAGATCATTGAGTCCAACCATTAACCTAGCACTGCCAAGTCCACCACTAAACCATGTCCCCAAGTGCCACATCTACACGTCTTTTAAATACCTCCAGGGATGGTGA
>JANZLQ010000040.1:9590282-9607123 GCA_026212715.1 Elanus axillaris
CTGAGCCCTGGGGAACACCACTTGTGACCGGTCGCCAACTGGATTCACCACATTCTCATTCACCATTCACCACATTTTGGGCCCGGCCATCCAGCCAGGTTTTTACCCAGCGAAGAGTACGCCTGTCCAAGCCATAAGCAGCCAGTTTCTCCAGGAGAATGCTGTAAGAAATGGTGTCAAAGGCTTTACTTAATTCTAGGTAGACAACATCCACAGCCTTTCCCTCATCCACTGAGCAGGTCACTTTGTCACAGAAGGAGATCAGGCTAGTCAAGCAGGACCTGCCTTTCAGAAACCCATGCTGACTGGACCTGATCACCTGGGTGCCCTCTACATGCCACATGATGGCACTTGATGATCTGCTCCATAACTTTTCCTGGCACTGGGGTCAGGCTGACAGGCCTGTAGTTCCCCAGATCCTTTTTCTGTCCCTTTTTGTAGATGGACGTCACCTTTGCTAACTTCCAGTCAACTGGGACCTCCCCAGTTAGCCAGGACTGCTGGTAAATGGTGAGAGTGTCTTAGTAAGCACTTCTGCCAGCTCCCTCAGTACCCTTGGGTGGATCCCATCTGACCCCATAGACTTGCATGCATCTAAGTGGTTTAGCAGGTCGCTAGCCATTTCCCCTTGGATCACGGGGGCTTCATTCTGCTCCCTATCCCTGTCTTCCAGCACAGGTGGCTGGGTACCTGGACTGGTCTTACTATTAAGGACTCAGGCAAAGAAGGCACTAAGTACCTCAGCCTTTTCCTCAGCCATTGTCACTATGTTTCCCCCCACATCCAATAAAGGATGGAGATTCTCCTCAGCCCTCCTTTTGTTGCTAATGTATTTATAGAAACATTTTCTATTGTCTTCTATGGCTGTAGCCAGATTAAATTCTAGTTGGGCTTTGGCCCTTCTAATTTCCTCCCTGCATAATCTCATGATATCTTTGTAGTCATCCTGAGTTGCCTGCCCCTTCTTCCAAAGGTCCTAATCTCTCCTTTTTTGACTGAGATCCAGCCAAAGCTCTCTGTTCAGCCAGGCTGGTTTTCTTCCCTGCCAGCTTTTCTTTTGGCACATGGGGATGGCCAGCTCCTGTGCCTTTAAGATTTCCTTCTGGAAGAATGTCCAGCCTTTCTGGACTCCTTTGCCCTTCAGGACTGCCTCCCAAAGGACTCTGTCAACTGGGTTCCTAAACAGGCCAAAGTCTGCCCTCCAGAAGACCAAGGTAGCAGAAGACCAAGGTAACAAAAAATCATTTTGTGATTGCTATGCCCAAGAGGGCCTCCAACCATCCCATCACCCACAAGTCCTTCTCTGTTCACAAAGAGGTCCAGCAGGGTGCCTTCCCTAGTTGGCTCACTCACCAGCTGTGTCAGGAAGTTATCTTCCACACACTCCATGAACCTCCTGGACTGTTTCCTCTCTGCTGTATTGTATTTCCAGCTGACATCTGGTAAGTTCAAGTCTCCCATGAGAACAAGGGCTAGCAATTGTGACTTCTCCCAGCTGCTTATAGAATATTTTGTCTGCCTCTTCATCCTGGTTGGGTCGTCTGTAACAGACTCCCACCATGATACCTGCCTTGTTGGCCTTCCCCCTGATTCTTACCCACAAACACTCAACCCTTTCATCAACATCATTAAGCTCTGGACAATCAAAACACTCCCTAACATATGGGGCTACACTACTGCCTCTCCTTCCTTGCCTATTCCTTCTGAAGAGTTTATAGGCATCCATTGCAGCACTCCAGTTGTGCGAGTCACTCCACCATGTTTCCATGATGAATTTGTTTCAGTCAACAAGATTAAGGGTTCCAAAAATCTATTCTCTTGCCTCCATTTGGAACCACTTACCTAAACAAATGCATTCGATTTGCCATGGAATACACTTGAAACACAGGGTTGAAATGCTCCCGGCGCTCTCTGCGTGAAGCAAAGACACCAAAACTCTCCAGACTGGGATGTTGCAACTCCTTTCTTGACAGGCAGCCACTGATGTCTTCTTCATGCTGTGCAACAGCATCAAGCTCACTCAGACTCATTATGGGCCTGATCCAAACCCCAGGACAGAAAGGCTCCTCCTGGCTTTATAAGCCACCATCAATGGTTCTGAACATGAAGTGTGGGCACAGACCTGCTGTGCTGATACCTTGCAAGTGCTGTAGGACAGACTACCACCACAGCACAGCCTGGGGCTGAAAGGCATTTATGGCAACAGCTTTTGCTGTAGACTTTACAGCAGTGCCCTGCTATTACCTGTGCTCAGCAACAGGCTCCTGTGATACATTCTTTTTCCAGAGCTAGAGACCATGTTAATTCAGGAGCTAGTAGCTTTTTACACAGCTTATGTGTTATAGTTTAAGCATATCCTACGGCACAAACATTTTATTTTTAAGTCTCAAAACATCCTGGTTACTTGACATGCCACAGTGTCTTTAATGCACAGAAGAGCTGAAATATACTAGATTAGGTCTGGAGCAGTTAAAAATCATAAATATCTGAGGAGACCAGGAGTATTTTGTTAGAGCCACTTACAACAAGCTGACGCATTTCTGCCAAATAAAGCACATTGTTCATTGGATTTACCCTGTTGTGCACAGCCATTATTACTGTGGTGAGTCTATTAAATCTCTCTATTTTGTGCTTTCTGTCACTAGAGGTGGGAAACATTTCAATAATGAAACCAGGGAAAATTTGTTTCATTGCCAGCCTGGAACTCAGGCCAACTTTGTAGAGGTTCACAACCCTTTCAAACAAGAGTGGCCAGAAATTCCAGTAAGCCAAGCTGAGATTTTCAATGGTTTGAGATCCTGAGCAGACTACACTTCATGGCAATGGATAAGTTTTTGCTTTGTTCAAAAAAAGATTTAAAAACACCCTGCTGTCTCCGCATTCTGAACCAGGCTGCTGATCCCTCTCCAGTGGTGCCATACCCTGATGGTGTTTGGTCTCTCCTCTGTAGTGTGCAACTTCTCTTCCCATCTGGTACAGATTTGCAGGGGAATAAGAGGAAACTGTAGAACGTTTAGCCCTGGGGAAGGCACAGCACGTTCTGCCAGTGGCAGTACCAGGCCATGACAATCCTTGGGGCCACCAGGAGACACCTGAGATATATGGCAACTCTGAGCCAGCTGGAGGGCTTTTTTCCTAAGGCTCCAGACAGAGGGGACAGAAGACCTGAGTGTGGACTGTGGACTTTGTGTGCTGGGTCACAGATGTCATAATAACACCACTATAACAAGGCCTTGTCATATTCAGTTATTCTTACATGTCAAGTGCTTCCTTCTCTGAATAAAAGACAGAGATGTGTACTTCCAGTGCTCTACTTCCTTATCTCCAAAGTTAGTGGGAAGAGACTGATCAGCTGGGTGTTATCTTAGCAGTGATGCTGACCTGGATGCTGGGTTTCTGCTGCCTACCTTGTGGCCAGACAAGAATTTTCTCCTCCAGTCAAAACCCACTGATTCTAAATTCTGGGCACCTAATCAGCTCCTTTAAATAGCAAGGGAGATGTCATCACCTGCAGACCACACACTTCATACGGGTCTATTATAGGACAGGAATAAAAGGATAACTTCCGCTTCATGAAATTTTTAGGTACAAGCCACTTCTTAAGGAACAAAAGAGGTGTAATGCTCCAGTAGTCTATTTTGGTACTAAAACTTTATGTAAAACTTACTGTATTTTTATTGCAATACAAGGTTTCACTGACATTTAAATACCTTGAAAAACTGGCACATAGTGAATAATTTAATTTAGTAGTTGCTTTTCCAATGTTAAAATATCTTTCCAGTTTTTATATAAGGTGATTTAGTATTTCATCACTTTAGTTTGTTATAATCTGTACTTAGTTATCTATATACACACATATTGAAAATATTTTTGTGTATTTGATGCATATGTGTATATATATATACCCCCAAATATTTTGAATTATCTAAGACAATATTTTCCATTAAGCAAAATGTTGGAATTTTTGGTTTTGCACTGATTCAGAACAAAGTCTGTTTGAAAATTTCAATTCATTGTGTGCTAAACTTCAAACCCTTCTACAGTTTTATTACTTTGTTTCCTTGGAGTGTTAATAGTCATTTCTTCTTATGAACCACCAGAAAGAGACCATTACCAATAATCATTTTCACCTAGAATTCAGCCTACTCAAATAAAGAAGGAAGGAAAGGTAAAGTCCATCTCCTTTGTTCTACCTGTATCTATATGTGTGACCAGGAGAAAGAAGCAGGAGAAATGTGTGTCACGTGGCAAGAGACATTGCAAGATAAAGGCAAGTTTGCAGCAGCAATGCACCTTCATTGAACAGTAGATCATAATTGCATTACCCTGACTTCACATCTGAGGTGAGGGTGTTTTAACGTTAGTATAAAGCCACTGATAATTGGCTGACTAAGTGCCTTCACATTTTCACCACTATTACGCCTTCAGTTTTATTAAACAGCACTTACCATATATCAGTGAAATATTCATTGGTCTTTCATTACTGAACGAATCATTGAAAAATCATTGCAGTGAAGGTTAACTTTAGTTTGGCTTCCTGAAATGACATGGTACTTGCTAGCTAATTAACAGATATCTTTATGGCCTTCATCTGGCTTGAGAAGCAAACTGTCAAAGAATTTAGCACAGACCCACCATGGCTAATTTTAGACTTAAGAGTGCTTTGCACAAAGATGAAGGTGTGTTTCAGCTCTTCCTTCCCCCCACACTGGATGGCTCACATGGGTACCTGATTAAGCCCAGTGGGATCCCCTCAGCCCCACAAGCCCAAGGCAGCTGTAAGATCAATTTTGTAGCCCAGAAGAACATTTTCTATCTGCTACATATTTGAAACATACCTGTAGCTCCCAAACCACTGAGTCATGGCCTGTCCTTTGCCTTTAGAGGCACCAAAACATTTCCCCCCCCTCTTGGAACCACTTGCTCCCAGACAGAAGTACTCAGCAGAAAATACTCACTTTCCATTGCCGCCCCAAGGTGAGGGGGCCTGTGAGGCTTTTGAAGAGTTCTGTAAGCACAAAACCAAAATGTAAATAAAGGTGATGCAAGTACATGAACAGTGATGACACAAGGCTCAAGGCTACCTGTTTTCGTTGCAAGCGCTACAGTGCATGTAGCAGAACAGCTCTGCACATCAGTCTCATAATTAAATGGCTGGTGGATGATTGGTAGGTTCCAACCAGTAAGTTGAGTCACTTGATGAAAGAGGGAATACAGTAAAGTTCCAGTAAAAGCAGATGTAGTTCACAAATAAGTGGTTTAATTACCACAGAAACTTAATTCTACAAAGTAAGTTCTTCAGAATGCAAATGACCTCTTATCTTTAGAGGGACCTGCAATCTTTTAATAAGAAAAAAAAAAAGCATTTGGGTTAATGTCTTAATGAAATTAATCCCTCCCAAGTTGCTAGGGAAGGTGGACTGGGATTCAGATAGTAGTAGAAACAAAAATTCTAGTAAGGAACTGCTTGAATGCCCTTGTTTTTTATGTATTTGATTTGCACAAATTGACTTTCCTTACCCCCTTACTCATTCTGCCTTTCATGTCTGTGTAGCACCTTGTACAACCCTGTACAAAAAGATTGCCCAGCAACAATAAAGCCCAGATTTTTCCAGTCTTGCTCGGACTGGGTGGTATCTTACTAGTTCCCATAAAACGTGGTAGTATCAGGGCTGAAGCAATCTATGTGTGCTTTCTGAAAACAATCACTCTGAGCTCCCTTGCAAAGAAGTCAGCACGCACAGTGAAAATTCAATCAAATTTTACAAGTTCTCCGCAAAGTATTACTGTCATTATTATAAGATTATTCTGGTTACTGTAATCACTATTTTGCATGTGAGGCACAGAGATTCAGTGGAGCGCAGAGCAGCCCTGGGCATGGCCCAAGGTCACACAGCCAACTTTGGGAGCAAAATATTACCCTTGACTCCTAAAACACAGTTAAACTTGCCAAACAGTATTGACCAAAGCAGAAAACACTGCCCAAACCATGATACTGGCCTTGTCTGTATGGTCCTATAAAGCATGCCATTGTGTTTCATTGAAGATATGAGCATGAAGTGAGTGTTTTGCAGTACAGAGCATATGTAGTGTGTATTTTTGCCACCCACTTGTATGTAAGAAGGAGGGAGATCCTAAACTCTCCTGGAAAGTCTTCAGGGATGAAGAAGCAGCTTTGATGTTAGTTTCTACTGTCTGGGGATTGTTCCCAACAGTATCTGGAGACAAATACTAGATCTGTCAAGATTAAGACTGGACCTCAAATGGAGGTAGTTATTCAGCAATGAAAATATTTGAAATATTTTTGCCAATGACTACTGACAACACATTTTCAAAAACATAAAAATCTTTCTCAAACTTCTGGGGGAAATGCAGCAAAGGATGTCACTTAGTGCTAATCTTAACAAGTTTGATTTCAATTTTTAAAATTTCTCATTTTAATTATATTTTACTTCAAGTTATCTCTAAATTTCAAAACTACTTTTATGATTAAATGTTTATTTTCTGTTTTGAAATGTCAAAAATATAAATTTTAAACTTTTATTTGGAAATTAATCAGAACCAGTTCTGTCCACAAATGCTTTCAATTTGGACAAAGTGGCATTTGTGAGGAAAAATATGAGAAACAATTCTGGCAAAAAATTCCTCTCAGTTCTGCTGTAAACAGTGGGCTGCTTTTCACAGTTAAAATTGTGCAAAATTTTGAATAACAACTCTATTCAAATAGTTAGGTTTTTTTATTTGTATTACAGATTCTCGCTAGTGAACAGAGAACATTGTGCAGCAATACAAAACTAATATGTAGTTAATAGCTCCCATTCTTGTTTTCTCCTCCTATGTCTTTACTACAAAAAGATCCTGAACATATAATCTGTATACACTCAAGAACTACTTCTAGCAAATGAGTTCAGTGCCCACAGCATACACAGAGTAACATTAGCTGAAATACTCAGCTTCAACTGGATGCCTAAACACGGTATTCCTCATTTTTCTATTTTAGTACATTTTAAATTTTTTTTCCTTATTTTCATTTACATTAGAAGTCATCTTCTCTGTGCAGATGCAGGAAAATGGTCTTATGCTGGGAGTGGTATAGTAATACGTTCTTCATTGTACCTATTTGCACAGCTACAGAAAGTAAAGTGGCATTAAAGGGAAGAGAGAATACCCCCCCACTTTTTTTTAAGAAATCATCACTTCCTGCAGAAAAAAGTTTATAAAATGATTTGTCAATAACCTTTTTTAAGAGACAATCTACATCATCCTGGATGAAATCTGAAGTGGATGGAATACACTTAATGAAAATGCTGAGACTATAAATGTGTCTAGTTGAAATTTAATTTGTTGTGCAAAGCCCTGACTGAAAACTCCATGAGTACAATAGAAGCCCTCCTGATGACTTCAAGGGAGCCTCAGTTTAAGCAGAATATCAGGAGTAACATTACTGAAGTTACAGATACACGCACACACTCAGAGGACACCGGGGAAGTCAGGACTAAGTGGTGGTTGCTAGCATGGCAGTACTGGAGTTTTCCAGCAGAAGGACCATTTTATCACCATTTACATGAAAATATTAAAAATGCAGTGTTAAAAGTTTTACTGGTTTGCAGTACTAATATGTCAAAGCCTGGAACAAATTCAGAGAGGCTGAAAAAACTAACAAAAAAAGACTGATGGGCTGACAAACTGCTATAATTACATAATTATAGAATAATACATAGTAATAAAGTACAAGAATGAATGTATGCTTCAAACAGCATCAACCAGTAAAATATAAATATCAAAACCTTGGCAGAGCTGAGGAAAGATTTTGTTTCTCTCTTAATTTAGGAACGGTGAGGACTTGTCGTTCTTATACTGGGTAAACAGTGTTTGACGAGGTACAGGAAAACATCACCGAGTCATGACAATGGTAAAGGCAAACGTGCAAAATGCAGATAAGGAAATTTGAAGTTCCACAGAAAAATAAGGAGAAATCTCTGAGTCTGCAATAAGCTTCAGCAAATTGCAGAGAGTTTAAAATATAAATTTAACTAACTAAAGCCTAAATAAGTGTTTTATCATGGTTCATTGGGCGTCAGTTCATGATCACGTGCCCCTTGAAATCTTGAAAGAATCAGTTTCCTTTACAGAAACTTGCATAAACATTACATGGTGTTGAGAATAATGTTATTTTAGTATAATTACTGAGTATGGTCCTTTGAATCAAGTGACTAATCCAAAAATCCCCCAAATCACTTCTGTGCCCAGTCCCTGGCAGCCATCCTGCCTGCATTTCCCAGGGGAGAGGTTAAATGTGGGACTTCTAAGTCATGCAGTTATACTTGTGAGAGCTCTCAGTGCTGGTATGAATTTCATTCATATCTATAAATTAGACAGAATAAAGATTACCTTAAAATATTCCATCAGAGATCTGGAGTACTTCATAGCATGGTCCTTCTTTAGTTTAAACATTCTCAAGTAGAGAAGTGATAAGCATCGGTAGCTGTGGTAATTAGGAAAAGATTATGTTAATTCCATTGCTTAATGAAACCTATAAACTGTAAAAAAAAAAAGAAAAAAGCTGACCTATATTTTGCAGTTTCTGTTCTAAGGTTAGATTTCAAAACATAAGCAAACGGAGTAAGAAAAAAAAGTGGTCAAAAGCATTAAAATCTCATCTTGATAAGAGTATAAATTAGAAGAATAAATGTTTAGTCAGCTGCTGAAGAAATCCATTAGTTATCCTTTAATAGTTTAATGGAAAACAAGAATAATGATCTTCTGTAAGCTGCTTAAGTAATTCAGTGCTTTTAAAGTCCTCCTTAAGATTTTAGCTTCTTCTCTCATTGTCACAATGGGACTTACCATAAAACTGCTAATTTCTTGTCCCCTTCTGTGGCAGAAGAGCCTGTGAAATTCTTGAGCCTCATTGCATACCTTGTCAAAAAGATGAGGAGAGAAGAAACTGAGAATTAAGATGTTTCCAGGAATACTAGTGACACTGAAAAATAACAGCCATACATAGATATTCTTCTCCCACTGCAACAGTTAATGGTCACATTGTTCTGTAACGATGACATCAACGTAAAATTCAACAGAAAGCACCAATTAAAATCTGGAGGGCTAAAGTAAATCACCAACCCATTTTCTGGGCCAACAATGTGAACTATTCTTGGGCACATTAATGATATATCCAGCCATCTAGGATGAGTCCTGCAAATACTTGTGATGAGTGTTGGACAGAAGCATAAGATCTTGGCCCTATGTGTAGTGAAAAGTTGAGTAATATATAATAAGGTTTTACATGTAATACTTTGGGCTTGAATAATACCTTCAAAATCTTCTCATAAATGCTTCTTCAAAGCTTTTAATATATTTTATATAGAAAACAGTTTTAAATACAGGAAAGGTCATATTCACAGCTTTTAAAATTCTTGGGTCCATTCATTTATGAGTCTTGTGTACTTGGTCTTCCCTCTCTATTTAATTGCTGCTGTCCAGCATTTGGATGATCAAAGATTGAGTATTCCTACCTCCTCTCTCTTTTCTTTTTCTTTAACTGAGCACACTCTATTCCATGCATTTAGTCTCTTGAAAATCAATTCATCGCATAAAATCATTGTTCTGAGCCCTAATGCAATTTCACAGGTACTTGTGTTAGAATAAGTAATAAGGTTCAGCGTTGCATAAGAAAGTTTTAAGGTATCCAGGCAGTCTTGATGAGTTCTCATTTACAAGGAGGTAATGGAGTGCAGGCAGGCAGTGCTGCTGTCGCTCTGCCTTCCTCCCACCACCCCCATCATCAGGCCCCAGCTTGCAGCTGTAGCACCCCACCTGATGTGCTTCCTTCATGTCCTATCTCACCCGCTCTTTGGTATTGTTGTTCCAGTCATACTGAATGAGTCCGATCAAACATGAAGATATATGTCTCTTTGGGATTTTCAGTGTTACGTTAGGGATTTTAGCATCACCATTAACTTAAAACACCTTTGACAGTCAGATCTCTGATATTCCCAGTCTCTTTGATGCTCTGCTTGCTTTCACAAATAGGTGTCTGATGCAGAAACTCAGGGCAGACACAGCTAATGCAAAAGGGGAAAATGGTGCTTCTGATGAAGGGAGGAGCAAAAGTGAGAAAAATCTAAAAATCTTCTTCTATTTCTTATCTCACAGTAAAAATCTATGTTAACATTATAAGCCACACTGAGAAAGTGTGTGTGCACAGCCACATACTTGGTTTGTACATTCAGCACCCACTGTAGCCAACAGGAATTGTGTATTTGTCCATGGAGTTTATGAAACCTGTACCAGCCTGCTGCTCACCTGGGCAATCACCTTTTTTCCATGTCTGACTGCTGACAGCAATTAAATGGGCAAATCAGTCTCTCACTGGCTGCCTACAAGATGCTGTGTACAAGAGTTGGTAAGTTAAGCTCCACCTTTGATGGCATGTGGTGGAATTAATCACACCTAACTTTAGCTATTTAGAAACTGGAGATGTACCTTAACAAAGTCCTCCAGATTCTTCCATAGCCAAAAGCAGATCAAAAAGCAATCCAAAAGCAGTTCAGGTGCTGCTTCCACACCAAGGTCTATCTGTCATGTAGCCTGCAGCAGGACTGTGCTGATACAGGAGCTGCTGGGAAGAGCAAGGCAGCAGGGCTGCCTATGCTGATGAGTGCCTGTTGCTCCACGATGCAGCCGCACACTCGGCTGACTCCATCCAGCACCAGCAGTGGAGGGTGGAGGGGAGCTGCAGGTTATTACCCATTTGTGAGCTACTGCTAGAGCCACCACTCTCTAAGTGGTGCATGTACTGTGGCTCTTGAATGAATGAAGATTTTGGTCCATCTGCTTTTGAACAGACAGACTGCTGGACTGAAGAACAACATTTTCAACAGTTCTGTGTGGTTTTCTTAAAAAAATAAAAATAAACGCAGGCTCCTATGAAGAAGCACTCACTTCTTTAAAGAGTATTTCTTTAAATACAATTTATCCTGCCACACAACTGTAGTCGTGTAGTTCAGGACACAAAGTCCTGAAGTGCCTGCTGTCAGAGTGCAGGAAGTGCTTCAGCACAGTGGAGCAGAGGTAAGCGGCTCCTTAAGTTGTCTGCTCTTGAGCATTTAACTTGGATTCGAAGTGTTGAGTGAAGATCATTTTTTTGTTGAGTAATCTCTTTAGATTTTCTTCTCTTTATGAAGTGGAGAATGTAAAACCATGTTTTAAAATATTTAACAGGCATATTATTTACCTGAGAGTAAAAGCTTCTTAAGATTTGATACATTTTATTATGTAAATACATACTTATTAAAAATGTAAAAACATGCATTATTTTTAGCAGTCCCTACTAGCTAATCTGGCATGTTTAAATCCTGCATGTTAAAGAAACACCTTTGTCATATCAAACCCCAAACATTTAGGGCCTGATTTGCCTCCTTTTCATTCTCTTGTTTAAACTGCCAGTAATTACACTGACATTAATGGTGATATTCCCAGCATACGCTGGGGAAAGCAAAGGTGCATCACAGTGAAGAGGAAAAATCATGGTGTTCTATTTATAGGTAAATTTAATCCTGCTTGATTTCACTTTGATAATTTGCGCAAATAAAGCAAACAAGCCCCTAGTTACTCAGGAGACCATTATTTCTACAGAGCCAACACTATGAAACAGCTATAAGGAACAGCAGCAGATTTTAAAATAATAATTCAGGCATTTTATTAGTGAGTAAAGGCACTCTCATCCATGTTCTAGCCCACGAGTCTACAAAACTGTATTAAAACTAATTCAGCTGGTTCACATTCCTTTAACATCAAAAAATCTACTTTTTTAATACAATAAACGTGGAAAGCTTCCTCTCTGGCTATGATCTTATGTGCCAAGTTTCAGCCTCTTTTTTTTTTTAACAGCCAAGTTATAAACGTCTAAAAACAGGGTTTGTAATAGAAATCCTGATAGACTCACTTTAATGTTTTGAATTATAAAACTACACCTTTTAAAAGACAAGTGTCATTGCCAAACAGTGAAATTACTATACTTTACTTCCACCCACTACATTTCAATTTTAATTTTATGAATATTGCAAATTATAACACTCACATTATAACCTCTAAAGGGGATAATTTATAAAAGCAGTGTCCATCAATTATAAATTTTCCATGACATTAATAAAATGGCAAGAACTAATTATGATGACTTCTGAGATGAAGATGCCTTGGACAAATCATTAATATGTTGAAATGGTATTTTTTAAAACATAGCAGGTTCTAATTATGACTGAAATGAGATTATGAAAATGATCACAGAAAGGACATTAACCTGATGAGTTCCACAGTCTCTGAGTACATGGTGTATGGAGATTTAGCTTCTAATGGATCTCGCTCCATAGCATTTCCGCACTCGATGAAGGAGAGGGCAGCATCAGCATAATTCACTGCTTTGCCAAACTTCTCCAGCTGAAATGGGAATGACACCATCAAGAAAATCCTTCAGCTTTAATTTCTAGGTAGACAGATCATAATACAAAGCAATACTAGCATTAGGATGAAATCAAAGTGACACTGGTAGTTAAGAACGAATTCATTCAGTAACTAAGGCAGGGTCTACGTTTTTACCAAATCTTTTCAGGTAGTATATGGCCCGTCGCTCCACAGAGGAAAGTCAATGCATGTCTGTTTACATGCACAGATTTACACAGGCAATGAGGGACACTAAGCATGTTTGAACAAATCCATGTTGCTCCTCAATATATGAACTAAGTTTGAATCTCACTATGCAAGGGTTAAGTAACAACTCCATGCCATTTGTCAGATGTCACATTCTATGCTAGCTGTTGACCAAAAAAAAATCTCATCACTTATGTGATGACTGAAAGAGCAGGAAAAAATAAAAGGAGAAAATATAGCACTGCTAAATATTTTATTTTACTAGGATTTTATTGCAAAAGGTTTTAGCCCTCATAATGGTTGTGATTAAACTGACTTAGACATACTGATTTCTTTTTTTATGTGTAATGAATATTATATATGACATTTTTATAGTAAGTATTTTATAATAGTATTTAACATTTTCAATTTTTGATAGCTGGATGTAAGAATTCTACTAATGTGGCATTTGATATAAGAGATCCAATACACTTTAAATAATTTAAAAAATTTCTTTGTATGTCTCTATTTTTGATGCATCTGCATATGTTTACCATTCACAAAATGGAAGCCTATCCTAGCAACATATTAAGCAGAACATTTAGTATTGGTTCAAGGTGACAGTTACTTGCCTTTATGGCTACTTCTAGGGAAGCCTTGTAACTAGTTCCCTCTGCATACCTTTGATTTCAAGTTCTGCTCTTGTGCATTGATTATGTACAAAGCCTTTGTATAACTGATAGGTATTACCTGAATGATCACAAAAGTGAAAATATTTCTAAATGTTTTCTCTCTATTCCAACGGCCACTTCTCAGCATATTCTTCAAATTCCTGCTTCAAGACTTCCAAAGATGACTTTTTGTGGCATAAAAAAGGAATCTGGCTGCAAGCAGATTTAGTACAGACACAAAGTTTGAGCCAGAAATGAGATTCAGTCCTGCCCTTTGCTCCACACTGACTCTAGTGGAGCAGGTGGAATTACTCCAGCTCATCACAGCTCAGCCAAGAAGAGAGCGAGGTCTCCAAGATCTCTTCTGTATGGTACAGTCAGTTGCCACTGCAGCAGCCCATCCAAATTAGTTGATTCCTTACTGCCATCCCATACAAGGATAGGTTTTCATGGGGTTGCTCCCATAAGAGCAAAATGCCGTGCCCTTCACCAGAAATCTATTTTCCATACAAGCTCAGGAACAGCGTTGCCACAAATCTCATTAACATTTGCTGACACATTTTGAGGTCACATGCATTATCTTTCTAGCCACTGCAACACATCTTTCAGTACTGTGTGTGCTTTGTCATGTCAGCACCAAGTAACCAGAAGCAATTGTTTCCATAGGACAACTAACACTACAGGACTGCACAGAAAATGTGTTACATGGAGATAATTTGTGTGCAGCTGTATTGGGTGGAAAAAAAAAAAAAAAGCTGAGAACTAAATAGCAGAAAGAAAAAGCAGATACTTTGTTCATGGGTATTTACATCTGCCAACAAGTTGTATCGTAGTGGATGGCCTCACATTTCCATAAGAGCACTCGGGGTGTCAAACTACATGTGACAGGCAAGGCCTGCCTGCAGGCAGTGGTATGATGTGCTGTGCCTGCTCCTCTTAGCTCTGCTTGAGAAACACCCCTCATTCTGCAAGGCATAGTCAAAGGTAAGAGGATGGGAGACAGGTCAGCACTTTCAGAGTGAATCAGGCTGTAGAGGGAAGTGGATTGACATAGCATATTGAGATCATCAGGAGCCTGAGCCTGTAAATATTTGCTAGCATGGAGCAGGCATCCCTGTGCCAGAAGCATGTGTATTTTTTTTAAAGGTCAATCAGCTGTGGGAGGTGTTGTCAGTCTGCTTCTGTCAGCCTTTCCTGCGTACAGATGTCAGGGCTCTGGCTGAACATGCTCTGCTGAGTTGGGCTGCAGGAATTAGTGCAGGCCACCTCCTGTAAAGGGGCAGGTCAGGAGGTACGACTGCAAACTTACAGTCACGGCAGGTTGCCAAAAACCTGGACCTACCTCCCACAGAAAACATACCTGGTAACACTGTGCCCCAAGTCAAAAGGGAGCCTGAAGAGCTGAAGCAGGCAGCTTGACATGTCAACTCTCCTTCAGCTCATTGACAGCAGAGGGAGAGCCTTTTTTTTTATGTTTTGTTTTTTTAAAAACATAGCATGTGATTGTTTTGGGGTTTGTTTTTGGACGAATGCTTATTTCCAAGCACAAAACTTCCGATATGGAATGATATAATATGCATGCAAAACCCTACAAAGAATAAAGCAAGAGGTGAATATTCACCCAGTTCTTTTTCAGTTGTGATTTTGAGAGGCAAAGTGAATGGCCACACTCCATTTTAGACATCTTAGTTTAAATAATTAGAGGAGACAAGTTCCACTAGGCCTGCCTAAATGAGCTGCTGTTCTGCACACTATGTAGCATACAGGAGCAAAGTCCCTACCTACAAAGCAAATGGCTATTAAAGGCACTTCAGTGCTAGCAATAGTTTCGATTGAACAAACTATGATAGAGTATAATTGGTCAGATTAAGTAGTTTTATCAAAATCAAAACACTTTGCAAAATTAGGTCAATCTTACTGGAATTTCATCTCGGTAAAATGAGAGAAAAAGCTTTCCCAGCATTGAACTACTTCATTGCAAGATTTTTTGGGAAGAAGTGTGTTAAGTCTTTATTTACCAGCCTAAAAGCATGAATAAAAATGTACTATTTAAAAATCAATTGTTGCGCATTTTAAACAATTGGGTTGGAAATATCAAACAGTTCTACTACATGATAATGAGGTGGAGGGTGATTTGCCTTTCTTAACTTCCTGTTATGGAATATTTCAACACTTTTGTTTTAGGCTCAAAATGAATAGGAAAACAAATTTCAAATACACATCATTTTTCCCGAAATTATCTTACATCCTTCATAAACAGCGTGACTGTTGCTCCTCCTCAGAAGAGATATCAGCTATTGTAAGGAGCTGCTTTTTATGAGAATGAATTGTTACAGGCTAGGAATGGTGCTCAGGATTTGACTTGTTGTGGACAGTGTGTTTATGGAGTACAATCTGAAGCACATTGTAGTCAATAGCAGGGTTCCTCTTGGTTTCAGAGGCTTTAGATGACATTCAGAATGTAAGTTTTTGTAACACCCAGCTCCATAGTGGAAATAGACAAAAAAGCTCTGTGATAACTTACCAGTGCATCTGCTTTATGCTTTAGCTTCTTAGCCTCCTGCATGTAATAATCTGCATTGTGAAGCCTAAAGAGACAAAATTAGTTTATTTCAAGTCTTTGTTTTCATACAGTTGGACAAATACTGTTTGAGAAAATTGCTGACTGCTTCAAGAACAATTTCAACATATACACTCACTTAGCTATTTAAATCTTAACTTGATATTAATCTGAAGCTCCTGTACGCAAAAATATGATGGGTGACCAGAATGTAAAATAACTAGCTGTAGAAACTGGCCACCCAAAGAACCCATTAATGTGTGCTGAACAGAGGAAAAGAAAAAATATTTTAAACTAATTAAGTATAAGAGGTTTCCATTAGAGGAGCCAAAATAAAAAAAATGAAGAATTACTGTGAACCAACATTCATGGTCTGAAAACATTTGTCAACAGAGTCTTCATTAATCAGTGACAACAGTCCATTTGTAAAGATTAAAACTGTGTGTGCCTTTGTGCAGCACTATCCACAAGGTGCCCAATGCTAGTGTTATAATCAAAGATCCTCTCTTTCACTGGGAGCTCTGCTTGAATGAAAATCCCAACTACATAACATGCAGCTAGCACAGAGATCCAATAATACTTACACATCATCAAATGTTATTTTGGGTCTTCTGGGCTCAGAATTCCCATTGGAAAGTGTTGGCATTGCAGACCAGATGTCTGTTTCTAGGTGGCTGGTGTCAAGAAGAGTGTTGGCTGTTGGTGTATTATGAGGTTCTTCCTCCTAGAAAAACAGGACTGTTATTAACTCTTCATAGTTCAAACAAATACCTTCCAACAGTATAAGTGCTCACATCCACCCCGTCCAAGACCCGCCATCCCTAAACAAACAAAAGGCTAAGGCACAAAGTAGCACTCATATATATCCAACTACACCCAGGTGACCTCACAAAACCACTGTTGTGGATTAACCCCGGCCAGCAACTAAGCACCACGCAGCCGCTCACTCACTCCCCCCCCCCCCCCCCCCCGGGGGGGGGGGG
>JANZLQ010000040.1:9607223-9683879 GCA_026212715.1 Elanus axillaris
TACTGAACTCAAAACACAGCACTGTACCAGCTACTAGGAAGACAATTAACTCTATCCCAGCTGAAACCAGGACAACCACCCTTCCATCCTTTATAATGTAAGCCTATTAGATTAATTAGACAGTATGACTATACCTCTGACCCCTCACCTGAACTCGTTAACTTCCACTCTTAGGTGACATTAGCCTAGATACCACAGTGTTACTGACTAAAGACACTGGTTAAAGCAAAGGTGAGGGAATCTAATGCAGAAGGGCTGAATGTAAACTCAACTTCATTCAAGGTTTATCACACTAATCTAACCATTTTCCTATCTTATTGTTAGCTAACTGTAAGGTGTCTGACAAGTCTGCTCGTATTTCAGCAAGGAACAGCTTCCTCACCCTTGCAACACGGAACAGAGAGAAATAACAGAAAGCAGAAGTTGTGATTTTGCATTGATTAAAACCAGAAGCATAACAGAGGCATTTAAATCAGGCAATTGCAACTTGCAAGCTAGGTCCAGAACCAGAAAAACTAAATTACAGATGAACCAGTGAACTAGGGAAAGAAGCCTAACATATTTTAGAAAACAAATATTTCATGTAGCAGGATAACAGATAAACCAAGGATAAATCTGACTAGAGATGCTGGGAGCGAGAGGAAGTGGCACAGCATTGTTTATTTGCTGACACATGCAGTTCATTTTGGCATTGATTTCAGTTGAAGGCGTGTGTATTACTCTCGCAGCTTGAAGTGACACAAAGATATCAGAAAGCAACAGGGATGAATGAATAAGGTGAAGTGATTTGTCACCTACAATCCAATGCAACTTGTGAGTTTTACTATTACAGTGCAGGGTAACAACCTCCCACAAAGCAGCGAACTGTGAAAAATGGGACTATGCATGTCCTTTTCTGTGGCAGAATTTTCTTCTTGTCTTTTAATTTTGACAGTGATAAGATACAGTTTGATACTAAATAATGTTTGAAACTGTAGAGGGAGGACTATTTTCTAAAATGGGCCAAAAACCTTAAGTTTCCCTGTTTAACCTAAAAGAGGATGACAAACTAATGTGAGATTTTACTTTTTTAAGTGTATTTGCTATGCAGCTTCTAATTTTGGTTCTTTTTCATGCTTTTTCAGTAAAAAACCATCTGAATCTGGTGAAAAGCAAGCAAAAAAGAATTGCCTATGTGAAAACCTTTGATGGGGACATGGTCCTAACAGAATCAGTTTTTTTGGGGGGGAAAAAGCCTCCAGCTATTTACAAGGTATCTAAAAGCTTTTATACGTAATTCATGGAGATTAGGTGTAAATAAACCTTACTGCTGGAAGCTGGGAGCCTGCAAACCTGAGAGAAGGTATTTCCATGTTGACTCTGCTATGGACAGGCAGCTTTTTGTTAGATTTTTATTGTCTGGTTAGTTTAGGCTGCAATCGTCAGTATAACTACAGTGCTTAATTCTGGCTGAGAATTTGGGGTAATTGTTCAAGTGATTTATACCAAAATTCTTGAAGTTTTGTTTTCAAAAGTTGTGAGTTGTAGCTAGAGAGTTAAGAGGTTAATTGCAGCTAGTTGGTGGCTGCAAAAGTTCTCCCCTGAGGCTCAGGGACGGGTGTTTCAGGGAGTGATACACAGTGCCAAGTAGATGTCTAATGTTGAACTAAAAATGGAACTTGCAAGAGTTGCTTATGCCCAGCTCTGCAAAGACCCACTACTTGCTGCTTTTGAGTGGGGCTACATAAGCATTTAAAAATAGATACTGGAGGGAAAAAAATCAAACAGGACAAAGCCAAGTTAATTTTAGTTTATCTTGTTCACTTCCAGCAACTGAGGTCGGTTACTTACACAGATTCCTTTAGGGTTAGAAGAGGATTTATTTTCATTCTTTCTGTGTTTAGAAACAGAGGATGAAGAGCTGCTGGTCTGAGAGGTGTTTGTGATGTTGGTCTCTTGGCTGAAGGAGCTGTTGTCACTACTGTGCCGTCGGTGCACAGGCTCATCCAAGAGGGGGGATAATGGAGGAGGAAACAGCTTCTCTTCTCTTTTCTTTGCCACCTTCTTCACTGAGCTACCGCTGCTCCTGGGACACAGATAAGAACCAGTTGCACTTCAAGAACCTTGGTTAATCCTCCATAGCACAAAGCTCTACATTTTATTTACTGAGAAGCCAGCTCTACCCTCAAATATGTCCTGCAGCCCGCGTGTCCTAGGAGCTAAGTCAAAAGGGGACAAGCAGTGAAAACAGAAGAGCTACCTCTGTCTTTTCAATGGCTGCAGAAACGTCCTGCTTTGGAGGACAACTTCCAGTGCATTAATACAAATTGCACCCAATTTAAATGCTAATTTGAGTCCGTCTTCATTTGAGAGGTCATAGAGGTTCTGACTCAGCAAAGTGCTGGAAAGTTTTATGCATCGGGTTAGTTCCTTTGACATCAAGTATGACTATTTATGAGTTTAACATTAAGCATCTTTTTAAGAGGCGGATTAGCACCCACCTAAGCAACCTTTGCAAAAAAACCATAATAGCACATGGCATGTGAACAAAAAAGAAATTTCTAACAACTACAAGATGATAACCATAACAATAACATGATAATAATTATTTGACCTCCAGAATAAAACCAATGTTCAACACTATATTAAAATGATACATTGTAGCTGGCAAAAGCCCTTGAGCAAATATTGGTTGATGAATTGAACGTTATTCAGAAAATGAATGTGGTTTTGACATGAAAGCTCAAGTAATATGATAATCTATTGTCTGTTTTATGTACAGAAATTGTTAGCTGGCTGGAAATGGCAGCTGTGATGCACAATAAAAACCTGCTAGACCTTTCTCCCCCAAATCCATCAGAAAAGAAAAAAACAAACCCCAACACCCTGCTGACTGTTTAACATGTTAATCTACTCATAGATTTTTATTTTAGGTACTGTCCTAGCTCAGTCAATGAAGATAACCTGAATTTTTATCTTGTGTTAGACTTCTCATATTGCATTACACGATCATTTACTTTTCATGATTATTGACTAAAATTTCAATAACAAATTAAGTCAACAAGAATTTATGTTTCATTCCCAGTCACTTTCAGTCAGTGTCAGGAATTATAGATCTACCTTGCCTTTAAAGTAACCAAGGAAAGAGAAGAAGGCAACCCGTTTCCTTACTCGTCATTCCGGAGCACTCTCTCATTCCAGTCTGGCCTCTTTTGCACTTTCACCAACAGTATCAGTATCTAGACCTGCTTTGGTCATTCCCCTACCTTGGGCCTTTGGTGATACAAAAATATTTTAGCCTATCTGTGAAATCACAGAGTGAAATCAAATGAACTCCCCATGTTTCAGCTTTTATAGCTCTTCTACTCAAAACTATTTTAATTCAGCTGAAGCAGAGTTAAAAATATCTTATTTGAAACACTCTGGTATTAAAGATCTTCAGACTGAAGAACTAAAATGAGCACAGAATTGATATTGCCTTACAGTAGGACTGGTGTGGATGCTCTCCCGCTCAGAAAACACATGGGCCTGAAGATGATCAAAGGAAAGCAACCAGGTTGGAAGAGACTGGCAGTTCTTCGAGGAGACTGCTTTTATGCACATGTGGTCCTGCAACATGTCCTCCAAAAAGTTCTCACTCAAAGCCCCATCTGTTAGCTTTCTTACACCCAAAGGGCATTTTGGATCTCAGACAATTTACCATAGCTATAGCACAATAATACTCTGAACTTTTCCCAGAGGAAAGTTTTCCAAAGGAGGGTAAGCACTGCCCCAGGAAAGTGTGCATGTGTTACTGGATTGTACAGAGGCAAAGCAGAAACAGTTCATGAAATACCCAGGAGCAGAATCCAAACCCTCTGCCTCCCAAATGAGTGTCCTACACAGTGAACCCTGAACATGCATATATGGGTGGGAGCACAGAGCGAAGTGGTTCTCCATGCCTCTGTGTATGGAGATGCGTGGCGCTCTTCTTTCTCCCTGCTACAGCTTTGCAAAGGGAAGAGCAACTGAGTCAGGCAGATCTATCTCAAAAGCATCTGAAGAAAAATTGAATGTGAGCCATTGGCCAAGCCCCCTTTAGGATCTGACCCTGCGCAACTAGTGAGGTTCCTCAGCACATCTGTGGCTACTTCCAGGGCTGATCCAGGACTTGCACAGAGTCTACCACTGCATGGGGTAATTCAAGGCACATAAAAAGCGATCAAAGCAACAATCCTCATTGGACTCAAATATAACATGGGGCAAACCACGATATAGATGCAGCTACTCAGCTCTGGCACACAAGTCATTCTGTGGGTGGCAAGACCCAACTACAAAGGAAAAACGCACTTGAGGATATTTTGTTTTACATAACTTAAATTAAAAAAAAAACAGTAATACTTTATGGTTATAATTCTGCCTCTTTTTTTTTTCTTCTTTTTTCCCCATATTGCTCATTTATTTTTTGCAGGAATTAAGCTGATAATTTATTTAGCAATGTTACCTCCCTCAGATTTACGCCAAAGCATTTATGTTAACAATAACCTCCATGAAATAGGTTGTTACCAGTAGTTAACCAGATTGTCACTTTGCTTTGGGCTGTTAATGGGCTAAGAAACTGGTCTTTGATCGCAGTAATCGCTAATTTTGAATGAATTTATTGCAATAATTACCAAGACTCAATGGTTTAATTTGCTGACATGATTGTTAGTTAAACCATATTTAAAATCTAAGGAGAAACACAATAAAAGTGCAAGGAAAAAATACAAGCAGAACTGATGGTCTTGTGGCTGCAGGGTTTAATCTTTGTGTCTGAAAAGGCCAATTATCAAGGAATGAGAAAGCTCCCCATCTGCTTTTTTTTTCTTTTTCAGCCTGGTTTCTTTTAGGGTAGAAAGCCAGCAAGCAGGCAACAAGAGGTCAGTGTGTGAAGGAGAGAGAATTTCCATCTACTCTCACATTTCAAGCTGCCTTTCTTTGCCTTTTTTTATCCACTCCTTGTGGTATGCAGTGGTATCTCTGGCCTATTAGTGAGACAAAGCCATTGTCTATACCAATCACTTGGCTTTCCTTTGCCTCTACTCTTCCAGTCCACAATGAAATGCTGCACATTGACAGTGTATCTCATTTTCTGCAGGGGGTTAGCAGGGAAAGGTCACTCCTGCATTAGCTTGGACCATATGGCAGCAGCTGAATGAAGCTGAAGTCATTGTCATAGATGTAGAAGGCTGCCTCTGCCATGAACGAACCCCAGTGAATGCTCTTGTGACTACCCAAGGGACTGGCTAATATATGTTGCCAAGTACAGGTGCATCTTTAACTAAAGGTCAAACAAAAGGGATCAGGAAATCTTGAAAACCAGGCTGAAATGCTTGCCTCAGACAGACTTCTAGCATGCCTGTTAAGATGGCAGGCATGTTTCACTGGTACGAGTCTAGTCTGAAATTCAGACGCACAGTTTGCATCAGCAGATAGTTCTCTGTTGTTACAAACTGCCAAATGTTGGTGAACAGTGCTCTATCTGGACTGGGTCTACCAATCAGGTATTCAGATATAAATGGTATTCAGCAGCACATACAATTAATGCTTAAATTAAAATTGCTCTGGCAAGCAAGTAAATACATAAATAATCCTCTGCTGCAAAGTGGGCAGCTGATCTGACAGAAATCCAGCCTCACAGCAGTTTTTCAAGGTGTTGCTATGAATTACTTGGACAAAAGACAGTATCATCTATTCCTTAATTTGCTACAAAATATCAGAAATAAGGAAAATACAGTGGCAATAGTTTGAATAATTATATTTTAAGTGTCATGTCAGATTTAGGAAAAGGCATCAGCCCCAGAGTGTGTGAGGGAAGGAAGAGAGAGAGATAACTAGTTGCTTATGCAATGACTACATAATACAAACTGGCTTTTTGGTTGTGCAAATGGCGTTTAAATTCATACCTGACCATTTGAATTTTCTACACTTAAATTGTATATGTAGCCACAGAAACTTGTGGAAATTAGGCATATAACTGCCCATATTAGACATGTAACCCTTTAAAAATTAATTGTGCATCTTTGCTTGCTTTATTGAGCCCATATACTTAGGGAAAGATGAGAGAAATGTATTCAAATGCCTAAACCATAGATAGGCAGCCAGTGGGAGCTGTAAAAGCACAGGTGTGGCCTGTCTTTCACCGATTCCTCCAGACTTCTGAATACCTACAAAGTTTGGCCCAGAGATCATGGTTCTTCTGTCAAAACACTCTTGTATCTATAAAAAAGCCCAGTGAAAGCCTCTGAAGTGTGCCTTGGGGAACCTGGCTTGCTGACATAGGGATCAAGCTCTAACGGGAGAGACCCAAGGTTCCTCCCAAGTGATTACATCCACCATTGGATGTAACACCTTCTTAATGGATGAACATCATCATCACACCTGTAGCTGAATCACCCTCATTTCTCAAAGTCCTTAGGCAGAGACTTAGGAGTTCTGCAAGAAGATGTAGAACCTTTAGGAATAAAAGACCAAATGGCAAAGCCTGTCTTTCAACCTTTTACCACTGAAGTGTTATTTTCCCCCATGTCCTTGAATGGTGTACTTTCACCTTCTCCTTTTGTCTGCTTCTCAAAACTCTGCTTGACCCTCTGGAGAACAGAACCACTCCTGACTGCTTAAAAACAGTCTGTGCCCTCCAGAAATTTGTTGTCACACGGTTCAGCCAGCTTCCTCATCTTTTGGGAAACACGTTGATCTATATTCAGTTGCACAACTCTGGCAGTTGAAGACCTGAATTATCAAACAATATTACATTTGTTTCAAGCAAACTCAGAAGACACTAATAACAAATGCAGTGTGATCCAGGTCCCAATCACTGCAGTGGAAAAGAAGTCAGAAAATTTTGTTTCAAAACTTGAGGAAGACAAGAGGAAAAGCTAGCATATGGAAATAACTATTGATGGACACAATTATATTTTAACAGAGAATACCAAAGGCTTGAAAGCTCCAAGGAATCAAATTAATGACCTGGAAAACAAGCTCAAATTAAGAAACATCAGGTTGGGGGTGGATCCTTAGGGCTTGCTGGCGACAAGAATAGAAAGATTTTTTCAATGGATTGTGGAAGTGTTGGGGTGGATAATCCTTGATTCCCTCTGCAATATATCTCTGCTCATTGTATTTCCAGCAATGACAATGGGGCAACACCCATCATGATGTTTATCAGATGTGCAACATGTTACAGATCACATTGTAACTTTCAACTCATCTGCCTTTCCCAGACTCAAACTCTGTTTTTCTTAGGGGTAGAATGAGGGGTTAGTTCAAGGACTGAAGTTACTCTGTCATTACACCAGTATAAATAAAATGATGCTCAACCTTCTTTATGGATTTTAAAATCTGTGTGCTATTTCCTAAATGATTTTTGAAATTTATCTAAATTTAAATACTAGCACACTCAAATTGTTTTCAGAGGCACATTGCAGGTTTGATTCTTTGTTTGTCCTATTGTGAAGCAGAAAAAAGTGCCTCATCTCAAAATTGTAAAAGCACAAAATTGATGACAGAAGGGAATTGGACTCTTTGGTTATTTATAGAATGTTAATCTTGTGATTATACTAATCAGAATAATTATTTATGTGGCACCTGTTTGCTCAAGCATTATAGCCATCTCTCAAAGACACACTGAAAGGCATGAACTGTTTGATTGTATGTCTGCTGAAATACCAAGCATGTATGTCTGAAACATTTAGGATGGTCACCCCTGGCATTGCTGTATACACAGTTAAAGAATAAAAGCTGCTGAAGTGAACATCAGAGTCACTACTCCATTCAATAAAACTGAGAACTGTCTGTTACAAAAACAATTTAAAAAAATAAATTCCAGGCAATCAAATAAAGCCCACCTTTAGTAGGATTCTCTGTCCATAGAGGTTAAGGATGATGTGGGCAATAAAGAACATTGAAAGGATGCAGTATGGGGGTAGAAGAGTACCCCAGGATTGTGGTGGCACTTTGAATTCCTGTAGTCCATCAGAAGGATGAATGAATCTCATCCAAAGCCATGTGGATCCTCTTCCTGATGGATGGGAATAGCAATGCCAGGTCATTTATGCTTATGGGCTGTAAAGCCCATCTGGCTCTACAGCAAAGACATTTGTAGAACTGCACTGTGAAATCCCTCACGTTATGTGAAAAAAACAAGAACTTACTCTTTAGTGCTGGTTAATCTGTGATTCGGTATCGGAGAGATACAAGGTGGGAGCAGGCATGAAGCTGAAGGGTCCTCCAGGCGCTGCTTCTTGCTTTCAACAAAGGTATCCAGGCTTTCTGTCTGCTTTAACAAAAAAGGCAGAGCTTGAAAGATCCAGCATCTATACAGAATTTTACTTGCCATTAAGAGGAGCTCAGGAATCTTAGTGTATTTCCTTTACAGTAGCAGCAGTTAAAATACTAGTCTAAGAGAAGTGAAAGTCACCTGAAATCAGGGCTCCGAAACGTGCTCCAAACACATGACATGAAGTTATATAACAAGTGACATAGCCAGATAATTAGGAAGCAAAATGCCTTTTGTGCTATAGTTATCTTCTGTAATGCACTGGAATTTAATTAATAATTCAGATGGAATGACTTGATAGCACCTAATCTTACTCAAGTAAATAGCTTTTACTCATTGACCTAATGGAAGTTGATGGGAAAACTTCCCTGAGTAAGTATTCTTCACAGCACTAAAAGACTACAGGACTGAGCTGGGGCAGTCATTAACAGCAATAGCTGGTTTAAAATTTGCTTTGAAAGATTCCCTGATGCATGACTTTTGTGCCTGAACTAGGATGATACAAGCAAAGCTGATTACTGCTCTGTCACTGGAACCTTCATATCAGCCTTCAAGCCCACTAGTAGATGGCTAAAGTAAATCTTTTAATAGCGTGATTTAGAAACACAAATCAGGCTCTCCCTACCCTGTTTCAACTGTTGATATACCCTCAAGTCATCCTAATTGGTTTGTTTCCCCTTGGGTAGCAGTGAACAATCATACAGCAACTGAACGGGCTGTTTCAGAGCATAGCTTATGTTTGTACAGCCCCAGAATAAGATCCCTCATTTTGTTACTTTCTGATTCAAAGTCCCAGCTAATGAAATTATGAGGTTCCAATGTTCATATACGCTCCCCCCACCCCACCTTTTTATTTTTTTGCCCGGGATCCTTCAATTTAGCTGCCAATACTATGCTCATGTTTTAGCCAAGATTCCTTCTCCATCATACTGACACTCCATTCAGTTACCTAGCAAGAATTTTTTTTTTTATAATTAATATACAACCTGGTGTACATATACATACACATAAACACAGACATTTATACATCCCTTTCCTCTTTCTTCTTTTCTCCTTCCTTCTTACGTCTCTGCCTTTAGTGTACAGCTAGAATATAAATTGAATAAAAACCTGCTGAGTTTACTCATGTCATTATTTCCACTTAATTCAACAGGGAAGGAGCCAGTGCAGTGACTCATATAGGCAGGGGTGCAGACCCTATGTCTGCCTGGCATTGTCTGTCTTTGTCTTGTATTAACCCTCTCGTACCACTGGACTGCTCAAACTCAGGATTTCAAGAAGTCCACTAGAACAGACAGTTGAAGTCACATTCACAATGATTTATAAAATTTGGGGTATAAAAAAATACACTAAGATGACTTCTCACAGACAGGCCAGAGCACAAACGTTTCAGCCAGAAAAACTGACTACAAAAATTCATTTATGACATAAAACTTCAGTTTCTTTTCTGAAAACACATTTAGTTTGAAGTGCACTGTCATATCCCTCAAGATAGGATACCCTTGGGCATAAATAACATAAAACACATGATAGAACATAATGCCTTAAGTCAAAATATATTTGCTTTTTCAGGTAGCTGTGTAGAGAAAGCAGCTAGTTAAGCAAATGATATTTCTATGAATCACATTTGTTTACGCAACAAAACAATATAAAGACTAAATTCACCAGGAGCATAAGAAAGCACCATTCCATTGACTTTAATGAAGCTATGCCTGTTTAAGCCAGTGGTGAAAATGCCTTAATTCTGTAGACAATAAAACCCTGCCTTCCAAATAGAAGTCATATTTTCTGAGTATGGATGAACTCGTAGTAATACAAATTCATCATTGGGAATCTTTCTGCTGATTACAGAACACTGGAAATTAATGAGTAAGTGAACAAATACAGTGAAAAAGCTTGTAAGACAAATCTCAGAAAAAATATATTGTTCATTGATTTTGTCAGCTGGAGTTTGTTTTTTACTAGTTTCTGATACTAATTTGTAATGTATTTGTAAATGTATGTCCTTTGTAAAAACAATAAAGCCTTAGTGTTATGATGCCTCCTTACAGCCTTGCTGCAGTTGCAGTAAGGAATCACCAACTGCAGTCCTGATCTCGAGGATGCACAGAAATTCAGTGTTTTCCTCCGAAAGGTGAAAATGACTTACCTTGTGTTTCCTTTTGGATTTTGTGGGTGGTTTTTCAGCTGCTGGGGTAGGAGACTCTCGAGACGGTCGCCTGTGTTTCACATTTGCCTCTCTTGGTTCACTTTTCACAGACGTGGTCTCAAAAGGCTCTTGGCCAGGTATCCTAGAGAGTAAACTAAGGTCTATTTTCACCCACAGAGATTTGAGTTCTTCATATTCTCTCAGTGGGGACAGAAGTTCATTTTGTACGATTGGGATAGGAGAAAAGAGCTGTTCTTCCAAGTCATTGCTGGTCTGGTCAATGGATGTGTTGCTGCCATTGCTAGTTAAACTACTTACGCTGAGGATGTTACTGCCAGAGTCCTTCACTTTGACGCCATTGCCAGACCCAGTGCAAGCTGGCAACACCTTAGCCTGCAAGCTCTCCTCCTGGTCTGTATTTGAGTCAGAAGTAGACGAATCTGTTTCAATGAATTCCCGGGACTTAGGGACAATTTTGCTGGGTCCTCTGTACTTTTTCTTCTCTGAAGTGAGACCTGTACTAGTTCGTGGTTCTTTCCTTGGAGCGGTCTTCCCAACTGCTGCTTTAGTTCGAACCTTTGGCTGCTCAGGGGGTTCCTGTGTGTCTTTTTCTTTGGGAGTGTTGCTGGTATTATTTGGTTTGGGCCAGTTATACTCTTCTACACTGGAAGTCCTTTCTACCTTTTTGGGTTGCTTTTTCCCAGTAGTCCTTTGTGAAGTTGGCTCATTATGAGCTGGTGACTTCTGCTTGGAGGTTTTTGCCTCTGGGGTTTTCTGGGCAACCCGCGGTTTGGCTTTCTCTCGGATGGGACTAAGGATCGCCCGGTCTTTGGAATCGGTCGGGGGCAGGCTGCTGTTGAGCTTCCCTTTGTTTGGCCCTTCAGCCTGCTGGTTGCTCTGGGCCTGGGAGCTGGTCTCGCTGAGAGGCTCATTTTGATTGTTGATGATGGTCTTGTTGTGGGGGTTCACTTTATTTAGCCATTTATCCAGCTGCCATTTGTTTGTTGAGGGAGGTTCAGGCTGCAGTTTAAAGAACAACAATGAACAAATCTCAGACAGAAGCAATGCTTTTCCCTTTAAATGAGAATGTTTTTAACGTACCCTTTTATTTCAGTCAACTAGTGGTGACTGCTAGTTTTATGGGAGTATTTATGGAGTATTTATGGTTAATTAGGCTTCCTTATCTGGTTTACAATGTGGCCCTGGAGAAATTTAATACAACTAAAAAGTTTAGCTGGTCCCTGAAGACATAGTTTTGTCATGTTGCCTTTCCTTAGTCCCAGATGAATACTGTGTCAATAAAATCTTCTCTAGCTACTGGCAAAAATCTAAATATTTCTTTAAAGCAGTTCAAATGTAGGCCAGAAGGATTCTTCCAAAAGCTAGAGTATGTGGGTCATACACATAAAACTGAAAGGGGAGAAAAAAGTTGACAGCATCACACAGCACAGAAATCCAACATTTTTCTAACAGGGAGCAGGATTTCACTCTCCTTCATGCTTCCCCCTTCCAAGCCCCTACTGGGGAGGAGCTGAGAGTGGCTTTACCTCTGGCGTGGCACTGCGTGACTCCTCATTGCACTCGCTGTCACTGGAGCTGCTCTCACTGTCGGAGTCGGACTCGGAGCTGCTCTCGGACTCACTGGAGCTCCCAGAGCCACCGCTGGAATGGGCCAAGCCAGTTGCATGCACCACCGGCACTGGCAGGCTGCTGCGGGGAGAAGATCCTTTTGTGTCAGTATGCTGCTTGTCTTTTTTAAAGTGTTGCCTTGGGGGCAGCCACCCAGCAAACCCTGTTCACAATGACTTTCCTCAGTGTCAACTCCCTTTCCTGCAGTACACATCCAATGAAAGCTCCAGCAGCCATGCCACCGCGTAGCCACCAAAGGAGCAGGTTGGATTTATGCTTCACAGGACACACTGATAATGGTGTTAATAACATTGCCATCGTCACCACCCTCAAACAAGAAACACTTCAGTGTCACAAGCCTGAGCTTATTAGCCCAATGATTGCAAAAACTAACAATCACACTTAAATAATTCATTATATGGAATCATGGTTTCTTCATTTTTTGCCAGTTCATTTATAATTTATGATCAAAGGAAGGACATCAGGCAACTAATATTGGACAGGGCATTTTAAAAATTAATTTTAATGAAGACTTTTACACTGTGGCATACAAAACCTACATATTTTTGACAAGTCTCCAGGGACTGCCCAAGAATTTTTTATTTATAGCTGTTTTTTTCCCTCATGTTTATGATAATGCAGTGAGGAAATGGCATTCATGCTGAAAATAAGGCGCTCTGTGAAATCTATTTTTCTGTGTGTTCAACTCTCCTCCAAGATGTATTTATTAGCAGTGTACTGGATGTCATTGTTTTTCCTCAGCGTTTATTTCTAAACTGAGAGGTTCAATGACCCCAGTTTTTAGCACTACAGAATTCCACCAGTCTGAGTCTTTATAAACCCATCTTTAATTTCAACTTTTTTGTCAGGGAGATAACCATAAGGGTTTATGTCTCTTCAGCTGATTTGTACAGAGACTTTTTGATGATTGATTTTAAATTTGTGAAGCTGACAAAGCAAAGTGTTTGAAAATTGACACTATTTGCTAGTAGTCCTTTATGGATATTCAATACTTCACCTTAATATATCATACGCTGTGTGTGTCCCATATTGAGTGATCCAGAGATGCCTAGAAGTTATAATACAGCTTTGCCTTTGTTTCTGCTATCTGCTTTTCTACTTTCCTCTGACAAGAATTCAAGTAAGCCAGGTACATGCCCTCCTTCCCCTTTCAAACTGAGATGCTATGTGCATCTAGATGCCCTCTTAAAAAAACACAGTAACGAAGAAACTGGAAGTTGGAAAAGCCAGAAAAAACTGATGTGTGACCCTGCTCTGCTAGAGTCTCTACAAGTATTGCCATTGGTTTCTGTGACAATAATAGATGATCTTTAATTTTCTTCTTACGCTAAGCTACTTTCTCTCTCCCTCCTTGTTGGTAAACCTATCCCTTACACCACAGTTGGTAACATAACTGTCTCTTTGAGCATTGCAATGGCCCTGCAGTGCCCATTGACAAAACAGTTTGGTGCTTTAGGGTGCATTAATGAAACAAAATTACTCACTTGGGTAATTGCTACAGATCACTAACTTTGTTGCTCATTAAGTGCATATACTTTTTTTTTCTTCTTCTACAGGTTCTTCACTCAACTGACTCAAGTAGAGCTACTTAAAAATGTTCAACTGGAAGTAACATGTAAATCAAAACAGATGCTTTTAAAAATATGGACATTTCTAAATATATTATAGAAAACTAAACATTGCTGAATTAAAAAATGGATCTTACACTATGCATTTAACGTAATTATTTTTGGAAACCATTTGTGCACTTGTTTTTCTTTCTTTATCCCTTCTTTTCAGTGAAGCTCAAGAAAGTTTAGGGAAATACATTTTTCACTTCTTTTTTACAGTAACAAGGAAACAGAAGAGTGGAGAAAAAGTGAATATGTTTGTAGGGGAGTTTGCCTTTCAATTCAATATCTTGTAATTTTTGAAAATATTTGGAAAACCCTAAAAGAAGAAGAAAGCTGAGGTTTTCCTACTTATTTCAATTGTTTCCAAGAAGAAACAATAAGGAAAAAATAGAAGAAACTTCAAGGATTCCCAAACTGAGGAGGCAAACATGACAATTCCATTCTAAAATATTAAAATGAAACATCAGCCTTGAAAAAAATGTTATTTATGGAATTATCAGATCAACAAAGTTGTATTTTAGAAATTACTCTTTCCCTAAATCTGTGAGCTTCATCTATTTCACCTCTACTTTCCGTTTTCACCCCCAAATGGAAGCGAACATAGCAATATTCATGTTTCATTCTTGCTGAAAACTCCAGTTCCCACAACCCTAGCAGAGAGCTGGCTGTGAAGACAGAGATATTTAGTGCTCAGCAGCCTCTCCGAGAGCTCAGGGCAGGACACGTGGCTGCCTGGCCAGTTGGTCCTGCACAGTAGCGGGGCCCATGGCTGCACCGAGCTGGTGGGGCATCAGCCACGTCCCCTGCAGCCCAGTTCCTGCAGGGAATTAATGCACCTTTGTAGCAAGGCATATAAACCTGCACCAGACTCTTGCAGTGACAAAGCTCCTTGCCTGGGGTGGTTTATGCCCAGGCAACCCGAATAGAGAAGGAGGTGTGTGGGGCTGCTCACATCTGTGCAGATCTGCCTAAGAAAATGAAAATGCTCTGTTGTCAGTGCTGGCAAGTTTGCTCTCATTAAGATAACTGATTTAAAGAATATCACCTCTTATAATAGATCAAAGAAGGAAAAGCCAGTGTCCCAGCAGCTAAGGCCAGACCTTTCTAGCCTTTAAATACAACCTACATCTTTTAGCACTCTGGAAGAGAACTGACACTGTAGCTGGGATGCGCTTACACAAAACAACTGGAGTTGTACTGTAGGAGACTGCAACTGTCTGACAAAGAACTCAAAGGGCAAGAATAAAACCATGGAAAGAGATGGCAGCTCCAACCTGGTCTTATTTTCTTTCTTTCTGCACACCAGCCTCAGAAAAAGTTACCATATGCCAAACATTACTGAATAACACAGCTCAGCAAGCTTGCGGGAACCAGACAGACTCAAAATAATGTTTTTCATACAAAACACAATGAGGTCATATTTGTCTTTTATCAGGGATAATAAAATTATGCCTTGACTTCATTGGGAGGTTTCATGCTGAAGGCATCGTTGCTGATCTACATTTTTATAGTAGAAGCATTCACTTTTCATCATGTAGTTTGGGTTGAGAGTAACTGTATGCTTTGCAAAACAATCAGATAAGACCCCAAAGGCCTTTCCTAGCATCTCACCATACCAAAGACAGAGAGCTCTTGCACATAGCTACATGCACAATCAACTTCTAATAATGCTATTCAGCAGAACAGAAGAAAATGTACAGACCTTTCACATACAAGTGCATGGAAAACACCATCTTTGCTTCCCATAAAATGAGCTTCATGGTGAGATTCTGGGTTATCATCTGGGGTTTTTTCCTTAAACAAAATGTATCTTTTAGTTCAAAAGAACAGGTTGGTTTGCACTCTTCCCAAAGACTTAATCTTTGAAGTTAAATCACATGTTCTAGAAGATGTGGGGATAGATTCTGCAAATGTGCATTCAGGCAGCTGTTATACAAATAAAATTGGCTTCTTCGCATAAGTATCAACTACATGAACTGGGGGTTGCCCCTCTCAGAGACTTTCAAATCAAGCTTTGTTGTGTTGCTAAGATCCAGACAAGGAATGCCAGTCCCGACAAGGTTTAAAATGGATTTAAAGCATTTTATCATCAGACACAAGTCCTCAAAGTGACTAAAGGGGGCAGGACGCACTGGTATTCGAAACTCTTGAATTTTTATTTCCCAGCAGAAGATGAGCACTCATATTGTTCCTCAGTGTTTGGGTGGACAACATTTTTATTTCATTTGAACTGAAAAAAAAATAATAAAACCAATGCTGCACAATGGAACACAGTATTGTTTGGGTAAATAACACTTAGAAGAAAGCCAGTTCATTATTATTACTTGAGATTGGAGGCCCCTACTAAGACCAGTGACCCGCTGTGCTGGGATCTGTGTAAATACATGATGAGACACAGTACTTGGGCCAAAGTGCTTGCAATCCAAACACACAAAGCAAACATTAGAGGTATTACAATTATCCTCATACTCAGTGCAGGCCTTCACATTCCCTAAGTACAAGGCCTCTCTCCAGTTCATAGAAACATCAGTTTCGCCCTCCTTTTGATTTTCTTCTCCCCATTTTTCAAGCTCTGTGCTCAGCACTTGAGCTGAATCCTGCAAGGCAGTCAGACATGCTCTGCCCTGACCCACAGCCCTGACCACGGGTGTGCTATCTGGGAGGAAAAATACACACGTGACTCAGCAGCAAGGATCCCCATTGCTCAGGCCAGATGGATCAACATCTGCTTACCCCTCTCCAAAGTAGCTTCTGTGCCATGGAGATGAGGGACACTAAAGTGACACCTATACTGTAGGTGGGAGGAGAACCATGATGATGTCTCTAGTTGCCTGCAGACTGATAAGCTGGTCTCCTCCCTGCTTTCAAACAATGAAGCGGACAGAAGAGACCTGCACATCTGGAAGCAATCTGGAAGGAAGCTCTTCTGCAGCACTTTCACCTACCTCCCTTCTTCTGCCTTTGCAGCACATATCACTTTCCCTGTCCCTTGCTGCTGGGCAGCATGATTGTGCACAGCGTGAGCACAAAGTAAGAGAAGAGAAATGACTTGAAGGAGGGGACAAACACCAGTATCACCAGTACCTGCCAGTGGTTTTCAGCACTTGTTGAGCTCAAGCTTAACTACAAAGCAGCTGAGACTTGCAGGTATGTGGCTGTTGATGCCTCCTGGTGAGGAACTGCATCGAGCTCATCACACATCGTCCATCTTTCTCGCGCTGCAGTTCACTGGTACAGGTGATCTGCCTAAATTTAAAAGTTTCCCTGCAGCTTGTCTGATTTTTAACTCATGGGTTATTTTTCCAAAGCAAATTAAAGCAGACATGGCATTATTATGTGTCTGGATTATTATGCAGCCTAGAGAACTGAAGGCCCAACATGCAGCTTACACTTTTGTTGTTGTCATCTAGACTATTATATTATTTTCAACACATCATTTACTGTTGTAATAAATGATTTTCAAGATTAAACCTGGTAGTTACAATGAAGTTAATGTGAAATACTAAAACTCATTAACTTATAATAAGAAAAATAATAAACTTTTTACCCTGTAAATACATATGTAAAAAAAGATATAATTCAGACTACTGCTGTAAAACTCATCAAGGAACAAAAATTCCTCACAAGTCCTAGCTATCTCTCTCAACTTTTCACCAATTAGATGTAGTCATGTTAATTGCTGTGAAGAGAATTTGGCAAATACATGGTGCCTTCCAACAATAGGTTTATTCATTCCAACCCTTCCTTTTTAGGGTTACGATGAATTGGTCACTTGTCCCATTGCTCTACCCAGAAATCAAAATGTAAACTTTGAGAAAGCAGAGCACTGCTGCGCAGTGGGAAATCATAGATGGGAACTGACCAGTGAATCAACAGTACATCAATGCTGGGAATGTATTTCCACAAGAAGCAGCACTCTACAAAGTTTGCTTTACTGCACAGGCCTATATTTAGGGAAAATTCAACCAATGAAATCTGGAAAAGTGACTACAGACTTGACAGAGTGGGTGATCTTCCTGTTGAGTCACTGGATTGGGACTTGGATGAATTTGGCTTTGTATCTGAGAAGAAAATGTCTGTGCACCCGTTCCTGCTGAGAAAAAGAGTATGTTGCCTATCCTTAAACTGGCTTGTCTATTTAAAATGCAAAGTCCTCAGAACAAAGACTGTGATTGCACTGGGCACTGAAAAGTGTGCATCCAGCTCTAAGTAAGACTTTTGTGCACTACAACCACACTACAGCATCTACCAGAGTAGACAGTAATGCTCACTCTTGGGGGGGGAGTTATTCTCCTGCTCACTACAATTTATTCTGAGAGAAGAGATAGAGGAATGAACCAGTTTCAGCTTTTCAGAAGCTAGCCCAATCTCTTCTCCAGAGTCTATTTCTACAGAAAAACTGTGAACCTGAGAGGCAATACTAGGAGTTACTGGGCTCACTGAATTCTGTGTAAATGTTAAAAAAAGACTGCTTCATTATTCTAGCAGATAACAATAGAGCAGCACCAAGCAGATTAATATCTAGTGTCAGAATTTAATACCATAACTGTTCAATAACAAAGTTTTATTCCTCTTCTATTCTTATAGCATTATCAGGAAGTAATATTCTCTTCTAATTTGAAAGGGAGCTGCCATTTTTTTATAATTAATTGTTCACATCTATATCTTCAAACTTATATATGACTGCCATTAGATTGCTTTTTAAAGAAAAGGATTGCTCTGAATGATTTGTTCACTGTCTTTCCATTGGCTAGTATTAAATTATTTATCATCAGGCTGGTAGGATTCAAATTCAAACATTCAGAGATTGGGTTGACACAGGAACTGAAAACGTGTATCAAGCCCTTTTAAAATATTAATCAGCATCCAGGTCAATGAAATGAAATAAGGTGTGGAAATTGTTGCTTCAGCTAACATTAGCACGCATAGTGAGACATCACTTCTGAAGGCTCTCTCATGTCAAAACACATGGAGAGGGAAAACCTTTCTAATATGTTATTCAGGATGTGGCAGCTGATCTGCCTGTATCAATCCTAAACACTGTAATGCAAATAGGAGTTCTGATTTATTTTGAGGGGGAGGGTAATTTACAAGATGTTGTATGTAAAAAGACACATTCTCATTTTACTGTGTTCAAAAGTAACTGTTTTATTCAAAGACTGTTTATAACAAGGTTGATAGAGTTACTGAAACAGATTTTTTTTCATATACATATAACCCTTTTATACTTCCAGCTTTAAAGACCATAAAAAAGGATAGGAAAGATAAAAGAAATAAAAAGAATGACAGAGCTAACTCCTATGAGCCACAATCTATGTCAAAGCAGAACTAAAGTGATTGACAGCTTGCATTAGTAATGAATAGAGTGGGGAAAAGCTGCCAAGAATCCGTAACAAGGTCAAAGCCTTCCAATAAAGAATTGCATTAGCCACAAATCCTAGGTGGAACTGTGTATATACATCTGCAATGTGACTTTAACCATGGTGCTGTTTCTACTGTCCTATTCTGACCCTTTTCTGGCTTTTATTCCTGGGCTACAGTAAATTCTGACTCTTTACCACACCTGCGATAAAGAACAGGTATAACATATCAAACTGCCTATGAAATTATAAAAAACAAAAAGAAGTGGAGGAATTTTAATGGCACATCCCTAACAGCGCACATAAAAAAACTTTCTGAACTATTGGTATGGTAATTGCTCTCCTTCCAATTTCACAGCACTCCTATACACACTTGATGTGGAGGAGAAGAGGATTTTGCATATTAAAAGCAATATTGTATCCATGATTTGTGCATGCATCACCCTGCTCACCTCAGAGTTTGGAAACAATTTTGTGAGCATGATATTATTCAGGGAATGCAATGTATGTAGACTTTTTGATGTACAATATTTTAGTGAATGGATTCAAGTGTCAGAGAGCGTTATTTGTACTATGCCTTAATGTGCTACTGTTTGTCTGGCACCTGGAAAAACAAGAATACTATCTCTTACAGTGAGACCCCAAAGGGCCTCATTTGATGTAAAAGGAACCATTTTATTATATCAATATTGCCCCACTGAATCAAGCTAGATATCAGTATTGATACAGAGAAATTTATTTATTTGCCACAAAGGAGATGTTGGAATACTGCATCTTTCAATATATTTTGTGAATCTTCTGTGAAAGTTTAGAAGTACATATTCATCTATCTACTGTTTACCATTTTAAATTAATATAAACTGTTTTTTTAATGAGTCACTTATTTGCACTTTGATTTTACTTATTTCAGCAGAAAGTCCAAGGGTGATCATCATAAAAAACAACCTAAGTGAACCTCTAAAAGCAAAGTGTTGGCTTTTTTTTCTCGTTGATGTACAGCAGAAACTTGGACACATAACAATGTAAATGAACTACCCTGCTCGTTCTAACACAGTTCTACTTCAGTTCTAACTGAAAACAGAATCCAGCTTACAGAGCCCAGTGGGAAGAGAACTGGGAGCTATGGGACCAAAACACACTGGTGCAGATGGATCCACCTCCAAAACCTCAACATTTCCAGTCTTATCTGCTATCTGAGGAAAGCTAATTTTACTACCCTGAGCAACCAAGCAGTCAGAAAACATGAGAAAGTTGGATTTTTTTTCCTTTCCCTGTATAAGACAACACCTCTGAGCTTGAAAAGGTGCCATAAGATATACCCTGATTTTCCAGAGCTTTACAGCACACACACAGTCATTCACACCTGTGCTCTATGTACAAGTGGCACAACGTCAGCTCAAAAAACCATCTGAGGATTTACTCTCCAGGGGAATCCCTTGGGAGCAGACCAGCAGTATAACCACTTCCAGACCAGAGCAAAGAGCATGAACCAGGAACATGAGTCTCTGCAAGCCAGAGAAGGGAAAGCAGCCTGTTGCAGTCTGTTAAAGCCACCCCTGTTTAGAAAAGGGCCAAGATTGCTCCAACTGTGGCTATTGTCAGGAGCATGACAAGTAAAACAAGCAATCCAGAAAAGGGCAGAGATAAAAACTGAGTACAATCAGAACAAATTGGGTAATATTTTACTAAATGAGCTTCAGCTGCTCACCAACTGGTAGCAATCTCCATGCATTATACACTGTACAAAACATGAAACAGCAGGATTGGTGCTAGAGGTGTGGTGTGGCTCATAGGCATGTACTCAAACAATTAAGGCACAAATAATCCACCTCTATGGAGATGATTACTGCACCTTTGTAAAGAAAGACAACCCTGTGGTTATAGCACCGGTCTGACACTACCGAAGTGGTTTGATTCCTATGTCTCTCTGGGATTTAATGGGCAAATAATTCAGTTGCTGGCACTTCTTTCCTGGTTTTAATACAGATAGCATGTGAGAGACGAAGCATATTTATGTTCATCAGATTTAAGTTGTAGGATAACAGGGGCCACAGAAGTACACAGATACTAATGAAAACGACAAGCAGATGCTTAGTTTCACTGCTACTGTCATAATAGTAAAAAGGAATCATCATTATTAATAATGGGCAATTACTCTGAAACAGTTTTTAAAGAAGTAATCCTAAAGGCACATGATGAATTTATGGCAGATCACCAGAGCCCTTCATGGATATAAAGATGTACTTCAGCACACATGACTTGTTTTTTGAACAAGGAGAAACCTGTCTATTAAAATATTAATAAAGTTGAATGCTGAAACGTGTCTTTCTTACAATTTATTTTAAAATGGGGCAAAACCCACCACTTGGGGTGAAAACCTAAACCTTCTCTATATTTTTGTCTCATGTGAGCTCCTTTTAATGCTGTTGATCTTTGCCAGTTACATAATACACTGCTTTATAGATTACGAAAAAAGGTATTAAATCTATTTAGGATTAAATATCATCTTGAAAGATCTTATGTTAAGAACAGAGCTAAATCTTTAAGCAGCATCCACCCTTAATTATGACATATATAGGTATTAAGGAAAAAAAGGTGCTTCTTTGAGTGATAAATGGACCTGAAGATCCTTCACAACATTCACTATAAATCACAAAAGACCATTAATAAACAGTCAGAAAAAATGACAGTTACTACAACTATCTGCTCTCATACTTTGCTTAATACTATCAGTGTCATGTTTAAACCTGACATCTTAAATCTTCAACATGAAAACCCTTTAAGTCAAAAGGCTCAGCTATTTTAAACAGAATTTTCTATGCTTGTTATTTTGAATGACAGCAAAAGGAAACAGAATCTTTAATTCTTTAACCTTATCTGGCTGAAAATCTTGCCTTTCAGCCTTCTTCATCAACACCAAAATAAAGGAAAGATCCTGTTAGCTTCTACACCTGCTTGCTGGGATCTTGTGGGCAAACAGAATTGTCATGTCTTCCAGAGAGAGCTGGTGGTACTCAGCACTCCATGGGTCAAGTCAAAACACTGCAAATAGGACTGCACTGCCTGTGTGCACACTGAGGACAAGTTTGGAGCCAGCTTTGATTTAAATGGGAAAGACTAATTGGGATCACCAGAAGTAACAGCTGCAACACTGGATGCTCTCCTGAAGTGTTCCTTCAGTACTTTATCCTCTCTGTCACACTGCCTGCTTTCTTAGCCTAGGCTGAGAGAAACTGGGATGCCTGGCAGAGGCAGTTAAAATCTGACCTGTAAAGGACTGTGGACAAACACTGTATTCTCCAAGAGGAGTTCAGGAAAAGAGAAGTGGAGTGACCATAATTCTGAGTATAAAGTGGGCTTTGGCAATGGGCTGCTGAAAAAAGTGACATTTTTTCTCTTTTTTCAATATGGACAAAATAATTTAGATCTTTAGGCTTAGTTAAATGATTTCTTCTTAAAAACCTTCCAGCTAAGAAGCTTCCATTCTGTATACTTACGTTCCTGAGTTACAAGAAATGGATTTTTCAACATCACCACCATCCATTTTTCCTCACACTGATGAAGGGTTATTGTATCAGCAATGATTTGTTGAAGGTCTGCCAACAAGAAAAGGTCAGGAAGACCCAAACCCCTCATGGGTACAGAGGTAAACAGGCAAAATTCGATCTCCCTTGAACTTTTTATTGTTTTCAACTTCATAATCATTCCTTTAGTAAGGTGCAAATGCGTTCTTTGCACATCTGCCCAGACAGCATCAATCTCCTAATGCTCTAGTGTGGCATAGTGGTTGCCTGTTACATGAGACCTGAAGCTCTCTTGCTCATTAATGACAAAAATCAGTAGTGAGGTGTCACTCTACTAGCAGGGAAGTAGAGAAGTATTGACTTATTTTCTGAATTAGAATTAAAAAAAACAACCACCACCCTAATTTTGCCTGCAGTATTTGGGCTATCACGGACAATAAAGCTAAATTAACCGAGGGCAGAGCTCAAAAGTCATCCCCTACAGAAGAAGGGAGCAGAAATGATCAAAGAGGCTAAGTGGCACTGATTGCTCCAAGGTGAACATCACCAGTGCTCGCATCCCCTGCAAATGTGCAGGGAGAGACAGAGATGGTATGGCCCAGACCTAAAATGCTCACCCTGAATTTCAGATCAGTACTAAGCTGGATCCTGCTCAGTAGCAGCAATGCTTGGCTAATCTCTCTATCTTTTTTTGCAGAGCAAAACCTACAAGGTCAGTCTGTAAGTTCAGACAATGCTTTCAAAACCCTGGAACAATTTAGCATCTATTCAATGCTTTGTTTCCTCCTTTGTTTTTTAAATGAAACAACATCCCTAAATGTTCTTATAAGTGAATTGTGCAGAGGCTGCTGAGAGAAAACATAGTGTGGCAGCATGTTTCTCCCACCACGCTCAAGTCAGGCTGGATTCCTGCACCAACAGACTGTCAATGGGAGTTTGACATGGGCAGAGTTCTGAAGCTGAAAGCTGTACTTGCTAGTTTTGAAGTGGAGAGGCTGTTATTTTTGAATCTGAATTCATAAAACATCACTTATCGTCTAGGTTACAGATGGACTCAGGATCCCACACTTGGCTCCAGAGTTTGGATAACTCACACTGCATATCTGGGGTTTGGGTTCAAGCCCATCTTGAATATAAATTTAGAATGAAAGAAATACATGCAAATACCAGGCATATTATAAGACACTGCCAGCTGTTTTCTTCCACTTACAAGACCGTCTCTGAGAAAGCAATGTGTTTTTTTAAGTATATGGTGGAATATGGGAGTGATGACAAGGCGGTATTTGTGAGTTCAATGTGAACCTGACCTCATTCTCAAGTTTACGATGTCTCTTGTTCCTGACACATGCCTTCCTAGGCCTCTCAGGCTACATTCTTTATTAAGTTTGTTGAGAAATGGAACAGCGTGCTCATAACCTTTTTTTGGATCTCTCCTTGAAAAATATCTGTGTTCTATCTGTGCTTAAATGACAGCCTACTGCTCGTTTTCCAAGAAAATCCATGCCAAAAGTCCAGATAACATTTAACTCACAGACTGGTATACACAGAGCTGGCCTTGTGGGTCATGTTCCCAACTGAGTAATGGACTCACTGTATTATCCCTGGCAAGTCTCACAGGTTGGAATTTTCAAACAAAAGCAAACAAAATCAACTTTTGGTTTGTGATTTGATTATTTTTTAACGCTACAGCTTATTCATTTTGGTTTATTAATTTGTTGGTCCAATGGTTTTTATGTGCTGCAATTCAGAATAGGTCTCTCTCTAGTATCATGTTTTATATAGATATGGGAAATGAAATGCAAGTCTCATACAATTACGGTTGTATGCCATGCAAGACAATACTGTAAACACGACGACAGCCTGAAAAGCTGCTTAGCAAAATGATCTTAATATACAAGGCAGTGTGAAAATGTAAAAAGAATCTATAATGACAACAAAGATTAGCCATTTGCTCTCTAACCTTATTTACAGAAGCAATCAGAAGTATTCAGGTTGAGTTAATGACCCTGTCTCCAATTAATTCAATTGTCTACAAACAACACTGATGCAGTGGTTGTCTCAGAGTCTGCCACATAGTCTCTGAGGGAATACATAAGACTCCATTAAAAGTGACAATAATAATGCATTTATTACTGAAACACTATTGTATTATAAATAAATTCCTGATGTTAAATGATGCTCCGTGCTTTAACAGAAATTCAATTACTGAAATAATAAAAAAGACGGTGTATTCGCCAAGTGCTTGGACTATAATTTGGCTGCTTAGTTACCAGCAGTTGGCTGTTTTGCAATTTCTTGTTCATAGACTATTTCTTTTGAATAAACGCCAGACTTTTTCATACAAATTTCATGAACAAGTTGCAAAATGAAATTTTGAGCTTTTGAATCCAATTATGAAAGACATAACTAAATCTATTATTGAAAAAATATTCTTGAAAGCCCTTCTTGCTGTTGTTCGGCTCTGTGTAGTAATTGAGGTAAGCACAGGTGCTGTTCATTATGGGCCATTGTGCACCATCTGAATTCTGGGAACTGAGGAATTCAGATGGTTTCAACTCTGTTTGTGTGAATAACAAACAGGCGTGATTCGGAGGTTGTTTGTACAAGCTTGCACATTGCTCTTCTGGGACTCCTAAGACACCTGCTTACCCTTTTGAAGCCAAAACAGTATCATTTATGTGCTGGCTATTCTTCCTACAATGATTTTTGCAGAAGCAACATATTTCCCCACCCCTTTTCCCTCAGGCTGCTATCAATGGTGGAAGTAGGAACAAAAGAAAACAAGGATAAAACAATCATCTAGTGGGGACAAGAACCCTTAGAGAAGCTCTTTGTGGCTTGATGAGATTCAGGCAAGGAAAACCTTGTGAGAAAAGAAGGAGCTGCTTCTCATACGTAGCATCGTTACCCCTCTCAACCAATTTCCTGTAGTAGGCTGTTAATCATACACCATAATTTAATTTTATCTCCTAGCACCAGTCTGTCTTCTCTCTTTGGGGCTTGGCCATGTATTTATCTTGCTAATGCCTCACCCATTGTCTCCAGATGTTTTACAGAGAAGACATAAAGAGATGCATGCACCTTGCATCCTGCTATGTAAGTGCAAATGAAAAACTGCTGACAGTCTTCTTATTGGATCCCATAGGTGCCTGCAGCCATATGGCAGATCGTACGTGGGTCCTGGCTCTTCAAGGGATCACAGACTCTCACCTCTGCGCATTTCAAAACATGCTGTCTCGACTATATATTTCTGCTGACAGTGATTATTTACTTTGCACTTTTATTTGTTGATGTATTGCTAGTACTTATCAGCAGAGATGTTATCAAAACATCTGGGGATGGAGTACATATGTGGAGAAGCGCAGCCAGGCAGCCCAAAGGAAGGAAACATGGAGGGGAAGTTCTTGCAGTCTCAGTGTTGAACTGAAAGGTGCTTTTTTTCCTGACACTGATTGCAGTGCAACTAAAACTGTGACAGTTCAGGTACTTCTGGGAATATATTGAGCTGATGGGACATGCTGTCAGACAACACTCTGCAGAAGTCAGCAGGCACAAGAAGTCCTTGAGCATGTAAAAGATTCAGATATAATTCAACATCTGCAATATGATTTTTCAAAACTTGCAGCAACCAAAGTTAGATGACATTCTTTGAATTAACGCATCAAAAGCCATGTGCAATTACAACAGCAAACCTTGGTGCCACCTGAAAGTCAAGACTCAGGAAGAGGAAATAATCCCATACAATGAACCAACAATTAAAGAAAGGCATCCGCTTCCCTGAACCTCAGGAAAAACAAGCCTACAAGAAAGAAAGCTTGGTATTTCAGTGGGCTGCAGGGCTGAGGGTTTTACTATGTTAGAAACTGTCTGGCAACATTGAAGAAAACCATATTTACATAGGATAAGCCTACAGACTTCTAAAGGGGGTTGAGCCGGCAGTGAGGGACAAAGTAGCATCCTATTCACAGTGTTGCACTTCAGTGACGAATGGCGGTACCCTTCTTCAGCTATGGAACCTGAACAAATCTGAGAGAAGTGTGTATTTCCTTCCAGATGTGGGACCAACTAGCCACACATTGGAAAAGGAGAAGGAAAAGGAAAAAAGGAGAAGGAAAAAAGGGAAAAAAGTGAAGGAGAAGCCAAAGGAAGCTGAGAGCACTCATCAGCCCAAAAACACTTCAGGAACTTAAGGTGAAGGCAATATTATAATAGCAGATTATACAGTGAATGAAGTTCATCAGCAAAACAACGTATGAAAGGATGAGAAACTAAAAGAGTTTTGTTGGGGAAGGTGGAGACCAAAATTACACCCAGGCTTTCAAGCTCTAAGTCTAACATGGAGCTGAACTCCAAGAGCAACCACAAAACCACAGAGTTTGTATACAGGTACTGTTTTTCACTGAGACTGTGCCACGTTTTCATACACTGCTGTCAATTATTTGGGCTTTAGGCTTTCTTAGTGGTGACCATAAATGAGGCTTACTTATATTCTGCAACTTGTAAGTGAAGAGTAAACTAAATACCTGGAAAAGGCTAAGTATCAGCTTTGAGAGAAATACTTCAAGTCTCTGAGACTAGGTGCACTCCTGATTTTTGCTGTATTTTGTTCAACTTGTATATATATGCACTTAGTACAACCATTCCCACAGGTACTTTTACATCTGTACAACAAGAGAGACTCAGAAAAAAGATGTTTCTATGGACCTTGCTCAGCTTAGTAGCTGCTGCTCACACATGGGGGAGCTGCTCATCATCTGAAGGAGAACAGATATTTAAGTGGGATAGGCAAGATAACTGGCCACAGACACTTCTTTCTTTTCAGTAAAGCTGTCCAACATGAGGGGAAATAGACTCTATCCTTTAAAAGAAGGTTAAGTGTGAGCACTTGCTTTGTGTAAGGTATACCTTCGCAGGCCTCACACCCTGCCTCAAACCTGTGACACATTGCCACACTGTTGGACTACGCAAGACCCACAATGCCAGATGTGGGAGGTGTTAAACACAGAAAGACATTATTTCCAAGTGTGGCTTTAAGGAAGAGTCCAAGAGAGAAAAGAGAAAACCAGAGTTTAAGGAAGTAACTGATTAAAGGGGCAGCAAGACAAAGTCTGCAACAAGACAGAAGAACTAGGAGGTCTTGAGAGGACAAGAACACGAGTAGCCCCAGCCTGAGCAGGAGAAAGAGAGACTCTGTCGAACAATTTGCCATTTTTGTTGGGATAGGAATGAGTAGCCCAGAATTTATGGACTGAAGATGGCCTTATATTTCATATAGACCTTGACCACATGATTTTTTGGAGGTATTACAGCTAGGTAACACTATGGAAGGTATAAACATCTGGCCCAGAAAAAGCTTTGGAAAGACTCGGCTCTCAGATTCCTGCTAGAGAGGCTTAACAGATGACTCTTGTCACTCCTTACTTCTGCTGAAGATCCTCCCTCTTCTGCAGAAGTTTAATTCACTGAATGTCTTCTCAAGACAACCAGAGAAAGCAAAGTTTTACAGTCCCAATCTTTATGTCAGCATAGCTCTCTATATTTCTTTGTAAAGCTCAGCTGAGACCACTGCACGATGGTGAGGATAAGTTATTCAAATGCGGGATCTGAAATAAGGCTCAAGATGCTCAGAAATAATGGGAGGAGGGTGATGCTAGCACCACTACAAGCAGACATTTGGCAGATTATAATTACTTAAGTAGCAATTTGGCTGGGACACCAGGCTTAACACCCTTAACTCAAATTCTTATGAGAAAGCAATGAAATCTTTAATGACTGCAAATAGCCAGGACCTTTGCTTTATACCAAATCTGAAGCAGCAACTCTTACAGCATAGTGGCCTCTAACACAACATAAACTCATTGTTTCAAAGGTGGTGCAGGGAAAACAGCCACCTAGCCAGCCCCCATGCCACTCTCTACAGTGCCCAAGTGACCTGGAGAGTATGTCTTTCCATGCACTGTCATGGCCCAGCTCTACATAGCTTCAGAAGAAGGCTGGAGGAGAATGGCACAAGTGGGCACAGCCAGGGGCCAACAGAACATTTAACCGTCATTATTCCTGCAGCAGATTTGCATGTACTGCAAACTAGGCTTAATGAGAGAATGTTAATTTATATCCATCCACAAGAGCATAATGGGGCTCTAACACTGACCAATCATGGGACTGACAGGTTTTAACACTTGGATGTGCTATGGGATCAGAGAAAGTTACAGACATGACAACATCTAATAAATCCAATAAAAATGTAGATCAACCAAAGTAAGTTCCTGCATGTCAGATATTAAATATGACTAATGTTGTTTGACAGTGTTCCACAGAAGGTGCATTGGAGTCTCACTTCTTCCTTATCATTATCACAGAAAGAGAAAGGTAAAGCACTGCAGGAATATAAATAATTTGAAAAGCCTCATAGACAATATTCTACTGTGCACCTCATTTGCACTTAAAAAAACCTGCCCTACAGACCTTATGTACTTTTAAGATTCATCTGAAAGATACATGAAGAAGTCTTCCAGTCAAAAATGTACATATTTAATGGAATTAGATCTCTAGGCAAGAAAATGTCACAAGAAAAGGAGAAATATTAAAGTGAATGCAGGGTGTTCCTTTCTAGTGCTTTCCTGCTTTGATAAATATCTTCTGGGATGTCATTTACGAGGAAGTCATGATTTAACAAAAAGAAAAACTGCAGTATAAAATATACTCTCTTTATTGCTCAAGTAAGTTGCTATTTTCATATTTTCCCTCTGTATTCTGCTTTTGTCAGCCAGAGGCCTTGATATTTGCTTTTATATCAGCCCCATTGAAAATGCCGTGATTATTGTGAAATATTCAATTGCAGAGCTCTTCTGATTACATGGCAAGGGGAGATCATAGGAATCTGTACTGCCATAGCCCTTTCTCTGCCTTCCAGTCTTATGCGAGGGCAATCAAACTTTAAAAAAAAAAAAAAAAAGAAAGACCCTGATTGTAGTGTTCAGTAATCACCCTGGGTCCAATAGGCTTGAAAGAAATCCTCTTTTTTCAGTCACATCAGCTCCAGCTGCCTTTGCTCAACAGCAGCTGAGCATCTGCAGTGCTCTTCACCCCTCCACTGCTGGCAAAGCTAAATCACCTAAAGGCACTGCCCAAGCACAAGACTGTTGAGGCCCATGGCCTGATCCTGTCTCGCAGTCAGGTAGGGGTACTGTAGTCTATTATAACTTATTTGGAGAGTCTGGTGCTCCACTGGTGATGCAGAAGGTTGTACCACAGATCTCCCCCACAGCAGGACTCGAGAAGTGCAAACCTAATTAGCTCTTCTATGGAAAACATAGCAGAGCTCTTAGAAATTCTCCCCCAGGATAATCTGACAAAACAAATTCTCATTAAAATTGGCATTACTACCTGCAAGAAAATTTCAAACTCCTCTCCAAAGTAACACATTTCTATTGGGAAAATTAAAATAAAATATTTTGAGTTCATTTCATCCACAATTAAATATTTTGTTTCATTAGATTGACTTTAAATGTTTTATGTAATCAGTTAAGCCCAGAGTGCAGTCCCTGCTGACAGCTTTAAGTTGGCTGCATCTGTCTATGAGGGATGTCTTATACAGTGCAATGCAAAGCTAATGGAAAATTTTGATCAATTTAATAAAAGTATGCTGTTTTCAGGACTGTCAAAATATTTTATTTGATTGGAGGTATTTATGAAAAAGCACTTAATATAGCTGAATTCATATGTTTCTGTTTCTTTTCTGTAAAAAATTGTCAATTTTTCAGAATAAACTAGAATTTTCCTTATTCTTATGCATGACCAAGAACTATCTGTTTTTTCACATACTTTCACAAAAAGACCAAGAAGAATCTGCTAAGAGTTCCCAGGCTCTTCTCTACATCTAGGTTTTGCAGTGATTTAACTTTTACAGTGATTTTCTTCTGCACGCTGGCGTGCCACCTAGGATGTATATATTACACATGTATGAGAACACTTAATACATTTGTTCAATATAGGAAGTCTTCAACAAAATGTCTTATTCCAAATTTCTGTGCATTTCCCACAACAATTTACCAAATCCCTAACAAAACTTTTAGTATTCCTTGTTTCTGTAAGAATTTTCAAGATATCTAAATCTTGGCACACAGGCTGGAAAGTTCTGAATTGTCTGACCAATACTACAGAGATTTTTGGGAAAAAAGGCAAGCATGGAAAATTAGGATTCCTATTTCAGGTCTTGTTTTTAGGCCACTGGACTAGACTTTACCAGAGCAGTTTCTCCTACTTTCTAAATGCAGAATGCTGCTGCAGTAAAATACAACCAGGGACATCCAGGATACCATTTATATCTTGTTAAAAAATGCCTGCACATGTTCATGTCTAACTCTCCTGCAGACAACTTCTATACTGATAGTTTGTCACAGAATCACTTACCACAGCACAGGGGGAATTCACTCTGTAAATGCCCACACTATATCTCCTTAAGACATGTTCCCTCCTTTCTGGCCATGCTGACTGGGTAACAGATGTTGATCCTTGAAGCATCACTGTCATCATCTCTATCAGCCCACACTGCACTGAACAGTATAGTCTGCATCTCGGAGAAAAGTAGTTTCAGGCTATTCACAAGTCAGCCAGACACCTCTGTATCAGTTATACTCACTTCACATTTTAAAGACTTTTTTTAAATGCTGGTTGAAGAGTTGCATTTTGCAAAATGAGAAGTGTGAAGGTCCCTCCGTAGCTGCCTGGGACACACGATGCACGTAGGCATGTGTTCAGTCACATTTGCTTGTTTCCACATAGAACTTGACTACAACTGCACGTCGTGGAGGAACCAACCCAGATCATGTTAACTTGTCTGAGAGTTGGAGCTGATCCTAGACCATACCCCCAAAGTGCTGCTGCACTGAAGTACAAAAAAGTAATGAAAAAACACCAGACTTCCACAACTTCATAAGGAAGCATCATACTTTTCTTCCTTCTCTCAGTTCAGTTTTACTGAAAGTATTCACAGCTTTATGAGAAGATCTCCCAAAATCCTTCTGGTGGCTGTAAAGTGGCTGAACTTTCCTTCTAAACATGAGCAAGAGCTGCAGTCACTGACATAGTCCCTTAATCCCATTCCTCATTGCTGATGCTGTCTTTTAAAGCAAATGTTAGTAATAAGAACTCTATTTTGACTGGAAGTCCTAACACAGCTAGAAAGAAATGATTTATTTTTTTTTAAATGTAATAGATATTTCCTTCATTAAAGTTGAATTGTTCTGGATTTACACCAGTGCGACTCCTCTGACTCCTGGCCCTGCTTGGAGAGTCTAATGCTATGATAAGCTTAGCCATGTAAGACAAGCCTGTATTTACATTCTATTAAATAACTAGGATTAAACAAAAATAAAAATATTTCATCCTGAGAATTAGCTTGCTTACCCCAAAGCAACAAACTGTCTGTCTTCTCTCTATGTCGTGTACCTCATGGCTTCCGCTGTTAGCCCCTCTTCTCATCTTGTCAGCTTTCTCTATTTCTGCAATGCTTTGGAGCAAAATTCTCTGCTGGGGTAACTCCAAAGAAATCAATACAGACACTCCAAAAGAGGTTTGGATTCATGGGACAAACCCTTCACTGGTATAAAATCATGCTGATCTAATGAAGTAAATGGAGATACGCCGCTTTACACTAGTTGAGGGCTGTGCATTATGTCTGTAATGACAGACCGGCTATCAGTGGCATCTGTGTCCCTTTGCTTCCAGCCTGCAGACAATTTCAAGTTGCTAGGAGTATTTGCTGCTGTTATTAAACACTGTGAACTTCTCTCACACACTGGTTAGCCCAGCCAGCCCACCAGCTGCAGCACTGCACTGACCTTGTTCCTGATGTGGCTAACAGAGACCAACGGCCCTGTGCTAGGAGAGTGCTCTGGCTACCCGCAAACCAGGACAAAGGATTTTCTAGTGGCATTTAATAATTAAGATTTCTTTTTTTCCAGCCTGCAACAAGGGACACTGCAAGAAGTGGTAAAGATTATGCATACCAGCCTCCAGCTCATTAACAATCACTTGGGGAAAGAGCTAATTTGCCTTTGTCTTTCTAAGCCATGTTGAGAAATTTATTTCAGCAGCATCAGTCACATAAGATGATAAAAATGGTGCAAGTCATGCAAAGGAAAAGAAGCTGCCTTAGCATGATTTGAGTTTATACGATGAATAAGGTTACTAATTAATTGGTAAAGCACTATTTGTAATTGTCCCTCTCTGATAAATGGATTAGAACAGATGTTCTAATGTGCATTTTTTCTTGTTGTTTCAGACACAAGAATATGTGCAAAACTGGAAAAAAAAAAGGTGATCCAGAAAGCAGGCTCTGGGAGATAAATGGAGGGTTATGCAAGACAAAAAAATGCCACACTCACTTCCTGGAACAGATATGGCCCAACGAGCCCAATAACTTTCCCAATATGTGCAGTAAATGATGACATGAATGAAATGCAGTGTTCATAGATGTAGATAAATAACGCCTAATGACTTCAAGCACTCATTTAGTGTTCTACGGCCCAAGACTTCAGCTGCTGAAGAGTGAACAGTAGTAGCTTAGGAAATCAAGAGCACAACTCGATGCTAGCCTGATCCCGGGGCAATGGCATGTCCCACTGCAGAGCTGTCGGAGGCCTGTTCTGCTTCATGCCTGGTGCCCGAGTAGTCCCAGTGTGACAGTGACTGTGAATCTGCATGGAGAAGGGACTCTGGCAATACTACACAGAGGCAGGCAGCAAAAACCTGTTGTGCTGCCTCTACCAGACACCACGTGGTCCTCCCAGAGCTGGCTAGCTAGGCTTTCTTGCAATGGGCCAGGATCAGCCATCTAGAAGGTAGCAGAAAAAATGCAGCCTACATATTGTCACCTCTTTATACAGATGTGAACACTTTAGGCCAACCATCACTTAAAGATACTGTAATTAGAACCTGATCCTGCATAACTGAACAATCCTGCATAATGTCCTGGATCATGGAGAGGTGCAGGAGAGTCAAGGCCGTGTCCCAGTCTATAAACAGCACTTGGAGAGCATCCCTAGGCATGAGAGTTCCATATGTAGACAGTCCCCTTGCTCTCCCCCAGCCCCGACTGCACTCCCTGCCCCGGGCGTTAGCCTCACCTGTGGTGGCAGCAGTGAGGAAAGTGGGAAGGCTCCCAGTGCATCGCAGCACGTTAGCCCTCCACCCCCACTCACCGCTGCGACATTGCCCAGCGACACAACGCATGGGTGTCACCAAAGGGTAAACAGCATCAGGCCTCTCATCGTCAGCGCACTGTGATCTGAAAAGAATTCTGCCTTATGAGTTCTTCTAATGGTATTAAAGGAGGCAGTATTACTTTTCACTTGTCCAAAATAATCTGATTGAGTGTAACATAGCTGAAATTTCATTTCCTAGATCTTTATTAAAGCAGTGTCACTCTTTAAAGAGAAATGTTAGCAGAATAAACAGAAACTATTTGTATTTTCCAGATTTTTTTTAAAAAGAAGCAAAAAAGGTAGACTGGCTCCATATTAGCTTCTAATCAACCATGAATCATAAAGATTAAAAAAAAAGTAAATTAAAGGACTTATAACTGCAACCTAATTAAGTTTCCAACCATTGGAGGGATTTGTGTAAATCTCACCTGAGCCATTCTAGTTAGCCAGGGCATCTGTTAGCTCTTACTGAAGAACAAAGATTACATGTTCAAAGGGTGTGTACAAGACACTTGTAGAATTGAATGGGCGTGACAAACTGAATTGATTTATTTATTTAGGCAGGTTTTTTTGCTTTGTGACATACCACATCCTCTAGAACGCTCTGCTCCTATTATCCCGCACTGGGACACAATCACCTTTTAAGAAATATTTAGTTATGTGATACAAAATGTTTGAAACAGGGTGGCATGCTCAGGTGGCATTTGCTCACAGAAGTGTTCCTTTTAATGCTTTCATTAGTGCCTTTATTGCACATAAAGAGAAAGTATCAAAACATCACTGACAAAATATTATGAGAATAGAGGAAAGCAAGCCTCAGAGATGCTCAGATTATTACTGACAAATGTCACTGTCTGACACCACCTTGCTCAGTAGTAAATGAACTAAAGAAGTGCTAATTGCTTTGAAGTTAATGAAGACTATATTGCCTTTCAATAATTGGTGTTTGTTTAGCTACTATGATTATAGCTATCTCTTTCTAGTTGAACAATGTAAGATGGCAGAAGTTCCACCTTTTACAAGTTTTAAATCCCTGTAGAATTGACAGAAAAAGCTGTAACCACAAATTGGTTTGCAATTTTCCTCTTTCTTCCCAGCAAGCTCTGTATGGTTATATTATGAACCTTGCTTCAAACAAACTGCTTCTGACTTTTATGATCCTTTTGTGATCTAAATGGCTATCTCATAAGATATTCCACTGCAGCTTCTTTTTCAATTGCTTTTACTGTGAAATGGCATTCTGGAGATTTCTGGGGACCATTTCACACTCTTACAGTATTGATTTGCTAAACCTGATGATAGGTTTATATTTAAGATGCAGTCTAGTATACGAACAAAGTGTAAAGCTTATGAAGAACAGATTCAGGACTTTCAATAACCCCATGTTCTTGATGGGGTTTGCCTTTTTAAAAAAGGGTAGTGTTTTACACTCTATTTTTGAGTGCAGGTTGCTATATGGACTGCGTTTCTAATTGTCTTGGAATGTTTCCATTACACTGAATTATGGTCACAGAAAAAAATATGGAGAAGATGACTGCTAGTAAGTTGTAACTCTTCCCAACATAAGGTCAAAGCAAATACACAAAGGCACTTGGGAACCTAAATGGAAAAATGGATGTGAGATTGTTCCCTGAGTTCTCACTTGTGAGGATAGCAGAGGATAGATTTTCTTCTGGGTACACTTGAAAGCTGACAACAAAACTAACTTGTCTGGGCTTTGGTGTTGGAGATACACACTTTTCTTTAAGAGACTGATCATTGTACAATGGTTATGGGCCAAGAAAAAACAATCTTTGATGGAGCTATAGCATAAAAATGAGTCAGAAATGCTTTTATGCAGACAATGACAGTTAATATTCTATCAGGCCAAACCATAAGCCCATGGCTCTGCCTTCACTCTGGCAAATGCTATGAAATTAAAGTGATGGACCCAGGTTACTCAGTTGAAGCAAAATAAAACAATCAGGTATGCACAAATGCAGTGAAGAATACCCAAAGAGCAGGGCAAAGACCCATCAGAGCTCGGGAGCCAAGTTCCAGGACATTTTGTTTAGAAGATGGAGCAAAACAAATGCTATAAATATGAACTGCATTATACATATACCCAAGTGAACATTATGGTGTTCCAAATGCTACTGAACTCCTGTAGAATGGTGCAAAAGTAGGAGAGTGAGGGTCTGACACAGCTTCTGGAGTGAAGGTAGTATTCAAATCTCTATACACCCGTACGTGGGTAAATCAGGGAGAGGAACTGAGAAATTAACTGCAGTGGAGGACACCAGACAAAAGGAGTGGGGAATCCTTTACCCTGCAACCAAGACTTTTAGAGCAGTGATTAAAAGATCATTTGACTGTAGCACAAATATATGTTTTTTTAAAAAAATAATTAAATGTCTCCTTTTAAAAGAGAAGCTGAAGTACATATGCTAGAGTATATGTCTGGAACAATATATTAGATGCATGGCTTTATTCTTGAAATGTGTGGATGAATTTTGGAGTATGTGCATCAGTCATGACATGATTGTATATGACTGCTGAGTGAAGTCTAGATGAATTGTTTGTTGATATTAAACAAATGAAGAAATTCCTCTAGCAATATGTGGAATAAGTGAAGACAACACTAGTTAGAGCTGACCAGGGTCAGCTTTTGCTTACACAACAACAATCTTGCATACTCATTTCTAAGTCTAGCCTCATGTCTGACTTCTTTCTCTCTGCTTCCATCCACTTCCATTTTTTTGCTTTAGTTTTGCATCTCTGTCCCTCAAAGGTGTAGGATCTGCACTCTCTCTTAAATGTCACATAGAGTAGAAAGAAATTTGGGATTTTCCTTCATACAATTTTCATGACAAAATAGGAACATATAAAACTAAAGAATTGCCAGTGCTGCAAGAACATTGACAGCAGGCAGTATTGCATGAAATTCATATGTGGTGGGTTAGCAAATAGACTATCAGAGCTGCAGAACCTTTAATTGCTGATGAGGGACTTTGAAATGTGTTGCAGTGACTTTTTTGTGTGTTTTTGTGACGTCCTAAATGAAAGTTTCACATATGCACAAAAAAGCTGAAAAGTTCAGCTCCAGGATCTTCAGACTTCCACATGAAGACCTGCAAGATGTGCATCCATTTCAAGGTTTTAAAGGGTTGATCAATTTTGGTGAGCTATCCGTTATAGATCACATAAATCACGCAAGTAATCATCACCATTGACTCTCATTTCTATTACGTATCTGGCAAGAAACATGTCAAGACTAAAGCCTGCCTACTGTCACAGCTATACAATAAACAATGGACATTTTAGAATACCATTAACAGTCTGGATGAGAGAACGGAGTATGCTCATTAAATTAGCAAATAACACCCGTGTGAGAAGGTGTGCAAGTATTTTGGAGGATGGGTCAGAATATAAAATGATCCTGAGGAAGTGGAGATAGGATCTGAAGAAACAGGATAAAATTTAGTAGGGACACGTGCAAGGTACTACAGTTTATCAGGAAAATCCAACGGCAAAAATACGAGGTAGAGAATGACCAGTGAGGTAGTTTTCTAGAAAAAGATTAGATGGTTATAATGGATTACGCACTGAGCATCAGTCGATAGTATCACATGGTTGCAGAAAAGGCAACCATTCTCTTGGGATGAATAAATAGAAGTGTAGCTTGCACAACATATGGCATAATTCTTCTGCCGTATATGACAGATACGGCTTAAGATAAAGTACCTGTTTATCCCAGATTGCTCTTGGCAAGCTGGGAAATAAACCCCTACATTTTGCATCCCTACTTGTAAAACAAAACCAAGTTCTGTTTCTGTGTTGGTACCTGGAATCTGGCCATATGCATCAAAGATGGGAACTACTGTCTGAAGCAGCAAGGTGCTTCTAGGTCTGTTCTATGGTATCCACAAAGATGCTGAGGAAGACTTTTGGAGAATGGTAGTTAGAAAATTTTCTCATTAGTACCTAATATTTAATTCTTCAGAAATATTTCTCTCATTGGTAGACAGTGGCAAGGCAGTGTTCATTTGCCTTGTTTTACTTAAAATCAAAAAAGCCTTAGAAGCATACCTATAGGCCCTAATGTCCTACAGGTTTGGCATACCTGTATCTAGATATCCATATCTACCTGTCTGTTTGCCTGACTGTCCATCTGTCTGTCTATCTATCTATCTTCATATAGATCTATATAAGACCTATATACCTGGTCACACTGGAGATAGCAGCATACAGTGGTTCTGTCACACATCTAAAATTTTCAGCTTACTTTTGCATCTCAGATCTTTTTTCACCAGATTAAAATTTCTGAGGTACCGAGATAATATTTTTTAAATTTATTTTTTTTCCCCAACAGTCTGTACTGATTTTGAATGCAAAGCACCTTGGGCTGTTTGTAGTCAAAGATGTCTTTGTCTTGTGCACATGCAGGTTGTGTACACAACTACAGCGCTGCATAAAGCACGTTTCGGACAGTCATTAAGGTAATGTATCCTCTGGGTCAGCTGAGAATAAACTCAAAGTAAAGTTGGCAAGAATTATCCTGTGATTTCCTCTGTGAAATATTTCAACAATGTCTTTAAAGATTCAACCAAACATTCCCAAAGCAAATTAAGCAATTGACATTATCCTTCCCTCTTGAGTTCATGCCCTGAAACACTGAATGGAGACATTGCCAGGGTCAGATTCCTAGTTTCACTGAAGCTACAGTGACTCAAAATCAGTGCTTGTCAGCAGAATAAGAAAAAACAACACTCTATCAAGGAGAGACTCAACATCCTGGTTTTGCGAACACCACTTTACAAAGAAGCAAACTATCTGTAGCAGTAGGAAAACAATTGGGACTACCAACCTGCAAACTTTGTTCAACGTAATGCACATGTAAGAGTGTCTTTCTTACTAATGCCTTTGTCTGGATATACTGGCTGTCTTTCTTATTTTAGGAAATCATACTCCAATTATGCTTCTTAAAATAACCAAAGACAGCATAAAAGGTTTACCTTTAAGATTAAAAAACTTTATGCAAATACACCAAAAGGAGATTGAACAATCCAAAATATACAATGTTATTTTTCTATGGCTATTCTAGATAAACATTAGCAATACATAGGCTACCTTTCAATGTTGGTATCAATATCAAAAGATTGGAAAATCTTAAAACACAGAAAGACCATCTGTACATGCTAGCAACTGCCAAATTTGCAACTGTGGTTTCTTCCCTGCTAATTCCATATTTTTCTGGTAGATTAATGAGCACCATTTATCTAGAATAAACAAATGTAGAAGGCCCGCCTTCCCCTTTCACTGCACCTCATCATTTTACTGATTTCCACCAGACCACTGAGCACATTAATGCAAGTAAGCCACTGTCTGGATTCAGAAATTATCACATTTGGTAGAGAAGGAATGCTTGGCATTGCCAGTTTCTTTACAGACTTAGAAGTCCTTGAAGTTAAAAAGAAATACATTCAGAGAACTCCAGACTACAAACAACACAGATAAACTGCAGCTGAAGGATTCTTCTTTCCTTTCCCTGACTTAAATGAAACCTATGTGCAGAAAAGCACAGATACTTTACACATACTACTCCTCTTTCAACATGCGCATTTGCCTTGTTATTTCTTTTGAGTAGCATGTCAGACACATATATTTAGACTTCTAGCTTGCTAATTTATGCCAGCTAGTGTAAAATTATAGGGTTGAGAATAAAGTTGCAGAATCAAAACTTTATATGTGTTAGAAGGAAAATTTTCTACTATATACAGTAAGACTTTCACAATCCACAATTTGATAATCTTTCCACTTAGTAATTTGCATTCCTGCATGCACACACATGCAGACAGAAACTTACATACTTCACAGATTTAATAAGAGAATGATACTTCAGTGAGCTCTCATACTATTCGTATTACATTGATTTCTATAAAATGTAGTTCTGTGGCTGTGCTACCACATATCTAAATAAAGTGTTTAATCTACAAAAGTCTAACTACATATATCTAACACATTATCTGCCACTTGGATGATTTCATTGTGTGTTCATGGGGTGCTAACTGCAAATTTGGAATGCAAATAGTACATAATCTTGTTAAACACATTTCTTTAAGAGGAAGAGATACGCCTTTGCTGTATGTCTGCTGTCTCAATTCAATGTAGCTCCAGGTTTTGCTAAGAGGTATCAGCTGATAAAGCCTATTGGTGCATTTGACATACCTTATCCTGGATGACGTTATCATGGCTTATTATATCTAAAGAAAAAAAATTGCTAAAAACTGGGCATCCCATTGGCAAGACACAAGCATGCCACATGGCAAGAGAAGCACACACTCCATGGATTTGTAAGAGCAAGGCAGTGCATTGCTGCTGTGCAAGCTCTGACAGGGATGTCTGTTGAAGTTCTTCGCTACTTTCTTAATAGCCTCTGTCATCTCTCCTTCCTTGTAAATACACATTAGGTTAAAAACAAAGCCTGGAAATTCCTCCAAGTGAAGCACAAGTGAGGAGCAGCACAAACTCCCTAATCCTACGAGACAGAGAAGGAAGGTATAGCAGTATAAGTTCACCTTCAGCCCCAAAAACTAGCAGGTGAGACATTTTGGTTATATTTTCTGCTAAGCAGTCTCCCACTACTTAATAAACTATTGTTTCTAGCGAGCTAAATCAGCAAGTAGAAGGTTAAAATAACCTGAAAGAAATTACTATAAAAAGCAAGCAAAAAATGTAATCTCCTTCTCTCCAAGATGCTTTTCTGGATCTTATTTATTTTTCTAAATACAGACAAGAAGATGTAGTTCTACTCTCTATCTGTCCAGACAGCTTTTGAAAGCCTGGACTTTATTGGAAACCCTTCTGTTTTTTCTCCATTGCTTGAAACACTCTGTGCTGGGTTTATTTCCTGTTTGCTTAATTTTTGCATGTATAAAATGATTGGTTTTGATGCAATTTCTTTGTATTTACATCAGCATGATGAGCAAACTCAATCATATATATCCATAAATACTTGAGAATATTAAATAGAAGCTTTAATTTTTACTTAAGTAATAAACTCTGAGATTACTTAAGTGAAAGCTTAATGGGTTTAGTGGGACTTAACCAGATGATGAAGTATTTTCTGAAACAGGGTTATTTCCTGAAGACCACTTATGGCTTTTACAACCCTGACTAGGTCTAAAGTGACAAGTGCCAACCTATAACATTTAAGAAGTTGGAGAAATAATATATTCACAGTCTTAGGAACATGCTGCACCTGCTTGTTCATGCACATAGTGGCAATGTCATCATTTTGAAGTGAACTGGTTATTCAGTTAAACAAATATATCAAGGGCTATGAAGAAGAAGAAAAAAATCCAACAACCCAGAAGGCCGTTTAAAAAAAAATTAAAATCTGTCAAAACCCCATGGTAGTCCTCAGTTATAGCTTATCCAAGATTTTGTGGAGGGAAAGAAGCTTGACTCCTTTGAGCCAATACTGTTTACAGTTGCTGCAATGAAAATTCTAATTTTGTGCTCTAATGAACACAAAACGATCCATAGTCAACTTTGGCAAAACTTATAATGACTGTGTAATTGAAGTGACTTTGTCACATTAAAAAATATTTCACAAAATTGTAGGAAACTGCCAAGAAATAAAACTATGGGATGGGCAGTCTTGGATATGTGATACAGACCATATCATCTTTGCTGCTTGGAAAATGTCAGGCTTATAAAGCTGTGAGACATTTGTCTGCAGTCGAATTCTTACAGCATATTAAGACTAATTGTGAATTGCGGCAAGTGCTTCATGGTGAATGTGTGACCAAGAATTTACTTTTTAAAAACACTGCTTGTGCTGTTACACTATTTGGCACAATCTATATGCATGGGAGGAGCTACATGGTAAGCTGCCAGGTGAATCTCAAATGTAGAGGTTGTGTGACACAGGTGGACCTTCACAGAGTTCCTCCATTCTGGAAATATTATGGAGGATAAGCACCAAAGAGAGAACTGAGATTGCAGCCCATTGGGAAAGATGCAGCTTCAAGCACTGGCACTAGTAGAAGATTCTCCAAGACACCAGATTTCTCCAGAAATATCCCTGACAGTACTGGGAGACACTTGACTTGCAGGCTTATGCTCACCATGATGCATGATCTGGGCTGTCTACTCTTTCAGTTTCTCCCCTCCCTTCCCTATATCTGACCACCAGGAGGGCCCATGCCTCTGTCCTATGGTGGGCAAATCACTTGGCTCCCTCCATCTGCTTGCACAAACGCCTCTCCACTGCCCAGGGACAGGGGCTGAGGCAATGGAGAGAAGATCAGGAAAGGCGCAGCTCTGTGTCAGCAAAACACATTAGTATTTAACAGCTGCTGTGCTGAAATATAGAGGGATCGATTAACATACGAAGTCCAAATTCTCCTCTGATATAACTCTACAGACACAGAACTTGGCTTTAGATTTCACAGTTTTGTTTTCAAATATGACTGAACAAATATTTTCTATTTACTTAGCACAACAATAACTTCAGCAAGCACCTGGGGTAAGTCCTGTGAAGAATGCAAATAACATCCCCAAATGCAATACTAAAGCTTTTTTCCTGAAAAGTCCTGAATGATCTGGGGATTGTGCACCTAAACGTCTTTAGGAGAAATAAATAAATAATCTCTCCCTGTTTTCACTGTGGTAAGATTTTTTCCAGAGATCAGTATTTCAGAAGACTTTCCACAGTGCTCTTTCACTTGGAAAGACAAATCTGATTCGACATGAAGTTCCATTACGAAGAAACTGTTGCATGTGATGACACTAGTTATTGAAAATTGAAATGAAGTGAGAGGAAGCCAACACTAACTTGTATGAAATTCTGCTGTCTTTGAATGACACAGGGAACTCAATATATCCAATCATCAAAGTGAAGCCCATTGGGAAACGAACTACAGTTGTATTGCAGAAGGTTGCTATTTGATTGCTAGACCCAAAAGTGCTAAGCCATATGCCACTTATTTCTGTGTCTAAATAGCTTACTATGATTGATACCGAGGGTGGCTCTCCACAGTGAAACAATCATGAAGACAACAGGAATTAGGAAACAGAGTACACAGATTAGTTTTTACAATCCTAATTTTTAACCCTGTCAGTTCCTGGAGCTTCATGTAATTTATTCTTTAATAAATTCACTCCGCGCTCTTTTTTTTTTTGCATGGCAGAAAACTAGCTTTTGCATAGACCTTAGCTTGCAAGCTGCATTCAGTATTTTTTCTCTTACTACTGTTGGTGTGTGGCTAGACAAGCCTGATTATAAGGGCTCAGTGTTGGCCTTGAGTGTAAAAATTTTTCCTGCTTTCTTTAGAAAGAGTTTTTTCCACCGTCCTTGTGCCAATCTCCTTGATTTTTCTTCCTCACTCATCTGTCTCTCTGAATCAGCCTTTTCCCAGCGCTCGTCCTGCCTCCCCACACTCAAAGTCACTTCAAGGTCAGTGGAGAGCCCTCGTATGTGGGCACTCCACGTGTCCCTCCTCCTAGCTGGAGGCAAAATGTGCTCTGTTTACAATATGCTCAGTTTCCACTTGACAAGGCCTGGAAGCTGCAACATATATCTGAACTTAGGTCCCATAGTTAGAGAGAGCAGAGCGCTGTCAAGATACGGCCCACTTCTACAATTAAAGAGCCAGCAAACTGGCAGGGTCTGAAGGATGAGCCGATACTTGAACAGACATTACATTTGTAATGTGAGAGTTAAGTGACTCAACACAGCCTCAACATACAACACAAACCAAAAATCAGCTCTGACGTTACAAGCACCCCTGTTCCAACTATGCTAATCTCTTCTTTCATCCATGATCTTTGCAAGTCACATAGTGTTACGGTAAAGTGTTCTGCACTTAAAGGAATATCTGCAGCTTCCCTGCCACTATTAATAAAAATATTTAATGCTCTTGTTAGAAGGCGCAATTTGATTACTGAACTGTTATCCAACAAATCCTGAAAACAATTCAAAGTAAATTTCCCTAATATGTCTATTTTTCTATCCTGCCAGAAGGGTTGCTAATGAATTTGCTGCTTGAATGCACAGACAGATTGGGAACTATAACTGTGCTGGCCTGGGCAACATGGCACTGGCACCAAAAACCTATTTGTACCTATGCAAAGCTCTCTCTAGAGTATGTCTCTGATCCAGAGGTGATTTTCCAATAAAATCAGCCTCTATTATTGCAAGAGCAGGAGCAATCCCTGAGGGAGTATATCAGGCAATTCAATACTAGGAAATGTTGTACTGGGCAAAATTAACCTTGTAGCAGTGTTATTTCCTGAAACATTATCTAGCTTTTGCCTTTCTTTCATATTTATCGATCCTAAATGAATGGATTTTTTTTCTAATTCTCTCACTTAGCACAAGATCGTTATTTCTTTGTACTTGTATTTAAAAAAAATAAATGCTTGAAAGACACCTGTTTTTTCCTTTATTTCACTTACACACTGCCAAAGTAAAGGACTGTTTGCTGTATGGCAGGCACTTTTTGGGGGGTATATAAAAGGTGACAGCAAGAAGGACCACCTTTATTCTGCCCTATTTTCATGACACTGCAAGGCAGAGGAAGCCTACTAGATATATTACCATGAGGCCACAAGTGAGAAAGAGCAAGGAAACTTCATTCTCCCCTCTGACACCACAGTAAAATTAGAAGAAATGCCAACTAGTGGAGTTTTGCAGCCCAAAAGAGAGCAGACACAGGCCTACAGATTTCAAAGGTCCTGCAGACAGCCTCAGTGAAATCCCACTCCCTGGTAGCTTTATCCACTGCTTCTTACCAGGCTCTCCAAGGCAGGTATCTTCATCTGGAGACTGTCTAGCACATGCTAGAACCTAAATAAACTATATAGTCATATATGTACACTAACTCTACTTGCAGTTTTGCTCTGGTTATTTATCTTCCAGCAGCACAAAAATGGCCTAACAGTGAAATTCAGGGGTATGAGATCTGAAGGTTGGTCCCTATGCTGGATTCAGCCAGCTGTACTGAAACCAGCAGAACAGGTACTCCCATTTATACCAGGATCAGGCATTTTCTTCAATTTTGTTAGCATTTGTTGATTTGCTGCAATATCTTAATTGCTCAGAAGCACATTTTTAAAGCATTAATTCAAAAAAGATCACAGGTAGTTAGAAAACAGACGTTACTTAATACAATGCCCAAAGCAAACACTTACAATAATTGTTTGAATAAATGCTAAGTAACTTAAAATTGAAAATAATAACTAGAAAGACAAATCTAAAATCTAAAATTATCAAAACCACAGCATGAGTGAGGAGAGAAGAAAGAGTACTGCTTTGATCAACAGCAGATACGTGCTGAAACTGCAAAAAAAATATTGACCTTAACTTTTTTTTCAGGCAAAAAAAGGTTTTATTTGGCTCAAACTTTCACTTTTTCACAACTTCAAAAAATTGACCTAAATTTAATCTTGACAAGCTATATCACAATGATGGCGTAAAAATGTTGTTTTGAAAAATAACAGAAGTGATCCACTTAAAATGAAAATACTTATTTTTGTCCAGCTGCAAGACTCATGGCAAATTTTCCACAAATGCATGACTAGCTTTGGTCAACTGGGATATACTTTTCTTTGTAAATAAAAGTATGCAAAAGAGAAGGTTTCTCTAGCTATCTGAAGTTCTGTGATGGCTACTGAGCAACATGCCTGGCTTGGTAGCTGAGGGGTGCCTCGTGGCTGGATACAGCCAGTGGTGCTTGGTATTGATGATGCGTGCTCAGATTTGTAAGAGATTAGATGCATGAGGTCTCAGAGTCTGTTCATCTCATTGTCTTGTAAGCAAACACTGTGCACTACACAAGACGTGTGGTAATTTAACCATCTACTATAAATTATACAATCAAGTCAGAAGCATTTCACTATAAAAATGTATTGCGCCCATTTGAAAAATGTGTGTTCTCTCTAGGCACCTGTTGTGGTGGTAGCTGAAAACCTTAATAAAGCACAAACTATTTTATATTTCAGGGCTTAGCCAATGTGACTCATTTGTACAGTTTTAAGTCCAAACAAACTGCTAGTCAACTAAATTATAACTTATTACCACAGGCTACAGACTTTTAATACATTCTGTGGTTGGAACAGGACTGATTTACTGTTTTGGGCCCTGCCAGTAGTTATCATGCATCATTTCCCTAGAAATAAAAACAGCCCTACTGTGGTTATCCTTTGGACTGATAAAAATATATCTAACAAGATGTGTCAGAGGAACAAATTCAGAAAATAAAGGTAAAATATAAAATAGACTTATTATTTTATGTCTAAAGTACTACATCTTCCAGCTGCCGTGATGACTTTGGAGTAAAGCAAAAGGTACTGCAAAAAGGAAAAAAGATCTAAAGGAGCAATTGAGCTCTGATAAAACCACAGGGGGACAGCTGAATTGTCAGAGCTTTGCAAGAGTCAAAATTTACATAAAAATCAGTATTTAGGGATTAATGTGATATCATCCAAAAGGATTTAATATGTGCGTTTCTTTGCAAACAGTTTAAAAGCGGCAGTTCTATAATCCATTTCCAACACTAACCTTTAACTTGTAAGAGTAAAATAATCCTTCGCAACATTTCTAGAATTCATATTCTGCTGAGGAAACTTAGCCCCCCTAAATAAAACTCACTGGAAACCAACAGTAGCATATATGTATTGGTTTTCCTAGGGATACTCCAGGCGCTGACCTTGCTGTGAGTATTGCATGTCTGTACAGACTCTACCACGTGGCCCAACTTGCAGAATCAGTGGCATATGGGGTTTGTGTGAATTTTTGGAGGGACTTTATTGCTAGTGCAATAAACTCACCCCCCCATTGACCAAACTCTGCACCTGAATAGATGCCTAAGTGGACAGACAAGGAGGATCAGGGGCTAAAGAACATTGTCTATAATTGCCTGTAAGGAGGGTTTTTCCTGGATTTCTACTGGGGATTTGAGTACTTTCGCATGTTAGATTTAAAGTATTAAAACATAAATATGAATGGATTTCTCTGAGAAATTAATATGGGCAGGCAGTTTAGGCACTATGTTGTAATGGATTTTTAGAACTAATTGAATTGGTGCTGGCTGATTTAGTAGTTCACCAGAAATAGTCTGAGGAGAAACAACGGGAAGGAAGGTTTAGAAGCAGAGACTAACAGGTGGTAGTGTGGAAATTGCTTGGGAGTTTTACTGAGAATGAAAGTTATAGCAGGTTTGGGCTTTCTGTTTCTTTAAAAGTGGTTTAAGTCCTTTAGCAAATGTGCTCTAAGTACACATACACAAATGTCCACATGTACCTCTGGCTCATAGGTGCCTATGTATACATACATGTATGTACATATATATACAGATACATATATGTATATAAGGCCATCCTCCCATACAATTATGCATGAATGGGAGGCTTTTTCAACATAGATGTGACACACTTTTTTCCCTCACTTTTTAAATACACGACAGGAGATACCCTGCAGTGGAAGAGCTGAGCATGCGTACCAGTGGCACACTACCCCTTTTGTGCCTCTACTGGTTACAAGTGTCTGACTTGACTGGTTAAAAACAAAGCAACCTTCAGACCTAGCCCACTGGCCTGCACTTTTGCCAGTGGGAGCAAAAGATCTGTTTATGGTTACTGCTATTACAGCATACATTAACTGACCTTCAGAGTCTGACCTGCTTGCCTTCCCACTTAGTGAGTCAATAAGAAAATCCTCTGGCTCTGCATGACTAGCTTAGAGATCAGACCTTCCATGCAGAATAAGGTCTATCCAGGGAGGGGAAAACAAGGTGCCACTCCAGCTGGTAAAACAAAGATACTTTTAAACTGCAGTCAGTAGAAACAGTCACTCCTATTCCATGTATAATCAAGGATGAAAAGGCCACGAAAAATACCACTGCGCTTTGCAAATGAGAGGTCAATTGAAATGTCAAGATATCAAATGTTAATGGATTGCATTTCCAGTGATGGTTGGGACAGAAAACCATACCAAGTCAAGTCAGATGCCCTTCTGAGGAGAAGATGAGTTTTATGCAGGAAAAGACAATAAACACCAGAAGTCTTTCTGGTTAACAAACATGTGGCTGACGGAAAACAAATATATTTTGATAATATAAAAAGCAGCAGGATTTTAAGACAAGCTATAATCCCAAAACATGTATCTGGAAGTCATTAAGTCTTCAGCAAATTTAAGCATATGCAGGTGTTTGGGAAAAATGCCATTGCTTTCTATTAAAGATTTTTAAAAGGACTATATAAGAAGAGAGAATAAAGGACACTCAGGGCAGGCAATGTTTTCTTCCCTAAAGCAAGAAGTCAATTCCAATATGCTCACAGTTCTACAGCAGTTCATGGACTATATGGACCACTCTTAAAAGCATTCATTTTCCATTTTAAAAATCTAATTTCTCTCTTAAAAAACTGTTGTACTTTGTAGTGTTGGATGACATCAGGTTTTAGCCAAACCATTCTTTCACCTGCCCACCTTTTCCCAAGGAATCTATTTGGCCATTTTTATGAAGGACTGCAATCTAAGGCATTTGTTTAGAGTGATGTTATATCCAGTCCTCAGTCAGAATGGCATTGCCATGCAAAGAACTCATCTCTTTAATATGGAAAACAGCAAAAAGAAACTAGTTACCTTCCCAACCATTGTCTCTGCCTGACTAGTAGACACACTGCCTTCCTCTCTCAATTGCAGAGAGACTTGCCTTGTGAGCCACTAGCTCACTGGTGGGCTCACACGCTGTCCTGGGTTCAGCTGGGATAGAGTTAATTTTCACAGGGACCTGGGAGGGGGCATAGCCGGGGCAGCTGACCTGAACTAGCCAAGGGGCTATTCCATACCATGTGACACCATGCCCAGTATATATATAGGGAGCAGGGTAGGGGTTGTCTCTCAGCTTTCAGTGGGGGAAGTGGCGGAGCGCCGGGTTCCAGCTGGTGAGCAGTTGCACTGTGCATCGCTCGTTTTGTGTATTCTCTTATTTGTGTCATTATTGTTCTAACTTCTCTTTTTGTGTTGCCCCAGTAAATTGTCCTTATCTCAACCCTCAAGGTTCTGGGTTTCTTTCTTTTTTCCCTTTCTGGTTCTCCTCCCCATCCCACTGGAGGGGGGCAGGGGGAGTGAGTGAGCGGCTGCGTGGTCCTTTTGTTACCGGCTGGGCTGAAACCACTACACACACTTAGAGGGAAAACAGCATTATTAGTGGCTTTTGAGTAGGAAGACTGCTTGGTCTAAACAAGAGAGGTATGTAAAATCAGGAATGAAGAACAGTGAGTAATCATTTGCTCTTCTGTGTAAGAATAACTACTAATGTGGATTCCAGTGAAAATATGAGGAAAAGGGTTTAAAACAAACAAAAGACAGTATTTTTTCATACACTATGGTGCTCAATGCAGCAGGATGTTGTGGGGACAAGAACTATAAACAGATTTCAAAAGAGATTTTGCATGGAGGGTAAGTCCATTGATACTTCCTAAACACAGGACGTGCAGTTAAGGAAGTGCAAAAAGCTGTGTGCAGGAAGGTGGGATGATGCTCCCCGTGGAGGATGCCTCTGTAACTGCTGTTCTTCCTCCTCCACCTTCTGCCACTGGCAGTGATAAAGCACTGGGTTGGTTGACCTTCAGTCTACATTAATGTACAGGCTGCTAAGTCAAGTCTAGTCATACTAGAGAGTGAGGCCTAACCCTGACTGCCTGGATCTGAGGGGATCCTGCAGCTCAACCCACTGAGAGAAGATAACTGATGTGGTCCAAGTCAACATAAACATGACTCCTCTAAGCTGTATGCTGATGTGGGCTCCATTGCTTACCCAAGTCTGGAAAAAAATCTGGGAAGAGTGATCATCAGTTGGGTTTCAGAGAAAAGCTGCTATTGAATTTTAATTATATCTCTGTTCTCCCCTTCTTCCATCAAATCACAGAGTATATAGAAGATTATTTCCTCTGGATGTGTCCTAATTCAAAACCATTTCTCATATAACAGCTCTTTAGAAATTGTAAAGCCTCCACAGGGTAAACCCATCTAAGTCATGTTACCTCTTTCAGACTCAGGGATAGGAACAGCATGATAAGGACCAGCAAGCAAGAAAGTATCTAGGACACTTTGCATCCAGGAAATCCCTTTTCTACTACAGACTCTCAATGTAAATACGGATAAGACCAATAGGAGAAAGCAAGTGCTCCTTATATGACAAGGGCAGGAGAGGATAAGTAAGTTTAATGAATGGATCCTGTAGTTATGGGGGCCATGTTGATGCCAGATACAGACAGAAAAGAGTCTTACGTTTTTTGGAAAAGTAACTGTACTATTTCCACACTCCCACACCACAAGAAAAAAAAAAATCAGTTCTGCAGACACAAAGACTCCTTAGCTATTTTCTGTGTGCTTATTTATAGTAATATTATGTCAGATGATGCTACCAATACATAAAGATGAGTTCCTATGGATGTGTTGTGTTTTGCAGTGCTACAAGCAACATGGAACTGAGACCAAGCATTCTGAAGGAGCCACGTTCACACCAGTTTGTCTAAGCACCTATAGACACTTGCACATTAACAAACCAGCTGCTTGGCTGCTTTACTGAACTGTAGGAAGGAAACTTCCTTGTTTTTTTCCCTCTATAAGTGTTGAGTGCTGGAGGGATTCAACAGAACAAAAAAGAACAGTAAACTTCCTCCCGAACGTTAAACCAGCAACATTAATAAACTTAGCAATGAAAAATAAATAGACCTTTTCTACAGAAGTCTTCATCATGTTATTAAACTAATATGTTAAATAGTGGCACTATTACGTCCTGTCCAAGGACTCTATATAAACCATAGTCTTTAAAAAGGAGTGATTTCTGACTGCAGTTTTGGGACACAAGAACTATGTCAGCCCAATGTAAAAATAAGGAATTTTTAAATGCTAATTACAACTGCGAATATTTTATGTATATATTTATATATGTAAAAGAAAAAATATATTGTAACAGATGTCAAATGCAGTTAGATTCAACTCAACTTATTAGTGCATGGCTTTTAGCCAAAAGCAATTCACATTTGCAGAAGTGTACTATCACATATGTCTTAATAACAGAAATGTGTTTTTAAAAATGTATGTGATAAGTCACATATGGTAGAAGGAATCTGTACAGCTTTCAGCCCTTATGACAATGGAAGCTACTAACTTTATTTTGCATAGCTGAAGAACATTAAAATTCAAGTGAAATTCTCTTTGACATTTGAGAGCTACAAAAGCAACAACTAAAGGCTAGACAAGCCTGAGCTGTACTAAGTGTGGCTGTGACACTTAAACAAATGCAATCCGTATCTACTACTGCTATCTTAAAGACCCTATTCTTACTATTGCCCTGAGAGGTAATATTTTAGCATACAACCATAATGTATACAGGTACCTTAAATAGTTACATGTCACTGAAAAATACTAGGCAGATTTTTCAGCTGTTTTGTTATGCAGAGTGTAATTAATATGTATAATGGATTCCCTAGGGTACTAATTGAAGCTGCCACCATGAACACAGTCAAAGAGAAGTTAAACAACGACTTGGGGAAACATGACAGGGTGAAATATGCACGTGTAGGTAGAAAGAGCGAAACTGTCCATCTGGCCTTCTTCCACTCCAAAATGTTACACTTGCTCAAGTCCCATAACGGAATGATTTAACCTAAATCATCCTTTCCCCTCCACTCCCAAATCTTTCTGGTGGATTAATTGGGCATCAATGTCACATACACAGTGTTTAATGACTGCAAGGCTCAATACCTCTGTTTTATGTGGGTAAACTCAATTCAGTTGAGCCATTCCTGAGAATTTGACTCAAAATATTAAAAAATAAAAAAGGTGAATGAATTATAAATGATTATTTTGGAGTTGTTCCCCAGGACTCTCATCACCTTGCAACTTCTGGATCCTCTGTAACATGAGGTGAAAACACAGCTCATTTTACGCTCTCATTTTACCACCACCGGCTAACAATGACTTTAATTCAGCTTGCACTGAATTTGAACTAGCCCTACAGGCAAGAAAGGTCCCTTGTCTTATTAGAAGTTTCATGTGCTATCAGGTCCCTGCTGGATCCTATTTCTAATTTTTATCAGATTGAATGAAACATAAAGAGAGAATGATTTATGACTATCTTGCATCTCGCCTAATCACTCCAAGGAGTGTTCATACACATTTTGCGTTCACTTTCTAAGGTGTAAATGACTATACATGATGGAAGCCAAGTGAGAAGTAGAACTGTATTCTTTTGTTATGTGTGCTAAAACACAATGATTTGTGAGTCCTGTCAGTGCATGTTCTTACAAATACAAAACCACTCCAGTCCAAAAGCCAGCATGATCAGCTAACTACTAGAAAAATAAGAACATTTCCTCTGTCTGTTACGGGAATATACAGTTACTGGGATTTAGTTATAACTGCAGTGATCACCTACTGAAGCTAAAAATACATGTTTTATTGGTACATAAGAGCCCATTAAGACTGAAGTATTCATTATTTAAACAGAATCACTGATTGCTGGTAGCTTTAACTGAAAATGCCTTTTTTCAAAAAGCCAGGACATCTGTATAGCAACTTTCTTAATTTAATGATATATGGTTGCGTGTTGCTGCTAGTGCCCTAAGATTTAAGAACTTCTCATAAAATGCCCTGGAAATTGCTCCCTGGTAGCTCGCTCATCCTTCACAGAGCCCTACTGTAAAGAGCAGAAACATACGTGTGTGTGTGTATGGTGTGAGAGAGACACACACACGGAGTGAGGAAGAGCTCTTAATCAACAGGATGGCAAAGCCTTGATACATGGGTGCAAAATAATCCAACGTGTCTAGAAATCATTTGGCACATTCCTAGTTATTTCCCCCCCTGTCAGACCTTCTCAAGGATTGCAATTAAAAATCATAATCTTTTTAGCATGTACAAACCTCCCCAAGGCTAGGAGCACTATGTATTGAGTATGATTGTGATATTATTTGGCAGCTATTCATAGACAACACATTAATTTATGGAAACTGGATGAAACTTGGGGAGTGCAAGTATTAGACACACATGCAAAATCAAAAGCTTTCCTCGGTGATACTGACCTTTTTATAGCTATGATTAGGGGCAACTTGAATTCTATTATCTTTCGTTGCCCTTCTTACTGTCCTAGTCTTTTTAGCCATCGTATACAACAACTTTGTTAAACTTGCATTTTCAAATGGATATAAAAATAACTTACTTTACAGGAATGTTTCTCAACTTGGTCTTTTCAGCAGCCTGTAAACAGAAGAGGGATGGGGGAAACAAACAATTAAGCAACACAGCAAAACACACCCAAGCCGCAAGCAAACATCAACCTACAGATGCTCTGCAGCAGCGCACACCCAGGCAGCCTGCCACAACCAGGGCAGAGGGCTGCAGGAGCTGGACCCTTTCAGAAAGATAGTGCTACAGGTTTTAAATACTTCTGCCCCAGTTTGTGATATCAATGTGGTTTGTTTATTTTAATGGCCATGAGTGTTTAGGAACTGCTCATTCAGGGCAATTACTTCATTTCCCGCTCTGAGGTCCGGCCCCTTTGTCACAAGCTATCTGTCCATATCTGGAACAAGAACAACAACAGGAAAAAATAAAGGGAAGAATGGAGTCTGTTTCCAAAACAGTTTTTATTTGCCAATGACAGAAAAGGGCAAGGGATGACCAAATGTTCAGATCAATTTCCTCTTGTGAAACCTTTGAGAAAACACACTCCAAATCATCTAAATGAGTAAATCTTTGGGCCTCTCGGCCTGCACCACCTCAGACATGGAGCCTGGTTCCAGTTTATTGCTGAACCCATTGATCTGTGTACAGTCCATTTATCATTCATGAAAAGAGCCAGTGATCTTCACAGTATATTAGAAGAAACAACTCAGATCATCTGTCAACGGCCCTCTTATTTCTGTTTCCCTCTCCACGGGGATTTCATCTCCTTCGATTCTTCTTGAATTAAAATGTTGCTAAGCAACACAGCTGGGGGCACCGATGGCAGAGCTGCGCCAGTCTATCACACTGGTTAAGCTGCTCGAGATTTTAGTGGAGATTTTTTTTTTTAATGCTTCTGTGGCATAATATGTAATCTGAACCAACCTTGCATCCCCCCTCTGATTTTTTTCAGAATAGGTGAATAATGTTTTAATGCAAGAGGGCTTGAAATATCACCTTCAGATAAACTAGGGTTGTCGTATCGTTTCAGAGAATTCCTCCTAGTGTTTGCAGAACCAGACTGTAATAGATTTAAATGTGGAAAGCGATCAGATGGTTAGTGAGATTACAAGCATGGATAGCAGTGAAAGGCAGAATTAAGACAACCGATCCATAAACCTATTACAGTAAGGAAAGTTTTAGTGCCTAATTACCTTCAGAGATATTTTTATAAATCCTACCAAAATTGAAGAGAAGGGTTTTGGTGAAGAATTTTAACCTCTGCTATGCTTAGGGATGGGAATAAAATGGTTCCCACACAGGAACTGCTAGCATTAGTGGTCCTGAAAAATGCTCACATAAGACACTGAGGAATTAAATAGTTTATGAAAACCGACTAACTTTTGAAACCTCTGGGACCTGCACAACTGGGTTCCAATTTTGCCAGAATGAGTTTTCCAATGGAGTCTACAATGGGGCTAGTTTTTCAATATACCTGCTGTTTTGGCACTTTTGCCCCAGTCATAACAAAGAGAAAAATCTGTGTTTAAATCCATGGAAATCCCTAATAATGCATTTAAAATTTAGGATAAAGAATTAGAGCTTGTTAGAGCTGAGATGGGGCAACAGCAATCCTCTGGGCTGGCTCCAAGTGTGTGAAGAAAAAATGTGTTTGTTTCATTTGGATTATATTTTCCATCTAAAGAATAAATGAATGCATGATAGGAAACAATTATATTAATTGTACAGTAGGGTTGCTAAATAAAACACTTAAACCTCAGGAAATGCTAAACTTAAGATTGCACAAATAAGTGTTACAGACCCAAACCTAATTATGTCCTCTCAAACCAGCCTATGATGAAATGGGGTCCCTGCCTCATTAGTGAGATAATGTGAGTTGTGCCTCTTTCCAGCGATACTCTCCCAGATCTCCCTTTTTTCAGCTGCCACGTGCAAATGCAGAGTCAGAAGCATGTTATTAAGAAATCTTTCTTAGTAATAAACTACATGTAACAACACATGAATCCTTCATTTAAAATGGATTAAAATGCCATCAAAAATGGCATTTCAGTCTCCCAAGCCTCCCACTAAATGCCAAGTTTCAGTCCCATCCTGCAGGGAATGAAAAATATTTTTAAAGCTTATAAACAGCCTTCACAGTGGCAGAAGTTTTTTTGACTGTACAGTGATATTTTGCCTGACCCTTCTATATACCAAATAGCCAGACTACAACAATTCTGAGTTCAAGCATATGAAACTTGCATCTAATTCAGTGTTCCCCCCCCCCCAAATCATTCAAAAATAACTACACAAAAGCTGGTATCAAAATACAGATAAAGAAAAGAAAACAGAGGAGTGGAGAGTGTCTAGGATCACAAGCAAATAATAGTATTGCAGTTGATTCTAATACAAAGTAAAGCAGAAGATATTCTGGAGACCATGTGCATGATGGTGTGAGCTAAACTGTTTACATGAAAGATTAAAGAAGAAGAAGGTATTTCAGGGAGTGAGAACTGGCAATGTCAAAGTTGTAGAATATTAAAGAGCAGAGTCTAAATTGAATGTCTGATTTTTTGACTACTTAGCTATGTTGATGCAACTGTCTACCCTGAAAGAAATATGGTGGCTTTAGGAAGAAAAAATTATAGATATATTTTATTTTCTTGAACCATGAACATGCTAGAACATACCTTTCTTTAGATTTTTACATGGAGTATTTCCACATTTCCCCCCCTTTGTTTCTGGGAGAAGGCACTTTCCTAACTCTTAAGAAAAGGCACAGGCTGGAGGGACAATGTCCTTTACACATATGCTCTCTCATACAGAGTTTTAAACAAATATTGCAAATGCTCAGGTTTATCTACATGCCAGACTAGTTTAATGTTGGATGATCAAGCATCTGGCCATTTCCTATTACAAAGGATTCAGTTTGCCTCTGAGTGGGGCCACGGTGATGTGACATAGCACAGAATACGTCAGGGATTCTGTCTGAGAAAGAAATGCAGGGTCTGGCCTTCTGCTTTTATTTGTCTTGTAGGTGTTGCTCATTCATTTTTCAAAGTGTATTTATTGTGATATCATGAGCATGCCCAGTGGCAGAAGATAAAGGAAGGCAAAATCAAAGTGACACTGAGTAACTCTACACATTAGGCTTTGATGCAGAAACATATTGTTTGAAAATATTTGGTGTGCAGCAGGTCTGTCAATTAGAGCTAATTATTTTTCTCTGATCAGGAAGAATGCAATCTTGTTTTAGGCAGGTTTCTTTGAAATGTAAGTCTTTTATATAACTTCATTATAGGAAAATACTTCTTCCAAATTACTTTTTTTCTGGGCTGCTTAGCTATTGACTCAAATTGTCTGTGTTGAGTATTTCTCTCTGCTTTGATAATTAACTTTTGATCATTACTGAATTTAGCAGCTCTAGTCAGATGTTTTCATAGCCATCCTCCTCAACTATTTCAGTGTTCATCGCCTTTAATCTTTGAACAAAATGATCTCATTGAGCCTCCATCAGACTTGCTACTCAGTTAATAATTCCTGTTTCTCATCTTCATGCCTGAGTTTGATTTGGTTTAGACTTGATGCGAGCTTTTGATTATTAATTTAAGATATTTCAAAGACAAACATGTTTTAAGAGTTATTTTTTTACCTTATATTCCTAGGCCTTCACAAATAAGAAACTGGTTTTAACTCCACAATGATTCCTAAAGTTCACGTATTAAAAGTACTATCTAGAAACAGAGCAGGTAGGAGGTCCCTAAACCATGATACATGTGCCCTGAGTAGGAGATGATGCTGCAAAAGGATGGAATTAAATTGGACTGGTAAAATGTAATATTCAATGGGTGTTAGGAAAATTATGGGACCTTTGTTAATTCTGAGTTTGAAAACATGCATTAAAATAATTTAGGATGATTAGAAAATGGAAGCCAGAGTGAACTAGACAATTATTCCACTTTAATTTGTAATTTCCTTCTGATTTTTTTTTACAATTACGGCCTTTCCATAATTGTGCCTCTGTTTTCTAAGACCTTATTTCAACAGCTGACTGTAGTGTTGAATAAGAAGGAAGAACATGAAGAATACATGAAAAGCAGTAAGATACAGAGGATCATCCATCAGAGATTTGCCCAGGGATGCTTTCCCATGACTTTTATAACTGTGAATGACTCCTACCTCTTATGGTTTTGCCCATTGTTTTAGCATTAGTTCAAGAATGACCTGCACTGTGCTTTACTTGATCTGCAGTGTGGATATATCAATTACTGGACTGGCTTTTGGATAGAAAGAACCAGAAAAAGCACTCCAGTCAGTGCAACTTTCCTACATCACAAAGACCTGAGGAGAATGAACTGACAAGAAGCTGGATCAAAAATACCAAAGTAAGATAATTGGCATCTGCAGAAGGCAAATTAGATTTTTGGTCAAGTGTTACAGGGGAAGTGTCTTGCTATCCAAAGAACATAAATATTTTCCATTGCATAAATGAAAATCCAGGATTTTCAGGGAAAAGTACTTGATTTCAGAAAGTGAGATTAGACAAAAAGTATTTTTTAAGAATGCCTCCTCACTCTCTTGATTCAGAAGCATTGATCAGCCACCTAAGAAGGGAATTGCTGAGCCCTGAAGAGTCTCTCAGGGTGCGACAGATGGCACTTCATGCCATCAAACATGTTGGCAGAAGGAAGGCCTTCATGCTTTAACTTTTTCTGTGAGCTGCTGCAAATTTAACTTAGGTTAATCTCCCAGTTTCTAACCAGCTCTGTATGCTTGGGTGAATAGCTAAGTGACTCAACACAAGTTTACAAGCCACCATGCTGTTCTCCTGTCCTGTAGGTATCAAAGAGATTCCTTGGAGACCCAATAAAACAATCCAATAAAACCAAAGACATTTTCCACATTAGTTGAGTTATATGTATAGTTTTGTATATATCTATCTTCTTAGATTATAATTTGTCTTGGAAGTTATATCATGCTCTTATTTATACAGAATGCCTTACCTATGATCCTGAGTAACGAACCAAAACCCGCTAGTTATTGACTGCACTGTACTGTGCTCTTATTCTGTAGGGATACAGTTGGTGCTAACTATGACTTCCTGTGGAGGAGAAGAATGTAGCGTGCAGCAAACAAACCATCCAGAATTGTGCCAGAGATTGGAAAGCTCAAACCCAAGGGCTGAAGGATTAGTATGTGCAGATACATGCATAAATGTGTGTGTTGTGATCCTTTTTTTTTTTCTTTACTTCATTGGTTACGGTCTCCTCTACCTGTCCCCTAATGTCAACAGAGGAGATTGTATTTCTTTCTTGCTAATTGCCTTTGACGTGAAGTTGGCAACCTTGTATTTGAGATTCTGTGTGTGATGTTCCGGGTCAGTCTCACCTTGAGGACAAAAAGCCCAATGTTACTGTATCTAGGACCAAAAACAATGGAGAAGATACTCTCCTCATCATGTTGTATTTTTTAAAAATGAGTATTTTTTCTTCAGAAGCCAAACATGTGGGATGGATCAGCTAAGATCCATTTTTTTGAAATACCAAGTCACCAAGCATGGGGTATCTACAAATCAGAACAGTTAATTGAACTCTTGCTGTGTATGAACCACAGAGAGCTTCTCATCACTGCTTTGAGCAATGCAATAACCTTCATGGCTTCACAGAGAGATGCTCAAGAATACTTGAAATACTGGAAATCTAATTTCAATTCATGCAGTGGAGGCTGGGTAAAATGAAAAACAGAATTTAAGTGACCATATCTAAAACTGTCTGTGGGTTAGGAGTCATCTTCATCCTTGATGTAAGTGAACTGCTTTTAATTGAGCAACAACACAGATATATTTGGGCTTCTGTCAGCATTTTTTCCAAATCCCTACATTTCTATCAGGCCAATTGTGGAAATCAAACTAAGGAAGTGTGCAATGAAAAACGTGGCCACTTCCCATTTGTGAAGGACTATTCCATGTTTTTTTAAAAAAAATGGAGAAGAGCTATACACACTGAGTGCACACTACACTCTAAGGAATGCTTGTTGCTTGTGCAGACATACCTGAGCTGGTTTTAAATTAGTTAGCGTGGGCTCTATGAACATTGTTGCTTTTTTTGCACAGGACTTTTGCACCAAGCTTGACAGAAGATGCTTGAAACAGTGCCTTCCTTCCCCAATTATTTTGATATATGCTGGATTTTTTAAAAATGCTTTTGATGGGAAGTTGCTAATTTTACTAATTTTGACTCCTCCATCCAACAAAGGAGAAATTGTAATATGACCTTACAAATTCTACTGATTCTACTTTTGCAGTCCTACAAAACACTGTCAAGTTGTTTTACAAATGCTAATCAATATCTCATGAAATCTAGTAGATTAAAATGCTCTGACAATATCAATTGACTTGGTCATTGCTGAGTTCTATGGGAGAGAACAGAACTCCTGACTAGAGCTAGGCTTAATTTTTCATAAGAATTGTTTTATTGGGGAAAAAAATAAATAGCCCTGGTGACAGAAGAAGTTTGGAAAATTGTAGCTAATGGTCCATGTTTAAGAAAAAAATTCTAAATTGAAATTCTGCTTTGAAACATCATTCCCTAGGAAATAATTTGTTAAAAATTCATTACAAATGACCTAGGTTTAGTGGATGATAATCCTATTGTGAAAATATAAAACATCTAGCTAAGAATAAAACTCAGTATTTGTCATCACCTTATTTACTGACAATTTATCTAAAATGTGTGTTTGGTTCAAGCCTCCAGATGGCTAGGAAATGAAAAAAATCCATTATTTGTTGGGTTTACTCCATAGCTGCATTTCAACATGTTAATCACAGGATTAAAAATCTTGAGGAGGCAAAAGAAACAGACAAAAGGTCAAGAAACACTTACAAGAGAAACAAAAATCTTCCCTAAACTTTCCTCAAGAATTAAGCAGTGAAAGACTAGATTCAAAGAATATCCTGTGACCTCATTGTGCATCTGCAGACAGTCTCCACAACCTGTGTATTCCTCAGCTTCCCAGTTCTAACAGGAGGAGAGTAATTCTTTGTATCTCCATCCCTGAAATTTACCTGAACAGTGCTGATATTTTGAGGTCTTATAATGAGGTGCACTTAGTGTGCAATGTCTTAGTGTGTCAATGTGTTACTTTGCAATGTTCACACAAATTACAACGTGCTGCATCAAAATGGAAAGGAGGATAGGCAGACATCTCAGAAACAGCCCCTTGCACCCCTGCTCATTTGCAGTTTATCCCCTTTGATTTTCTTTTGTGGCAAAGGCCTTTATCTCATTCCTTTGGGAGTCCAACCTATCCTTAGTGTCTTCCCTACTCTAAATCAATGAATAGTTGCCTAGACTTGAGAAGCAAAAGGGCAGAGTCAGAGTACCAGCAGTGGCAGTGCTGGGAAGCTGTGAATTGATGTTGCTATTGTTCATGCTGCCCATTTATTTCCTGTGCAGGACTAAAGATTTTAAGGATTTTAGTTTATACTGAACATTACATCTATACTGAATGTTAAATCTATTACAAACAGGCAGCAGAGGTAACAGAGGTAAAAACACATGAAATAACTCTTTGCTGACCTTGGTCTGGTTTAGTACATTGCTCAGGTGGCTTAGCCAATTACTAAATTGCACAGCTCCAAAAATTATACTTAAGAGTTTTGCCATGAAATTGGTAATTTTGTAAAGCAGGCACGCTCCCTGTGAGAGCACCCTGCCCAAATCAATTGCACTGTCACACTGTGGTCCTCACCTGTCCCTACAAGCAGGCAGAAGGTCTGTTCAGGGAAGATTCACCCTGCCGGCACAGAATGGAGCCCCTCCAACCCCAGCAAACCTTGCAGTGGCAGATGAATTCATCGTAAGAAAAATTAAGGTGTTTGTTTAGTTCTCATTACTGTTCTTCTGGAATACCTCCAGGGGAGATCAACTTTCCCTTCTTCTCCCCTTATTCTGTCTGACAGAAGCTAATTACTGGATTTATCATGCCCTTTTCATCACATACTTTACGCTTGTTCTGGCCACCTATGAGTCCCTCCTTCAGACTTTTGCAACTCCCCCGGTCTCAAAGCCAGCACTAGCATTATCCTCTACTAGTGTAAAAAACTCCCAAGAATTTAGATTTTGAAGTTCACAGACAGTTGCTTGGGCTGTTACAAAAGAGCGACACTGCAGATGGCCAGTGTAAGAAAGCCAGACACTTTCTTTACCAAAATGCTTCAGAAGGCATTCATGATAAAAATCACACTTGTCTTTTGAGGAGAAAAGGGAGATAAATGTTTCCTGTGTGGTCGGATTAGTGAGTGTTGAGCACTGAGATGGCCTGCAGATATCACCGACTTCAGATTTATTTTTACAGGAGAGTATGGTCAAGTCTGGCTTTTCTCTTAACAACGTTGGTGTCAATCAATTATCTCACCTGCTGCTGCCTCTGCTTGGTGCCAAAACAATACAGGGTGTTTGCATAAGTGACATACATAGAAAGGGACCCTGGGGAAATATATTTTTCCTCCATTCTTAAAATAAAGACGCCTTTAAAAAAAAAAAAGTGTTCACAAGCATGCACACAGAGTACATGACCTGTGCTGTGGACTGCAAGCTGCATCTCCCTCCTCTGTCCCTCCTATCCCAAAAAGGCTGGCAGACCAGTGTCTGGTCTTTAAGGCTGTACTGTGGAACAACTGGCCTTTCCACCTCTATTTAATTAGTGACAGAGGGATTAGGTCTTTTTAAAGCTTCTCCTTCAGGTAGGTGAATGATGTCTTATGGCATGGCTGACAGACCCTGGCTGCTTCGGGCTGGTGGCACGAAGACTAAATCCAAGAGAAGCACCTGTTTTAAGAGTGTGCTGAGGCGCTATGAAATGTCTGCTTACTTGTGGAGAAGTGAGGAGAGGACTTCTTGTAGCTGTATTTATCCATCTTTTCATTCCCCCTTTGTTAGGGCTGCCTACCTGCCAGTATTTTCTTTTCCTATATTATTTTCTCTGTTGTGGTGGAGGGTTTTTGAGACTAGTATGCCATTGTGTACTAGGCAACCCATGGAAAAGGCAAGTCACTGGGAGGGATGGGGCTCCTCCAGCTTGTGTGCTGGTCTGGGCAGCTGCTGCCCCAGCGCCCAGGTAACAGCATGCCTACAACCTGCAGGGGCAAACTTGTTGGTCTGTAGTACTGCGTGCTCTACAGCAACCATTTGTCCTGAGGGTTGTTTTAATCCCCTTCTTCACTGATGGATGACCTCCACAATAACAACCTGTGTGGAAACAATTATATGAGATTCTGTGAATGTGAAGAAGTTAAAAGCTTTTGGTAACATTGTGTATTTTAGTGGTGTGACATGTTTTTCACTCATAACTGCAGCAAGCTCAGCCCAGATCTCAGAGTGATTACTGAAAGCTTCTGCTAATAGTAAACAAATGTATGATATGAACCTATGTCATTACAATGTAAATTATGACCTTAGACATGTCAGCCATCAAATCTCTTATTACCAAAGATTTGTCTAATGGAAGCTGGAGTATTCATTTTACACAGTTGATGATATATGGTTGTTTCAACTAGTGTTGTGCAGAATAAAATAATTTGGATATCAGTTAAAATGGACTGAGGCAGCAAGAAGACATATATCTTCACAAAAGGATTTTTCATGGTTATAGACTGACAAGGTTGGAGAATGACTGTATTATCCTAATGGCTTCTTTTTTTTCATTAATGGCTTAATGAAAACATTTCCCTACAATTATAAAACATGACTGTAGATCTTAAACACTGGAATGTGGGTTCTTTATCAAAATACACACTGCTGTGGCTACAACTGATGCTGCACCACTCTGGGATTTCAATGGAACACAATGGCAGATAAACTGTTTACATTAAAAGACTCTATCAAAGTTATTTTGCACCTAGTTTCATCCTAATCCATCTGATTTTTCTATAGCTTTGACAAGATGACCTCTCTCACTGTGTGTGCAGTATTGATGTCATTACTGAAGAGCTGTTCTTCAGCCTTTCTGCTGATAACAAAGTAAATGGAAATGTAGAGAAACCTTGGGGAGGTAAACAGCTTGTTCAGGATCCAGCTAAAAACCAGGAAAAATTACAACAGGAAAGGATATCTACTGTTACAAGGAAAGTGGTCACTGTTCCACTTTAAAAACTGTTTACATGATACAATGAAGGCATATTGTGACTTAGAATTTCATATTTTTTTTAAAAAATTAACCTGAGTAAAGGCTTTGAAGCTCAGTATGCATTATAAGAATTTAAAGCTCAGCCTATGGCTGATCACCTTTTTAGACTCAGCTACGAAGTCAAATATTTTGTATGTAATTACCTAATACTAACCTAGCAAAAAAGAATCATGTTTGTGTAAAATACAAATGATAGAGCAGAGCCATGGATTATATGCATGTCTTGTGTCTGTATGGTTATCAGAGAAGTAGCAATAAAGAGGCAATCATTAAGGGAAGGAGAAAAACGTCAAATAGAAAAGAAAAACATCTTATTGATTTGTTCTGCCAAAACCACTGTATACATAAAATACTGAAAATGGAGCAGGTCTGTAATTGGTATCAAAGTTTCTTTGGTTCAAAAACACACAGAACGCTAGCAATGTGCTTTAAATTAAGAACGCATTTCAAAGGTTAACAGGACTATTCCTTAGGCAGAAGAACAAAGAGGAGCTGGTTAAAGAAAATTGGGTACACTGCAGCTACTTAAAATACTGTATCCAGGCACAACTCATTTGGATGCCTTTGAGCTCAAGGCTAATTTGAATTATACAGAGGTGCTTTAAAGAACAAAAATACTAACCTATGTTTTATCTAAGCTCCTTTAGCTGGACCGAGCTACTAAGTAAAAAACTTCACTACTCTTCCTAATTTCTGATGTATTTTTTAAGAGTAATAAAGCCATCTAAAAGCTCTGTCCTTCCTCACAGAAGAGTATTAACATTAGCATCTCTGAAATGTCTTGTCATCTAATGCTTTTACTAATAACATGTCTGTCATCTGCCTTGACTGTATCTCTCATAGCCAACCTAAAAATATTGTGCAGTAAGACTTCTGAATGCAGTACTGATGTATATGCCAACGTTCCTCTCAGTGACAATACTACAAGAATTTACAATCCCGGCAATGCTTAAACGTAACAATTCCTCTCAAATAATACATTAAACAAATGTCTACCTGGTATTACAAATATGTGACATAAAAATCTATTGGGTTGGTCAGTGTGCATATTAAAAACCATTCAAGTAGGTAAAACTGTGGATAACTTAAAACTTTAAAGACAGCAATTTTAATAAAACTGTCAATACAATTTTCTTTGTAAAAACATTTGACACTGATTATGCTGCTTATATTGAAAGAGAAACACAGGGTCTATATCTTTAGATCTTTTATTGAACTGTGAGCACAGCATCAATAACTGTTTCTCAGCTGTAAATGAAAATTGATTCCAGTTCTAACCTATTGTTTTCTGTGTGTCTTTAATTCCAGATCACCCACAATGAGACATAAGAATCAGCATTTTGTCTATGGGACAAAGCATGTGACATATGGCCAGCTCCAAAGTGTCTACACTGAAGATACTGTGGGGTGTGTTTCATTTACTAGATGTAGGCGGTAACTGTGGTCTCTCCAAGTGAGGCCCAAAAAGTGGTGACGGGAGTTTACAGATGGGGTGGAATGACTTGTAACTTGCCTCATGCTCTATTGCAATGATCAATATGGTCCAAAGCTTTACAGATCTGAAGTCTGAAGGCACCTGCAATGAACATCTCATTGGACCTCCTAGATGTCACAGCCCAAAGAAATTCACTTGACGACTTCTGCATCAAGCCCACAGCTGCCAGAAGCCTAAAAGAGGGAAACCACAAGGTTCCCATGCAATTTGCAGCAGTTTGGCACTAGTAGATTGGATTTCCAGTCAACTCTGACTTGCTGAAGCCTCTTAAGCGCTCTCTGGGGTGAAATTAAAGTGTATAGCCTCCTTTCAGGAATATTTTTCTTGGTGATACATTGCTAGGCCATCATCATGCATGCCTTAACCAAAAAAGACCTAACATTTATATTAAGAAGGGTTCTCCAGATCATGTTTATAACTCTTAGGAACAATTTCCAGTTACTCAAAATCCTATTTGAAAAGTGAATGCTAAAAGCAGGCAGCACGTTCAGTAACAGCCTTGCTAATACTATGTACAGAATATATACCTTCCACTGACTTCAACCTAGTATTTCTCATCTTACCCAGAAATCAGGCTCAACCTCTTAATTATATGACTGACTGGAGCTATCATGTGTGTTGGGTGTTTCCTCAGCAGTGGGGAGAAAAGGAAGGAGATGTTTAACACCTGAAAGAGCACAAGGGCCATGGACCCCTAAATAAATGCAATACAGATCTGAAATAAGTGTGCTTGTTCATAGGAGTGAGAGAGTAAGACAGAAGAGCTTTGTTTCTTGCAGACAAGCTTCTAACAATCCTCCACCATGACAAATGGACTATTGGTAGTCTCAGAAGACAGGCTGATAGATCAGACTCTTTCCACATACTATAGACATTCACTAAAAGTTAAGATCAAGGTGCATTTATAGATCAATGTCACTACTGCCCCTGCCATGTAAAGATTGAAAGGTCCCTAGCAATTCTCAAAGGACAAATCCTAGGGCTCCCTACCAACCACTATTCTCAAAGAATTTCAATTTCCTTGAAATATGAGTAGAAATAAAGAAAACAAACTTGATTTTTACATACTGTGTTTTTATTAATAACAATAAGTAAATGCTAGCTCATGCTTCATATTGGCTGCAAGCCTATAGCAAAAAAAAAAAAAGAATCAGAAAGATTGTAAAGACAGTGATTTCATTTCTTTATAGAAATGTTGCATAAACTGTTAGAATGGTTTTGAGCTGAGAGTTTAATCTTTTCTCTCCCTGTGAGAATGCATATGTGTACAGCTGAATTACAATGGTCATTTGACTGCAAAATCTTTATGCTAAAAATAAAGCATTTTTCTAACCTTGGGCTCCACAGCTGAACATTCAACACTGTAAAATTCACATACTGTAATTGCCTTGATCTGTCCCTCATGAATGAATATTTTATGGCATTTTTTTTAAAAAATATTTTGCAGTCAAAACCCATTGCATTTACTTTGTTGATGTTTATGTGTCTGACCAGTGGGCCAGATCAACTTTTCTTTCCATTTCCAATTCCCTCTCTTTAAAGAGATATGGCAGAAGCTGCTAAAGTGTGAAGGCACTGCCAGCGTAATGTGTGAGTGAAGCAGCAGAGCCATGCTACTCAGCGTTGCAAGGCTTTAGTCTGGGATACAGTGTGTGACAAAAATTTAAAGGACAGACACATACAGTCATTCACTCAGGAAACCTAAAAAGCTGCGGGATTCTTTCCTATTTGTATAACTTTGTCTATACTCTCTATTTGTAATGCAAATAAAAGATGCAACCATACATATGTGGGGTACATAGGAAAGATGAAGGTTTCCCTTGAAGTGCAGGGCATTTAAGAAATATGTTCAGCATGCTTCTGGTCCAGACAGTTAATTTACTTTTTTCATGATTGGAAACATTCATGTTTGAAATCCCGAAAGACACACACCATAATCTGTTTCTTAAGAAGATATTTGGGAGAGCTTAGGAGATTTGAATCACTTCTAATCACTTAAGAGTGAGATGAAGCTCACACTGCCAAAAGGAAGAATGTTTTCTGTGTGCTGTAAAATTTTGAGAAACTACATGAAACTACATGATTGTGCTCTCTTGTTTGTCTGCAGCTTATACTGTGAATGGTATTACTGGAAAGTCACATGGAGTTTTGGTGCAGTCTGAGGCTTCCCACAGCTCAGGCACATTACCACCACATAAGGACTCAGGCTGCAGCCCCTGAACTGGCAGCAATGTGACACTGCTCATGCGCATGACGCTGCCTTTGGGTAAGAGGCATGCATGTACCACACGACAGCAGTGACGTTTTGAGAGCTATCAATACTCTGCTGTGCAGTGCAGACATAACCATGTCTTTCCTGGTTGGGATTAACATCACAGATGACACCTATTCAAGTCAGTGAGGGCTTTTGATTTGATTTCAGCAAATGCTAGTTCAGGCATTTGCTTCTTCATTCAGCAATGATACATTATTTCATCTTAGCAGTGTAAATTGTGTAGATTTGGAATAATTCTACTTAAGTCACTAGAAAACCACTACCTGATAATATATTTCCATTTCTAGATTTTGAGCATCACAGTATCACAACATCATTTTACAGGACTATTTGGGAAAGTTTCCAATAGATCAGGAAACCTGCTGGTTTCATAAGCCACCATGTTTGTACAACAGCTCATTGCACAAGTACAGGCTTTTGATCCTTTGGCTTCAGATGAGAGCTCAACTTGGTGATAAAAAATACTGACTTGTATGACTAAGGGGTCAACTGACACCAGAAGGCAAATCTTTCCTGGCATGACCCTAAAGGACGGATTAGGTAGGTTGAAGAATAACATTTAGGTGATTTAAAAATAAATAAGAAAGAAAGATTGACTTATAATTAACATTTCCCAGGCTGAACAGATTATCTTATGCTGAATTATAGCATTACCTTCTTCTCTATTGCAGACGTTTAAACATTTGAGCGTATTGCATATATAAAGTAACATGAAAGATGAATTTAACCCAAAGTCTCTTTTTTTCTGATAAGAATGTTGAGAATATGAATTTCACCAGCTTTATTTCCCAGCATTAGCCATAAATATTTATAAAGTGGGAAGGATAGACAATGACATGAGCCAGTTTTCTGAAAATGACTCTTCATTAATGTCCCAAGTAGGCTGAGAGACTTTCAGTATTGATTTACCACTACACATTGAGGATTTTCCCTCTTACAAATAGGAATCTCTGGATTCCAATCGCTGGAGTAGGGACTCCCAGCCCTTTACTCAGTGACTGGAACAAAACGTACGGACTCAGTTTTCTCAGGTGCAACTATACAAAGGAATTGCAAAGTGCAAATCAGCTCTGCAGTTGTGTTGGTGGTCTGATGTGGTCATTTTACACTCAATTCCAAAAAGGTCATAAAGTCCAGAAATTGAGTGCAAAACAGGTGGAGGCTGTTCCACAGTTAGTTTGGTACTGTGGAGGACAGAAACTCAGAGCACATTAGCTATTGCTGGGTGATGCCATGTGTGGTCCCTTACTCCAAGGCTAGTAAATGATGTTTTGGTTTAGTTTAATCCATTTCACAAAGTTAATTCAGCAAAACTGACAAAATGCATCCTTATTTAGGAATAAGTTTCCTCCCACAAGAGGTTCTATGGACAAGCAAGATTTAAGCTAATGGATTCTGCAGCACCTCAAAATGCTTTTGATGCAAAGATAGTAAACCAACATGCAATCACATTCAACCAATGAAACAAGTTTGTCAGATTATACGGTCTATACACTTTATAAGATGTATTTACCTGTTCATTGTCATCTTCATCACTGCTGAGTTTCAGATCATCCTCAAGCATTCTGAAAAAAAAGAGACAATACAGAATTACATTTAATGAATTAACTTTCTATACAATGGGCTGAATCTACCCTTCAGCAAAGTCAGAGGAAAAATCCCCTTTCTATTCAACAACAGCAAATCAGATCTGTGATGAGTAAACTGATGAATACTCCATGTATGTATGCATTAGTCCTTCTATGTGATGCTAGGTAAGAACAAATGACTTTCAGACTCATCCATCGTAAAGTTTGGCAGTCAGCTCCTCTTTCATGTCTTTTTCTTTGCACATTGTCTCATGGTGATTAGTCCATATACACCTAAGTGTATTTCTAAATCAGAAGGTGGAAGGGAAATTCAGCTCTGAGACTGTTAAAAACTGAGAAAAAGTCCTCCATATTTCATTCTTGATCTAGGGCATCACTGATCTTCTTTGATGCCAGTACCAATCGCCACTTTATCAAACTGAGAATGCAAAGTGGAGAATAGCAAGGAAAGAAGCAGCTTGTTTGAGGTTTGACGGCACCTCACAGTTGTTAGTATCTGAAGGCAGAGCAAACATTTTCCATCCAAGCTAGAAATCCGCTATTTAATAACCCCATTTTTATTTGTCTTAAAAAAAAATAATAATACAGGGAAATCTCACATTATTGCTCCCTGCCCTTGTTTAAAGGGGAGGGAAACTCCTAAAAGATGTAGTTGTCCCAGTGCCTCCTTCCTTTCCTTTGGGAGAAGAAAGAGTTGAATAATGCATATTACTATATTAACACTTACATTACTTCTCCTTTTTTTAATTCAAGACTTGGGTATGGCAAGACATATGGGGTAAGAAACCATATTATTTGCTGTTAAATATTTGCAGAAAAGGCCTCTCCTTTCGAGGTCTGTCTACCTAGAGACATGACTAGCAGCCACCAAATAACTACCATACAGCTTCCCATATATTCACGCTTTTATCTGGTGGTCCTCATCAGAGCTTATTTTCCTATGGGCACACTTCTACCTCACACCCATCTTTTCACCTTGACAAATTCTCTTATCACAAGATGTCTTATGAATGAATCAGCACATCTCACCCAAATCTGCTGTGACAGCCACTAAAATTGCCAAGCTTCCTTTCTCCCAACCTGAGCTCCTTTACCCAAGGCAGGAGGCTCACAAATTGCAATTACTGTTTCCTTTCTGCCTTGATGGAGACTGAAGTCTATGATTTTTTATTGTTAGCCTTTAAATAACTGTAGCAATCAATGGATGTTCTGTTAGGAAGGGTTTTTTTTTTGTTTGAAGACGGCCAGTAAATCATGGAGGCTTCCTGGTATAAGGAATTTTAAAGAGGGGACAATAATCCTAATGTGGAAATATCAGAATGTTTGAAGCCCTGCTGGTGCTCTTAAAAAGAGAAAGTGCAAGGAGATCTTTAAACCTGTTTGTAAGTCATCTGTCTTTCAGTGACCTCTGTTGTTGGGCAGCTCAGTGGTTACAAAGTATCTGGACACATAACTGCTAGTCATTAATGTCTTGATAAATGGCAAATGCCTCACTGTAATATGTGAACCCATAAAAGTAAGACCTTAGCATAGATAAAGAATCTTCTAAACCAAAGAATTTGTGGTGGGTTGACCTTTGCTGGATGCCAGGTGCCCACCAAGCTGCCCTATCACTCTGCCTTCTCAACTGGACAGGGGAGAGAAAATACAACGAAAGGCTCATGGGTCAAGATAAGGACAGGCTGCAGTCCTTCAGGAGCACATTGCTCCAGCGTGGGTCCCCCATGGGGTCACAAGTCCTGCCAAGGAAACCTGCTCCAGCATTGGCTCCTCTCTCCACAGGGCCACGGGTCCTGCCAGGAGCCTGCTCCAGTGCAGGCTTCCCATGGGGTCACAGCCTCCCTTGGGCATCCCCTGCTCTGGCATGGGGTCCTCCACGGGCTGCAGGTGGAGATCTGCTCCCCTGTGGACCTCCCTGGGCTGCAGGGGGACAACCTGCCTCACCATGGTCTTCCCCACGGGCTGCAGGGGAATCTCTGCTCCGGCACCTGGAGCATGTCCTCCCCCTCCTTCTTCACTGACCTGGGGGTCTGCAGGGTTGTTCCTCTTACATGTTCTTACTCCTCTCTCTGACTGCTGTTTCTGCACCTGCTGCAACTTCTTCCCCCTTCTTAAATCTGTTCTCCCAGAGGCACTACCGCTGTCACTGATGGGCTCGGCCTTGGCAAGCGGCAGGTCCATCTTGGAGCCGGCTCGTATGGGCTCTATTGGACACAGGGGAAGCTTCTAGCAGCTTCTCACAGAAGCCGCCCCTGTAGCCCCCCAGATACCAAAATCTTGCCATGCAAACCCAATACAGAATTCTTCAGGAAATATTAATCTTTAGAGGCCTGGACTTTGGTGATGAACAGGAACTTTTAATGTTGTTTATCTAGCAGACACATTCATTTGTTTCCCCAGTGTCATTACTTGCTGTGCCATTCTCAGAGTATCACTGTATCTCCATCTATTCACAGTCCCAGATTGTTATCTGCAAGTCTCATTACACACCAGAAGGACAATACCGCCAGGAAACTGAGACCATCTTCATACAGGACTATATCATTCTGACTTTTAACTCTAATTCAATCCTACACTCATACTTTTAAACCTACATGTCACTTTAATGTGTAAATTATCCACTGCTTTAAAGCAGCACTGCTAGATAATGTGCTCTATTATTATTTTTTAATGCAGATCTAAGAGGACATAATGCAAAGGATCTTTTCATGAACGAAGCCCAAAGGGTGGTGGGTTTTTTTTTCTTTTCAGCTTTTTTTTTTTTTTTTCATTTGCTACATGTTAAATTCCTTTTTGACATATCCTGGTAGAAATAAACCAAAAAGGACAAAGGAAATTCCATATTGGATAAATGAAAAGAACAAAGAAGAAAGCATAAAAAAGATAAATGAATACACTTACTAAACTAACCAAACAGCCATCTGAAATGGCTGATTAATAACTGTCCTCATACAGCCTATACCACAGACACTTTCTAACAAGTACAGTAAGCACAAGACATGTTTATTGAATATTGAAAAATATAAAATGGATATAAAACATGATTAGTAGGAAGGACAACTGTTAGAGTTGGTTTCAGATAAACTAAATTTGCAGGATTTATGAGTTCTCTTCAAGAGACTAATGGATGTTAAGACGACTAGAGAGAGGAAAAAAATTGGATTTTGGTATTTCTTTAGCGGTTCCAAGCTTATCACTTCGAGTATATAATTCTTCTTAGCCTGTTCTGCTAAATGAAGAATATGTCATCCCATTCAGTTACAAAACTCAAAGGTTAAACAACGAAACCACACAGCTTCTAAAATGCATCACAGTCTCCTGGCAGATGGAATGATTAAAGAGAAACTGAGTATGGTATCAACAATAAATATATGGTAGCCAGAGAAGTGAAGGAATAAATTAAAAATACACAGTATATGCAAATGAAAGTAGAATGCTGAAGAGTTCAAATAACCTGTTCCCAAAGGATATTGGTTAGAAGAGGTAATATTTTACAGAAAGCAGAGGACTAGATGTTCTTCCACAATTTTAAAATGTGCTTAATATTCTGAAGATACGGGTCACAGTAGCTTGTACTGTTTAATGTTTCTATTAACTCTCATTTATAAGCAAGTAGCATCTGAACACTCTCAAAGCCCAATAAGGGCTTTTTAAGATTGCCAGCAACCTTAATCCAAGGTGACTATTTCACAATCGTATGTAGAGAGGTAACCCATTTCAGCTTCAAAGCCCTGAGACAGAAGAGCTCTGTATCTACAGCTCTCTCAAAGACTGTCTGGATGGTTTGAACATGAAATTAGGCACTCCTGAGTGAGAGATCCCTGTAAATACGCATACGATCTATTCTGCTCTATGTAATTGTTAACCTCAGAAACACCCAGACTGGCGATTACAGAGTATATTTGTTATGAAGATCAGGCCAGCTATTAATGAAGGCCAATTTGAATGAATACTGTCAATGAGGGCAAACCAAAGAGAAAACTGCCTGTATCAGAAAGCTATCTCCAGAGGTGTTATGAATTCATTTTATTTCCTATTCTTCTCTGACCCAGCTGACATTATTATTGAATATACATGTACTTGTTTGTCTTTTCATCCATAGCTAATGCAAAACACCACTTTAGGGAAAGAATGGGATTAAGTAGGATTTTTTATTTCATATTAGAGCAATGCCATTTACTCTAACAGTTAAAGTTGTGTCAGCACATTTACTATAATCTACAATTTCCAGACGTTTATAATTTGGAATGTGAAATTATTGCAAAGCAGAAACGTCGGGACAAAGCAACACATTTATCTGTGGTGTAAGTAGGGGCAATCTCATTGACTGACTACAATACCCACTTCCTCCAGGGATGAATCGGCTCCCAGAGCAGATTGTTCTTACCTTACAAATTTAACTAGACAAATGGCTGAATGAGGGCTTTATTAGGATGAGTTCTGCAAAAGTCTCACTAGAAATAGTAACAAAAAAATATTATTTTTAGGAGCCTTCAACTTATACCAGGCCTCAGAAGATGATGAGATGGACCAAAATCAAAAAGAGATATTTTTATTACAGTTTATTATGATTTTGGCATAGCAAGCTATATTTTTATCTTCCCTCTTTGACTCTTCATACAGTTTCCAAAAATATCATCAAAAATATGCCTGATAATAAACCACCTTAAAGATAATCAGAAATCCCTCTGTATCTGTTCTTTTAACAGACAATATAAAAAAATTATGCAAGTCCTATCATGGCTTCTGTTTCGCAGTGGGACTGACTCTGTTTTATACCTTTTTCCTGTCCATGTTCATCTTGAATGACTCAGGGAGTCCCCCTAGCCACTCCTAACAGAACAGTTGTTCTAGCCTGAGTTACTCAGTTACAATAAAAGTCTAGACATATTTTTTTAACTGCTTCAGAGAAGTCATGAATAGTGAGAAGCCAAAGCTGCAGAGCAAGATGATCTAGGACTTGATGAGACTTTGGGGGTCACTGAAATAGGTTTTCCCACCCATCAGTGCTGGGAGGAGCAAAGGCAGCAGAACCTTAACTCAGGACTAGGGTCTGGACTGGAACGGAACGTGTCACCAAGCTCAGCTGCATGCACACTGAAACTGAACTTGTAGCCCATCCCGACTGTTGAGCAGGTGTTTTGTACACACCAGACCTGCTGGTTTGGGATCCTGTGACTAAGAAAGTGAGGATTTGATTAGAAGATAATCTCTTCCCTGAAAAAGCATTGTCACAATATAACTCAATTTCAGATATTTTTATAGAAGACTGAACTTCTTAAAGGAGTATTTTCACAGCTCAACATCCTTTTCTTGGATGTATAATGTATTTAAATGTTTTTTACAAGTGAAAGAGGCCTGGATTGCCAGCAAACTTCTGAGAATGATATGCATTTCTTCCTGCTCTGGTTGTGTATGACTGTGACGACAGTACAGTGTGTTTATAATAAGATGCTGTAAGCTTGGTAAGACAGCTTCATCAAGGAGGCAGGACTTAAAAGGCAGCCTAAATAGGATGAGGTTCTGCACTTCTAATTTGCTCTGGGATCAGTTCACCACTGCAATGGAGCTCCACTCAGATGTAAAAAAAAAGCCTTGTGGGAATGAAACGGATGGAGAAAAGGGAAGAGGGGATTGCAAGGAGACAGTAAAGGGAATAATGGGCAATTCCCTCATCCTGAGCTGCCCAGAAAATTAACTCACTTATGTCAAACCACATTTGTACAAAATACATATCCCGTCTGGGTCATATCAAAGTGTTGCTTCTGCAGGAAGGAGCACAAGCAATGGTGTTAACCAGACATACAGACATGCCATTCTTCTCTTGCCAGGTTTTTCTCTGGTAAAATGGGAATGTATTTCTAATATTCCCATTTTTCAAAATACTTAGCCCATTTTTTTTTTTGGTAAATCTGTAACATTGTCCTTGCAACCTCAATGGGCAAACCATGCTTCTGTCCCATTAGCGGGGTAGGATGTATGCTTAAATTTGGCTGAACAGAAAAGGTAACCATGAAACTGTGCCTAGTGACACAACAGACACAGCAAAGCACTGATAAAGAGAGGCAGTGGCTGGTACAGGAAGATACAGAGGATGTGGGTGCTTTCCAAGGAGAGAGTTCGCTCCTGCTTCAACCTTCCACTGATACAAAAGGACAATTTAAAATGGAGGTTTGTGTGATTTAGACCGGAGTAGCATGTGCTACTAGTTATTCTGTTCATTATTAAAGAGAGAGCTTAGACTGTTATAGCAAATTTCTCTTGTGCTACTTAATAAGACTTAAAACCCGAACAGGCAGGAATCAAATAAATGTCTTTGAGGTGAAAAAAGTAGTACATTACTATCCTGAGCTACAAAGCCCTTGTTACACTCTTGTTTGCAGCAATACCTATGTGGAGGGAACACTGTCAATGCAAACAGTGAATAGCACTGAGATGCAACCATTTCTACCCCTGAACTTTCATGGAAATAAGGCCATCAGTTCAACACAATCTATGCTGCTTTACCCTATGGACTTTATACCAAACTTGTTTTTCATTTTCCTAGTGCATTTCTCTGTAGTATATTAGACTTCTCTGGAAGTGGTAACTCAAAAGGTATCATGCAAATGACAAACTGTATAATGGAATTCAGATGTATTTCAAGAATGTGTTGCACACACTGGAGCACAATTTTATCATTTATCAAGGGGGAAGAAGGGGGCCTACGTGTGTGAAAACATCTAACAATAGATTTCCCCAGAGAAGTTCATAATACAGTGGACAAAAAACCTGGGGAAATGAAAATAAATGGTAGAGTAATTCCAAAGGAAAAAAGAAGATCTTTTGTTTTAAAACATCCCATCAATAAATCTTGAAACCCGATATTCATTCTTTTGCTGAAATGTGCAAGTCATCTTTAAAATATTTCCTCTGAGATACTGTAAGAGTTACGGTAAAAGAAAATCTCAGAAGATTAAATGGAATTTACAAGCACCATTTACATTAATAGTCAGGGCCACTTGTCCAGCAATTTTACACATACTTAAATACAGCTTATTAATTTTTCCTTCTCCTCATCCACCATGTTCTTTCATTACATTCTTCTCAATGATGAGGTCAGTCTGGCAAATTCTTACTCACAGGAGCAACTTCTACTCATCTGAGTAGTTTCAGTGGCCGGAATAGGACTAATTTGCTTAAGGTATAGATCAAGTCCTCAGTCTCTGGCCTGAAATTGCCTCCCCTTAGAAGGAACTGAAGTCAAGTCTCATGTCTTCACCACAAAAAAACCTGTGAGCAAGAGGTAGCTGGTCTCTTTCCTCCCACAGAAGGCACACATTAGCCTTATAACATGGTCAGCCTCCCTCTGGCCCAGCTGATGGAGAAAGATGGCTTGGTAAGAAACACTCCATTTTGTGTTGTCACACTCAGCCTGCCTTAGTGTTCCTGGCACCATATCAGTAATTAGTGTAATTACAGCTGGTGAGAGAGAAGTAACCCCTGTGGTTATCTATTAGGTACCTCACAATCAGAGAGTGCACTTCATTACTCATCTCTCCGTATCATCTCTTAATTTCAGAAGGATTAAGCAAAATTAATTCTTTCAGCAGAAGAATTTCTTTATCTAGCCATCCATTAATCTCTATGTACAAAAAGCTCTTCAAGGCAACTAAAATATTAAGTTGCTACTAAGTGCATTATAACTACTGCTCTGTTGACAGGCATTTTGTTTTTCATTAAAGCTGAGATAAGAACTTTGGGAGGAGGGAGAAACCTACTGCCAAATTTTATCTGTATATTATAAGCGTAGATGGAAATCTTTATATTTAGCATGAATAACGCTGTAGCATATCCAATAACTTCACATCCATATTGAGGTCCAATCCTGCTCCGAAAGAACACTTCCAATAGAATGGTAGCAGAATTGGGTCAAAATATTTTAACAGTGTAATTTGCAGTTTTAAAAGTCAAAAAAAGCAGCATCTTTTTGTTTCAAGCCAGTGAGTTGATATATTTGTCTTAATAACATTACTACCACTGTTTACGCCTTCTGCCTAGAAAAGTGCAGTCTCTGTTAGATTGTGTCTCACTCACTGTCCAATGACTCCTCAGTACAACATACCTCTCAGTTCGGCAAGGCCTGAGACTGATGGATCATTGAAGCAAAAATGGTGGGGGGGGGGGGGAGAA
>JANZLQ010000040.1:9683979-9698095 GCA_026212715.1 Elanus axillaris
GGGGGGGAGAAAAAGAGAGACAAGAACAAAGAAAAGTATGGGTCCAGAAAAAATACAGGGAGGGACTAATAACAGTTTCTAAGAAAGTCAGTGTAAAACTTGTATTCTTCAAGCTTTTGAAGAACAACATTGAGGACCCCACCTTTTTTAGTGTGCCAAATTCTGCCAGTGTTCATAAAGCTTTTACTGTTTTCCCTTTGATCAACTGCAATGGCTGATATAATTTTGGGTTCTGCTATTTATCAAGAGCAATATATAGTACAAGACCCATTTCTGTGATACTTACTCATTTCCAATACAATCCACATGAAAAACACCTGCTTACTGCAACCATATTTGATTAAAAACTGTCTCCCAGCCAGAGCACCAGTATTTTCTCTGGTAAACAAGCCTTCAGCTGGCATATTTACACACAAAGTCTTTGGGAACTTAGCACACAGTTAAACAATGATTGATAATTCCACAGCAACTTGCAAAGGTGACTTTAAAAAATCATACCAGATAATATATTAAAAAGAGTTGTTCAACAGGGAACAAATAACATAGGACTAGCTCATCTAGCCAATGTTCTACAGTGCATATGGAAGGATATTAATTTTATTCATTGATTATGTTCTTTTATCTTTTATTCCTTTTTTAATTTGGCCGCAAAGTGAGTCCTTCAAGGAGCTGTTTGATGAGCTGTCAGTACCAGCATAACATTTGCAAATCTTTCTCTGTCCACTGTTTTCCCCTTACATAGAGTAATCTCGTATCTTTTGTTTCTGCAGATTGGAAATGAGTTGTGTCTGGTAAATCTCAAACTTCAATAACCTGGTCTGGAGTGGAAGCAGTTTTTTTGTTCATGAAAACATTTATATTGATGCATTTTTGTGGCTCTTTCTGCCATTTGAACTAATTGCCCCTAATTCTGAACTGCTGTCTGTGAAGTTCAGTGTCATAGAGAGAGACTGCACTTCAGTGTTAGCAGTAAGAACGACACCAAGTCCTCGAGGCACTTTCCAGAGGCAGTACGGATTGACATGAACCCTGTTCCTCTCCGGCATGAGTATTAGGACTATGCAGAGCTGGGCAGTGGGGTGATGAGGAAGTGAAACTTGTTCAGTGCCTGCTATGGGGTAAGGCTGCACGGCACCTCACCAGTAGCACCAATCTGTTCGAGCCCGTGAGCTGCAATGGCACCCACAGCCCTTCCAGACCAGCTGTGTATGATGTGGCTAGTATCTGCCTGTCCCCTCCCAACCATGGCACATTTGTAGTAGCCAAGGAAGGCAAATGAAGGGTGGATCTGAAAAGCCAAAAGAGTCTCAGAGAAAGCTCTGAGTGAGCAAATTAAAGCAGCTGCCTGGACCTTGGATGCTGAGAACAGGGTGTCAAGAAAATAAAAATTCAACAGAGGACAATTTATCCTCAGGTCACAAATTACTTCCTTGCTTTAATCTCTTAGCCATAACAAGGCCCAACAACCTCTGGACTACAATTAACATGAGAATTATTTCCCTCTATAATCTCCATTCCTTAACAAACTTTTTGAACACTATTCATAGGCAATATATGTTTATGCCCTGAAACCAAACACAGGTCTGCAAAAGGGTACAGCTCAGTTAATGTTTCTCCAGTGCAGACACTTCACCTCCTATGGGTTCACAGCACTCTAATATGACGTCGGAGTTTTAACTCAGTTTTCATAGCTTAAGCACACATAGAAAGGGAAAACTATTTTGTTTAGTAAAAACTACTTCTGTCTAGTATTAGGCTCATCAGAGTTTTCCAGCTCAAACATGGATGCCATTAGGGTCATGTCTTGGTTAAGGAGACAGGGACAAAAAGAACAGAGGAAGACACAGAAAGAAATGATTCTATGATCCTACGATTCTAATTCCTGTAAAGAGCAGTAACAGGAAAATGGAAAAGAGAAGGCTGAGGTGGAAGAAAAGCAGGAAGAAAAGGCCAAAGGCAAACTAAAACCAACTACCTCACTGTGTTTTTACAGAATATGCACTTGTGCCAGCCTTGGTCTGGATGAAGAATGGAAGGGATAAGAAAGGAGCAGAGCCATGGTCTCTTCTTCCTGATACAAAGCAGATTTTCCATTAGTAGAAACACCATTTTTTAACTGACTATTAGAAGAAGTTTACTCAAATTACAATATTTTCTAATGTGAGGAAACTTGAAACTCCTAAAATGAACTCAAGAGATCCTCAAAAGCTCAGGCACTGCTGGGATCTGCTCATCCCTTCACAGAAAGGATAAAGAGTATTTGGCAAGAAGCAAACTGAAGGCAAAGCCTGCCAGTTCCTTTTACAACACTAGCCTCTAAAAAAGCTGTAGTGTGACCAATGTCCTTATATTTTAAATAGTTCAGTGAGAGTGGACCCTAACTAATTAGATGAGTGGAGGAATGGCAACAAAGACTCTCTGACAGTGATCTCGGGTTGAGAGGCTTTTGAATCCCTGGGGTCAATTTGTCCTCAAGAATGAATTGTTGGGGATGAGTGTCCTGTAACCCAATAAAGGGGTCTGGCTGCTCTATTTCAGTGCAAATGAACAATAACTTCAAAAACTGTGAAGTATTTACTTGTTCAAAAGGAAGACTCAAGGTGTTTAATAAAGACTAGTAGGGGAAGGTCTTCCAGTGGCAGATACTGAAAAGGCAATGCAATGCAGCCATGACATGGTTTTCAGTGATAAGTTAGGCTATGGAGAATGGGAGCTTTAGCTTCAGAAGCAGTGTTTCTTCATAAGAATACAAGTGAAATTTGTCACATGTCAGATTTTTAAAGAATGCTTTAAGCTTAGTGCTTGACTTAAAGAGACATTTTCAGGGGTGTGCCTTACCAAAGGAGGATTCCAAGCGGGGATGCAACTCCTGTGTACTGGCCTGCTGATAGTGCAGGGTGAATAAAGAGCGGGGGACAGCCATAGAGAAGATGAGCAAGTACCAGGGGCTTATGCGTGCATGAGAGAACTGACTGGGGTTTTCAATGCTTCAAAGGCATTACACCTTTATGAAATATACCGCTGGACTGTGCCTGGTACACAAGGTAGTTCAGGGCTGACCAATCAGCAAAAATCCCCATAGAAAGCAAAGATAAGGCGATCTTGGGGAATGTGAGCTTCATTTTCACTGCACTAAATTTCTGATCAGTTTTTTAAAGCCATTTCTCCTGTAGCTGCAAAATCCTACATCAACATTCCACACCTGTCCCAGAGATCTGATACAAATTTTGCAAAGAGAAATGAATCTTCAGTAAGACAGTTCACTTCTATCCTTAAATGAACATTCTGTTCATCAATCTAAAAATGTTAAAACAGATTAATCCAAACTAATATAAATAGAGGGGATAAACCCAAGCAAGTCTAAAACTAATATAAATAGAGGAGTTAAATGAATAAAATACTTAAATGATTTCTGAATCTGGATGATTTATGAGGCACTGAATATGCATGATAGAAATCAAATACCAAGCACAGTCCTGAAAGCACTGACTCATGCAAGTAATCCTTGCTCCTGCAAGCACTATTTTTCAGGCTCAGATCCAAACACAATGCCTGACACTGTTTGCTCTGATAATCACTCTAAGATAAACAGATATGAGTAACTGCAAATACTTCCAAGCATTTCCTTTCACTTATAATTTAAAAAGAAAAATTAGAGGATAAAATGAAAATGTATGTTTCCACTTCCAGATTTCATACATCATTAATTCTGTAAAAATATATCCGTCTTCATGCTGATACTTCTCTTTGCTTGGCAAGCTTGAAGAATGCAAGATGCTTGATAACCTGATTGAAAATTTGATCCTATTGTTTAACAAAATGAGGATTGTTTCATAAGGGGCTCCACTATGTCTGTGCACATTTTCCCCTAAGTAACAGTGTAAGACTTGTATTTCCCCAGACAGCTGAACATTTATGCTGATGTACTTGGCTACAGATCCAATCTTGCACTGGCTGTAATACAGGAGAATTTTCCTCAGCATTTTGAATTATGGCACTGGAATAATTTATCAGTGCCTTCTGTGCATGTTAAACAAGTTTTCTGATATAGTTAACTCTTACTGAAAGTTTGTTTACCCTATAAATTGTGCCACGTGGTTAAACCACACTTTGGCCCCAAATCTGCAGGTTATTTTTTTCAGTATCATCGCAAACTGTGTGGCTCTGGAAAAGCTAGCATTTCAACACATTCACACACACCCTATCTACAAATACTCTCCATTCTTTATATTCCCTAGGAAGCCCAGGTTACTTTTGAGCTATTTGTACTCTGCTAATTTGTGCTTGCAGAGCCCTCTCCAAAGTAAGAAGAATGAAGCTGGCAGGAACCAAGAAAGGAATATTCAGTTATTGGTTTAAAAGGTTATAGTAGAGGTACCAACAGATACTGTTTATACCTAGTTACTGAGAGCAAACCCTGCAAGTCCCTATCATGGTTCTGATCCTAGTGAGAACATGACACATGTTGACATTTCCAAGATTAGGAGAAAGATGATCTCCTTTAGCAACTCCCTGCTTTAACATCTCTTTCCCAAAGACATCTTGAGATCACTCTGGTCTTCCTTTACCGCAAAGTCTTTGAGGAACATTGTGGTTGATTCTCTGAGAGGTACGTTAATATTATTTTCATACCAAATTCATTTAGTTATGAGATGAAATGCATGTTACCATTGAAAAAACCTTGAAACTCATAACACTTTCCTCCTTGCTAAAACATTCCAGAATACCAATTTTTTGCCTCTCTTTTTGTACATTTATACCAGGCCCAGCACTTGGTTACTTTGTCCATGACTAGAGTATCTCAATGTTATTATAAGACAAATAAACAAGAATATTAGTACATAAAATTGATAAATGGATACTCAATCTTTCCTTCAAAGGGCAAAACCTAGGGGTGATGCAGACTAAACTTAATTTCATGGATAAAGTCTAATGACATCATGACTTGACAAAGACAAATAATAGTATAAAAATATGTCAAAATTGTCAGATTGCATCAGGCCTGTGGTACACCTAGTTCTGCATCTTGTCACGTGAGACTGTTCAATGGAACAATTTGTTAGTACTGAATTATTTTTCCTAATATAACTCGAATGAGACTTGGTTCGTTATGCTCATGGAGCATCTATGTCTCCCAAATTCTTTATTCCAATTTTTTCAGAATGTCCTTGAACCCTGGCTCTACTGTTGGCAGCATTCTGAGTCCTAAATGTATGCTGTGTAAGAACCTATTTGTTTTTCTTGGCTTTCTGAATTTCATGGAATGCCTCCTAGCTTTTAAATTGTGAGAAAAGGAATGGGAATTTCATAGGAGCTAAGTGGGTCTAGGTGCTTGCCTCCCATCAAATTTCACTAGGGTTTCAAAACTTGATTTTCTATCAGGATAGTTACAAGGACATAATGTACCTTTTTTCCTATACTACTACCTTTGTACTTTCTCATCTTACTTTATACACCTGCTGTAGCAAGAATAAGTCTTAGTGACAATTATCTTCTGAGGAACAAGTGTGTACATTTACCTTATGTCTGACACCAAGCTGCAAAGCCCTCCCCACTTTTGTTGAGTTTTGATGTTAGTTCAATTGAAACAGGATGAGTCCCATGAAAAGGAAATTGCAAGATACACCTTGCACTTGGTGCGTGAGCTGTTAATCTACAGACTAAACCAGTTGATACATATGGTTAGGTAGCTGGGTAACTATCAGGGCACAACACTACCTTTCATCTCCTAAGGTAATGCAAAAGCTGTATCTCAAATCCAATTTAAATTGGTGCTCCCTTGAGCTCAGAGATAATTTCTCTCTAATCCTCTTCTGGTTGTCTATAAGGTAACCTTCAAAATCTCAGATATGACACTGTAAAAAAATGATCAAGTCATAATTTTTTTAGCACAACACCTAGCTATTTTTCCTGGTGGCACTATGTTCCAGCTGTTATCAGATTCAAGAATTCTTCAATTGCCTTGAACTCTGCATTTATTTTACTTTTCCAGATTTTTGCCAATGAAAATACCTCAGCGCTGCTTGAAGAGAAAATAATCTTGTCAGTTTTATTGTGCCATATCTGAGATGATGAAGGTCAAGCTAACTACAAGTCTGTTCCAATTGCTACGGGGTTGGGTGAGGTGGGCTTTTTATTTTATTTTTGGTTTTCCCCTTGCTCCTACCACAAAGTAATAGGGATTTTCCCCTTTCATTCATCTTGCCTTTTGTTGTTTTTAATCGACCACCCATCAGTGCCGAATTGCCTTGTAACTGTCTGCTGAGCTTTCATTTGACAGAGATAGCTGCTATTGTTAACAGGAGCCTTCACTTCAGCCTATTTAACTTTCCTCAGTTTGACAGCTTCACAATAGCCACCTTCCATCTAAAGAAAACTGTGATTTAGTAGAAAGGGAATGTGGGACAACAGCCTGATCTGTCACTCAGTCTCCAGTGAGTTCTCCTGGAATAAAGTTCCCCCACAAAGCCAGGGGATGAAATACTACACGAAAATAAGACGGTCATGAGACATGTTCAGTTATATATTCTGGCAAAATCTAAACAGCAATCACACTTAAAAATACAGCCCTTTCCTCTCAATAATACCTCGTGCTGGGCAGCAAAATAAATATTTTGACCGATTTTAAATTTCCGTTTTTTTACTTAATATTCCAGAGCAATGCTTGAATTTTTTTTTCCTCTCTGTCTTTTATTCACCTAGTAATTGTTCTCAGATTGATCTACAACAACTCTTAGTGGAAACAATATGTCACAAGTAAATTAAAGCTTTCATTGGACCAGTCATTGGTCCTACTCCATATAATTCTACATGTAAAGATGTTGATGAATTAAGAGCCTGGATGTCCTCCCTTACCAACAATTAAAAAAGTCAAATTGCAGCTGCCTAAGCACAGCCTCAGAATACTTCCCAGCTCAGCTCCACACTCAGCTTTTGAGTCACATGCAGTTTGGAAATACATTTGTAGCTGATTTTTTACTGTTGTGCATTTATGCCTAATGCTCTTTTGCAGTTATGCTTAAATTTGGTTTTATCATTTGGTAGAAATGACAAGCTGTAGACATCCCACTATTAGATTTGCAGGCACCATTTTTTTTTTCTAGCCATAGTTAAATAACTGTATTATTTTCTTGTCCAAAATCCTGGATCCCAGTTTGATGAATGCTTTCTTGTTAAAAAATGGATCTAGAAAATTGAATTTGATTAGCATAAAGCATAATTTCAGTCCATCTGTATTCCTCTCCTTGGAGCTCTCATTAACTTCAACCAAAGAGGAATGAGAAAACAGTTGGTATAGCTGCATGGTGCAAAAGGAACCCCCTAAACTGACTGCCATGTTCACCTGAGGTTGAGGACCATTTCCTAGCATTTAAAATAAGCTACTCTGTAGTGGTGGCTGATCACTGAGCAACATATGAATTTTCTGTTGTGCAGCAGCCATTCAAAACTTCAGTTAAGAGTTTACCACAGCTATGTAGAAAGGCATGTTCAAAACTGGAGACAGAAAATTGGACGACAGATAAACTCCAGCAAAAAGACAAAAAACAGTTACTAGATAAGCATCTATTGCCCAGAGTTCACTTGTGAGAGAGTACCCACGAGGCTATAACTAGGAAGAACACCAGACCGCTCCACTGTTTCTAATTAGGGAGGACATCCTTCATTTTATAGCTCCTGTGGTCTAATTTGTAGAGAGCCATATCCCCTAAAGCTTTCTGTAAACCAAATTAAAACTCATTCCATCAAGGAGTTTTAGCAATATATGGTCTCTGATCACAATACCTACTCATGACTTCAGCAGTCAGCTGGGGGCATGTTCTTTTTTTTAGGGCTATTCTTTTTCCTTTTTATTAGGAAACAGCAAATTTCTTCTAGGAAAATACATTTTAAAGACGAGAGAATCTGGTTCTGTTTAAACAGTCATTCATAAGAAGGAACAGTACATACAGCTCTCTACTGATTTTCCTGGTATTCTCTTGACTTTTAATTAAAACATTTTTTCCCCTACTTTCTTAGTGAAGACACCTCAAAGCTTCAGCCAGCTCAACAAACATTGCTAGCACTTTTTTCTCTGAATGGAAAAAAAAAGTTAGCTTAGGGCTTTTTAGAAGACTGAAGACTCCATGAATGCTTTTGAAGTTTGCAGTCGCTTCTCAATCAGAAAATATTCATATCATGTACAGCAGTGACACAAACATCCTATGACCTACTCTACTGGTCTTTAACCCAGCTCTGGACAAGGAAAGTAGATTCAGTCTGTATGCCCATTCAGTCCTTGGCCTCTATGCCACCACTGTCAACAAGAGTGCCAGTTAGGATTACAGCTTCTGGATTTGGACACATGTCCATTAGACTCTGATTGAGACCTTCAATTCATTTCACACAGGCCACTGAATACCTCTGAGGGTGTAATGACTTTTGTTCACTACAAATCTGCCTTGAATTTGAACTGGTAACCTGAAGGTGAAAGGGTCCATCCATCATCATCCTTTTGTTAGTGCAGCCTGTGCCAGCCAAAGTCCCATTCCTGGTTGTAAGAAGAAGTTAGTGTCACTTGGTTGCTAAACTTCTTACACACATACACACACACACACACACTTTCCTGAAAAAACTTCCCTCTTCCGTCTCTGTAGGATCAAATATAAATGCACAAGTAATTACCCATGCATCTGGCATAGCTGCTTGTATCAATCAACGGTGCAAACGCTGTTAGATGCTTATTTCCTTCCACATGCAAAGGGACTGAGCTAAATTTCTTTAAGTAAGATTTCAAGAAAATATTTATCATAGCTGGTGTAATTACAGAATTACCTGTGAAAAACCACAAAGGCTGAGGGATCTAATGAATAGGTGGAAAACTACAGCATAATATTAAACAATATGTCTGCAGTGAAAATATTCCACTAGGTAAAGGCCATATATCCCCTGCCTTGAGGAAAAGCACAGCACACTTTGGATGCAGGCAAGGTGAGAGCTTTGCCTATATTATGTGAGGGTATTTTGATAAACATTCCCAACTCGTTTTGACAATGGGTGACACATATGCCAAAGTGTTTCAGACTGGTTCACAGTAGCAATTTGATATTAAAAACTGACCAGTAAGCAATTTGATAGACTGGCCCCAAAATGCTAAGAACTATTAACCTTGAGAAGCTTATGAAAAGGGGATGCCCTGGGGCACACACCATTGCCTGGGTGAGTCCCCAGATCTGCAGGACAGTGCTGCTGAATGCTCTGCCTGCTACACCCATGTCCTTTCTTTCCACTCTGTATTCTTGTCTCTTTCATTAAGCCTTTATCCACTCATTTCAAATAAAACAAATACATTCACTGTTGTTTAAAGGCTCATCTACGTTTCCTGTGACTTATTTTCATCATTAGTACTCTATTAAAGTTATTTCAAAGTAAACTGGTGAGACAGGGAGCAAGAGACTGTGTAGCACTACGTCATGTGTCTTCACAAACCAGTTAAATCTCAGCAAGAAGTTAAAAAAAAGAGATCTATTTAAAACCAGATTAAGTTCAAGCTGCTAAAGCATAATAAATTGCTCTATTTTAACTGACTGAACTGTGCACACTTAGAATACAAGGACATATTTCATTTGGGTTTATGCAATTGTTCAGTCTACTTTTCTACCATTTCACCCATCACCAGATGAGAGAACTTGTCAGGCAAAATTGTAGCTAATGATGTTTAATGGTAGCTAAGCCCGACAGACTTGTTTATTTCTTTTCCTCTTTTTGTTGCTTTACTCTCACTGAAATAATGAAAATATTACATGAACAACTTCTATATTATTTGCAGGAAAAGATTCCATTACCAATGCTAGGTAACATAAAGCTTTATCTGATTTATACAGCAATCTATATAAATCTACTTTTATGTTTTATTTGATTCCAGCCATTAGGCTGTGCTAGGAAGTAATTCTAAAATATCTATCATAGTAGCAATTCACTGTACTATACCAAATTAATCTACATAAATCTATACCTGTGTGCAGGGAACCAGCATGGTAACATCACCAGTATGGAGGAGGAATGGATGCCAGTAATTCTACTTGTATGCTTTCTAGGAAGTTCAAGTTTTTTCTAAACCACTGAGCAGAATACAAATGTCCCCTGTTGAAAAATTCCTCTGTCTAAATTAACTGTATCATCATTAGCATAGCTCTTACATTTTAAATTTCAGAATATGAACTTGCATATTAGGAGAGGCATTTCCTCTTTATGACTGATCTAAAGTCAGAGAGCTGGAGCACCAGTGGGCTGTTTGGAACAGAATATCCTTTTAAAAACCTGTATTCCTTACTGATTTAGAGTTCCTTACATAGCTGAAGCCAGTGGGCTTTGTACAGCTGAATGAGGCCAGCTGGCAAAGTAGGAGCATATCAGTATTCTGACTGCTTTTCTTTTGTTTGAATATTACCTCAGTGGCCATACACTAAACGATGTGAACTTGATGGGTTTGACTATGACCTCAGCTAAACTGAACAATATGAAGCTGGCACATCTGTAATCTTAGGCTTGATATTTTTCCATTTACTTTTCACCTGATTTGTATTAAGATGTGGTTCAAATTTAAAAATCAAAATAAAAAGGGCCCTTCTGCATTCCAAATCAATCAGCAAGTGCTGGCATGCCAGAAGGCAGGCTTCATCTGCCTCTTCACACCACATTTGGTGGATCCCTGACTTATGAGAGCTTGATTTCTAAATGTTTATGCAGAAAGAAATGCTTTACACATCCATTCCTTCTCAGATAGCCTACTGGGATTTCTAGTAATGCTTCCCCCCCCCCCCCGCCTTCCAGGTTTTCTCCCTGTGGTTGCATAAAGACATAGTGACAGCAGGAGTAGGCTCAACTCGCACCGAGCAGCAACAGTACATATTATTGCTATTGACTCCATGAGATAAGCTGGACATCTGTCTTTACTTTATGCAAGTTCCACAAGGATAAACATGAACATGAATGTGGGCTGCCCACGGACGGTTTACAGTGCTCTTTTATAACCCCATCCCATCGCTGGGCTTCTGTCACTTTTGTCTGAGCTATATTCCAGCCTCAGGTCACACGAGTTCAAAACACAGTCAATTAATCAAATGGTTTCTATGAACATAACTGTGGTTCAATAACTGTTTCCTATTCAACATAACCAAGGAAATGAAAGGAGGAGGTTAATGTGGAGATAGCTAGGCTACATTTAAGCAGCAATCCTTGATTAGCCATCATTAGACAGGGCATTTTATCGGTGGAGTTATTTTATGTGAGACAAAAGAACAAACCCAGGACATTTATGGCCTGATCCTGCTCTCGGTAAAGTCAAGTTATTCCATTGACTTACGCCTACTGGTTCAGGATCTATGATCTTGACAATAAAATTAACACAGCGGCAGAAAAACAAAAGAAAGAGATATAAAAACTCTCTCTTACAATGCACTGTGTTTACACTAAGAAAGATAGAGGATTCAAGTCTCCAAGGTGAAATAAATGCTCCCAAGAGGAAGGGAACTGAATATGGGACATGGCAGCTAATATAACAAAGTGATGGGGAGAAGGGTATTACATCAGTGCAACAGGTTTACATGTGTTCTATCAGTGGTATGAGGTAGGGTTTGTAAAGCTGCTGATTCCAGCTGGTAAAACTGGAAGGCTCAAATTCCTCGATCTCTGCTGCCCAAACATGACCTGTTGATTGGGGTGGGAAGCAGCATGCTCAGCCTGCCAGCTACCCATTTAGGAGGACTTTTTGCTGTCTTGCCTTTATAAAAGTGCTGGGATTTTGCTTTGCATCACCCAAGTCTGTTAAAATGGGCTGAAACAAGCCCCCTAAGCAGCATGAGAATTCTTCTTTTTGATGCAATAAAAACCCATAAATATGTGTTTCAAACCACTGAAGACAGCAAGATTTGGAGGGCTTAAATGGAAAAAGCTAGTTTAGATTGAGCCAATTCTGGATATTGCCACACACATCAAATAGCACTTCACTTGACAAATGGTCCCAAAGAAATCTATGGGGCTATTCAATGAGTAAGGTGGTGTTTGGTATGACTAAGGAGATTAGTATCTGGCCCTTGCTTCATTTTCAGAGAGATTTCAAACATGTGTTTCTTCTAATTTTCCCTTCCTTCTAGGATTGCTGGTATTCACTTGGCCTGGCTTTAGAGGCAGAGGGATGTGAAAAACAGCACCAGTAAAAAAAAAATGATAAACTCTCTAATACATGACCAAAATAGTTTTTTCCCCCTGTAAAATATGTGGCATAAACAAATTCCATAACAATGCTATGTGTTATAAAAGTTTTATTGGCACTCGTTTGGGATTACCCGCATAACTCACTTGTGACTTCACTACTCATGGGTAATGCACTCATCCGTAATGCATGCTAAAAACTAGCTTATATAAAAAGTCCTATTAGAGTCTAACACAGTTTAACAAACAATTTTTTTACAGAAGCCTTTTATAGTACAGAGATTCACAGAAATGATAAAAACCTTAGTCTATAATTGGCAATGTTTTCATTAGGTTTATCCCAAACATCCCATTTTAAATTCTGTAAGTTCTTAACCAGTGACATATATACCCCCTCCATAATTCTGTATTTGTCCCCTCCCCATCTCTAACCACACCTTTGTGTCATATCATACACATGTGGCTGCACCCAGAGAGAACGTGGTCCCTTGTGTTAGGGCAGTTCAAAGACACAGTATAAAAGAGGCCTTGCTCTAGCAAATGTACTGTCTAAACTGAAGAGAGAATGGGAAAAAACATTATTCCTATTTACAGACTGAGAACTGAGACATAATTTCCAAAAGGTCATACAGGAAGTCCCTGTTAGGGCTGGAATTAAAATAAAATTCTCCTGAGCACCAATCCAGTGCCTTAACAACAAATTTGCCTTCCCCCAACAACTGTGTTTTTCTTCATCTACTGTATTCCATGCTCATCCCTGTACCATTTAAACACCTCTCTTTAGTACTGTAAGTGACATGATTAGTACCTGTATTGACTTAAAGCATCACACACACAAACAGCATACCTGGACAAGCCAACTCGTGAGGAGCATGAGTAATGTTATCAGGCCATGCTCTCTGGGTCAGGAAGTGACAGTGAAGTTTTGCACAATAACCGTTACCAACCAACCACATAAACTTAGTCTAAGGCAATTCCTCAGCCCCACAGAGAACACTGCACCAGAAACAGGAACAGAGCTGATGCTAACTGGGCAGAATTAAGCTGATTTTCCTTATTTTTCTTTCCTACTTTCCCCTGATTTCTTCTCTAAGCATCTTCTGACTCATGACGATGCATGTGAGGATTATACAGGCAACAGTCATACCTCTTGCATTGCCACATTCAACCAGAAATAAGACCACCACCCAGAAAAGTCCCTCTGCACAATTCTGTGCCTCCAACTACACATCTTGCTTGGACAGAATTATGGAGATTCTGTGTAATTAACCTAAGATTTCTTATTTTCTCTGAAAGAAATGAAAGGGGCACAAAGACACACAGAGTACCTGACTTTTTTTCTCTAAACAAATATTTCCTCTCAATTTTCAGGTGAGCAGTCTGTGAAAATTTATGACAAAAATTACAGTTTAAGGCAATGTTTTACAGACTATTTTTCTATTAACTTACATATGAAAGAACTTTAAAACTTGGTATGAATTAAGCTTAGCCCTTAAAAGAAGCACCTAATTTGCCATCATAGCAAAAAAGTGAAATTAAGAAAATGCTTTGCTGGATTGCTAGGCATATTAAGTATTAATGCAATATAGTTATTTCCAAGAAAGGTGGAAACATTAAAAAAGGAAGAACACATTGTCCTTCTAATTTTCAGAATTACTTCCTACCTAAAGATACACATATCACTTGATTTTCAGTCACTTCAGAGCAAGTAACTTTCTCTAAAATCCAAAGACAGTACCTGCTATTAACAATCTCAGCAGTGTCTAAAAAAAACCCACTTAAGCACAAACTGTACTTAATTTATACTATACGTAGCTGTAAGTTATCAATCCCAGAATCTTGTGCAGGAATTAAATATTTAGTTTTTCTTTACTGATTCAAGTAGGATTTTTATCCCTTAATTGTTCAGGCTTCACAGTGGTGGGGT
>JANZLQ010000040.1:9698195-9741876 GCA_026212715.1 Elanus axillaris
GGTGGGGGGGTGGGGAATGGTCAAGTCGACCCTCCAGCAATAAACAGTATCATGGCAGGTGCTGGGAAGAGGAGAGACACAAGTCCGCTCAGGGAAGTCAGACAGGTAGAAAGTTTACAGACTTTCACAACATTCTCACTTGTCAATGCAGGAATAAACATGTCACCTATTTTCACTATTTTTCACTGTTTTGCAAAGCTATCAAATTGCTGAAATTTTTTTATTTTTTTTTAGCATAGGCAAGTACATTGCTGAAATGGGTTAGAGCAGGAGGGGCAATGCCTGAATCAACAGAATAGATCAAATGAGCTGGATAAATGCTAAGTGGAAAGCTATAGGAAGGACAAACACACTTATTCTGCTTAGAATATATTAAAAAAGAAATGTCAGAGGACCAGTCAGTCTGTGGAAGGGGATGGAAAGAAGGAAGGTAATAAAGCAATAATCTCAAATGCAGCCCTGGAATTACCCAAAGTCTGCAGTGCTCTGTAGGGATTTTAAAGAACACATTTAGAAAATTTGTTAGGAATTAGGAGAGCAGGGTCAATAAAGTTAAAGTCTGTCAATAATCACTCTGTAATATGTACAAGGATCTTCCACCACAGTGCCTGAGGGCTACCCCTGAACTTAGAACTGAACTTTTCAAATTTAAAAAGACCCATTTATTGCAGCAAGTAATTTGAGAAAATCTTATTATGGAAAAAGGCCTAAAAATAGAGCTGTTTTTTTAACACTCAAGACTGACACACACACCCCGAGACCATCTATGGACCAAACTTTGCCAAGAGGAATATTTAATGAGAAGTTTTTAAGTCATTAGCCCTGCCATAACAGCACCTCATGTCACTGCAGGGATTTGGAAGGTCGAAGCAGGCCACACATAGAGTGACCAGGTTATCAAAACACAGGGCCCAACTCTTGGCTTGTCAGAGGCTGCTGAGATCAGCACCCACATGGCGGCCAGGGAGGGAGGAGAGACCGGCCTCTTCCATACCTGGTCATCTTCACACCTCTGAAGAGTTCAGGCCATGTCTCCAGGGTGTCATGGTGTGCTGGAAGGGGATTTTTCCCTCATGCTGAGCAAACTGGTGCCAGTGCAGAGGCAGCCCAGCGCTTTGCCCCACTTAGCCGAGCGTGACGTGGTGGTGGTGACGCCACACAGCACTGCTGCCCAGGGCCATCACGGCCTCAGCACTGGCTTGGGGAGCTGTAACACAGGGTGACACACAGCTCGCATCCGCAAGGGCGCTTTTGAACATCACCCCAGTCTCAGAGGGCCAGCCACAAGCATGAGGGGTACCTTGGCATACAGCCTGCAGGAGGAGAAGGGCTACAAACATTCATTGCAAGCTTAAATTTTACTTGAGTATTTACACAAAGCATGTGTTCAAGTTAAAAAGCCCTCCACTCTCTCTTCTCTAATTCAGAACATCGTGGTAGTACAGGATGCCGTTAATGCTGAATTGCTACAGATACCGACTGCCCAAGACAACAGCCACTTGAAGCGTTTCACTCCCATTGAAAATATCTAAGGTGAAGGGCAAGAGTTGTGTGCGACGTGACATCAAAGAGTGAAGTAAGAAGTAGGCAGTTTTTTTATGAGAACGTACCTAAATCGTGGATGTTTTTAAGAGGGCTAGGCCTTAGAACTGGATCTTGCTCTTTTTTCTCAGATGACATTCCAACAGTCTTTATTTTAAATGGTTCCATGGTGCTAATCTGCAATGGTAAGTTACCAGAAAACAGAAAATGCCCAGAAGTACTTGAGAAATGTAGTTCTTAAAAAGGACCTTCACGTCCTTCAGATGAATGACTCTAGCAACTTCACTGAGATGACTTTTATGACTAAGCGTACTGGGATCCTGCTCCACTGTTTACTCATTCAATTTATCCAGCAATGCAGTAGGGCAAATAAATACACCACAGTTCATATTTATAGCAGATTTAGCTTTTGGGCATCATATATGAAAATATGCACTCAATTTCAAAATTTTCAGCTTTAAGTTAACTGCTACTTTCCAGCCAGAATATCCCACAAAGATGCACTTCGTCATCCCTCATACCAAACACAGTTTTGCTGCTGCTTTAAAAATGGCCTTCAGGAGCTCAGTCCTAAAGGCACTCACCACTGAAGTCCTAACCCGATGAGGCATGAGATCACATGCACACGCACATGAGATTACAACCAAGAGTTTTCAACCCACCACACTTGGGTCTACCCTCAAGCCCCCTCTTTCTTCAGCAGGAAATTTCGTTTCAGCACAATTTCAGGATTTTGTTGACAAAATCCCACCAGGTCTTCTACAGGTGCATGCCCGTGAGCGCCAAAACACATCAGCACCATCTGGACTGAACTGAATGCACTTGGGAACTGCTAGAGTACCCTGAAGGCTGTCCTGGGGAAGCACAGCAAATCCCAGCACACAGTAAATTAAAGAAAATGTGCATGTGTTTCTGTATGGGAAACATGACAGGTTTGTGACAAACCCACTGAACACTCCTCACAAACTCTGTGGGACTGGGTGCTCTCAAGTGCTGAACAAGCTGCAGCCTAAAACCTTGAATGTTTAATTCTGCATCCCTGCTTCATTCTGCTTACTTATGCTTTCCAAAACTCAGTGAAATCAACTGCAGTTTGAGGGATACTAAGACTAAACATGCTTTTTTTCAGAGTACAAGTTCTGGAGCTGTAAATGATTAATATTATTAATGGAAAAAATCTGTCATGTATAAACAATATAAACAAACAGTAACAACCACTTAAATTTGTTAATCTGAGGATTTCTTTTCTCTGATTCTCTTTCATAAACAAAATATTTTTTTCATCAGGCAGTACCCATTATGTTCATCCTTGGTGTAGTTACAAGGCAAAAAATGTGTATTATTGATGAAATAGATCATAATGGCTCATTCCAAGCCATTATCATTTATCATTTAAATATGTATTCAATGAGCTTTAATCTGCAAATTTGTCACGATTGGGAGCCATTACGATTTAACAGATTCATTGTGTTTGCTTTATTCTTCTCTTAATACGATGCACGGTGTGTGTTCTGTAGACTACACATAAGTAATTTCACCTATCAGAATGGACTTTTAAAAAGCTTAGTACAGATGAACAACAGCTGTTTATTAAAGCCTTCGGTCTTTAAAAACACAACAATGCTGAAACACCATATTGTTATACTAATAAACGAGTCTTGCAAAGTCTTCATAACCAGGTATATGGCTCCTCCTTCTGAAAAGTCTCAATCTCCCTTTACTTCTAAGAACAGCACCATGACCAGTAATATCTGAGACTTCAACTATATAAATTTTCTCCAATCCCCTAAATAGGTACTTTTTCTACTGGTTGAGACAAAGCAAACAAAATCAATGAATGCTCCCCCACTGGTATTAATCAGTCTGAGCTGTGTACCATGTATTACCAAGGATCCAACCAATATTAATCCTTGTGTAGTTTTTTTAATTCATGGGAATCAATAACAAGAAGAATAGTATGTAACACTGACTAAAGCAAAATAGCATAGAAAGTTCTGTATTTTGGAGAAGGAAGGTGGTGTTGGATTTTTAGCTCAGTGTTTGCATAGCTGCACTATTTTCAAAACTGCAAGAAATGTCAGCAATTGGCAATACATGAGCTTTTACTCGTTTTTGGCTATGGCAGATTAATTCCATATCCAGTTTGTATATAATTCACTTAACAACTTTTCTTACTCAAGTTTTGCAATTTCCTGAATAAAATCCCTCTGAGAGTGAGCTGCACACCATCTGAACAAACTCCCCTTGTAGTCATCAGGAACACTGCTGTTTGCTTTGAAAGAAGACATGATGGGTAAATGCAGAAAAGCTTATCGACCCAGAATTCAGATCATCCTCTGGTTGTGGTCTCCCTTTCCTTCTTGACATTATCCATAAACACTGTGTGGCTCCTCAGCCACACATGAGGCAAGATACCAACAGGAGATCAGAACTATTCATACCATAGCATGATTTACCTCATGCCTTTTCTATTTTGAGCAGGCTGCTGTGAACAGGTTTGGGGTAGGGACATGGACGCAAGTGATATGCACGATTGACAGCTGTGCCAAGATTAGTTGGAAACTGTGGCCTCTGAAATGGCTGTAAGACATTGTGCTCCTCCTGGGGAAGCAGCCTACAGCCTTGCTGCAGTGTGGCTGCCCTGGAGCAGCTGAAAGCTCACCAGGCCACTGCAGGGCTTGGGAGCAAGGAGGCTCTATGTGCCCTGGGAGGTGGGCTCCAACCACCCCTCAGGCCATGCCTGCAGGCTGCTGAAAGTAATGACACTGCTGAAGGCTTTTCTCATTATACATCACAATAATGTAATTTCACAAAAAGCAAGCAGAAAGGTATAGTAGGACGGCATGACACTGCTGCACTGCCCATGTGAGGTGCACGTGGGCACTTTGATGCCACCCTTCAGCATTGTTTGCCCCATGTTCAAATATTAATGAATTAATCATGGGTTTTCCGAGGACGGCTGACTTTTGCCTTAAACACAAATATTTCCAAGCATTAAAAGATATGTATCTAAAAATAAAAAAAGGAATCATCTATTGGGCTTAACACAAAATAATCTCACATAAAAGGAAGTATTTTTTAACAACACATATCTGCTTTATGGCACTGGTCTCTTAACTTTGTGCCTATGAGTTAAGGAAACAGCCCCTTAGTGGATTACTTTTCATAGTTTGCTCAGTAATGTGTTTACAAAGCCGTTGTTACAACTAGATGCTTATATACTTTGATATACAGCATGCACTACAACGGTACATCTTCAGAGATTTCATGCTTATTTAAAAACCTATTTAAATGTTTCTTTACCTTCCCTCCCAGCAAAACACAAGTTTATTGCCAGATACTCCAGGGCTCCATAGTCCAGTCTGACAGTAATTAAGGCAGAATTAGCGGTGCTTTGCAGGAAATGGTAACAATGGCAAGTGTACAACAGGATGGGCCAAATTAATCTCTGACAGCGACTCCTCTGAAATAACTAACTTAGTCTAGGAATTAATTTGACAATTGAAATTTCAAATAATGGCCTCTATTTTTAACTGTCTGACATTACTGAAGCACATAACTCAGACCCGGAGAAATGTTAAGTGGATTTTGTTTTCCTTTGTTAGAAAACCACTCATCTACTCACCCACTTTCTCCCATGTATCAAGTCAACAATCTACTCCAGAAATTAGTGTTTTGTTAAGATGATACAGTGCATTATTTCAACACAACCTGCACCTGCTTAATGCTTACTTGCCCCTGACAATGGACAGTATTAGTGATAAACATTATCTCTAAACCATGTAGTGAATGATACAAAACAAATCACCGCAAAATCTGTGTTTATGAACATCTGAAATATTTCCTCTGATCCTATAATTATATAATACACCAATATGTAACAAATCCAATACTTTGGCAGTACAATCTAAAGAAAACTAAAGGAAGTAATTTTTTGTGCATGCCTTCTACTTGAACTCAGACTCCAAACATGGTCTTAGGATTTTGCAGTAAGTTTGGACACTAAGCTTTGACAAAACTCTCTCTTCCAAAAATTTAATGCCATCTACCTACAGTTGTTAAACTTTCATCTAGCTATATATAGTACCTACAATCCAATCTGATTCTGCAGCAGTTATCTAACTGTACAGAGCATCTAATCCAATTCAACATTATCTATTTGTCCATTAAGAAGCCTCCTTTATCTGATATTTAAAATCTACACATTGTTATGATTTATTTATTTATTTATTTTTGTGAAGAAGACAGCAATATCTACAGGGACTTTAGAAAGGAGGGCTAGTGGCTGCTAGGAGGCAGCATCCCCCTGTGTGATGTGGGGGTCGTTGTGGTCCTTCCTCACCTTGGGAAGGGGAGCAGGGCCCTCAGGGCATCCTTAGGACCCTTGGGTCTTTAGGGAAAGCCACAGGTTAACATGAGATGGTGTTGCAACCTGATTTTCAAGGTTATTTGATTTTGGGATGAGGGAGATTCCTGGATAAAGTGGAAAAGAGCAGGAAAGCCTTTATGTGACCCTCAGCCTTCTCCCTTCAGGTTACAACTGCATTCTGCTCTCCATGGGAAGAAACCAACCTCCTTCCCGCAGTGAAGGACTTGCACTATTATCTCCCTCTGACTGTTGCATTGATTAGATTGGAAAATGAGTAACTTTTATCACACTTAATCTGAAATAGCACTATCTAGCTAATGTTTATCCCTTTAGATCTACAAAACAGATAATTGCATGGATCCTGGGAGTCAGACTCAACACTGTGATGTCTCTTTTGATCCCTGGTGTCAGGTTAAAGGAGAAAAAAATAGAAAGTTAACCTGTGATTTAACACTGACCACTGTCTGGCTCCTGCTACCAGTCTGGTCTGGGTGGTTTAGATCTTTGCAAGTGCATGTCTGGCTCCCTTCTCATCACGCAGGTTCGCTTGCTGCCACCTCTAATATCAGAGTCTGTGCTGGATTCTGTAGCATGTGCTTTACTTTGAATTGCAATGGATTTTTGCCTAAAAAAAATAATCAAGAAACAGTTTTCTGGTTTGGGGGCTTTTTTTTCATTTCTCTCTTATTTTTTTCAGGTACCGGGAAAGGCAGATTATTTCAATTAAGAGCCTGTCACGGACAATTGTAAGCAACCTTTCTTCAGTTCAGTGCAGCAGTTGCAGTTTTAAGTTTCTCCCTGCTTCTGTCAGGATCTAATTTTCAAGGCCCTGTTGCCATGGCAGCAAGTTGGAATTTTAATCCAGTACTAAAGGTCAAGACAGGTCACCAGTTTCAGTTCCTCTTCAATCTCCCCATAAAGAGCCACAAAAAGAAGCTGAGATAAAGGTCTGACCTAACAAAAAATTCCAGTCTAGCACACAGCTAGACTTGAAGCTGTATGATTTGTATAGGCTTTCAAATTTGTCTGGAACTATTGAAATTCATGCTAAATCAAACATGGGCAGCACTGATTCACATTCCTCTCTCTCTGCAGAAAAGCACGTATATGTCCTTAAAACACAGTTATGTGCATGTAACTTATCAGGGATACCCAAAAAGCAAATACTCCAGTAGCCTAACAGGTAAATAGCTGTGAAAGCAATCCCCTCATTACTGGAGATATTTACTACTTTTGCAGACTCAGATGAGCCTGACAGCTGCATTTAAGTCTTTCTTGTCAATATGAGGTAGATGAGTCAACATCTTTCTTTCAAAACCTGTAAAGATCTTCTTGTGAAGCATTTTGCTAAACACGACTTTCCAGTAAGGGACAATTTCCTGAAAGCTAAAATACCTTCAGATTTTGTTTACTATTTTTATCTTGAAGGATAAAAAGCTCCTGTGGAAATCAGGAAATAACTTTTTATTTGCCAATTTTCTAGGCCCCCTCCTGTGTTTTCCATAACATGGATTTTAATTAAACAATTGGTTTGCACCTACTGGAGTAAGGCTACAGACATCTCCCTCCTCCTCCTGGGCTACACCATTTTTTTGGGAAGCTGCGGGGTTACAGAATTAGGAAAGTCTCAAAATGTATTTTTCTGAGATGCATGCACACAAGTGAGGGAAGCTGCTCTTCCTGTAGGAATTTAGAACAGTAATTAGCCTGGCAGTGGGGAATATTTTCCTTTTTCACTGTTTGGGAGTATCTGTTTGTAAGGTAAAGCTATTCTGAATTTGTGGCTCCAAGGGCTATCCAAGACGGAAGATAATGCAGTGAGCGTGGCCTAGCCCCATGGGGTGTTGTGAGAACTTCATAAAAAATAAGCCCTCTGGCCACAAAATTGATAGGCTTTGGAGCCCTGCTGAGCCCTCAGCCCAAAGGATAATGGTAGCAATATAAGTTCCTCTGGATGGAGAGCGTAAAGCTGAGAAAAATGTAGTGGATTATTGGGGTTGTCAGAGGGATTCAGAGGAAAGATGCAAAGGATTAAGTTGTGATATTAGGAAAAGTGGCTGTTAGTCTTACCTAGGATATTTAGGACACAAATTGGGAGTTTCAAGCCCACTCTGGTATTATGAATGCCAAGCTTCCTGGCAAAATTCATTCTTCTTTCAAGCTTATCACCCATGTCCGATTATGACTATTTTGCAGCATGGTGCAGCTGAATCTGGGTGACAATTTTCTCAGTTTGTCTCAGGTTACCGAAGTCTACAAAGCCAGTACGATATGACAGTAAGAATGAAAGGAACTAGAGCAAAGAGCATCAGGAAGAAAAAGCCGGAGAGAGAAATGGCTTGGCTCTTAACCTGAAAATTACTGACAGGTCAGAGTTAAGACAAAAGGGAGCAGGGTGAGGTCCAAATTATGGTGGCCAGAAAGCCAAGCAAGAAGTTAGTTTATATGCATTTTATCAGCAAGTGTGCAGCTCACAAAACAAATGGATGAGAGAGGTACTGACTGTGGTGGATTCCTCTGCCCTATCCTGATTTACATTTTCAGATTTATCAAGTACATTTGTTTTTCAAAATGAATGCTTGAAGTTGCACTGAAGTTTGGAATTGATTCCATCCCACAGAAATGTAAATTGGGAGGTCAGTTTGAGACTGGCCTTAAGCCATGAAGGCACAACATATGCTGCTGCCTGTGGAAAAGCTCTTTAAATACAAGGAAACCTGTGGCAGATCTGCAGTCTAACCAGTTTCCAAAATGGGAACTGATACATAGCGGACAGGGAAATACATCCTGAATCCAAAGATGTTAATGTGTCTTGTTTACCTGTCTCTATTAATACTGACACTTCAATGGTCACAGTTCAGTGGTTACGTATATTTGGCGGTGATGCAGCAGTGCATCCTACCTGAGAACAAAGTATTTCAACTGCTACTTGTTAGTTAGGGCAAATAAATGTTGAATTTTTAATGGGGGGTTATACAGCATCAGAGGAAATTAAAATGGTTCAGTGCTTACTTGAGTTGCAATGAGCAATGCTGGCAAGAATGCAGTTGGTTAACTTGTTTCAGGCATTTTTAAAGGCACTAATTATTTAAGTCTCTGATAGTCAAGAAAAATTATTCAACATTGATCAGCAAAATATAAGAGAATTAATTTAGTTCTGTTCCCACAATCTTTTAAACTGATTTATAAACATGTCAGGAGAAAGAGATCATGGAAAATAATATATTAGGAAATAACTTTATTTTGACAGGGAGGTTAAACTGTAAGTGAGCCAGCTGAATAATGAAAACAAAAGTCTAATTTAGAAATTATTTTGAATAATGGGCTTATCTGCAAGGATACAGGGCTTTTAATTACGACATTGGATTTTAACATATTTCACAGGAGCTGAAATATTTTGCAAGACTGCTTCTATAGGCAACTGTCCATAGCAAATACTTGTATGTTTTATTCCCAATTACTTAATACTTTGCTCAAAAGGAAAAGCCTGTGGCAGTGAGGAACAATATGATACAGTCTTGACTATCACTGCTCCAAACCCAAGAACTTATGAGGCAAAAGGATGCAAAGCAAACTTCTAACAAACAAAACAGTAAATATGAAAGATGAATGACATTTTACCAAAACAGACCCTTCTATTTTCATTTGCTGTTTGTCCCTTTAATATGGTGCACTGGAGCTCCCTAAAGATTAATGGAGTTCCAATTACATGCCACTGTTGTTTCACTTATCATAATTTGTACATGGCAGTGCAAGTCCCTTGTATTCATGACTTTCCCAGTATACCCAGAGGGAATATCTTTGCAACTTCCTACTTCTAACAAACAGGCAGTACTTAGTCTAATGATTAAAGCTTGCCACACTCGCTAAGTGAAAATTAACGTATGCTATAAAAGAAAGCAGGCTATCAACACTGTGGGATCAATTGACACTTATGCTTTAATATGATCGATTAAAAACTGTAATTAGAAATGCTAGTATTTCAGCTTCTTCAGTGTATGACACCTCAGCTAGATTGTGACTAGAACTCAAATATAGAGTTGGATACATAAATAGAAACATTCTTTCTATTCCAGTTGGAGATGAATTTTACATTTTTGGTTCATGTGATTGAACTGGAAATGACACATCAACATTGAATGAATCCCACTTTTTTAAAAACTGATTCCTTTCAAGGTTAAGAATTCATCAGTGCTTCTTGATTTCAACATTCTGAATAACAACATTACTTGTTGTCACATTATCCAATATACAATCCTTGGTGTAAAATCCTCTTGATGTCTGATTACTCTTCATAAGGACCTCATGCTGATTCATTTCAAACTGTGAATTACCTTTAATTCATAGCTTGAACATGTTGCCAAATTTTGTTTTCCATGCTCCCAGGTGGCTGTCCCTGACACAGTGGAGAACTTCCAAAAAGCCATTAGGTACTTACGAAAAGTAGTTAGATGTCAAGAAGCACATTTCCATTTTCAAACAGGCTTCCATCACGTATTATGATAATCTTTGGGATTAGGAAAGTACTGGTATTTACTGAAATTTTTTTAGAACTGTGAAGTGAAATCTTGGCCCAACTGAAACCAGTGGTGAGCCCCTTTGAAAAATCTTTGCTGAAATATCACATTTAAAAGTTTCAGCTGCCTGGGGGTTTTTTTGAGCCCACTATATTTAGCTGTTCTCTGGCCCCCACACAGGTTGTGTATCATTATGTATGACAGATAACAAAAACTTATAAAGATAAAATAAATTGGTTTTTTCTGTTCCATAAAAATTTGCTGCTCTAAGTTTTTAATGGTTTCCGGTAGCTCACTGAGCCCATGAGAAAGGCCTTTTAATACTGTATTAATACAGTAAGTATAGGAAGTACTTTTATGATAGGGGAAGAATACCATTATGATTACATTCTTCTTTTTAGCTTGGCTTTTATGGAAACTACCCAAGACTACTCTGCAGTATGATTATGAAACACAGGATGTGCTTGATTAAAAAGGTTCTGGGTAGTTTCCAACTGGACAGAGGCCAAATGCTAACAACCAAAACAGAACAAAAGGATTGGATGTTTGAGGATGACATACTTGCAGTGGTAATTATGTAACAGAAACCTAAGTGGGGAGCTGAGTTTGTACCCTCAAATTCATGGAAATTGACAGAAAATCCTTCTCAGTGCAATTGGTTGCACCTTATCTGTTCCTCCTTACTATGCTTCATAATAAACTAATCATAGGAGACTAGCTGAAAACTGACTGTGCAATACCCAGTAGAGATTTACAGTGAATTTGAAATTAAAAAAAAGGGAAGCCAAGTACCATAGTTTTACATGGCCTGATTTCAGCTATAAAAAGACACCATGATACACAGACACGTGTGCACATCAGTGTTCAAAATTTAATTTTCAAGATTTTTGAGTAGAAATTAGGTCCTGTGGTTAGTTATATGTACACATACTCACGTACAACATAGGTGCAAAATTAGACGCAGTCCCAACTACTCTACATTCTATTTTACCTGCTGCAAAGCATTGGGGATTGGGTTTCTCCAGCATGTGGATGTAATAAAGTACATTGAAATAGTTAAAAGGATGAAACTTGTATTTCAGAAAGCTTTACTTAGACAAGAAGTCATGCACCTTGCATACCCCTACAAAAGCAAGACGCTGGTCAATTAATCTACCTTGCAATGTGTTGCCTCCATTCTTCCCCCTAGAAACATGCACCTGAAAACTTATCTTGCAAAGATAATACATCTCTTTGGTCTGATCTTCCATGATATCAATGTTTCTACATCTGAATTCTGTAACATACAGCCAGCTTGGCTGCTGGAGCAGAATATAGCATGATGAAGGTAAAGTATCTTTGTTCTGCACGCATCACTCAACTAGTCATGCTATATCTCAGTGATATGGTGAATGCAAGCACATTACTACCAATTCCTATGGATTTCTAACAAAGCCAATGGAATCTGTAAGACCGTTACTAGGACCAATGTAAATGGAAAATATAACTGAAGTTTCACTTGAATTGCATGTAAACTTAAAAAAAGTTGGGGAATATCTAGAAACATGGCCAGGTTAAAAGGTCTCTAACAAAGCATACAGGTGGACAAACCCAAATTCAGTCAGATTTGATCAAACTGAAATACAGGTAACAGATCTCATTGACAAAATATGTAAGGAACTGGTGGGGGGATACAGTTTTGAAGTCAGTAAGATCATGCTGTGTGGTTGAAAATGTAGCAACAAATATTACTGGGGATAAATTGGACTGTAATTTCACTCACATACTCCAATATCCCAGAAACTGATGAATGTCAGAAAGATTAAATCCTTAACACAACTGCAATCTGATAAATACTGTTATTAACATACACAATGACTGCAGGAGCTGTCAATTTATCAGGGCTTATTTGGATTGCATGATGCAGTTCTACTTGATACCGTTACATCTTTCTGCCCCACTCTCTGCTTTAATTTCATTATGTCCTCAAGTACTGTAATTCCCAGTGAAAGTGGTGGTAACTGCACACGTAGATCTAAAGAAACAAATTGGTCTCGTAATACCAAGTCTCACAGTGGACTGCCTTCTAACCTCCCAAAGCCCTATGGAAATTCTTAGAAGCTGCCTTAACAATTTTTCTGTGGTAAAAGAGAAAAAGTGATAGTAATGGGTTAGCTGATCTTCATTTGGAAGCTAAAAATAAAAGTAGCTTTATTGCAGCTCTGATCTCTCATGTGTAAAATCTATCACCTACCATAAGAAGGCAGTTCATTGCAGCAGAAATCTGATTGATAGTACTGGAACTTTAGATCAAGCAGCAGAACAGAGAGCAACTGGTTCATAAAATGTACTCAATGTCTTTGGGTTTTATACCAGGCTTCCTATAGAGAGCTTTGGTCCCATTAAAAGCACTATATACCACTGAGCTCTGAAGCACTGTTCTTTTGAAATTCAGCTTATAACAATAAACTATGATTGACAAGTCTATTACTGTTGGTTACAAACTATTGAAATATTGTATTTTATGGTATACTCACTAAAATATTTTTCACTGTGGAATCCAAATACACTTGCTTTAGGAGAAAAATCATTTTAAGAAGTAATAATATTTTCTAACAATTTTTTTTTTTTTTTGCTATGGGATGTGCTTGACGTTAGGTTTGGATCACTTAGATGTTCTGAAACATGAATGCACCATTCTGTTACCAAGAACAGTGGGTAGAGTTGGCTAGATTCTTTAAAAAAACCAAGCCATTACCGGAAATCAAAGAGCAAACGGCAAAACCTGATTTGTTACTCTTTCATAAATAAATGCTATTAATACAAATCAATGTGTTTTGTTGGGAGTGTATTTCAGATGGACGGCATGAAAGAATTACTAAACGCACTTGAGGGACCTTGAACGCTGAAACAAGCTTCACAGAAGAGATAAGAACTGCTTGAAACCAGATGTTTGTTGGCAGGAGAAGCAGAGTACATGACAATAGGATGATCTAAGAATGTGTGATAGGGACCATGGACAGGAGCTAGTAGCCAACTGTATAGTTAACTTGTGCGTGTGAACATGTTATGATAACCAATCATAGTAAAGCTAGAAGCGCGTGTATAACCATTCAGACTATATAAGAAAGCTTGTAAGCAGAATAAAGCGGCTCAACTAGGATCATATTGATATGTCGTTAAATCCATTATTTCACTCCTGCAGTGTTTATCATTAGCATTCCTATCCAATTCTCACTCAATCTGAAGAAGAATCCATTTCATTTTAAAATTGAGTTAGTTGTTCGACCATGATTTTTTTGTAAAGCTTTGCTCAACAAACTTTATTTGAATGAGTACTTCCATGACTTGAGTTTATGAGTAACTAACTGGACCTTCAGAGACCGGTGAGTACGTCAATGGATTCAGCACCCACATCTAGTCTAGTCCTGTATCTTGTACATGGTCACAGACAAATCACTGAACTCCAACAAGTCCTTTCCTGTACACAGACTTGCACTAAGAATCAATATATTTAAATTCATTTTGAAAACATATGTAGGTATCTCCATGATGATTTTTTTCCCCTATAGGGATTTACTTAAAATTGTGTCCTTAGTAGATTAGAGGGGAACGACTAGAATAATTTTGAAGTAACTTTAAATGAACATATTGTATTTACACAAACGTGAGTTAAGCTAGTGCAGTTCTAAATTCAGTAGTTTAAAAAACTTGAACACTGAAAAAAATAGCAGCTGTGAACTGAAACCAGACCCACAAATTTTCGTAAGTATAAAACCAACAACCTACTTTGAAAAGTTATTATTTAATTCCTGTTTGTAAATTAGTTGGAAATCCTGGAGTAAAAGCAAAAAACCAGCTCAGTCTCAACTCACTCCTACATTATTGCAGCCATACACCAGAGAAGCACCAAAGAAAAATGGTTTAACACAATGGAGAATTAGCTCTTCTACAATTTTAAACTGTCATATTTATAGATCATCTGTGTTTTTCAGCTGTTTTGAAGTGTATGAAAATCAAGACCAGCTTTTCAACACCAGCTAGTAGAATCATTCCGTATGATGTGTTTTACTCTCTCTCACTGTATGAATGTTAAAATTCCTGCATCATCTGTTCATTGGGTTGCATTTTCTACTGTAAGAGGCTTAGCATCTGATGAGAGAAGCATAAAAGTGATTTAATTTTGGCAAGCTGTACAACTAAAATCAGCATTATTTCTGCTTAATAAACTCATCTTTCACACATACCTCTCTTAGCTAATGCTTAAAAAGAAGAAACAGTAATAAGCACTGAAAACATAAAACTGGTTTATGGCTAATTTTTAAGGACTACTGAGAAGACCTGAACACCAGGACAAGATTATGAGCAGCGCTACATTTTTGTTACCTTTGGAGAAATAAACTCATTCTTTATGATAAATTTAAAATGAGATTTAAAGCTGGAAATAATAATACTTACGACTTTTGTGGCACTGACTTAGTTGCAACTTTCCCTGCTGGATCACTCCACTCTGCAAACAAAGGAAACACATTTTCAAATGTCAAAAGATTACTGTAGAATTAAAATGCACCCAAAGCTGTCAGCCCATCTAATTATACTTGGTTTCACAACATGCCACAATGCATAACATGCAATAAAAAATGGAACTGATCTGCTTTAGCACCATAGAAATTAATTTTTTAGCCTTTGTTTTAATGATGTTAAGCAGGGGAAAAAAAAATAAAAACCAAACCCTGACTTTTAGGACTAGGATGATAAGGACCTACTTTGTACATTGTATCCTGAGGTCAGATGTTGGGAGTCCTACAAAGAAGAACATACAAAATGTCAGCATTAGTTAAATAAGATGAAGAAGGTAAGATATATCTTGGCTTGCTAGATTAAGGGCACTAGCATTACACAAACAGGGAAGGAGATGGTATAGGGAAGGGATCATGTGATTGTTAAGACAGCAGCAGTGACATTATTTTAAAAAACCATTAACTGTGGAGACAGGGCACCACTGAGGGACCCCTTCACATTTCAGGCAAGAGCTTGTCCTCAGATGCTGTAAATCTACATACCCCCTTTACGGAGACACTGCATAGATTAATACCCGCAGTGGTCCTAGTCTTTTCCAGCCTGGCAATGGATGTACAGTTTAGACTGCACCATGAATGCAACTATCCACTAAATTCAGCTCCAGTGCCTGCCTTTCTTTGATCTCACTGCTTGGAAATACAGTAACCTTTTATTGATAGTCATTGTTTTTATTTGGACTGTGACACACAGGTTTTGATAAAGACACAGGAAGCAGATCTTCACCTAATGGAAACTGGTCCAAACCCAGTGAAATCAATGGAAATACAACAACGTTAAACGAGCAAAGAATCTGGCTTGTAAAACTGAGCACGCTAATGCTGGGATTTTTGTTGGCTCACAATAACTAAGCTGCTTCCTTAATGTCACTGTGTTTTCTTGCCCAGTTTTTCTCTAGGCTTTATAGTCCACAGTGATTGTAATCAGCTTTCCTTCCAAGCAGAGTTTGATCATTTGAAATTAAGGTGTTATTTACAACCTCATCTTACAGCCAGGCACTACTTTGCTGGAAGTGTTAGTTCTGTAGGATGTTAAAGTCATTAAAACCCTCACTGTACTTCCTCTTAGGGCACTATTAGTTCCTAATATTATACCTTGCTGTCAGTCAGTCCCTTGTGAAGTAAATCATGCCCTCAGAGTAAACATGGCACTTTAAATTTGAATGTCAAAGGGATAAATTGTTCTGATAAGTTCCGCCTTTTATTATCACACTTTTTTATATACATTTCTCATGAGGATACTTTTTTTTTAATAGTTAAATTGAGAACTTCTAATAGTGCCCATTTCTGGTTTATATGGCTGCGCAATCTAGCCACGTTATGTCTAAGATCTGTAATTTGGCTAGCTATAGTTGATTTAATGTGGTGTTCTGAAGAGACATTTCAGTTGTATTTTTTAAAGTAAAACTAGCAAACTTGGAAACATTTATGTGCTTGCCTATTTCCTGAAATGCTAGCTCAAAAAAAAAATTTAAAAAAAAATCTGATTTATATTTTGTATTGAAGTGATATGGTCAAGAATTTTAGGATCAACATTTAACGTGTCCAGAAATTAACTTTGATATGGATCTTAAAAGTTCAAAGCAAACTTAATAGAAACAGAAAAGCAAAACAAAATTTTAGCTTCTCTGAGCCTATGCCTATACTGCTGCCAATGGAGATATTGGCAGTCTGCAGGACTTAGATCAATCTCTGTAGAGAGACTCCAGGTCAGACTCCACTTTCACCTAAATGGGTTCAACTGACTTTAACTCAATTTGCAATGAGGATATACTGTTGTATGGTTATGACTTCTGATGCTTAACGCTGCAGCAGTTAACTGCAGTGACAATAGCAGTGCTAGAGCAGTAACAATCACATTCCATTAAAATAAGGCATTCTGGGCATTGGCTTTGTTTTTTTTAAGGAACCACAGATACTGCTAATTTCATATGATTTCCAGTGAAGTATGGCAGCTGCATTTAAGACAAGGAAATATCTGCCAAACAGATAAAATCAGTAAGAAGAAAATCACATTCCAGCTTCTAAACCAGGATATGATTGTTTGAACCATAATGTCAAGCAGTACCAGTTTTATAAGCTATTTTCCAAGGTCCTGCCTTTAGAAAAAAACTTTTATGTAGCTCCATGTCAGACTTGTGTAGATTTCCTGCCCTGAGAAAGTTCTCCCCTTCTCCAAACATCATCAGCTCACAGTTGTGCAGGTCCCAGCAAAAGATGCCTGCAGCAATAATTGTCCTGGGTAAGAGCTTTATCTCCAACAGTGCTACCAGAATCATAGCTAGAAGGCAACAGAATTTGGGCTAAAGGCATGTTCAAATTGTACAACTTAATGATTCACTGCATGTTAGGTGAACTGCAGGTAGTCTCCAGGCATGTGCTTTTGACATGGCAAATGCTGAGTGCATCCTTTTAACAAGGCCAATACTGAGGATCGCATTGCGCAGTTTTGTGTGCCCTTGAAGTATACACAGACAGGTGCCATAGCACTGTTCACATACAGAAACATCTTAAGTCACCGTAATTTGACCATGCAGCCTAAACCTCATCATGCAATCAATCACTAAGTAGGAACACACGACCATTTCAGCCATTGCACTGCACAAATAATACTGGAAGAAAACCAAACAAATACAATATATTTCCAGTACTTAAAGGGGGCCTACAAGAAAGCTGGAGAGGGACTTTTTACAAGGGCAAGTAGTGATAGGACAAAGGGTAACAGCTTTAAACTGAAAGAAGGTAGATTTAGATTAGATGTAAGGAAATTCTTCCCTGTGAGGCTGGTGAGGCACTGGAACAGGCTGCCCAGAGAAGCTGTGGATGCCCCATCCCTGGCAGTATTCAAGGCCAGGTTGGGTGGGGCTTTCAGCAAGCTGGTCTGGTGGAAGGTGTCCCTGCCCATGGCAGGGGGGTTGGAACTATAGGATCTTTAAAGTCCCTTCCAGCCCAAACCATTCTATGATTCTATGATATTTGTACTTGAAGTAGAAAGTCTCTTATAACAACAGAGATAAATTTCACTTTGCCTCCACTGGAATTTCTGCAGCTTTAAATAAGCAGTCCTACTAGTAACAACAGTCTGATTGGGAATTTCCAACTAAAAATAGTCTTAGAAATTTTTGAAAATGGAACCAATTAAAAAAATATACTTTCCAGTGAAGAACACCCAACAGAACAGAATGTTAATCAGGTCACTGGTAATAGCCTACTTGTACCTTGCTTGGGATAGAAAACTTGGTCTGCTCAGCCTTGCCAGGAGTGTGAATAGCAGTAAGAGGAGGAGGCCAGGAATGTGTCATCTCCTAGGGAAGAAAATAGACATGTTTTTGAAAACAAATTCATGTACATAAAGAAGAGAGGAAAAAATGATCATGTATTCTCCACTGAGCCTGGAGATTTAAGTGCTTAAAGAAGCATTACCATCCATCCTTATGTGGTGGATGAACACCTTAACTACCTAACAGGCAGCACTTCTTGGGAACAAGGGTGAGGACAGGTTTTACTCTTGAAAATATTGATGGTCTGTGACTTCATCACATGGCAGCTGCCTCCACCTCTGTGGTCAAACTGTATAAATGAAACCACCACAGGTATAGAACAGAGTTTTACATGCCAAGCCCAAGCAGGAAATGGATCCCTCTGGTATTGCACTGGATGCAGCCCTATAGAGAATTGCATGGTGGCAAAATGTAGCCCTATTCAAGATTGCTTAGTGGCAAAATAAACCAGAGGCAGGTCTAGAAAAAGGTAGAGTGGGCTTGCAGCATGAGTGCCTGGTGTAGAGAAGAGCAGGGACAGTGTTCTATGCACCAAAGCAAATTCTCATAGCACTGGCCATAGGCACTTACTGTGGTATGCAATGTCACAGCATCAGAGCACTATCGCATTTTGAAATGCGGGACTGAGATATGAGGTGATTTGCACAGGGTTACATAGAAAGCCCATACTTAACTAGGAAATCCAAGTCTCTGGTGAAGACCTGCCTACCAGACCACCTAAGCAACATGCCTGTCTTCTGTATCAGTGTGTTAATTCATCATTTGTACACACATGTTCCAACTGTCTTCAAAGAAATTTCCTGGGTGCTCACACCTGTGAAATACAAGCAGAAAACACAGTGCACACCTTGCTTTTTCACACTGAGGCCTAGAACCACTGCCCCACCGAGCTCGGTGGGAGCAGACTGGGGCTATGTTCAGAGTAGGGGAAAATATCAGTAAAATAAAGAAACTGCAAAAGTGTTGTTTTAGGCAGAGCTTGCAAATGCCCTTCTAATAAGTGTGTTTTATGGTTGATGCTGCTCCATTCTCTCTTATCTTTGTTTTTAATTTAATAAATATTCACAGAGGCAGTAATACTTGTCTCTGGCAATCTGTTATATCTTTGTCTTCGTTGTTTTTCTTTGCCTACAAAGCTCAGGAAGGATTCTTTCTTGAGACAAGGGAGACAAAGAGCAAAAGAGGGTATGATGTAGGAAATTTTGCATGCAATGGCCATAATCTTGACTGCAGTAAACTAAACTTCCCAGTTGCTATTTTACACTGGTCAAGCCCAGGGCCAGTCACAACAAAGCTTATGAACACACAAATTTCTGTAGGTAACACGACAACCATTGGATATGCTCCACAAGTAAAAATATAACATAACTAAGAAAATATAACTTGTCAAAAGGGCCATGTGGTGGGTGCATTTGGTCTAAAGACATAGCCTGGGTGGCTACAGCTGGATGCTTATGTATAATTCACTGAAGATACAGCCAGCAAGTTTCAGGTCTCCAGCTGTCCCTCACAAATCATGTGTCATACAGGAGGTTAGGAGAGAGAAAAGAAAACAATGCACCATGGTGTTCAGTCAATGGGACAGGTGGACATGTAAACTTCCCCCAAGCTCCTGTTAGATGCTAGTATTTTACTGAAGCCTATCAAATTTCCACCCTTAGCAATGCTGCTACTGCAGCAAGGTCTGGCTGAGCCCCTCAAGGGACAAAGCCCAGGTATGACCACTACAGAGAGAAAAGCCCTCACTCAGTCCTGGCAGAGGCAGGAGGGCAGGGCTGGTCGGCAGCTCGGCCTCACTGGGCTCTGCCGCTCTGTTTCCAGCAGCGCAGCGCACCATGGACACACTTGCGGCTTATCTAAAGGGCCTCATAGGTACAGACAGTGCAGCCTGGGGCCAGGCTTTGCCAGTTCCTTGTGCAAATGACCCAGGGACAGAGGAGGGTGCAGATGTCTCTGCACTCCTGAATGAGCTTTTGGGTTTCTGCCTGTGGAGTTCTGGGCCTGTTTTCACTGCACAAAGCACAAACAGTGGCAATGAGGAGAAAAGAGGCAGCTAGTGAACAGCTTATCCCTCCCAGTGGGTGAGTCTGCAGCAGCTCAGTGCAATGACGAGAAGTACACTATTATATTGTATTGATTGTTTGACCTCTGCACAGAGGAAGTCAGAAAAAGACTTAAGCATCCGGTTAACTTTTCTGTGAGATACAATATAATCCAAATGCTGCACGCCTCTGCCAAATCCTATGCCAAAGAGGATGCTTTGTGGCATATCTCTTCATAGCAAAATGATGAAACAGACACTATATCACATAAGTAAAAGAAGGACAGGCAGCCTCATTGAAGGCAGATACGAAGCATGTTCTAGAACTGCAATTATAGGCTTGACCTCAGTCTCCTCCTGCCCACACATAAAAGGCTGGACGTCCTAGGATTCGTGGGAAGGTGATGCCAGCAAATATTTCATAATATTCACTGTCAAAACGCATCTAGTGTCCACAGTGTACCAACTCGGCAAGCTGAAGTATAAGCAAATCTAGTCATCTCCCTGTTAGGGATACCTGAGCATAAACCAGCAGGAACAGGAAAATGAGTCTGCTATTATTTGAGGAAATTCAATTATAAGGTAAGAAATCCTGACTCCACTGAGGTCAGAGGCAAAAGTCAACTTCAGTGAGGTTAGGACTATCCAATCTATGTGTTTACAGAGTGATCTTGAGAGCATCAAAGTCTATTACAAGGGTACAAGCTAGCTACGTTGAAGAACTTCACTTCAATTATCACTGTAATAAAAATTACTGGATAGAAAATTCCAGATAGGACCACACATGCAAAACAACACAAGTGTTTAAAGCTCAGCGTATAAACAAGTACTGTGTGTGGCAGTCATAAGGAAGCATATAGTTGCTTAAAGAACCATACCTACATCTACCTTCAGATAGGTGCCACAGCACTGCTGACCAAAGAACCTTGAATGATAGTAGGGAAAGTTTTGAGTTTACTCATCTGAAAAAAGTCACTTCAAAATCTATGGGCAGCAACCCCACACTGACTACCACAGCTGCATATAATACTCACACAGAGCACTACTGAGCTACAGAATGACATGCAAAAATGGCACTGGGCTGTTTTCAGTGAAGGGTCAAAACCCCAGTCCCACATCCTGCAGAGATGTAACCATTTGCTTAACTCTCTCCTACTCTGTTCCTTAAGCACATGCACATTACTTCGGAGAATCAGAAGAACGGATGTCATTTGTTTAATCATCCACATGACTTCACCATTCTTTGCTATGCCCCAGTTTCTTTTGGAGGTCCCTCATCTCTAAGTACTTGCTAAGCTCTATTTTGTTGAACTTGTGAAATGTGATATATCTACTTTCTAATATGTTATGACTATAAAGAACCACACAGACATTGTATATGTTGTGTATGCATCCATCCATTAAGATGTATATATAAACATCTTGGTTTGTAAATACCTGGGAAAGTAGGCAGGGAATAGCATTTTTGTTTTTTTCTTTTTTTTTTTCCCAAGGAAAAGTTAAAAAACTTTAATCAATCCAAATTTGGAAGTATTCAGAAATTCCTGGAAGTAACAATAATAAAACCGAGCATATGAAATGCTTTAAAGAGGAATTTAATGGAAACAAACTAATCCCACAAAATTGAGTTAGGATTTATTTTCACATGGTTTGGACTTAAAATAATTCCAAAATCATGTTAACTGTTGGAGTGGGTAGATGACTGCTATGGAAGCATGCACATTTTATAGACCTGGAGATTAAATGAGAAAGCAAACCTGCACAGTTTGTTGGCTTAAAAGTCACTGTGGTCCTCTGATGTAGTAACATCAAGCAGCCTCCTTTCTGAAAATTATTTAAACATTGATTTAATTGACTCCATGTGCTTTATTTATTAGAGCTAGGCATGCTTGTCTCTTCAGCTACATCTGCTTTTTTCAACTATAAAAGCCCTCAGGTAAGTAACTAAGAAGGACACATGCAGATGCGATCTAATGAATCACCAAAAATACAAATATTCCAAGCAAACTTTTTAAGGGCTGCAGAGGTACAAGGCCAAATCACGATTTAAATGGAAGATGACAACTGGGGAAGGATTTAAGCTTGCAAGTTTCTAAGGAAAAGGTCAGAGTGAGAGAATTGAGTACAGGGGATACGGGGCAGATGGTAAAGAGCTTTACAAAATCAGTCCCTAAAATTAATAGCTGCCTTCAAGATTTATTTCCTTTCTCTGTATTTCATTTTTCCATCATTTCCTTCTTGTTCAAAAGAAAGTGTGCAGTGTTTTTAAATACAGATAAAAGCACTGAGCCAGGCTCTAAGAGGTCATTATAGAAAAAAGCAGCTAGACTGTGTACTCTGCGTTCCTACTGAGGCAGCTTCCCTTCCTACAGTGCACTCTAAACTGCTTACCCTGATCTAATTTGAAGTCTCCCAAGATATAGGGCTCATGCTACTTCCCTTAGGAGAACTGAGGGGAGACATGAGAACAGTCTTCAATTACAGAAAGAGCTGTTGCTAAAGGAGAGAATAATTTGTTCTCCAGTTTTATGGTGGATATGAACTTAAACTGCAGCCAGAAAGATTCCAGTTAGATGTAAGAAAAAGCTCTCCAATGGTAAAGACTGTGCAGCACTGAAACAGATTGCTCAGAGAGCTACACAGACTCCATCTTTGGAGGAGCACACTTAAGAACAGATTAGCACACATCAGTCAGGAATGGCTTAGGCAGAATCGACTCCTGCAATGGGACATGAATGTGTAGTAGATGATGAGATTTCTAAGACCCTTCCCAGCCCTTTTTCTTGTTCTGTAGTTTGATAGATCTCTGTTGGCCAAATGCTACCCTTACTGCCTCTCTTGTGGACAGTAGAACCACAAAAAGGCACAAGAAGAAAGCAACAATCCCGGTGTTTTTCTTCTGTGGCATTAGAGTCCACAAAGGCAGTTTCAGGACTGACACTTTGCCCACATCATTAGAGGGCAGCCAGAGGAGCAGGAGGAGCAGCCCTGCACACATTGCTAGCAATAAATGCAATTAGAGGCCACTGCTGCTAGAGACCTTATCTGTGGTATTCTCTCTGTCAACTGCCCTTCTCAGTCCTTTTAACTTTTAGCTAAATTCGTTACTTTAAACTTTCTCCAATTTTTGGTTACACAGTATGTTAAAGTTGCATTCAGAAAAAATTAATATAGGATGAATAGATGTTCTAAGGTTATTACAAACTTGATGTTACAGCTGGTGCTAAGCAACCTACTGCCTTGATGAAATAAAGATAACTAAGTGATTTACCATTTATTAAAGACTATTAATGATTTATTAATGTTTTATTAACTATTTATCAATGCATCCTTAATAAAAAGTGTGTCTTGGTTCACACTATCTTTCTGGTTTCTGCATTTATACAAACCTGCTAGAAAGCCAGTAAATGCATGAGGGGCGGCCACATTTTGCGTGTGTGATGCATACTGAATTAAAAAACATCTCAACCTGTTCCATCTTTGGGGGAAAGGCTAAGGAAAGAATTAATATATAGATATTTATACACGTACAAGCAAATGACACTAATATGGGGGGGGGGGTGTTCATTCATATTCCTTATGAAGGAATGGAAAATTCGCATGAGCAGTTGGGAATATCCTGACCAGTAATCTGGCCTGCTTTATACTGGGCCAAAGGCTTCCTGAGAAAGGGATTTTGGTACATTGTCAGTATTGACAAGGACATGACAGATAAATTCATGGATATGCATTTGATTGTCATGTTTCAGCACTTTAAAAAGTTCTCAGCATCAAAGGGATACCACATCTTTTTTCCTGTAAGGGAAAATAAAAGGCGACTTCAGTGATGACCTGATGGCCTTCAAGAGAAAGTCAGTTTTCCTGGTATGGATGTTAAGGCAGGAAACTTTTCACTCATGCAAATGTTTTAGCAAATTTATTACCAGTGGCTAGTGCCCAGTACATATTTTTGGAGGAACAATGTGGCGGCATCTTTAATGATGCCTTTGTCATACTAGAATTTATCTTGCTACTGTACCAAAACCTACTAGAAAGCCATTTGGAAATATAGTGCATATACCCATGAGTTTATTATTGAAAAGCTAGAGTTTATTCTACAAAAAGCAACTATTTCCCTGACCATAATCTGGGACACAGTGTTCACCTTGTGGGTTTTATGCATGACAACAAACAAATTCCCTTTGCCCAACTGGGGAATGGGATGCATTCTGTATCCTCCCATGGTAAATTAATATTCCTTTCCATATTAACATGAAGGGGCAAGGCAGACAAAAATGATATTCAGTGAAAATGAATATAGAAATTGCTTTAGAAGCCAATAGGGGTTGACTATAAACTTTACAACATACGTTTTCCTTTCCTACTTTGTTAACATTTGGAAATCCACAAAGAAAGTGATAGCAATATGGACTGTTTCTGTTGAGCTTCTCAATACACTCTGACTCCCATATACCTCACACTTTTCAATATATTTTCCTCATACTGTAGCTTTTATAACTAATAACACTCATATTCTTTGCTTAGAGCATTTAGAAAACAATAAAAAAAAATAGCAAATTACAATTGATGTACTTATTGCTCTAACCAATCTTCTGTAGGTGAAGAAGAACAATGCTCCATTACAGTGAGAAGGTATCTCAGCTCAAGAGGCTGTTTTAGGGGGAGAGTAATGAAGCTACACCACATGAACCTACCACCATATTTCCAATTTAACAAGGCCATCACAATTCTAAAAGTAACCACAGCCTGTATAACAGCATGTCTACACTGTCAAATGATTTAGCTCCCTGTTGGGTCCTGGGCCCCAGATGGTCCATGTTGTGCATATAATAGTTCATTCCCAAGGCTCCTCTGTTAAACAGGTTGGATACTTCTCTCCAAGGTGGATGAGGATAATTTTCTTTAGGGTTCACCTCAGGAAGATTATATGGTCAAAAACCGTCCTGAATGTGTCTCACACTGCCCAGGACAGTCTTGCAATTCAGTCTCAAGGAGCTTTTGTGCCCCCAAGCACCTTCTCACACTTTTTGGCATTTTCAGGAACATGCAGCACAACCCCCTAAGGGTCCTGCTGTAGAAACATCATTATGGTGAACTGCAACAAAACAAGAGATACGCAGCAGCTGTATCCCTGCTCTTGTCAGGCTTAGGTTATCTGTATCAGTAAAGTGCAGGAAGGACATCAGGGGCTCACAGAACATAATCAGTGAAGTAGTATCACACAGTGTAAAACATGAAACAGGACCTTACAGGAAGCACATGGGAGAGCTCTCTTGACAAATTTTATATGAGACAGAATTAAGAGTTCTGTGGAAAAGGGAAGCCTGAGAAATCATGAAGTCAAAGGTAGATGCAGCCTGCATGTATGATTGCCTCTCTGACCCATGCTATCTTTGTCTTAGACCATTCCCTAAGCATTCTAGTGAAAGTCCGAGAGATGCGCGAGAGCCAGTGTTGTCTCTGTGACAGGCCATGAGCCTTCAGAGAGTCCGAAGACAGGCATGTACTGAACAGGAAGGATGACACTGAGGTAACTCCACTTCCCATCCGAGAGAGGCGGGAGTCCTCTTCTCTATTTGCAGAGTATGTGGGGTTTGTTAAGATTATGCCATAATGGCTGCACGCAAGGAGAGCATGATCAAAGCTTTGAAGTTTTGCCAAGCACATGTGAGATGCTGGGCTGTGTGAGGTATTTCTATTTCCATATAACTGTTCTTTTGGACAGATCTATTGATGGGTCAGGAACATGGAACAGCCAGAATGGGTCAAACTCGAGGTCCCACTTATCTGGGGTGCTGGCGGACAGTGGTCGGTGCTGTGTCTTTTACAGAGCACTTTGAGAACACCAGAGCAATGATGAGGGTTAACTCCTGATCCTCCATTCTTATCAACACCAGCTAACACCAGTTTGGGAGTCCTAAAAGTTAATGATACTTAATGATACGCCCATAAATATTCAGGCACTTGCAGTCGTGTACTAAACCCCCTTCCAGAAAGCTAGGCATCCTTCATCTGTCACTCTCAGTAACTAAACTAATGACTTTGTTGCCCAATACACAGTACCAGAGTCTTGCTGTGGACAGTATGGCCAATGCAGTACCTCCTGTTCTTGGCAGCTTCTCATCCCCACAGAGATGCACAGCCATATCCCATTGATTTTATTTATTCAAAATGATACTTGCTGGTAACCATCTCCAGGGATGGCACATCTAATTTTCATGAGGGCCCCAAGAGATAGGAAGTATGCATTGAACTGTTAAATACAACATAACATCCTGGCAGTACAACAGTATAATATAAACAAAGGCTACAATAAGTAATAAAAAGCTAATTCTTTCAAAAGTTACTAATACCAACATATAATTTCATCTCTGCAATTTAAAAAACATTGGCAACATTTCTCCAAGTAAATAAGCAACTGTGTTTTGAAACTATTCACTGCTGGCACTTGTTTAAGGGAATCTGGTAATTTGTTCCATCCATCCTGAGCTTCACAAGCAAAAGAGCATGTCTTGAATTGCCTGTTTTCTTCTCTGAAACTTAGGGTTCACACCAAGAGGAGAGGAGATTTATAATTTACAGTTACAAAACAAGACTGCACCTACCCTGAGGCACTCCACTGTGCACATTCATACAATACATCACACCACCTCCTTTACATTGCCAGATGTAATCAATTCATGGTTTTTTTTTATACAAAATACAACAGTGAGTTATGTAGTCACATGACAAGACCTTATCTATGTAATTTATTACAAAATGCATTTAATTTCTGGAGCCACTTATGCCAACATTGTGAAAAAATAAAACCTCCAAATTCAGTATCAGGCAAAATTAAATTACTAAACTACAAGACTTTGTGTTCTGTAGGCTTAGCACAGAAACTGTTCAAGTTTTACATTGTACATTAAGTTTTAGACCCACGTAACCAGCTTAATACCTACAACCTGACAATATGATGAAACTGAGTCTAAAAATCATTAGGAATTTGAAAATATCAACTTGTGCCAGAAAACACCACCTTTAGTCTTAAAACTGGAGCATCAATTTTCTGAAATAGCACATAGGGGGAAATTAAGAAACCAGGTTAGGCAACTTATTTGGGTTTACAGCTGAATTCTTTTGCATAAGCCATAATTTACTTTCATTAAAACTGGACTCCAAGTTTTTACTTATCAAACAAAGAAATGAAGCTACCACACACTGCTGTACAATACACACTGAATTTTTTTATAAAAGCTGGTTTTTTTGCCTTCAAAACCGAGACTTTGCCAGTTCTCTTTTATTCTGCTTACCACATGAGCAGTATTGCAGCATTGTTTTTTCTGAGTGGGTGTGCCAGGGTAGCATTTCTTTTTAATGTTGAGTGTTTCCCTCTTACGTGGTCTCATCAACACCTCAAACTGTAATGCCATTAAATCAGTGGTCTGAGGCTGGAGTGAAGACACAGTGAACACCTAGAAAAGCTCAAACCCCCCCTTACAGAAGTTGTCCTTTTTCACCATTTCCTTCTCTTCATCTGTGTGATGCTCTCCCTACCATATGTCCCAGTTGAAAACTTGCTTCTCCCTTAGTGTATGAAGAACGCACACTCCCCTGCAGAGTATGATTATCTTCCCAGTGCCTACATCAGACACTATGAATGCTTTGAGGGGAAAGACTGTCTCATTTTTTGTCTTATGCAATGCCTAGGGCAGTGGTGGAACTTCTGCATACTGGCTGGAAATTGTTAACAGTGAATACTAACTGGAAAATCCTGGGTAGACAACATAGCCAGCTTGATCAGCATTCAGTAAGCCCTGGATGGACAGAAAACTTCAAACTGAAGCCTGATCATTGGATCCTCTAATTTGGCACCCTGTTTTTTCATAACGTTAAAATCTTAGCATGTTTGCCAAAAAATATACTATAGGTTCTGGCCTGTAACAAAGAGGTAGAGTCCTTGCCACCTCTCACACTCAATCCTTTAATTCTCTTCTCTTACAGAAAGACCTAAGCAGCCACCTGAAACCCTATCGTGTGACCTGGCATTTATTATAGTAATTTTAGCCTTTGGAAAAGAACAAACATTTCAGTCTGGATTTCCTTTTCCTCACTTGTGCCTTGAAGCAGGTCTGTTCCTGCATCTGTGTGTCCTGTAAATCATGCCAACATGCCCCTTTGATCCACTCCTCCTAAGCTAACAGGTGTAGAAAAAAAATTGATGTATGTTATCAAAGATGTTTTGATACAACATATACTTTTTTGGCATGTCAGTCTTACCCAAGTAAGCCAACTTAAAGAGTAAAGAAAACCAAAGCCAAAACATGCTGAGGTCTTTTTTGATCTCCCTTAAGGTACAGAGGCTTCAGAGTATTTCTGGTAGACAGATTCCCACTGTCACATGCATGCATTTGATTCCTCATTTCCCAGCTCGTTCTTTCTTACAAAACTACTAAGACTGAAGTTGGAAACATTAAATACTCAGAACTGCCACTAAGACGTATGACAGCTGAGGATGCTTGGTCCCACAGAGAGCAATCCTAATGTCTTGAAATCAGCATGTTCAGACTATACACCAGATTAATACATACTCCTCCCATGCCTGCATTTTTTAAAACCTTCTGACAACAAACTACACTGAAAGAAACTAAATCCTAAAAACGGGGCTGAAAAAGGGCAAAGTCCATAACCTTCCCATCTCCAAACACTACACTGCTTTTTTTTTTTCCCACAGGAAAAACAGTGAATAGGACACAAAAGCCACAGCACTAAAGTGCACTAAGTTTGGTGCTCCAGCATTTAAAAATTGGATATGTACATTACTAGACGATGACATGTATTGTCTTTGTTGCTTGTAGATGCCCAAAAAGGAATAGCAAACTGTTCATTAGTAATAGTTTATCAGGATTCACATGAGCAATCTGGAACAAACTTGGAGCAAGCCCAAGAAAGGACCACCCAGTAGACCCATGGTTGTTAGTTAGCTCTAAGCAGTTTGTGCTATTTGCAATTCCGGCTGGTGTCAAACACTGACAATTACCAGTTATCACACAAAGACGAACTGGAATAAACCTGCCAAAGAATACCTTTTTTTTTCTTAAGTACAAAGTGCCATGTATTATCATGTTCAAGCAATTACAGAAAGGAGTTGTTGATCTCACTTTGCTGGAGGATACAAAAGCTAGATGCAGTAACACAGTCTTCTTTTCGAAGCGTAACTTGTGTTATAAGTGAAAGACACTATAAAATGACAAAGCTGCTGCAAAGGAGACAGAACGATACATTTAGTCAAATTCCCAGTCTAAGCCTTTTCAAAGAGCACAAGCAGCTAGTATAACATTCCTTTTCCTTTCAAACATGATAGCCTTCTTGTAGTTTACACTTATCATATTAAGGAAAATGGTAATGAGGAGATCATGACAACTTCTTTTAAAAGCAACAATGACTCAATTGCCAAGGAAAAAAGGGAGTGATAACTATTTTCATGGAAAGAAGCCTCCAGTGAACGCCTCACTGCTGAAGCTGTGTTCTTTGGTTTTGTCTGAACCCAGGAATGACAAGGGGCTGCTGTTCAAAAAAATCTGAGCACCAGTTTTCATTTGATTGGTACAACACTCATTTTTCAGATAAACTGGCAGCTCAGACCTCTTACTGAAAAGATTAGGGACTCAGGAGGTTAGAAATGATAAAATACTGGAATAAGTGGGAAGGGATTAATTGGCTTGATTTAAAAAAAAAATTTAAAATCACTACTGGGAATGTTCGCCTAGAAACCAAACACCAAGTTTTTTTCTGAGACTCAGAAGAATATTTTTAAAGGTTACTGTACCTTGGGGTACACAAACAACATATTCTTTAGCAGGATATACTCATGGCAAAGAAATTAATGGACTACAAAGCCCAAAGGGGCCTTTAACAGTCAGTGCTTGTGCAATAAATTCCATCGGAAGATCTCAAAGCATTCCTCACAAGAGATCAGTACCCGCTATTTTCCATCTTGGCTCCATAGGTGAAATTTGGTTCATGCCTTAAATCACCCACTCAACCAGCAGCAAATGCAATGAACACTACCCTACCTTTTTTTAATTTTCCCATTAGCAAACCATGCAAGTCTCCTAAGTCCATGTGTGTCCATGTTGCTCCTGTTTCACCCTGCAAAGTACTAGTAGGTATTATTTCTACACCTCCCCTCCACCTAATATTTGCTTAGACGTTGCACAGAAATTGTGGAACAGATGAAATATTTAAAGAACAGGATTTCTGGTGACACCTACATCAGAGCTCTCTCCCTGGGAGCCCTGGAAGGCAATACAGTACCACTTGCAGCAGGTAGAATAAACAGTGTATGCAGAATGTTGAACAAATATAAATCTGGGCACTTAGGTCTGAACTTCAGATTCATGTTTGTAGTCAGTTTTTATCTCCTGCCTCTGAACAATGGTCAACAAACACATCAACGCCTTGAACTAATAAAATCATCTTCCTTCCTAATGCTACAGCCTGACATTTTCTTCAGCTGACTTCTGCAAAGCTGGGTGCCTGTATGACTGCTTTTAAATAAAAAAGAAATGTGAGAAATTCCTTGGGGAAAAAAAAAAAAAGCATTCTGGTCAGATTTTCTGGCTATCCAAAGGAATTGTTACACAGCTGACATAAATCAATGTGGCAGGATCTACAGGCTAATTAAACAAATGTGACAATTTTACTGTGACAATTTGAAAACGCTCAAAAGTGCCTCCCATCTACAGTGTGCATTCTTCTCAAATGTGTATTAAAACCCATGTACTGTATTAAGAAATTGAAAGGAACTTACATATTCAATAAAAAACACAATTATAAGCACAATTTGAAATATATGGCTAAAATAGATTTGAAGTTCATAAGGTTTCTCAGAACATTAAATTCAATGACACGCTTTCTTTAAAGAAATGTTAGAAATTTTCTATAGAAATGGATATGCCACAGTATGTAGTATAATTTTAAATATCTGATTGAGCCTAGCTTTTGCACAATTATAACACCAGTAATTCCAGCTGAGGACCTCAATGCATTTTGCTAGCAACTAAATCAACTTCGCAGCATGATGGCAGTGTGGATGAGGTTCTATTTCCCCATTTCATAGAAGGAGACACTGTGGAGCAAAGGGGCATCTCAGGGTTATACTGGAAGATTAAAGGTAGGATGTTTTTTCTGAGTCTATGTATTCAAAGATTTATTCAAAGGATGTTCAAAGAGATGGGAAGATGGACCATATCAGTCTTTTACTGGCAGGTGTGAAGTGTTGTATTCTGATGACTTTGACAGCTGAAACAATCTTTGGTAATCACAGGTAAGAATGAAGACGCCTTCAGAAAGAGCTCCACTGACTATGCTGCATGACAGTCTTAAAGCCTGCGGATCAATGGCAAGTAGCAAAGACATAAATTGCTCACCTAAAAAAGGTGGCTTCCAGAACTATCCTCCCTACAGAATGTGGAATAACTTGAACTTAAGACATAGATGATGACTGCCAAGACTGCGTTCCCATGTTAAGCTGCTTCCACAAAGCCCATGGAGGCTGGCAAGGCTGATAGTGTGTCACCACATGATTCCTCCAAAGGAAAAGTCTGCCTGGCCATCCAGGGGGTGTCTCAGGAAGAAATACTTCTTGGCCCATAACTCAGTTGGTGTCTGTATTCTTGCCTTAAGAAGAAGAGATTAGGAGTAATTTGGGTTAAATTTAGACTGCAGTACAGGAAGAAAATGGCAACAAATATTCCTGGCATGTGTTGTAACAGAACGCTTCCACCCATTTCCTCTGACAGCAACAACAATATTCAAAGTTGTAACTTCACGTTACTCCAGGTATCATCTTTGTCTTGTTTTCTTTACTTTCCTTCTAAGAGCACAAGAGCAGTGAAGCATCAAAAGTTGTAACATGGCAGGTATAGTTAAAGCACTGAAACTGAGCAAACCTCAAGTATCGGGCCTGGTTTTGGTCCTTTTTTTTTTTTTTTTATTTCTCTAGTTCTTTCCTTATATATATTATTTTAACCATCAAACAATTTTTTAGGCTTTGATTGCCATGGCCAGCTGAAACTTCAGAGAATTTCAAAGAGGAGAGCTCTTGAAACTTCTTGAAGATTCATTTAGTTACATCTTCCAGCCCTGTGTTCCCTTGGACAGTGCGAGTCTGTCGAGCTTTTTCCTTGCTCTGTTTCTCTTGACTAACCACATATGGCCTACTTATCCTCCATGGGCCCCACCAGCTTCTTCAGCAGTGCTGACTTATGGGGAGGCTTCCTACTGGGACTTAAAATCCACAACACTTGCCCTCAGGGCTGCAAAAATGAGCCCTTCCCTTTCGTGAGATAAAGAGCCACAAAAGATGCTACAGACTTCGTCATTTCAAACCAGAATTGTTTCTAAAGCATGCATTAATTTCCAAAAGCATAACTCAATTTTAATATGTTTTCAATGTCTTTATTCTGTGCCTAAAGCAATTTGTTATGTAGAGTACATATTATTAATCTACTTAAATGAAAGGTAACATTGCTAGCAGTTTAAACACTCAATGCCCATATTTAACCATGTTTCATTTTGACAGGACAAGATGAAATAACAGAAATGATTAATCTGAGACCAGAGGAATATTCTACTACCTACATTTCAAAATAGGACTAGATTTTTTTTGTTTAGTACTTTGGCAGTAAGACATGTAAGTGGAGTATAGGAGCTTCAGATGGGTTTTCTGCTTGACTGCAGTGCATACTGTGCCAGTATTAACTGTTACTGGTCATTTTGGTATTGGCAGCAGTACTCCAGGACAGGCACACAACAGGCTCTGAAGTTCCTAATCCTGTTTTTATACAACATAAATTTGTGCAGCCCACAAGGTCCTTAAGGGAGGATACCTGGTACAGCTAGAGCCAAACACTACAACAGTGTAGAAGTGTTTAAAATTTTCCATCAAGTTCAGCATTTGGGGCCTTTTTTGTTGATGGGAGCATACAAAAGGTCAAAGTTGATCTGACATCCCAGATTCCTTGGGTCTGTTTTCTCTTGCACTTTCACTCAAAGATAAGGGACTTACTCTTTATCTACCATGATGAAAAGGGACAGGAAGTCAGGTCCCATGGGTCTGCAAATCTGGAGTAGGAATCTTAGTTTTATGACAGTCTCCACTCAACTATAAGACTCCATCAACTAATTTTCCCACATTTTTTTTGTCTCTTTCACTTCCAGCTATTTCTGGAACTACAAAACTACAAATACTAACAAGTATTTGAAAAAGTAGTATATGAATTGACCAAAACTTTTAAGTGCTGCAGAGGGTACACCTGATCTTCTGCAGAAGTTGCAAAACTTACTATCTTTTCCTCCAAGAGAATAACTTTGCTTGAATTACTTTCTTGTTTGAACTGGCTTTAAAAAAATTATTTTGTATATTCTCATAAAATACCATTATTTTTATCATAAGAGAGTACTGAATGAGAGTGAGGATGCTGAACGTGTAACATGCTGCAGTACACAGCGGATCATTTCTGGGGCCACCATCAATAAAGAAGTGAAACTAGAAGTGGTTGTTTTGGTGTGAAAGAGATGCTGAAGAGCTTGGAAAATAGCTAAGAATTAACACTTTTTCATTTAGTCATTCATTTCTCATGAGACTGCTTTCATTCTCTTCAGGAACAGTAATACAGGTCCAAACTCTTGTGATGTCAGCTCACTTTACAATACTTTCAGTTGCAACAGTAAATCTAGCAATGATAGCAGAATTATATAATACTACTGAAATTAGCAATATTTCAATCTAGCAGTACAAAAATATATGTTAAAATATTATGGTTAAGGAGATAAGAAAACGAATAGTGAGTTTGAAATAGGTGCACTGCAATCTCTCTCTCTTTTCCTGAATACCTTTTGCAATCCTTTTGTATTGTTACAGTGTAGACAGGCTGCAATAGACCCACATAATGGTCAGATTTTACATTTCAAAGTGCTTTGCTAAATAATTTCTTTAATACTGCTACAAAAATAAAACCTTTATTTGATAAATGTGCCTGCAGGCTGGAATCAGACCTTGCTTGTCTGTCCTGACAAAGGTCTAATCTTTTGCTGCCTTACATCTTGAAGAGGCATTTATCCCTGTAACAGGCAGGTGCAAAACACCACCTTTCAAATACAGGAAACACTGCACACCCACACGCATTTGTCAGATCAGAGTCAACCTTTTCTCCCCATCACCTCCCCAACAGCATGAAGTCTGCTTTGCGTTGATCTGGCAGCACAAAGCAGATTTATAGTATATATCTACATCACAAGTGAACTCCTCTCATACCTAACTTGTGCCATGCCAGCAGTACAACGGTGGCCCACAAAACCAACCTCATAAGCTAAGTACCTGAGCATTGACTCATGCCAACTTCTTACTCAGCTAGCCTAATGTTAGCTGTACATTTTCTACATTATGTACCTTCAAGTTAATATAGGCAGCTTTGGGATAATGCTCCTGGGGTGCCTTTCTCATGTGTGGCACCATAAGGACACTGTAAAGGTGAATGGCCAAAAACTTGATTAATTCTGTTCTGCTGCATTCAGGTGTAACTCACAGTGACCAAGACGAGCCTCCATGTTAATGGTCTGCTCTAGATTGGGAAGACCTAAGGATGCATTCTGCAATCTCCAAAGAGCCTTTTGCACTTCAAGCCTACACCAGGCTGTCCTTGAATGACTCTATCTATTGATCTCACCATGCATGTGTGTATACAGCTGGACAGTGCACAAAATGCTGGGAAAAAGCTTCTTTTGACCTTCCTGGAATTGTGGTGGTACTAAGACGAGAATTGAGCTGACCACCTACCAAAGCAGGAATGAGCTGTTCTCAAAGAACTACTCAGCATTTCCATTTTCTGGAGTGAGATTATGTCTAGAAAGTCGTTGCAGCAAAGGACTAGTTGCTGCTTTTATGTATACCTAAAGTAATGCAGCGGTAACTCCTTTTTATTTAATAACAGCAGAAGCAACGTAAGTGGAGCTACTGCCAATTCATACAAGTGTGGGAGGAAGAAGAATTCAATGAACTCAAATGAAATCAGAGGTCAGTGGAATTACCCCTTGATTTATTTTGATGTAAGAGCAGACACTGGTTCTGCCTCCATTGAGAAAATGCTGATAAAAAGCTGAAAATGCAATGGCTTGGAAATTGCTAAGAAAATAATTGTTTTTATCCATCCAAATCTTCATGTACATAAGCAAAGTCTAAAGGAAAAAAAGAAAACCTACAGTTCCAATACATTGCCTTTCTCAAAGCAGGCTATTACCCTGTTCCTTACACGCTTCCAAGGGCTGCACGCCAGTTGAGGGACAAAGGCCACAGATACACATTTACACGTGGGTTAACTTTTCAATCCATTTTTTCATTTCAATAGAAATAATAAATCACCTTATCCTGGAGAAAGAAGCAGCTTGACACAAAACATACGGTGCTGGGCTATTTTTATAGCACACCTAAGACATATAGGGATTCATTTATTTACTCAGCTATTTAAAAGTGGCTACTCTTACTCATTCTCTGGACAGCTAAATGCCAGGTTGCTAAGTTACTGTTACTTGACATCATCTCCTCCCCAACGTGTTCCCACATTTGACAGGTTCACATGATTTACTAGGCCAGTCTGCTCGTTACTCACTTGTCCAATGACGTCTGGATAATCATTTTAAATTCACATCATGTCCTCCCCAGCAAGCCCCCAGATTCCACATGAAAATATTTAAACTGCCTGTCAGCTACTAAGTGCATTTGTAACCACACTGGACAGAGTACCTGTATTTTTCAAATTACAGTTATTATAATTAGGTTTAGCATCGTTCTTCAATGTTGGTTTGTATTTTAGAAAACAATTACTGAGGGGCAAATAATGGGCTATATCTGTTACAGTCTAATTTTTCTCTGTGAACAGTTCACCTCAGCTATGGATGATACATATTAAATCTGTTAGTGCTTTCAATTGGCATGAGGAAGGTACTACCACACATAATTTGCCCAGTCAAGGGCATTTTCACCTGCTGATCAATTTGCATGTTCTCCAATGTCATTAGACATGAGATAGTCATCAGAAGAATAGAAGACCATACAAATTACAGACTTTGCTCATCTAACTCCAGTCATTTTTATACTAATTACAATCTGAATTATATTTAGGATTTGTTTTGCTTCCAGACTAGAAAGCTTTTAATTAATATCACAGCTGTCCACATAACATCAGAAGTCCATCAGTTTCTTGACGCCTTACTACAGCGAGTATGCACCTACAAGAATTCTTTTGTTTCTCTAAGCAGGGACAGATTTTTAGACAGAAGTGCCTGCCCAGATGGTTAGCAACACAGACACGGAAGCTTTATGTGTACAGACCAGAGCCTCACTTCTGCAGGATTATGTCTAATCGATTGCCTAAACACCGAGCCCAAAGTTTCAATTTACACTACAAGTCCTCAAGAAAATTTAGTTAAATAAAATTTCCTTTCTTTCCCATGTAATGTGGTATGCTTATCACCTCTTTACTCAGAGGTAAACCAATGCTAAGGGAGGTTCTTTCTGCACTCTCTATAGGCAGAAAAAGGATCACTGCTAGTTTGCACTCAGTGTCACACCTACACACACCCCTATGCTGGACCGGAACAACGGTTCACTTAACACTGAATGGCAGCAAGGCACACTGATGTAAAGCACTGGTACAAGTGGCACAAGTAACAGCTTCAGAATACTAGTTTAAAATGTCAGTTCTCCCGCCCCATCTGCACTTTGTATCACAGCATTTCAATGAACTCATCTTTCAATGGCTGCACATAGCAAGTGACAATTTAAATCCGTATTAATAAAACGTGAATTACACACACACATACACACACACACACACACACACACACACACTGTTGATTCCTTGTGTTCCATGTTATCCACACTTTCAAAGCCATTATGTTGGTTTAAAAAAATAAGCCACATTTTGGAACAGAAAAAAGTGTACTGACCATCAGTGTATTTGCCTTCATCTTTCAATTTGCTATTAGCAACCTGTATCAAATGCAAATATCCTGTACTACTTTTAGAGCTTGGCCTTAGCTGTACAAAAGAGATTATTTTTTCTTTAATAATTATTTTTAACAACCTTCTCAGCCATCCTGGTTAGAAAAGCAAAATCAACAGGAGACTAGTCTGCCATTAACCTTTGGTTGTAGTATCAGGAACAGCCCTTGAAGCATTTACAAAAGATGACATAAGTGGCTAAGTGTTTCAGGAAATCTGAAGGACTGTGAAATTTTGTCTCTGAAGACTCAGAGGTCTGAATGGACTCAAGACCTTTCCCCTCACTTGGTTGGAAATTTTTGACCATAAACTCAATTAAACCTTTTTTTCTAGGGGGGGGATGGGAAAGAGACAGAGATTAGGAATTACAAACCTCTACAACTACAAAAGGCATTAATCAAGTTCAGCTTGAAAAAAGAGCTCTGTAAAATCAGAGCTCACAGACCTTAGCCTGCATCCCTCTTCCTTGTAAAGTCCAGGAAAAAACCCTGCAAAAGTTACTGCATCTTTCTGAGGAATGAAACTGAATTAAGTCCCTTAATTCCTTGATTTAAACAAAAACAAACAAACAAACAAACAAAAAAATAAATTCAAGACATGAAATGCTCTCAAGGGAGACCTGCAGGGCTGGGGCAAGGCAAATAGCAGGACCCTTCCTCTGGCACTTTGGGGCACACAGCTCAGCAGCAGACATGGCCCAGAGCAAAAATTGCCAATCATTGCCAATGGTTTGGTTGGTCAAAATGCACGCTATTACAGCCCCATCTGTCTACCCTCAGGACTTGACTGTCTTGTAATCCTTCTTGTTTACCTCTGCAACATCCCTGACAGGACAGAAATATTAACAGCCTATTTTTTTACCCGGGAAGCTGCCATCATGGAGCTCAGGCCCACACTCCCAAAGGCTCTTCAGAGCCTACATAAATGGCCCCAAAAGGCCAGAAAGTATCTGTCAGGGCTGGGAACTTAATCCAGGTTCTCAAAGCACAAATTGCTGCTGAAACCAAGGGTCATCCTTTGATCTGAAGCAAACAGCCTGAATCTCCTGAAACAGGGCTTCTATGGGGAGCCCGAAGACTGGATTTGGACCACTGCTGGGCATCACATTCTCTTACTTACTTTCTCTCCATTGCCTATCAAGTAGAATACGATACTCTACATGCAGCCAAAACACACTTCCCGCTAGCTTATTCTGCATTATAAATTTGAGAAGAACAAAGTCATTCACAAAACTCAGGTACTTCTACTTCCACATGTGCTTCAGCACCATATGAAGTTGAAAGCTTAAAACGCTGCCATTGAAAACAACCAGTTGGGACTGGGGTTTGCTGGGCCTTTGGTGGGCAGCTCCAGAACTGTCTCTATGATGTGCTGCTTTCATACATTCAGGTCCTCGCTGGCAGCCTGCAGCCTGCTTGCAGACAGGTTACAGGAAGGTCCCAGACAGCCTGTCAGCGCCCAGAGTTGCCTAATGCCACGCTGATGGCATACTAAGCCACCCTCACCGTGTAAAAGCATGCAAACCCACCTAGCTGTACATGTGGTGAGGGAGTGCACACCCCAGATGAACCATGGCCGAGGTCCTACGCTCACCTGCGGCGTGCGGAGCCCATACCTGCTTCCCAGTACAGGTGGTTTCATATGCTCAAGATGGCTTCTGGCTATGCCTGGGGCTCGGGTTGACAGGTTTGCTCCATGGCTTGATGGCAAGGGTGGGTACAGGGGATGCCTCCGGGCATCTGCACCCGGCAGTCAAGAAAGATATGCCGGTTCATATCCCTTTTTTGGGTGTCCATTACATGCCCCTGTGAGACAGATCCCCAGAGACATGGAAACCTGCCAAATCCCTGGTCTATCCACCCCAGAAGCCCCTCTGAGTTTAACAGCTTGCTGGTGGGAGGAGATGCTGCCTGCAGCCACAGGGACTCTGCAGTTCATCCCCATCCTCTGAAGACAATGGAAAGTCACACACCGATCTCAACAGGTTTCAGAAGGAAGCATGAGACATTCTGCTTCTGTTTGTTGACTCAAATTGCAGTCATGGGGTAGGAAATAGGATCATCTCCTCTTGATTAGAAAAAAGACATTTCTGCTTCCTGTGATGTATATGCACTGTTCCCACATTAAAACTGTCACCTGGTTGATTGATCCCTGAATTTCGCTACATCACATTTCCTTCTGATGCTGTTTACTGAAAACAACTGCTTTCCCCAGCTAACAAGTCATTCATTCCACCTATAGTAATGAACCTAATTGAAATATATAAACAGGGGAAGAAGACATTTAAAATGTACCGTGTATTTCACACAGCCTTTCAACATTTTCTTTGCTTTTGCTCCCTTAGTGTTCTATAAGTAATAAACCCCTGCTCACTTTGATGGCTGAAACTAGATTTATTTACTGCCTTGCATTCATTGCTGCTGGGTGCACATGCAGATTCATACTCCTCCATTATTGCAGGTCTGCACGTGCATGCTTGCCTGTTGGTTCAACATACTTCTGCAACAACATGGGCAACCCACAAAGACATCAATAGCATCCCAAGATAATGTGCGTACACAAAACAGGAGCAAGTTTCCCAAACTGTTTAACTCTGGATTACAATGAATACTGAGGAGCCTATTTTATTTTATAAGCAAGAATAAGTCTGTGTCTTTGCAAGCAATTTGGCAGGATTGTTACACGTGATTTCAGGTCTGGGTTAGTCTGCACCAGTTGCTCCTAGTGATAAGGACATGGCTGGCACAAATTCCCACTGAAATTCTATCCCTTCTACACTGAGGTGTTGGCTGGCAATCCCAGGGAGGTAGCTCTGACAGATGGGAAACTCGACCCATGAAGATAAAAGCCTAAAACCCAGATAGGGACTGGTGAGTCACAAACCTGCCCCCAGACAAAGCTCACTGCCAACAGAGGACCCCAAAGTTGGGGTATCTGAGGAAAAGCCCATCTTATACTTAAAGTAAGGTGGATTTACACATATACAACTTGTTATGCACACTCCCCTTTTTTCCTGTTATATGATCTTGTTGCAATTAACCATGCTCAGTTTGGAGTGGTTGTTTTAATTTTCTGTATTCAACCACTGACCAGAGCTCCCAGAAAAAAAGAAAAAAAATGTCTGTAGGTCTCTACAAACCCATGAACAATGAGCAGCTGTAGTTTGAGGGAAGATGATGACTGTAGGTCAGTTTGTGAGTGGGAGAACTAAGGTGACACAACCTCAGGGTAGGAGAGAAACATGTCCTGGAGAGACTCACATAGACTGAGAGCTTAAAAAAGAACAGAAACATGTGCAAATCCTGATTGAGACAAGCTGGCAGATGCAGAGTCCTAAGTCAACTGACCTTACTCACTAAGGAGCACTCTGGGCCTACCACTTGGCTGTGTCTCTTTAATAGAGACCCACTAATATATTATTTAACGACTGTGTTAAAGAGAGCCATATAACCCTTCTCCACGAAAGATGAAGTAACAGCACTACAATTATACAAAAGATACAAAAGCAAAGGGTATTACTTACCCGTAATATTTCTTCCACACAGCTGGAGTCATTGGGAAGAGTAACCTAGGTTTAAAGAAAAGAATAAATGTTTAGTCAGGTGCTGGATGCAAAGTTCAGTGACTACAACCACACAGGTGAACAGCTAACAAGCAACAGCCCCTGAAGACTGCTGTATCCACACTTGCTGCCTATCAAATTTTCCAGTTCAGATCAACATAAATCATCAGCAGGACCCATTTTGTCAAAAGTTGTATTTTTCTTCCATGCTGCTTTGTGCTACTAATGACACTTTTGAAGCAATAAAATACTTTGATTTCCTCACAGTTGAGACCTGGCACTAGAATTGCCTGAAACTTCTGTAATTGAAGAAGATCCTACTATTACTCCTACCAGCAGCCTTCAGAGAGAAGGTGAGGTTTGGTTTAACTTGCTGCACACTGCAGTGAAGGACAGAGGTGATAACAGTTAGGAGAAAGCTGTTATCATCAACTATCTTATCCTAGAGCTTAATAGGCTAACATCCAAGACAGCTTTTAAAACTTAAAACATCTACTGTAGTAAAATACTAGTTGGACTGTAAGGGTGGCTGCTGATTTTGTTGTCCCTCGCTTCATCAGCCTGTTGCAGGTTAAGTACCCTCTGAAGACTCAACAGCACATAGGAATCCACCTCAAGAGGCTTGACAGATACTCATTCTCCCCTTAGAAAGATGTGATATATCTACGTATACAACCATACCAACGCACATGCACATAGCGATGCCCTTAGCATCTTACAATAGAAAATACTGGTTTAAATGGTACTTACACCATTTGCCATTATCCCTCATTCCAAGGACACAGAAGAGCACAAAACCTCTAAATACCGTGAACAATTACAGAAGAAACAGCAGGCAGACATGACCCATACATACAACCATTTTGTAGCACTTGCAGTTAGTTATGATGGGTTCTTGTCATGGGCGTACAGCAGAACAGGAAAAGACAATATTCAGGAAGGTACCAAAAAACAGGTAAGTGCTTTGTACCATAAATATTCAGTGAGATTTCTGCCCAATGCTTCTACCTTATTGCCCTTGGTAACTAGTTTGGTAAAAGACACCCGTGACTAAACTTAATCCCTGTCGTCCTAATCTGCTACAGAGCTTGACCAAAAGCAGTGACCATGGCTTTCCTCCTATATTTCAAACAGCACTAAGCTTCAAGAATAAATCCACACAGCTACAAAAGTCAAAGACCAGAAAGACCTATTAGATCACCAAGTTCACGCTCTGCTAATGTAGCACGTTTTCCCCGTATCTTCTAGTACTGTGGCTAGTCTGACCCAAAAACTGTAGGTAAATGCATCTCCCATCTCTTCCCTTAATAAAATAGGGAGCACTGTTGTAAGCTGTTTGGCCCTTTTTGTGATAATTGTTAAAATTTTGCTTTCAGTGTCACCTCAGCCTTTCTGTAGAGCTCTTCCCACTACTCTAAGTAACTCATTACTTCCCTTCACATTTACACCATGCACAGATATGCAGAATTATACTCTATTTTCTCAAATGCTGAGTGTTCAACTTTTACCTTCTTTCCTGATAAACAAGGTTTTCCGTCCATTTGGCTTATTTCATTCTTGTTCTCTGAATTTCCAACAGTTCATCAGTATCTTGGTAAAGAAGTACTCAAGTGAATATGACTACACTACAGGGATATTAGTGATTTTTTTATCTACTTCAGCAACTATAGATTATAAATTTCCTTAACATCACTTAAGAACATTCAACCGACCATAAAAACCAGCCTTACCTTTTGTCCCCAGTTTCTACTCAGCTCAAATTCTACCTAACAAACCTAGGCTGAGAACTTCCAGTGGATGGTCAGCATTAACTGCAATAGGCATGCAGCCCACCCTCATACCGCATGACTTGATACTGCAGCACTTCAGTGACCTTCCTTCATCACCCTACTTTTCATTTAAATCACTTTTTTCCCTCTCAATACCTGTAAGTTCTTTGCCAATCTGCTTTTTCCACACGTCATACCAACTCTCCATTCACCAAGGAATATAGTTAATTTTAACAAAAAGATTAGCAAGCACATGTATTACTGCAATGTGCAGTGGGATAGTGGGAGTACATATGTCTCTAATATACTCCTGATTTTTTTCATCGAAAAATTAGTATGTTGGGATACGAGAAAACAAAACAAATACTCCCCCAACAAGCTTGCAGTGTACACACCGTATTGGGTTTCTGTGGCAAGGTTTTGGTAGCAGGGGGGGTTACAGGGGTGGCTTCTGTGAGAAGCTGCTGGAAGCTTCCCCTTTGTCCGACAGAGCCAATACCAGCTGGCTCGAAGATGGACCCGCCGCCAGCCAAGGCTGAGCCCATCATTGATAGTGGTAACACCTCTGTGATAACATTTTTAAGAAGGGGAAAAAAGTGGGGAACAGGGAGAAACGGCAGCCGGGGAGTGACAACATGTAAGAGAATCAACTCCACAGACACCAAGGTCAGTGAAGAAGGAGGAGGAAGACATGCTCCAGGCGACGGAGCAGAGATTCCCCTGCAGCCCATGGTGATGAAGACCATGGTGAGGCAGGTTATCCCCCTGCAGTCCATGGAGGTCCATGGTGGAGCAGATATTCACCTGCACCCTGTGGAGGACCCCACGCCGGAGCAGGTGGGTCCCTGAAGGAGGCTGTGACCCCGGGGGAAGCCCACGCTAGAGCAGGCTCCTGGCAGGACCTGAGGATCTGTGGAGAAAGGAGCCCACGGAGGAGGTTTTCTGGCAGGACTTGTGACCCCATGGGGGACCCACGCTGGAGCAGTGTGCTCCTGAA
>JANZLQ010000040.1:9741976-9763918 GCA_026212715.1 Elanus axillaris
GTGAATGATCTCTCCTGTCCTTATCTTGACCTACAAGCCCTTTGTTATATTTTTCTCTCCCCTGTCCAGTGAAGGAGAGGGGAGTGATAGAACGGCTTTGGTGGGCACCTGGCGTCCAGCCATGGTCAACCCACCACAAGATCAACCACAAAATCTCTCTCAGCAGTAACAGGAGCAGCCCAAAATCCAGCTGAGTCAGACTGGGAAGAGTGAGAGCAGCAGAGGTACAGAGCCCGCTCTTTAACACCCCTCCCTACCACCACACATGCCATTTGCAATGGTTAGCTGAGATACCATGTGTATCCTTTGTTTAGAAATGTCTTAACTGTGATAATTGTGTCCCTGACTATTAACACAGGGCAGAGCATGTTCTCCCTTGTTTCACAGTCCTCTCGCAATTCACAGCCTTGTTTAAGTTTATGTTACTTCAGAACTAATGATGATAATAATAATAAACATACCATTTTCCTTTAATAAAGCCCACTATATATTATGCAATCACACCAGCTTCTGCTGGCAGAACTTGCTAATAACTTTAAATGTTCATGCATCAATTTAATTGTGTTAATAGCAAAGAAGATTTTAATGGCTTGACAGAACTTTTGTTCCCTTTGGCATTGCTTTGTTTTGAATCACTGGTATTAAAGTAATGCAAGATGTCAAAGTGCTGTGATTGTCATATAGGGAGATCCAAGTAGGAGCTAGCACAAAGAGGAAAACATTTAGATTGATGCAAACATTAAAAGGATAATTATTACAACATGGCTATCAGAGAGAAGATCAATGTAAGAGTCTTTCAGTACATTACTATTAATGGATTTCTAAAGAAATGAGACCATTTTTCTAAAATCATGCTACAGTTGCACATTCTAAGAGATTTGAAAGACACAGATCTATTAGAAACTTATTCTATCCTGGGGAAAAAAAAACAACGAAAAAACAACCTCTCAGCCTTTCAAAGTGACAATCAAAAATTGCAAGTTTAATTGTCCATAAACACTTGCATTCAGTTAACAAGTGCAAGCAGGCCCACACGGCACATTATGGCACCCAAGCATAGATTCATCAGGACAGAATGAAACAGAGCAGATACAATATTCATCACCTTCTTGAGTACTAGTGCTATAGCAAATTGTTATTAGAATTGCCATTAATAAAATGCCACATTCCTCCTGTAGTTTAGTCAAGATTAGACATCCATCCCATACTACTACTTTCTTAATCTAATAAAAATCAAGTAGTTTAGGACCCATCATATGATTCTCCACCCCCTCTCCTCTTCAGCTTTCATCAGTAATCAGATTCTAAAAAGGATGGCACAGCTTGCATTTGTGCATGCATTTGGTGCTTTTCTTCCTTTGTGAGCAGCATGATCTAACTCAGCCAAAAGGACAGATTACAGGAATTTGGCTTCCGTAATACTGAGTAGTTGCATTTCACATCATGAGCTCTTCTCTCTGCTGGCAGTGCATTCATGAACCCCAGACTGAAGAACAGTGAATATTACATAAGCTGCAGACAGATATCCGGAGGTAATAAAATTTCAATCAAAACAAAAAGATTTCACAACAGCTACATGCTACACTGAACTCATCTTCCATTTTCATTTTAATCTGGCAAAACTCTTTTGCATCAAAACGCTTCATGTTTACTTTTAAATATTGCTTGCTAAAAGGAAGAAAGAAGAAAAAAGGAAAGGTCAGATGGTCAAAATATTCCACCTAATACAAGCCAGTATTATAAGGCTCTCTTCACATTTTGGTCTCACAAGAGAGAGAACAGAACTTAAATGATGTGTAACCAAAGGTTTAATGTATGGCTTGGATGGCTCAGTGCTAAACTTTAAAGGGAAGGAAGGAGGGCAGAAATCTAAGAGTGAGGCAATAGTAGCCTTTAATGTTATGCAGATCAAATGACGTTGGGTGAATGGTTACAATATCTGATGCGTCACGTTGATCTAACCTTCCGTTTATTAATTCAACAGTTTCTTGACCACTCTTACATCCTGGACAATTTATAACCTGAATGAGATCAGATTTTCTTTTTGCGGCACAGAAAAATCATATCAAGTCTCTTTTGCCTGTAATTTACACCCGACAGCAGGCATTTCTCAGAAATGTTAGCAACAAAATCTTCCAACAGACTTGTCAGAATAGTTCTGAAAATTCAGATGCAGTGTCAGAAAGAAGAAATACACAATGAATAATGACTTTGCCAGAACTGACCAACTACATTTTCATCTGGATAAACTGTTCATGAACAATCCCTCTGGCTTTATTGATGCACAGTTGGCATTCAACAGGTCATCTCTTCTTCCTATCTTTGTTTTACTGGAAAGATAAATGTAGTATCTTAAACGAATGTAGGAACCCACTCTCATTTCTTGCGTATGAGCACCTATGTGCTTACACATCAAGAGCTCAGCTTTCATTGTCATCTCCATCAAGGAACCCATTTTGACTCTGGGGAGATGAAGCTCATACTGCTGTTTATTCCTTTGAACACAAATTGATTTTTCACTTGCTAGCATGAAAAGATCCTGTGCACGAGCCTTGATTGATCATTTCCACTGTGCACTACACAGTGATAAGAGGAAAACACTTAGGAAACCAGAAGCAGCAAAACCAGGACTGTCAGCAGAAGCCTTGTCCTATGAATGCCTTCAGCTCCTGCCAGGCTTCCTATTAACAGAGGCTGCTTCTTTTTTTTGATTAATACAAGTGGGAAATGGATTGGGCAGTGCTAAGAATAGCAGGGTCTCCAGATACAAGACGTTGGACTACATGACCTTTGAACATCCTTCCAACGTATATGAAGCTGTGATTCGATTTTTGCAATATCCTCACTACAAATCTTAGAAGTACTTCACCTACACTTGAATGGAGTATACACCCACGCCTTTCCAACACCAGCTTTTCTTTGATTGCCATCAGTATTTCCTTGCATGCCCAGGCTTCATTTCCCCTCTTCAATTATTCTGTACATCTCTTCTGGACTTGCCCCTTTTCAGACAGCAGCCTGCCCATCAGCTGCCATCTGACTACACATTTCTCCTCCTGAGGAAGACTGTTTCACATTTACTTGAGGTAAGTTTCACAACACCGCTGAGAGCCCACTGTTCAAACCTCCTTGGGTTGTTTCACAGTTCATGCTTTTGTCTGTTTCCTATCTCACTAATATTTTGTCCCAAAAGGGTCATTCATGCTGAAGACACCTGAAATAGATGTCAAACTAATCTCACCAGCTGGGAGGATCTTCGCTCTTCCTTACTAACTTCAGTGCAAATGGGTAAGAAAGGAAGCAGCAAAAGAGCAAGGAATGAATATTGCAACCTGAGTGGTATTTTTTTTCTGGTGTATTTGATATTCATGAGGTTATCACCAACATATATTAGGACTGTATGTTTGGGCTCTGAAGGAAACTGAATGAAGTAAAACACAGTGGTATTCAAAAACACTCAAATAAAATTGCTCCCTTGGTATTCAAATACATGTATGTGTTTTTCACAGGGTTATTAATTCTCGAGGGAGCCATTTCTGGGTCCCAAATAATGTATAACCACTGTTTTCTTTTAGTACCTCCTCCATCCTGGAACCAAAATACCATGAGAAGACTACATTTTCCATTATTTCAACCCCCAAAATATCTCCTGGGGCTTATTAAAAGGTCTTTGAAAATATATACTATATATATATATAAATAAATCAAGAGAGAAAGAAAAACTATTGCCTAAACCAAAATACATAGAGCTGCTCCTCTTGTTCCCCCTTAATACAAATACCACAGATGCAGTTGTGTCAAATGTGCATCTACTGGAGAACCTGAAAACAGGAAAAAGTTTTGAGGAGTGGACCAGGTTAATTCATTTGTTAAGCTAAGGCAACCTGGCTTGCAGTCAGTGTGGCTCTTCCAGTGGTGGAGGGAGAACTTTATGCCTCTTCCCTTGAGTAAAGCACATTAACGAGGAAAAAATAACTTACTCGTGTGGTCCAAAACGTGATGAATCAGACTCCTGCTGACTTTAGTGAACTTCCCAAAAGGTCTCTAGTTCAGAAGCCAAAAATGCCCACAATGGGTACCTTTAGTTTCATACAAATGCCAATAACTATAATATGCTCCTCTCCAGTCTAAACACTAGAGAAAATGGTGCAGGTACTCCCGATTGGGTCACTTGGTCACTAGCCCACAAATCAAGCAGAATTATAGTTTGATTTCCCTACAATGAACTCAGCTTACAAAGACCTCACAGTCAGAGCAATCCCAACTGCAAGGACCATTTTTTCACTGGCATTTAGTTCTGCTACAGCAACTTTTAAACCAGACTGACCCGGATGTGACAATTACATTTTTTCTGTTCTTTCCAGTGCATGCTGTATTTAGCCCATTTTTTCTTTTTCATTTCTTTGATGTTTTCTTTTAACAATACCATTTCAATGTTGATCAGCATGAAACAGTCTCCATGAAAGCACAATATGCTGATGTTCAATTTAAACTCAATGGTTCTCCATTATTTTCATGCAGGAAATTGCCAAACTCTATTAGAGAGAGAAGCCTGATAAAGTGATCTCTCACTTCAAGGTCTCCTGGGAGTTTTTTAATGTAGGCAAGGCTGCACATTTTACTTATGGAATATTCTGAATGTAGTATTTTAGAAGCTCACCATGATGACAACACCATAGTAACTGGTAATGTCAGTATTCAGCCAGGCCCCAACAAAAGTAGCATTTGCAGTACTTAATTTGTACCCAAAATGCTGGCTTGCATAAAGGCTGTTACAACCATGTAATACTGACAAAGAGCAAGGAAATTTGAACTTCACATTTTCTTTTTTTCTTTTTTCCTTTATTTCTTCATATCTCTGTCTCTGCTCCTCCAATGACTGCAGGTACTTATTTACTTATATAAAGTAAGTACATTTTCTTATGTGCCTTGGTATTTTCACCCTATTCAGGAAGAGGTTACCTTATACATTTCCATTAAACTGATGATAAAAGGAACCCTGACCTAAAATGCCACTGTGTACTTGTCCACTTGAAACATCAAAGCCTGACTAACAGACTATGCAACCCTCTGGTGCAGTGAGATATATGGTGTGGCAGAAATAAAGATCAAGTGCCTGTTTCTTGTCTTACTTTTACCAGTGTGAATGAAATCTAACTCCTCTGAAGACAATGAAGCAGTATAAAAGGAGTGTGAAGGGAGTTCAGCTTCCAAGTCTATTCGCCCTCAGTCAGGGGGATATAAATTAGACTCCATATTTATTCGCAGTGTAACCCTTTGAGTAGAACCTCTTGGAAATCATTCAAAATCCCTTTACTATACAGATGTCAAAATTTAATCCAACTTGGAATTGGATCTCCCTTAAATCTATTTTACATTAGTGGAATTTGGTGTCTGTTCCCAGTACATGCACACATGAGAACAAGCAGCATCGGGCAGGAGTTGTGTAACCTCCTGTTAAAATAGCAGCCAAGTTGCCAGGTCAGACTGCAGCCTTGGTGACACGACTAAAACTCCGCTGATGTCAGTGAAGTTGCATCAGTGTAACCCGAAGGATTATTTGATCTCATGAATTCAGACTGCAACATTTCTTTTCAGGTTTTAAAGAGGAACCTTTTAAAGCATCTATTTACATCTGACAATTCCTTTACTGCAGCTACAAGAATACAGTGGGTAACTGTGCCAGTTATCTGTTCCACTTCTGTTTTTAAAGCAGGTATGAATGTCCTTTCTGAAAAATGTACTCCTGGGTTTAAATTGTACAGTAGTTTGCATAGCTGCAAGGCCAATGCTGGGACACAAATTAATTGCTCAGAGCTTGTTTGCAAATTAATTGTTTTCATACATCCCTCCACCGCAGTCACAACTCAGGGATGGCGTCCTCAGAGTGTTTTCAAAATAGAGGGACAGAATTCAAAGGGCAAGGACATGGTCTTGCCCAGGAGGAAACAAAACTAATGTATTTTGAAATCTCTTAGGGTTTAAATACCAACTCTACCTGTTAGCATATCTATTCCACACAAATACACTTTTTAACATAAACTTCAACCGAATAAATGAAATTCCTATATAAACTAAAAGCCATTTTCCTTTTATTAATAGCAACAAAATAGCACAATTAATGATTATGTCTTTATCGGGACCAGATCCGGATTCAGACTACATTAAGAGCCAGATCTTATGCTCATTAAATAGTAAGACACACGATTATTCCAACTGCCACTGCAAGTCATGGTTATCATACAAAAGGGGAGCTAAAATAACACTTTTTGGACAGTACAGAACTTAGAACAAAGAAAATCTGATTTTGAATGGGACCTTTATGGCCTCTCTTTCAGTTACATTTCTAATTAAAATGCTTTGATCTATTAACGCCAAGGGACACTGCTAAATGTATTCAATGCAGAAGTTGCGTACTTTTCATGAGCTCCCCAAATCTCTTAGATCTGTGTGCACTTATGCTGCATGCAGTTAAACCGCTCACTAAAATGAAAAGATATCCAAGAATAACTCACTTCCATTAGATTTATAAATCACATTAATTAATTCTACATCTCCAGTGGTGTAGAGACCAAACTCTAATGCAAGATCTAATTAAAGAAAAGGGGAAAAAAAATTGGAATTGAAACACAGAAGTAACTGTTTAGCCTCAAATTAATGAGGCGCTATGCTAAGCAAGAATGTCCATAAATCCCTAATGAGGATTTTAAACACATTAAAACTTCCTAATACAAAGTGTTTGCCTTCCTTTTATCCAATAACAAATAAGCCAATAATTTTCTGCCTCTAAATGACACTATTAACTGTCATTGCATGTTTTATTTGACAAACCCTCCATTCAAATACAGTAAAACCAATTAATTTGCCTACTGTGAAATGTGTTTCTTGATAGCTTTTATGTGATTTTTCTTCTCAAAGAAATGTAAATAGGAGGTCAATGTAGGTGCCTGATTTTGCTTAAAAATACCCTGCAATAACTATAGATTTTCTAGTCAGTTTGCATTTCAAATGAATTGAAAGATAACCTCCATTTTCAGGTCATCAATCACATAATGGTCTCCTGATAAGTAAACAGTTACAGAGTAATAGTTTTATTACTAGGGAAATGGTCCCATATTTGAGCCGTGATAGTTGCAAAATTACCACTTTGTTCTGTTATAAATAACGGTTCGTCATCAGGGTGCTCGGCCTCTTTGCCTTCCCTGGCAGCCCAGCAAGGGCCGCACCGCCGCACCCACCAGCGGTCAGCAAGATGTGGCACCGCGAACCGGTGTGCCCTCGCAGCCACAGACCGTCTTCTGGTTTTGCACCGCAGTTTTAAACTCCATGTCTTTTAAGAGTGAGGATGGTGATGGGTTACCTTTATTTTTGGTCAGAAAAATCTATAGAACAAATAAAAGATAATTCTGCAGTTTCAATGCTCTCCTGGGCCCCATTTAGTAAATCTTGGCAGAGAAAAGCAAGGTGGTGTTACAACTGCCCACAATTAAGTCATATCTGAATCTGTGAAGGTCTTCTAAGGTTTTGTCACTGGGAAGGTCAGCCTACTAAAAAGTACATGTTTTATACTTAAGAAATACCCTTTTTTCAGTCTGTGCCCACTACGTGAACTGAACCTCACTGTAAATTGAAGGCAAAATAGAGGATAATGCACAGCATGCCATGCTTTATGGGGCCTACCTGAATGCCAATTAATCTTTACAACATATGTACAGTTCCATCAGCTCTTGCATTGTATCATGATGACATGGAGACTGTGGTTTCTTTGCCTTAAGACAGAAACACAAATTGAAAAAAAAAACCCACGACACACCACATACACACACACACACACACAGAGAAGGAAAAGGGAATTAAATAAAACAAAGATGCCTACCAGTGCTGAAAAGGACATAACTGCTCACTTATTTAATCGTCTGCAATAATTACTAGCCAGAACCGGATAATTTATGTAGCATACCATGACAGCGGATTTCCAATTTGCACTATCTTGTACGTGTGTTTCTTGTTGAAATACGCAAAGCAAATCTGCAACCTCACCCAGAGGAGCAGTGCCAAGGCTGCCTAGCATGTGAGGAGGGCTGGTGAAAAGCGAGGCTGGGACAAATCGAAGGCAGCAAAAGTGCTCTGCAGCTCTGTTAGCCACTGTCCCCATCACAACAGAAATTCCTGTTACTATTGCTAGAAATTTTTGCCATTGTGACCTTTCCACAGGGATGTCTGGGGAAGCAATTTATATTTATATATTATTATCATATAAAATTATAAAAATATGTATCCAAATAAGAGAAAAATGCATTCTGCAAATATCTGTATTTTGGTCCTTAACAACAATCCTATTTAATAAGCTTAAGAATTTAATTGCAGCATGCATTTTCAAAAAGTAGATTGAAGGGACTCCTTGTCTTGCCTGAGCAGTGGAAAAAACATGTTTTTTCTATACTCTCAGCTAATAAAAATTCCCAAATTAAACTTCAAAAAATATTTAAGTGAGAACTATGTCTGACACAGTCAAAGATCAGGAAATCAATTTCATGATGCATACAAGCTTTTGAGCTTTAGATACCACATATTGTAACCTGTATTTTGCTCATTTTGCGGTCCAGTGTTCCTGAAGTCTGAACTAAGCTCCACCTCTCCAGAATGCAGCTGTCTGCATCTAATTTTACTGATAAAATGTAAATTAAAAAAAATTATATTTTTGCAAAGGATCTGATATGATATCCCACATTAACAACTTTTACATCTACTTCTTAATCGAGACATTGAATTAGGCTAAGACCACCTGACATTATTTCACTTCTGACCTTTTCAACTGTCAAAGCAGACAGATTTTTATCCTACAAGATTCGAGCCAAAGCCTCAAAGGTGCAGTGCCAGAGCATTAATCCATTTCGCTAGACAGTCATTGAAATTATAATTGAAAGTTCAACTTACTTTAGCATTTTATGCTGAAATACTTCTGGCAGCCCAGGGCAGAAAGTCGAAATCTGGTTTCCAATGGAGACCATTTCCAATGGTTTATAAGTGTTGGCAACAAAATTCCTTATTGTCAAAGAGACCAGCAGATGCCGGCTTCCATTAATTTCCTTTCTGTGACTGCTGCTCACTTCAGGAAGCCTTTCTTTACCTAAGGATGCTGACCTGCTGCCGGATCCTATCAGAAACAGACTAGGAAAGACACTGATTTATTAGGAGACTGGGGACACTTCAGGAAAATTCCCTACAGAAGCCGGGGCAGATCCCATCCGTCCATTTATTCTGACTGATGCCATAAGCAGAAAAACAAATCTGTACAGAAGACACAACACAGATCTGTAAAAGGTCCAAACTCAAGCTAAATAAACTAACCCATGAGTATCACACTATCAAGAGTAACTCCAGAATCTGAAGGATCAGTAGACAGCTTTTCCTCTTCACCAAAAGGTTGTCATAATGGAAAAAAAGACTTCTGAATTTGAAAAGAAAATAACCATTTTAAGTAGTCAGTGGGCTGTAAATCCTTTGTTCTGGTATTCTGGAGCTGCCCAGGGGTCTTTGGCCAGGAAGTTCCCTATAAATAACAGTTTATTATTCTTAGACTGATCTCAAAAGCTATCTAAACAAGGCATTTAAGTTAACTTGGAAGACTTGTTTCATTAAAACCTAAATGTCTTTTTTCTGCATTTGTAAAGCTGAGGCTGACTAGTAATTCTTGGCATCTTATCCAGAGGCTAAAAAGTTTCCTATTTGGGAACGAGAAGGGGAAACAGGGCACATGAGATCTAATACCTATTATGTAATGAGAGGTCATTTTATCAATATTTCAAGACTACTATTGTATTTGCTCTATAAATTATACTGTCTGTATCTGCACAAGGTCCCTTGGTCCCTTAAAACCTTAGTGCCAGTATATTAGCTCCTTAATTCAAAGCACTGAGAAATAATGCCGCAGCAATGCATGAGCAATGGGAAGAAAACAGCCCTGAATACCACATTAACTGGGCATATGTTGGGTCTCCTTGAGGCGCAGTGGTCTTGAGGCTCAGCTCTCAAAGTCAGACTGGCTCCTAGGCAATGCAAATCTCACAGAAGGGCATCTGAGACAAATACCAGAGTTGCACGATACCTTAGGGACATAAACAGCAACATTAGCAAACCTTCTGTACCCTTGGAGAGGGTGTCTTGGTACTTCTGCTTCAGCACCTTTAATTACTTTTCTCTTACCAGCCCTATCTGTGATGTCTGTCTCCTACTCGGCATGTGTGTATGTGCATGCAGGTGTATGTGCATGTGACTGAGTGTGTATATATTTCTCCTTCCCTTTCTTCCTTTCTACTTAGATCTTAATGGCAAAGATGACCTACGGACTGCTCCTAGTGCTATTTCACACACACAGAGTGACCCCTCCTACAGTAGATCTGTTTGTGTCCAAGTCCTGATGCAGCACAGGTAGCAATCGCTCTTTGTCCTGTCTGGACTATTACCTTCAATCTAGTTTACTGCACTGTACTCAATCCACACACACTGTCAATGATCCAACACAACTGCCGTTGCCTACAATAGAATCAAGGACAAAGGCCCTTTAACAATCAGCTTTCACAGAAAACAGAGTTAATTTCAAACAGTTTTAATTTACAAACTTTACAGTAAATATTCTGACAGAATTTATTAAAGTAGAAAATAAAAGAATTTTGAAACCACAGACACAGAGAGGATTTGGGAATTTATATTTTCATTTCCCTAGAGGTATACTGCAACTTTGGGCAAGTTGATTAATTTTTGCATGTCTTTGTTTTGGCATCTGTATAAACACACTAAGTGATATATAACTAGCCACCACCTAGTTATAGCAGAAAAGCAGTGGTTTGGAGATCCTCAGCAGGATGGTGTCATATAGGAGTGACATATATACACAAGCTGTATACAGCTGGAGATTCCTGACTGCTGTAAATGTCAGTCCTCAATAAATGGTTTGACCTTTTTTATCTATCATTTCCATTTTAAAACTGAAATCAGATCTGACATACTGAGCATTTCAGGGGAATAAATGCAGCTTGGGGATGACTTGGCAGTCTCATGACTCACATCACACCCTTGAAATGCAATGATCTCCCCAGAAATACAATGCTGTCTTGGTACTTAAGCCCCAAGGACCTCCCAGCATCCGTTTGCTGGCTGACCTAACAAGCCAATGAGCCCATTATCAGCATGTCTCCAGAAGCCAACAAGGTTTCTTTTAGTGGAACTGCTTAAAGCGTATAGCAGCTTGATCTTAAGGAAGTTATTCTTTAGGCATTTAATTGAGATCTTCCATGGGCAGAGTCACCTTCTGGATGAACCCACTTCTGCACTGAGTACACAGAGAGACCAGAGTCACCACTCTGCTTAATCGGGGCATCTCAGTTAAAGACTGAAAGTTAGGTGAATTAAATACGTATCACAAAACCCACAAATGCACTGCAGCTCATGTGCCAGGCTGAACTTGCAGTGTAGAAATGGAAACAGATGGGGAACAAATTCCCCATCAGACAGTGGCTTGGAGATCCAAATGTAAGACCGAGAGCCAAACACTCTTGTTAAGCTAGACAATGAGCAATTTGTGTCTAATGATAATTTCGAATTGGAGGAGGAAGGGGAATTGCTTTGATTTGGACTTAAAACAACATTTCAAAAACTCTTCAGAAAGCTGAAAATTTTGAATGGTTCATTTTGTGTTGATTTAAAAAAACTTCACAGTGACAAAAATGAATGTGTCTCCTACCAATTCCAACCTGGTAAAATACTTTCATTAAAAAAACAAAACAAAACAATGGCAGGAGCTCCAGAAAGAAATAACATAGAATTTGCTTTAAAAAAAAAAAAAGGAAATGCCAATTAGGGAAATGTCTAAATGTCTGCTTCTGATTTTCACTATTTCCCAGCATTTGTAAAACCCAATAAAATAAAAAAATATTAATAGAAGTGGTAGTGCTGCTAAGTTTGAACTTCCACAGCAGAAACCATCCCCCTCAAGTTGCAGAGCTGTATGGCTGAATTTCAGGCTTCCCTCACCCACAGCTTTGTCAGTGGGATAACAGAAAATCCAGTTTTCCTTCCACATACAACTCAGTTCATTAAAATCACAAAATTGTTACAGGGCTAAGGCAGGGTTTTTTTTTTTTACACAAATGCCTGTTTGCGTGCTACCAGTAAGCTCGACAAAATGAAATGAAGAAATTCTCAGAAATTATCAAACTGCCAATTTTTCTTATTGTCTTTTATAGAGAATAGCCCCAGTTTAATTGGCTGAAGGGAAAAAAGCTGTCATATCTGAAATGGCCAGAAGAGAGAAAACACTGGCAGAACGATGTCTTCCTAGGTGAGGGTAGTCCAAGACTTAATTCCATGTGTCAGGGCAAGATAACAGACAGTCATACGCATATGATCTCATCAGCCCTTCAGGAGACAGGATTTTGCTTGATGTTTGGTAATATTATTCCAGAGACTTTCTTAATATGTTTGCAGAACACACAAACAAGGAAAAAATGCCGTGTAAACCTCAATCTAGATACTACTTAAAGGGATACACAATCATCATAATCATAATAATCACAGCATTATTAAATACAAGCGGAAAAAGAAATAGATAAACAACCACGCACTGGCAAAAGCATTCGCTGTCTATCATTAGTGTTCGCATCTCTCCCCTTCCGATGCCTATGTGCACTTCCATGTATATATGTGTGCACCACTTGGGCCAGCAGCACACCCAACATGTGTCAGCCTGAGGGTACTACTCAATCTATCAGGGTGAAAACTGTATCTGCTGCCACAGGAGCCCGGCCACCGAGAGCTGCTTGGAGAGCTCCTGCCCGCCCACCCCTCCTGCTGGTCTCCAGCAGGCAGGCATTTCAGACAGTGTGATGGCTGCCGTTATAACACTGGTATATGTTTTGCAAAAAGGCATTCCAGAGCTTCATACCGACTAAAAGGGAATTCAGGGTCAGTTACCAGATCAATTCCCATTTCTTGAGAGGACTGCAGGCATTTTCGGTGCTCCTGCCCTGAATCTCTCTCTCTGCAGGGACCCCAGGCAGGGGCTCCCTAGCAGCCTCAGGGCAGACCTGACCTGGTTCCCGTTGCCCTTACCCAGCACCATCAGGGTTCGCCAGCGCAGCAATACAACCTGAGCCGCCTCCAACGAACTGCCCTTTGGCTCCAGGTTGAGCAACCTGCGAGCCCTAAGACCCAGGAGCTGACTGCACCAGCAAAAGGAGTCATGCAGGTCTGGAAAGTTTCCTTCTGAACAACAAAGGTTAAAAACTTAGGGCTTGATTCTCTCTTGTAACTTGACAGCTATAAGGGAGGTATCAAATTGTGCTGGAAGAAAGCCCCTTCTTAGAGAGTGGCCTGGCCAGGCTGGCGGGAGCACGGGCTGTGGGTCCCCTCTGCGCCACACGTGGGTCCCGTCGCTGCAGCCGCAGCGAGGGGCTCCTACAGCAAACCACCACCCCAGGCCAGCTCCTGCTTGGCCTCGCAAACACCAAACACAGCCTGAAGCCAGCCTCAGCCTGCCTTCGCAAGGGGCCAGAAAAACTAACAATAAGAGCTTTCTTTTAAGCCATGAAAGCTTAAACTCTGTAAAGCTTGACAGCAACTTGCGCTCCCAGCTAAGCCATCAGCATTTTCAAGCCTTAGGGAGATAGACAGATACTGGTGTGTTTTTATATATAAAGTCATATGTATTTGTAAATACTTAGATGATTTCCATACACACCCACCAGCCACACAATGCAATAATAAATTATTCCAATAAATGACATTACTCTAAGAAAGCAACAAAGATAAATATAATTGCACAAGGTTTAAACAGGATGTAAATCAGCATTAAAAAAAAAAAAAGGCGAGTTAACATGAAGCTGTTTACTCCTAGAGAATCTCCACTGCTCTAACATTTCAGCAATAGCCTCCAGTCGTGAGTGTGCTGCAGGAAGTAACAGAGAGCAGTTCAGCAGATGAAACAAAGAGGACCTAATTACCATGCGAAGCACAACATCCTTCAGATGTGATGAGAAACGTGACTGCATGAAAAACTGGTCCTGGGGAAATTTCAAAATATGACCACCCAAGCATAAAGAAGAGAGTGGTGAAAACCAGCGAAACTGCAACATGAGGGTATAGTATTTCTATACAAAGAATATTAGTTTAAACACATGCACATACAGATATTGTGTACATACACACATCTATATGCAGACACACCAATACAAGGAACTATGTGATTGTGGATGAAAGCTATAAATGTATAAAAGTGTTCAAACCATATGCTACACATTAATAAAAAAATCACATAAATTCTTTGTATGTTGATCCATGGAGATTCTTGAGGGAAAAGCAAACAGCCAAATGCATGAAAAACAACCAAGCAGCCTGACAATCCACTGCTGTCCTTCCATTTTCATCCTACTTGGTCATTTAATATTAATTTTTGCCTACAATTCCACAGTTTGAATGTAAATAATTTATGAATATTGGTCATAAATTATTTTGGGGGTTATGTTGTGGGGTTTTGTTTGTTTGTTTGTTTGTTTTTAAAAAGAAGAGGAACATGGATGATAAGCACTGACATCTTCTTGGAGCAAGGGAAAGCCTGATTCTCAGTTACAGGTAGAGAAGTTGTGTCATTTGCAAAAAAGTTCAAGGAGGTATTTAAAGCCACAATGGAGAAAATATGGGCTTGTGCTGCGGCTGGGCTCAGCACAGGGGCCATGCTGCTGGCTCTGCAGTTAGCCTCTGTCAGCTGCACAGAGCTCACACTGGTTTGGCACCAGTGCAACTGGGGGGACCAAGAACCCCATCACCAGCATGATGTGAGACTATGCTCAGGAATGGCCATTACTCCCAGAAGGGTGGAAATACAGCATACCATTTCTAATTTTGATCTACCAAACAGCATGCCCTTTTGGACAAGAAATTGCTGAACAATTTGCATCTCCTGAACACCCTTTTGCTAGAGAACCTGAGCAAGGCAGATGTTAAACCTGAGCAAGGCAGATGTTAACCTATTCATTTATTTCATATATTACCCCAGCTGGGGGTGGGGGTGGGGGGTGGTGCATGTGTGTGTGAAGCTGGTGGTGCATCTTGAAAGGCTGTTCAAAGTGTGCAAAAACTGAGAAACAATTTGCAGATTCCTCGGCACGATCAATACTGCTCTGCAGCTCCAGATTCCTTTTATTGATGACAGCCTCTCTCGTTGCAGTGATTAGAGATTCTACATCTTCTAATCACAAAGAACATGACAACTACACCCTATCTATAGCTTTGTGATTTACAGCAATTGATGCACTATCATAATTGCATTAGTGCAATGACAGGTTTTGGGTGTTACCCAAGCACCTGAATATAAATATGGTTGTATGTGTGACAAACTGACAAGGAAAATCTGATGTTTGAATCCAGCACTGATTTTAACCCATTCAACTTCCCTTGTCTCCATCTGCCTGTTAGAGGCAGGGATGAACCATTCTTTTCCTGCCTCACCAATTCTAACCATAAGAAAATGGAAAGCTGATCCATGGACTAAAAGAGAAGCCACATGATGGGGCTGGTTTTTTGTATGATAACAGACAGAACATAAGTTTTGGGAGCAACATCCCACTCTTTTAATAAAGTATCAACTCCTGTTGCTATGAGCGGGTGGCTTTCAGCATAGCCAGTACAGCGTTTATTTTGAATTTTTTTTTTTAGATGACTCCTTGGTGTATACCATAAAGTCATTTGAAAACTGATGCCTCTTTTTAATTTAAGGGGATTTGTTTATTTTATTTTTAGCCTGATTGCTGACAGAAATGAGACACCCACAGACTGCAGTCATGGGAGTCTGAAATAATGCATGTGTTTGTGCTTTCATACAAAAAGGGTGTTCAACTCAGCCCTGCTGTCCAGCATCAAGGTCAAAAGGTACAGAAACTCTTCGGAGTTTGAAAAGAAGGCAGTGGGGGAGAGGAGAGGGACCCTACTGCTGTCCCATTAGAGGAAAAGCTAATAAAGCTCGCCCTTTGTAAGATATCTGAGGATCTGCATGAGAGAGAGACATTACAAGCCAGGCTTCATTAGCTCCTCCACTCACAGAGTGACTTCTTTTTACAATAGAACAGAAGATTCAGTCTCCTGAGCTGAAAAAAGGCACAGGCTGGCAGGGAAGAAAGAGACGAGATGAAAAGCAGGTTCTTCTTATATCTTTCTAAATATTATCATACAAAGTATTGGCTTGCATCCCCCCAGTAGTGTCCCACCTAACAGCACTCAAAAAACAAGTAAATGCCAGAGCTGGTGCCTGCTACTTACAGGCAATAGGAACAAATTCAGGACAGCTTGCATCTTTTCCCAAAGCCTGACCCAATGCCAAAATGGCTGTGGCAAATGTCACGGACTTCTTGGTAGGCCTCAGTTCAGCTTGTTGCTCTGCCAGACGCTTCTCATGCAAGCTCAAGAGACTGCACTCTCTGTCTGACCCTCAGCTTCTACCCAAAGGCCAGAATGATGGCACAGCGACTCTGTGAAGACCACATCACACCTGACAGAGGGAAGTCATTTCACAATTCTCTACACCAGCACCTCGGTTGCAGGCACACAGCCAGCCACAGAGCATTTTCTTGTGACAGCTTTGGATTTACAGCAAGAAACCAAAAGCTACAAGTCTAATATGTCATGAGAGATCAAGGACACTACTGATGGCCTAAATCTCTGTAACAGAAGTATCCCAGCACAATGCTCCATCACCTCTCAGCGTCCCCATTTATGCAGTTAAGTGCTGGCAAATGCAGCACTGGCACCAGATCTAGCAAGCTCTGCATTTATCAGAACAATGGGCAGGGCTGGCACAGCTTCTCCTTTTGCTTTGAACACAAAGAACAAGGTCCAGAGTGACCAGCCTGTTCACCAGCCCTGTGGCAGGGCAGAGGGGGAGGACACAGGGAGAACTGAACAGCTAATTTCCCTACATCAATATGAAACCTCAAAATTATCCTACAACATTTTATTATACAGTTTATTTATATACAACATTCTGGTGATGTTTCCGAGTACTTTGGATCACTGAGGATTATCGGGGCCTCCAGACTGCAGGCAGGAGTCCATGAAACAAGAGGTACTTGCTCGCTCTCTTCCTCAGCAGAGATCCCCTGACCCAGAGAGTCTATCCAGCTGCTACGTCCTCCTCAGCTGCCACTTTCTAGGAAGGGCTACTGAGCTGGGTGCAACAAGGTGCCTGGGATCAGCCCCATTAGTCTGGCTGCAAACTTAGCTTTGCTGCTGGAGCTGATCATTTTTTTCTGGTGACAGAGCACAGGGATGGACTGAACTGTCTGTTTTGTTTGGGAACATTTAAATAGCTGGAAGGATGCTCAGCACCAGTGTGCATAAAGTGTTTACTGTTCTAAATCTAAAGCAAATATATAAACACACACCTTTTAAAAAATCCACTCTTTTCCTTAAAGCCCTGAAAACCCACCTAGATTATTAACTTTTGTTTCTGGTATAAAATCTGTCTATCATTGCTGCCTGCATGGCAGGACCATGGCAGTGTTTGAACAGACTAATTTCTTGTGCATCTGTACCATGCTTCTGCCTGTTCCCTCTCTACTACTTGAGCTGCAGTTTCATTAATATCCAGGTACATACTCCGAGTCACAGGGTTGTAACCATGTTGTGACCCAGCTGGATTGGCATACTTGCCCAGTGTGTTGTCTTGAGGCTCTACTGACAAGTATCAACTGAGCCACTAAGCATGGATTTAAGAAACTTGTTTTAGGCAGCTGCTGGATATTCTGCTGGATATCCAGTCTGGGTATTCTGCTTCTGGATACAGCTCCCAGGAATAAACAACTGTTGTAATCACAGTAAAAGAAATACTTTATTACAGTTGAATAATGTTGGTTCTAATTACAGTACCATTGATGCATTTCCCTATTAGAGGAAGATTTCCACTTATTCTTTTTTATATTTATTTACCCAAAACATAACACTCAGTGTGATGTTTGCAATTGAGCTGCTGCTGCTCTCTTCTTCTGCCAGTTTTACAGCTGGGTTGTTAGGCAAAGTTGATCTCACATCCTTCCAAAAACCAAACAGGTATCAGCTTAGCCCAGACAACTGCTCTCAAAAAGAGGCTCTTCCTATGGCTTCTGGGGGTTAAATCCCTTACAACTGCTCTAGCATCTGAATGGGAGCCTTTTCCAAGGAATTAAAAAGCCTTCTGGATCAGACCTAGGAGGCATGTAGCTTTCTTCTCAATGCTCAGTTGGCTGTGTTAGGAAACTCAGGTTGATATTTTGGTATAACTGGATCTTTTTTGCCAAGGAGATACCCTTACAGATTAGCACTTAGTAGGAAGAGAAAATTGCTACAAGTATTGTTCTTCCAAGTCATTTTTCTCATTGGTGCTGCAAGTGAAAACTGCAACTGCTTAAATATGAGACAGGCTAGGAGTTAAATGAGCAACGGCTTTATTTTTGAGTCTGCTGCTGGTTACCCGCAAAACCCCAATAATGTGCAACTCAGCTGCAATAATATCATATATACTGGTAAAGGTGAAAAAATAGCTGATATCCCTGTTCCTCCTCCCTCATGGTTCCCTGCACCTAAGCTCTTACCGACTGCTCCTTCTCACCAACCTCCCATGCATTTGGTTGTGTAGATGCTCTCCGAGAATGTGGGTAATCTGAAATTACAACCTGAAACCTTTACAAATATTGCTATATCAGGAGTGGGTTATATGGGAAAACAGAGCAAGTGTTACTATTTATTCAGGCAGTCTATAGTAAAACTAAGCTCAACAAGAACAGGATGATGACAATAAAACTGGAAAGTACAGTTTAACAACGTAACTCCTTCAGCAATGATGGCAACACCACACCATAACCTCGGCAAACAACTACAAAAACATGTCGGTGAACTATTATGCTACAAGGGCTATCCCTAGAAACATGCTCAAGACCTGTTAGACCCTTTTACACAAGATTTGAGTTCTCTGAGTAAACAAAGGGGGGTCAGGAGGAGATTATTTATTGATCTCCCATGGCTTTGAGAGCACACTCTCTACATGCCAGGACTGACACATATTCACTGAGAGAAAGCCTTAATGCCTTTTTTTTCCCTCAGCTTTTCTTGGAACCATTGCTACACACAGCACCAATACATGAAGGGGCCTCTGGATGCACAGAAATTATGTATTAAAACACCTCCAAAGACTGAAGAAGTTTGTCTTGCACTTGGACTAGATTCCCAGCAGACAAGCTGGGACAGAGGAGGAGGTTGGAGACACAGGAGTGTGGCAATTGCTGATCCATAGAGCGGAGACAGTGACACGTTCAGGGACCAGAGAGGACCAGGAGTTTTCTGGAGGTTGCACAGGAAACTGGGAATCGAATCCAGGGTCTGACACCTCCAGTGGTGAAATTGCCAGTGACTTCAAACACCATTGACTCATAACAGCTACGACAATTTACACCAGCTGAAGACCTGCCCCCAGGAGTCCTGCCTTGCCGCCCTCTGCTCTTACTACTAGAGATCGATGACTCTTACAGGTCAGATTTTTTGTTTTGTTTTGTCAGGCTTAGATTGCTTCTTTGTACACTGCTGAGCTCAAATCAATTACTTTCCACTCCAACCATCTGACCAAAGTAATTCTAATGGAGCAGAAAGCAGAAACTCAGATAAAAGAAGGGACAACATATTTTTCACTGTTATCTTTGTGCTGAGCATGATAAAGGAGGAATGAAGGCTGAAATAAAGATCATTCTTAATAATTCCCCCTCATGTAAGAGTAATGATCTTAATTCCCACTCTTTATCTTTGTTGTGGAGATTGGGGACATGAGTTTAGATGGAAGATGAACCCTGTAAGTCTTCAAAGGAAGAGCACTTCTAACAGAAATCCCGTTTCCCTGATAATCATATCCAGGAAAACTATTATTTTGGAACATGATTGCATTTTTCAGCTACCTCAATACCATTTTTACTGTTCAGCTGCATGAAAAATTACCTAACCTGTTGGAATGGATTTCTTGACCCACACATAGCTACATTAAAGGGTGTAATTTAATGCAATCTAACTAAATTAGCACCAATTAGACAGGCTAAATTAAAGGGCATGTCACTAATAAATTTTATGCTAAACATATTACTGATAATAAGCTCACTAAAAATTGCATAATGGAATAAAATATTCTTTTTAACACTGCTCAGTCTAAATATGAATATATAAAAAGTCATGAAATAATGAAATACAGTATGCTAATTCCCAGTTGCCTTTCAGTATAACAACACGGCAACATTAAAATGCACCGATTACAGTGGTGTTTAAAAACAATAGGTCAAATCCTACAGGGAAGCAGAAAGCCAGGCCAAATTCCTCGCAGTATCTAGGAACCTGATCCTGCAAACATTTACATATTTAAGGCGTCTTCCTTTGAACTCAGCAGGTCTGCTCTTGTACATGAAGTTGTTGGCTTGCTGCTGTGTATGCTCAGAGAGCTGAATTGTAACATGGACCAAGGTGTGAGGGAGGACTGCAGAAAGTGGTTGGTTTTGCATTTGCACACTGGAGAACATTTTCCAAGTAGTACTTTCCAAAATACCAAGTACCAAAGCTTTAACACTCTTCCTGAGTCCTGTATGTAAAGGTATCCCACAGTACAAAATCTAAGGTCGAAGAGCTTATTCAAAGCTTTAAATAAGCAGTTCTTTGATCAGTGCAAGTAAGGTTGATTCTTATAGCTCTGTGTGTGCATCTGTCTGTCCTCTCTTCTGTGACTGCATTCCCTACTGTCTGATGAGAGTTGGGCTTATACTATGTCCCTTTCCCCAAGCATCTTTTCCAAATTTGGTTGAAATTGGTCAAGGGGTGCTGAGTAGGCAAAAAGACACACTGAGACACACACACACCCCCCTCCATTGCATAAGCCCTGTTTCTACCAGCAAGTAGTGGGAATTCGGTGACTTGGCTATAAGCATGGTTTAAGAATGGGATGTTCAGCAGTCTGAACTCAGTGGTGTCCACATTTTCAGCTATGCCCCAATAAGCAGCTGGGAGAGGAGTAAAAGCCATTTGTGACTCCATTCATTTTCAGCCTCAGAGAAGCTCAAAACTCTTGGATGCCCCTCGCTCCCAAGAGCTGTTAAAATACTAAATACTGCCAAGCAACCTGGTTGCATCCCCACTTAATGCACATGTCCTCCGCTGGGTAGACCCAGAGGTTTATGACCCTTTTGCGTCTTATTTCTTACACAAAATGATCAAAAGGCCAGACAAGCTCTGGCACTCTATGTACAATTCATCTAGCAGATATTTATTAATCCGTAATAAAGTAAATCAGGGATAGTAAAGTGGAAGTGACATCTTTATTAAGACAGACAAACATGTCCTGAATAGTAACGAGAATGGGCTTCTGAAGCACATTCTCTGCATTCACACATTGACTAATTAGGCCCCTCAGCAGGGTCCTTGCTCACATGAGTTGTCTTTTCTCACACAGGTAGTCTAAAGTTAATAGGCCCATTCATGTGAGTAACATTTGTAAAAACATGTTCTAGCCTCAAATTCCCTGTCTTCAGCTCCTCTAAAAAAATCAACCCCCCCAAAATACTTTGAGGCAGAAACAGAAGTACTGTTTTAATAAACACAAATAATTCTGCAAAAACCTGCATTAAAGTCCATCTGGACAGTTTTAAATGGCTTCCTGACACCCCATGCACAGGCTGTGGCTGATGCTTGATGCAGAATTGAGCCTTAAATAAGAAAGGAAGAGCAGTAATGTACAAGTAAAACTATATAGGGAAATTCTGCAAGTTAAAAAATTAACATACATGCACTGCACCCACTATTTGGGGCTGCAGTCCATTCTCAGAAAACAGGAACCCTTTTTTTTTTTTTTCACAGAATATTGTGCTGTCACTAACAGAATTAGGGAAATTTTAC
>JANZLQ010000040.1:9764018-9801623 GCA_026212715.1 Elanus axillaris
TCCCCTCTCATAAAGAAACAAACAGGATTTGCTGGATTCTGTTCAGGCCACAGGAAAAAAAAAAGAAGAAAAAAAAGGCATAATGACATTGTGCAGTGTCCATTAAAATCCCAAAAAGTGCTAAAGGTACCTGCAAACTTGGCTTTTCCTGCTCTAGTGCTTCCACTGTTCAAACAGATTTTTTAAATAGCTAAGAAATCATGCCAAATGACTACTGTTAATCAAAGACTCCTTTCAAATTGTATGAAAACAAACCAGCATCAAAAATGGTGAACTGCCATCTATGCATACTTCACTGCATGAGGAACTGAAAAATGACTGAACTCAGATTGGTGCATATTTTGAGGGAAAATGTTGGCTTTGGAATAAAAGGGCCATACTGACTTTTTTTAGGAGTGCTGTGGTTTTGTTTTAAAAAAATGAATTCCCGATTTTAGAATTTTTTTCCCATACAGTCTCTAGGTCAGCACCCATGTGGATGTAAATTGCCATCATTTTACTTACTTCAGATCAGCTTTCAGGGTATTAGCCTCTGCAGGATCTAGCCCATAGGAGACAGGAATACCATTCCAGGACACTTGTGCACTGTGCGGCATAAAGCCCCAGATGGTGGCTGTCTCTGCAAAGTGTTCTTGCTAAATCAAAAGCAGCCCTCTAAACATACAGCTTCACTATCATTTCAAAAACAATACACAAGTGATTTATTCTCTTTAAAAAAAATTATCAGTTTGGTTCATTAACCTATAGCTGTACAAAAGCAGGAGTCAATTACGTGGCCCCATCAGATGTGTGTGAAGATAATTACCCTGGAAAGAAGATGTAAAGGTGTCCATAAAGGCAGTGAAATGTGACCTATTAAATCAAGCTGTAACCTATTATGGGTCAAAAAACACATTTGTAGGGCCAACAGGCTCATGGCAATGGCCAATCTAGCATGAATTCTGCAGGTGTCTTTTTCAAATAAACATGAAATCTATTCTTTTCATTCCTGCAAATGCTACTGCCTTCTTACGTTCCATATAGTTTACTCCACACAGTTTACTCCACACACATATACAAATGACACACACAAATGTATCTTCAAAATCATGCAGAAGAACACACCATGTATGAGCAGTTAAACAGCAAATAAGACACAGAAAATAAGCAACAGAAAATCCACAAAGAGCAGCATTACCCTGTTTTACTGGGCATTTCATAATGCTATTAGTCTGTCATCTTACACAAAGTACTCTATCTTTAGTAGGGTAAATCTGATTGTAGTCAATGATCCAACTCAAGATCTGACCCAGTTAACTATGAAGACCAATAAAAATCTTATAAATGTCCTCAAATTCTTGTTTTGTGAAATTTTCTAACACTAACCTGAAGTTAGTTGTTTGGTTTTTTTTAAAAAAAAAGCATATAACTTTAGTTGGCTGTAACTAACTTCTGACTTATGTTCCTTTTGATTGATTTAAACCATTTCCAGTAAACACCTCATTTAAACAGTTTAGATTATATTTTGCCGCATTGCAACAAATAGGTTGAAAAAAATCTGCTTTATGTCACATGACAAAATATACAGGTATTATTGAGACTTCTCAGAAGAAAGCCTCTCCTTTGCTTTTTGGGATCACTCAGAATAACCTTTTGGGTTATACTGGGCTTGATTCTGCTTTCACTTGCACCAGAGGTCTAATCAGAAGTAATTAAATGGAAGTCACCGGAGTTCTTTCATGGCAATCCCATTAGAACTGAGTCTGTAATTAAACTTGCAGATTTTTAAACAGAATATTGCATTAATACAGGTGTACAGAACTGAGGTAGAAACACTGATGGCTTGTAAACAGTTTCACCACACTGCTGAAGACTGTAACAGCATTAGTGTGGGAAGCAGATGTATTTCTGATTTATGGAGCTGCTGTGTCAATGGTCCTAACTCCTGTCACTTCAACAGAGCTAGGCCAGATGATCACTTTGAAGGGTCCCACTCTTGAAGAGGGCACAGAAATAGACTGCAATCTATTCAACACAGGAATAAATCATGAGAAACTCATGCTAAGTCACCAGTTATTGGTGCAAAATCCAGGCATTTAGGTAAAGAGCCAAGGCCAGAGAATTTCCTTTTTTAAAGTATTTACATTATTAAAAATACAATCCGATCAAATTATCCATCAGGGAAAGAGCATATACTCTGAGAAAAACATGTATATACAGATGCTTTCACTCTGGACTAGGCAGCTTTGCAGGTAACACACAAAAACGCACCTCTGCCTCCTTCAGAGTTGTTATATTTTTATTCTTATCTAACATAGTCCATACTCCTTTATATCCTTCAAGCTGCATAGCTGGCTTTTAACTGTTCTAAAAATAACAGTCATTAAAGAAGGCACAGAGATGTTCCAGTCTCTTTGTTGAATCTGAATTCACACCAGCTCTGTCAAGGAAGGCTGGCCACAAACCTGTCGGCAGCAGGTGTGAGGCTGAGCTCCTTTTTGGAGAATTAGTCCCATCTATCATATACATTTGTTTTGGGTTAACTGGTATGTTGCTCACAGCAAAAGAAATTGATAAGCCTCCCACTCAGTGCAGGAGAAGCTTAAAGTATTGGTCAGTAAAGGAAAATGATTCTGCAGAGATATCTGTGGAGATAAATTGCCCACTTATCTACCTTAATTTGTAAGACACATCAGGTGTCATATAAGACTATTTCTAAGGGAGTCAGTCACCTTCATAATCATCACAGAGGTGAGAATGTTGGGCAAACACTAACTAAATCAAAAGAAAAAATCATTTTCTTCAAGGAAACAATTTGTATAACACAGAAGCCCAATAAATAAAGGCTTAGCAAATCCATTATATCTGTTGTTTACTTTCCTATGCCTATCTCTATCTGCATACATGGTTTTTAAGAAAAACACATTTAATATGGTTATGATGATGGCAACACTACTCTCCGTGTTCCTTCTTTTTCTCAAGCAATTCCAGAGAAGAAATTAGGTATTGATTCTCTCCCTACCTATGTCATCTTTTCTCTTTAAAAGACTCAACGGCTTGCAGGCTTTAGTTCACAAACCAGTAGGTAGCATCTAAACAAGATACACTTTTCTGAAAGGAGCCCTGATTGCTATTAATTCTTTTGGTTTTCTTTTTTCTCAAAGTATTCTTGAAGTGCAGTTCTAGAGAAGGAGGAAATTAAACATCTTCAAGTTTCACAGGACAAAGCCAAGAGAGTTGCTCCTTCATACTCACAACAGACCAGTCAATGATGCTACAATAGTCTCCTACAAGTTAGGCAACTGATTTCAAATTTCCAGCCCCAGCTGACACTTAATTACCCTGCACAGAGAAGAGCAGTTCCAACACACACAGCAAAGAGAGACTTGCACCAGAATAATCAAGACCACCCTGGTGTTTACAATACTGACAAGGTATGTAACAGATTAAGGTTCAAGCCTCTGAGTTGAGTTCAAGAGAGTGGGATCATGAAGCTTTGCCATCCACATCACAAGTGACTGCTCTGATTGCTGGATGTGGTATGGTTCCTCACCATTCCCCAGCAAAACGGTGGCCCTCTCCTATCCAAACAGGGACATGTGTTACAGTGGAAATCCCTTGTACTTTCTGAGAGCATGCTGATCTTCTGTTCAATGGATTCCTTCAAATGGGTTGCTGTCACTTTGCTGATGCAGAACACCAAAGTGGCATCAGTGGTTGGAGTCTCCAATCTGAGACTGAATGGTCAGAATCAGCCAGAGGGGTGTGAGCAGGGGGGTAACACCACCTCTGGCTTGCCCCAGTTTTAGCTGTAAATGATAAAAATTTAATCCCCCCAAAATCACTTGTGCTATTAGAAGTCCTGTCCTGCAAAATTAATTCCACTGGAAATAAAGAGTTTATTGTTGGGGCAGATGTAAACTGGAGTACCTAAGCTGACTTCAATAGAGGTGGACTGATTTACATCAGCTAAAGATCTGCCCTTGGTTCCATTCAAAAAAGACAAAATGGACTGTTCTTCTGATCAAGAGGTGCAATTTTATAATTCACTTAATAAGGAAGAGCTAAAGTCCACAGAGACACTAATGGTTAATATCAGATGTGTCTATCAAAATCTATTAATATTGAGTCACTAATTTGATTTGTGAAATACTGTAACAAAGATTCATATAATTTTTCCTTAAGGGATATTCACTGAATATTAAATTAACCTACTAGCTGTTTGTCCTGTTTTCCAGCTAAGAAGAAATGTGTTCACAATAGCTTACTATACAGGGCAAAGCCAGGGAGTACAGAAAGAAAGAGAAAGGTGCTTTGGTTTAACATTCCTATTTACTCTAGCTATGTTTCATTTAAATTTTTCTTATCTTCCTCAGCTCTTTCTAGAATACCTTAAAATATGGGTTCCTGGCAAGGTTAATTTAAAGAGCCAACAAACTTAAGAGTTCTGCTTTAAAGAAAAGTAGGTACTTAATAGACCATTCTGACCAATGAACTCTTTTGCTGGCATAAGGATATATACATTTTGGATAACATTTGTAACTAGGCTTATGCTTTAGAAAATTGCAAGACAACTTTTATCAGAAATACATTGTCTACTCTAGAGTTCTGTTCTACACTAAATACTTTGTAATCACTCTGAATCTTATGATTAAACTCCTCTGTTTAGTGCAACAATGAAAGGCACTGAAAATTAACCGATTAGTATCACAAATAAGTATACCTAGATATAGACTTAGGTTTTATAGCTAAAGTTCTGTATTTGGGAGGAAAATACAGGGAAATGGGCATTAACCAAAAGAACAGCCCTTCTTGAAGCAACTTTATGTATTTATGCATGGCCATTTCTAGGCTTTGGGCAAATGAATACGTATGCAAGAGTGAATTTTGGTTTTACACAGAAGACGAGCGCCAGGACTATGCTTCACTGTGCCTGAGAAAAGCCAGACTTTAGGTGAGCTAATACTATCATGTATACTTTTAGCTGACCTTCTTGAACAAACCATCCTGTGGCATCAGCTGAATTAAATTCCTAGTTGCTAGATTATTTCTTCTAGCAATGCTTTCTTCAAAATTACAGAGCTTGTATTTATAATTTAGGGACTACATTGTACAAACTGCACCAAGTGCGTTTGCACTCCCTGATTTAAGTGGGACACTCCCCAGGAGAAAAAGCACTAATTTATAGCAGTTGTGGCAGCACAGGGCCCATAGAAATGCTACAGTTTAGACTTATTTTAACCATACTGGTTATTTTTGTTACAGCTAACATAAAAAAAATCACTTCTCATTCATATTTGTATTTTGTTTTAATGTAATAATAATCATCATTATGATAATAATAATAATAATTCCAGATGTTCATGTAAAGGCAGCTCATTAAATCACAGTTGTGCACTCTTCCATGTCATAATTTTCTCAAATAAATTTCCTTTTCTTTAAGCAGGTAATAAATACATAAAGCTTTTCTATCTATATATCTTTTAATCGACTGCAGTCATTTAACCTAGACCCTCTAACCAGATTAATAATAGAAAACGTGTCATAACAATTCCTTACCACAGGATGAATTATCATTATTGTTTTGGCATTGAAAATCCTTTCTGCTACCTCAAATTACCCTTCTTTTCAACAGTGCACAATACATGAATCACTTCCCTAATCCTACATGTTACTAAAAATCACATCCCAGTACAATAGAGCCATCTGACAAGCTACTTTCCGACAGCACACTAAACTATTGTGGTGGTGAATTCCCAGAGACCCTCTGGATCTGTTTCATTAATAAAAGCTGCAAGTGAAAGCCAAAGGAGGAACCACTCACAGCCTGCAAGAATCCGCCCAAAGGCTGAACTTCACAATCCTGCTTTTCCCATCATCCTTAACGTCATGGAAACAACTTCCCTTATGCCAAGGAGGTATTAAGCAGACAAACATTGTTAGAGCTCCAGCTATACCTCTTTTCAAATCTAAAAATCTAAACATCTGGATTTTTTTACAGCTGGGGGCAATTATAGTGCTATTTCCAAACACCATAAATGTGTGTGCATCCATAGCATTATATATACACAGGCTCTGATCCTCAGCTGCCTGGTAAATCAGTCAAATTTGATGATGTCAAGTGAGGCATACGGGATGTGCAGCGACTGAGAATCTAACCCTCCAATTTGCAACCATATGTAAAAGGATGAGGGATCTATAGAGCAAGGATATAGTTGAAAACCAATGAATTAAAATTTTCAATGTTGATTTTTGTTCCGCTACTGTCACCCTCCATGGTTTCAAGCTAGTTCTTTCTTACAGCAACCTCATAAAACACATTTCCTTCCTTGGGGCTTGAGGAGCAGCGAACTCTGCATTCACAGTGAAGCCAGGGGCAAAACTCCCAGTAAGGTAAATGAGCAGCATTTTCCTCACAAAGGGGACAGGTTTGTGTATGTAAAATGTTTTCAAGGTATGTGTACTGAAAAGTAAATTAAAAGTAGGTTGCATGGGTATTAGATGGGCACAATCCTCCCAGATGCAAGACACCATTAATTTGCTGCTCCAGACTAACAAAAGTGAAGCTTGATCTTCTCAAGATCAAATCCTGGTGTGGCAAATGACAGTAATTATATGCCTGGACTTAGGCCCTGCATCAAAAAATATGCTTTCAAAGATCTAGAACACACTAGACAAAATGTTACCGAGACCATTTCTATTATTATTGGGTTTGAAAAGCTATTAAACCATCTGCCCTCTTTATGATCTTCTAATCAGAACCAACTTGTGCTTCTACTAGACAAGTATTTAGGCAACTTTTTACTGCAACAAACCAGCATTCATCAAAAGTGGTGTATTTTTAACACTTATTCTAATTATAACAAGCAGTGCATTTTGTGTGCTTTCCAATTATGCATGAGAAAAGTCAGCATAAGTGTCCTCTCTTATCATAATTATCTGTTTCTAATTTCAATTTTGGCTATGACTTTGCAGTCAGTGATGTAAATGTAAATGTTCCTGTCAGATAAAGATTAATTTGATTTAAGCGCTCTTTGTTCTAATTATATATTCTATTTCTGCTCACCATGCAAGTTTTGTTTGAAGCCACATCTGTATTTTATCACAACAGTGAAGAAATTCTGTGGTATTTAAAAAGGTAACTACAGGATTTCAGTTAGTTCTGTCAGGCACTGTTATGACAGTGTACACTAGGACTGTGGCAAATGAATTAATATTTTAGCTGACTAATTTAAATATTACTGTAATTATTACTTGAATATTAAAGTATGTGAACTTTTATCAAATGAAATAAAACTTGTTGCCCTAATTGCTCCCTTTACTCCTAAGGAAACATGACCTTTATGGGCTTTGAACCTGATCACACTGAAAATACTGAATGATACCCCGTAGGCGGAATAGGAGATTTAACATGGAGAAAAAGATAATTTTATCTCTGACTAACATAGAATATATCTCCCTGATATTTTCCTGTCTGAAAGTCAAGGTTTTGGGGATAGTCTAGAGAAAATTTTGTCACTGAGCACATCAACACTGTGTGGGCATCCTGGGAAGAAGGCAAGATAGAAATAGCGGGTGGGTAATTCTGCTGTACTTGTCCAGACTTTGAGTGGAGTCTCACACTTACAGGCATCTAAAACTATTTAAACTATGAGGTTTGAAGGGCCTGAACTGCAGGGAAAATGTCAAGACCATAGGCTAGTGCTGGGTTTGACCAAAATGGGACGTGACCCACCAGCCATGTTTTCTGAGAAAGCTCTTCTGGAGGTAGCAACAGAACATGCTTTGGCAGAGGCATAATTCAAATATTGCCAGAACCACTGTGTCTAACCTTGCTTGCATGCACATGCTGGAACAACATGTTTTTTCCACCAAAACCATGACAAGCGAGGGCTAGCTGGCTATGAAGTCAGGTCTCCTGACACAGCTCAGAGGGGTTTCTCCTATGTCTAACGTAAACTGAGTTCACATTCCAGCCCTACTGCTAGTAGAGCTGGTAAAGTCTTTTATACCAGTGCTTTCACAAAACTTACAGCAACTTTAACAGTATTCAACAGCTTCACTGACATTTGGTTGAAATTGCCCAACAAAATCAAAAGCCTTGACACATATGGACACAATCACATACGTGAACCCCTCCTTTTTTAAAGGAGTGACTAATAAGACTTGAAACTGAAGGCTTCACTGAAGCATGCAGACGTTGTGACAGGTCCTTTTCTGCAGTTGCAGAAGTCTGGCTTTCCATTCAGAGTCTGTTTCTGGCTCATCCTCTCAGCTGCTATCTCCTCCCAGACCTCATTTCTCTCCCCTCTCTCCATAGGAACAGCCATACACACCTATCTGCTGTAAGACAAAGAACAAATGATTGTACCTGATTTTCAAAATATAAAATCTCTAGGATACATTAGGAAGCTAAAAACCCCCATTTTTATTTGAATACTAAAAAATAAAATTTAAAAAATGCTTATGGCAACTTTGCAGTTACAGTCAAGACTCAACAAGGCTATTATCCACTAGGTCAGTGGTGCAACATCTTTTTGAACAGTTTTCTCCTGACATTTCTCCACCTCAGGGGGCAACCACTCAAATAAACAACCTAACGACTTGAGAGATCAAGTTTTAGACACTTACCACTCACTGACATTTAAACTTCCAACTTGATCTGTGCCAACTGTTGTCTTAGATGCTGACTTCTGAGCATGTCAAGGCTGCAAGCTGGCTTGTAAGTACTTCTGACTGCCCACTGTCTTCAGAATATATTTACAGCATCTTCTGACTATTCTGTGGTGTTGAGTAAAACTAAGCCTAAAAGTGTTTTTACACAACATCTCATCACTTCATTCCATTATTTATAAATGAGACATGGGATGCACACAAAAGCATTGTTTGGGTTGGTGCTGTTATAAACAGTTTTTCAATTTTTTTCATTTATAAGAACATTGCTGTTTTACTTGCCAAAACAAAAATACACTGCTGGAATATTGCTGTGATCTCAGCACAGTGTTTCTGGACAGAGGGTGACCTTCTGTACCTTTTATCTGGAGGAATTTGGCCCAGAGAGGCAGAAATCAAACAACATGTGATTCAGAATTGCTGCAGAACCCGTCACCTCTCATCAGCTTGTGATTTAGTGTAACCTGAACAGGGACAGCCCTGTTATTTTGTATAGGAACCAACATGACATTATCCAGAGCCAGGAGGTCATTGGTTTAAATCTCAACTAATCTGATGTGTCAGACCAAAGGCTCAGATTAGGCAGTTGGAGAAAATAGAAGCATTCCTCTGCAATTTAATATCATAATTAACTACGGACAAAGGATACAACTACTTCAAAAGAAATAAAGCTTTAACAACAAAAGATAATGGGTCAAATTCACTGTTGGTATAAACTGCCAGAAATGCGCTGATCTCACAGATCTCTGCCAGCTTTCACTAGTGGCAAATTAAGCTACAATTAATGAATTTCAGTGATCAAACTCCAATTAATTGTTCATTGCTGAAATAATCCAGCTGGAGATGTGTGTGTGCAGACAAACACTTTAAAACATCAGTGCAGTACTTCAGTTATCAAACAACAATAGACAGTAGAGGAACTGCAGCAGTAGTCCAGGAGTAATAGGTGAATTTACCTATTAATTTTGGTTTAGTTAATGTTTTAAAAAGAGTCAGATGCTTACTGCTACCAGAAAAACATTCTGCAGGTTGGGGAGACAGAAAGGATATGTATTGTAACATTTTACCTATAAGTTCAAATATTCCTAATAAATGAATGACTTTTATTGAAATGGGTTGGACTGTATCCATCTGAGATTAATATTGGCTACATGTGCTTTCCTGGAGAGTATGCAATAAAATGATTGAACCGGTGATTAAAAGAAACACATTAGTAAAAATGTCAACCATAAATTTATAATGTACACTTTCAAACAGAACTATCTCTGAATCATTATAAACATCATTAAAAAATGAACAGTGGGAACAACTTCAGGATACTTGCTAGCTTCTGCAGACCTGATTACCTGAGCTCTTGCCTCATCAGAATGGCCATTAGAATTCGTTGGGGTTTATCTGTTAGAAAATACATTCTTCGGAAACAAGGTCTTGATTCAGGAAAGCATTTAAATGCAGGCTTGAGTGCTCTTCCAAATAGATGTGGTTTCTATGTTAGGACCTTGATTTGGCAAGTACTTGTAGACTTTTAACAAAAATATAGTTTGCTTGAGTTCAATTCAACAGCTTAAATACTCCAAGTTAAGCATTTATGTCAAGTGTTTTACTGGAGAGGGGTCTAACGTATTTTTTCATTTTGCAAATGTTTGTTTTTTGAGGACATGAATAGACAAATAATATTTGAAACTTCAGCAAACGTGTTAGTCAATTTGTATGACAAGATAAAATCCAGTCATATATAGAGCTCTCCATAACCCCATAATTCAAAAGCAGGCACTTCAAGAGAGTACCTCTGGATTGATACAAATATAATGGGAATAACATTGACATGTTGCCCCTACTTCCTAAATATATTTTGAGGGGTAAAAAAAAAACCCAACCACAACAAAAGTATCTGGGACTGATGAAGGTTGATTGCTTCTGAATGACCTTAAATGCCTCTTCCTAATTCTGCAGCATTGCCCCCTGCTCTGAACTACTGAGTTGCCTCTTAAATTCATATTATTTGCAGCAGCAGTCTCCTCTGGCAATTTATAACCACACTTAAAATTTACCCCATAGTGTGTAATTTTCTGTGCAAAAAACATGAACTACAAAGCAGCCGCAGAGCTAAACCAACTAGCAAAATAGCTTCTACTCATAGTTTCTCCCAGAGAATTTAAAATAGTGTCACCCTAAGGCAGCTTTTTTTTTATAAATCAAGAAGTAAAGAGTATCTTCCATGACTTCTGCATACAAAAAATATAATTAAAAATGCATAGTGTGAAAACTGTGAAAACGAATGAATGTTGTCAATTCCCTACTTATTAAACCCTTATTATCCCAGGAGCGAAAAGCTACATCACCACCACCTCCCTGATGTAAGCCAAGCAAGATGGCAGAGTTACTCATTCCCTGAACTACTCCTTTTGTGGATTAATTAAAAAAAAAAAAAAAAGGAGAATGTGCTTCCCAGGTATATGGCTGACAGGACAATTGTTCTTCAGATGAATGATATTAACTGCAGCACAAGTCAAGGAAGAAAAAGTGGATTTTAATGCTGTTGAAAATTATGGCCTTAAGAAATGTAGTGGATGACTAAAAGTCCTCTATTCAATGAAGAAATCATTGAGAAGTTCTTGGCAGGATGTCAAAAACTGCATTTAAGAGGACAATTAAAACAGTATAATGCAAACGCTATAATTAGAACCATATCTGGTTGAGCAACATACCATTTGTCTTCCAAGCTGTTAGAAGAAAAATTCCCCATGAACTGTTGCCAGTGTTTATTGGGGTATTTACAAAATAATACAGATTTAGCAAGAAGTTGAGTTTTGTTACCATAAAGTGAAAAATTGCATACACCTTTGTACCTTGAAAGATTCTTCTCTGATAACCATTTACCTCCAACACACAACTTGACTTACATACCCATATATTTATGTTATTTTACAGGGACAATGACTGAGGTCCTCTTTCCAATTATGCAAACTCAGGCCTGCTCCCGTTAAAGTGTCAGAGTTCTGTGCAGTTTAAGCTGGCACAGCTTAATTTGCACCAGTTGAGAAACAGCCCAGAATTTAAAGTAGAACATGGGAAACCTGCCAGAAGTGCTACAGGGGGCCCAAATTTCATCTATAGAAAACAAAACAGGGCCATCCATATCATGCGTTATGATGCAGAAACCATGGAAGTACTAAAATGAGAAGAATTTGCCCCAAATACAAAGTTTACACTTCCCAATTAGTGAACACAAGCTTTAAATGAGATATTCATGATATAGGAAGACATGTTAAAAGAACATTTAAAATCAAATGCAAGTTACTTTCATGAAAACCTCACTCTTTGGGAAGCAGTAATGCCCTGATTCAGTACGGCACTTAAGAGTTAACCAGCTGGTTGAGCAAGTAACTAAATCGGGGACTTCCAAAACTGCCAGCAGTGTGAGCAGCATCAGCACTTGGAGAAGACCTTTCTACCTGCTCCTCTGAGTAGTCTCCTGGGGGCTGACATGAGAGTGGCTGGTGCTGACAGAGAGCAGACGGCAGCCACGTGTGGTCACCTCTGATGGAAATGAGCTGGATTCTCTGCTAACAACTGACACTGGCAGAACAACCCTGGAGCTGCCCAGAGCACGGTGGCACTCTCGGATTATTGCCAGCCCAGGCAGGAAGATCCATTACATGCCACAATGTGTGAAGTACCTATAGAAGCCCACAAGCCATTGAAGCTCCATGTGCTCTAGGGCATGACTAATAAGGGACTTCAAAGCTTTGAAAAAGCTGAATTTCTTGACGATTATCCGAATCAAATTTCAGAATCTTTTGAAGATGGTTTGTCTCCGCTCAGGGGGTTCATTTTACAAGGCACTGGGAGAAGTTGCAATTGCTTAACCTCATTTTAGCATGCAATAATTTTACAGTGTGCTTTCCCTTCTTTCTTAGTGCTCCTCTCCCAGCCGCAGAAGCTAGGTGTCCCAATGTGCTGGGTATCTGAGATGGAGGGAACATGAGAAACCACAATAAAACCGTGAGGAGAGTCTAGTTTTCCATTCTGGGCCTGGGAATCCTGCAATTCAAATATACTACCTTATGTTCGATACTGCCTCTTTGTGGAAAAATGCTGTTATACATTGTAAAGTTTAATTGTTCACAGAAGCTTCTGATTTGGTTTTAGAGGATAGTTTCTCTGAATTTAAAATAAAATCTCATGGAGAGTCTCCTAATACGGAGTTTTATTTCCTGTGGGAACACTTCTGTGAAGGAATAGGTAGGGGAATACATAAGAACTAGATGCAATATTCCAGTGGTACAAAGAATCATAATGTTCAGCACAGTGATTATACTGTGCACGATGCAAACTCCAGCAGAGAAAACCCACACATATGCATTTCTCCTACGGAAGAATAGCAAGTGTAACATTGAGGCCTAAACCTTGCTGGTTTCCCTCTTTCTCCCACTCTGGACTGCATAAATTCTACAGCATATTTTACTTTTCTTTATAGGTCCTGATTAGTCTAGGTGAGATAGAGGTTTTTTTTCCTAAGCCCAAGAAATCAGGTGTTATTCTTAGCAGTAAAACATTACAGAATTAATGGATAGCCTATTAGGAATACATCCCTATCATAAATAGTGCTACCCTACCACTCAGGCTACAAAGAAAGCAAGCAACAAATTTCACAGATACTGTAACCATCAAACTAATAATAAGTCTATTATCTTTAGCAGTGTGTTGCCTTATACACATGAAATATAATAGGTATTAGTAAGATACTTCTCTTTGTACATGACAGATTACTTCAGATTATTTCAGCATTACCGAGACCTCTGGAACATCATACCAACAAAAAAAAAAACCCCAAAACACCACAAAAAAAAACCCCCAACAACAACAACAACAAAAAAAATGCCAAAAAGGGAAAAGGAAAAAATATAGCCCAAATTTGTAAAGGTCAGTGAGTAATTGTTAACCTTGGAGGGGAAAGAAATCAGTATTTTTACCGACAGCACTCAGAGACTCTTGTAAATCATATTCATATTCATATACTTAAGCATTAATTTACATACTTAATTTCTGACAGGTTGACAACTGCAGTCCTTCTATCCTCTTGGTGTAAAGTAAGAAGTCAATTGTTATTCAGTGTATCAGTTACAGTGGTAGTGCCACTAACTGTATTTTATATAATGTGCTATCTGCAGAAAAGCAGATAAGAATTTGATTTAACATCCAATTAAAAGCCGTCATTGAAAAATTACTTCAAATAAGCCTTTTATTTTCTTTAATCAGTCCTCAATTCTAGCCTTCCTTGGACCTACTGAACCAAGCATCAGGACTCATGAATTTTGATTAAAAAATTTGAGCCCATTTCTAACTTAAGCAGATTTTTTTTGTTGCACTGTTTGATAGAAATTTAATAAATCTATGAATCCTTGCCAGCGTCATTTATCATCTTTTTTTCTGCAAGACTGGCCTATTATGCCTCGGCAGTAAATTATGAGGAAGCCAGCAAACCAAAACTTTTCAGTCCGATACTGAAGAAGAGATATAATCACTTGCATTGAACCATATAATTATAGTAGAATATGAATCTCTGAAACATTAAGTCCTGTTTTGAATATGTAATGCCCATGCTTTGAGAGCCTACAAAGATCTCTGGCTGATCTAATATAGCTCAGTTTAGCATCATATTGAACAATTTGCTGTTAATGAAAATGACAGCAAAAGCCATGAACAACAAGCTGGGAGACTCAGTAAGAATTATTAGGGAAATTTCCCTGTCATGGAAGGAACAAATCAGAAAATCAAATAGTCACCTTTTAGGATTCCAAGTCAACAGTGTTCATTCTGAACAAACACAGGGAACTTAACCTGGGGCCATGTTACCAAAGTTTTGCTGGTTTAGGGCTTGAGTTGGGACTTGATTGAGAATGGGGACTTCTCAAAAGCCCTGGTAATGCAGCTTATATACACCTACAAATAGGCATTGCTTATCATTTCCCGTCTAAAGGGCAACTTCACCCACTCCATGCATGTACAGCTCTATTAAAAGCGTAGGGAACCATGTGCTTGGCCGCAATGTAACATCGTGGTTCTATTACAGTTTGGCAATGTTTACCTGAAATGTCCCTAAAGACCATGCTTCGGTGCCTTAGTTTGATGCTGGTCTCCCCACCTTCCCTAGAGAGTTGTAGGAAGAGAGGCCCCTCCAGAGATGAACGTGGATCAGTAGCTGAATTAGCTGCTCTAGTTCACACTGCAGAGATGCCCATCTCTGTTGATACTGATCTCTGGGATCCAAGGAGACTCTCTTCCTAACTTAGCCACTAAATTAGGGGGGTGAGGCTCAGCAGTGTGAATGCCCCCACCCCTAGCTGCCACCACTTTAGGTTGGGATCTTCAAATTTACAGCAAAGGACAGATTGCCCTGGGAACTTTTTTCAATCAGAACAAGTTGTTCCACAATCTGTGGAAACACCAAGGACTGGGTTTGTGGACCATGGTTCTTGCAAAGCAGAATAATCCAGTACCCCACACTCATCCTGGCAGACAAGGCGCATACAGTACCGTGCATGGACTACCCTGGAGCTACATACACATCCGTCAGCTGGTTAATACCAAATGTGTGCTACCAAAGATATCACGCAACTGCTCCAGTCAGTCAGGCTTTCCAGAGAGTCCAACAGTATCTCATCTCTGCCTTAGGAAAATAAAGCAAAAACATCTTTAATTTCTTCAGCCATCCAAAAAGTCTGGGTTAGGTCCATTTTTGATCTTATCTTAACTGGTTCTTCTGCCATCACTCAGAAATGGAATTCTCAAAGACTGTCTTAAGACTGACTTTGTGAAATAATCACATTTGTCCAGGCTTCAAGTTTTTTTCCTAATATGAAATTACCTAGACTCTAGTCTGGCTGATGCAATGAAATACTGCAATGAAACACACTGTGTCAGAGTGCTGTTCTCTGCTGTAAAGCAACATCAGTTTCTTATTTTGCTTTCAAACCACATTGGAACTTTTGGGGGAGAGTCTGATGATATAAAGTATTCATTCAAAAAAGAAAAAGGCTTGAAAGAAAAGGTTAGACTGAGCCATAAGAAAATTAAGTACCAATGCACAAACAAGGATGGATATTCAAAGGGGGAAAACAGAATTTTAAATGAAAAAGCCTGTCAAGTATTCAAGAATTAATTAAGAATAGATCTAAAGTAGAGGAATATTCTACTTGAGTGGCTGTAGTAGCATCAAACTTTTGCTAATAAAGCAGCCATTTCTTCTGACACTATCTCCTAAAGACTGGTATTTCTTAGATTATAGCTGCTCTACCACTTCTTAATTGCAGAGGTATTTTGTAATCCTGTAGTTAGGAGTGTGCAAATGTTTGTTATTTCAGTACTGCCCTATAACATAAAAGGCTTTTCTAAAATTTATGCACTTCATTACAGCCTGGAGATTCTTCAGACAGCTGAGTTGCAGGAGATCGAAAGGTCCCCATACAACAGCTGGTTTCACAAATTTGTATTATGACTTCTTTGTATATACATATGTCAAACTCCTGGACAGAAGGCAGTAGGTATGAAGTTGGTTTGCAAATATATTGCTTATTACACGCAACCAAGTTAATCTTTGCAAACTTAGCTGATGTATGAACACTGAGAGTAACCATATTGAACCATTCTTATGGGACTCCTGACAGAAATCACTCCAGCTACCAGCCTCAGTTTGTTTTACAGTACTTTCTGATCCCTCTCCATCAGATAGACCTAGACACAATGCAGAGTCTCAGAGTATGTCTTCAAAAAACAGTCCAATGGTTCCAGATTTCCTAAACAAATACCTGTTCAGGAAAGCATGCAAGTATTTGGCTGGCGGAAAGCTGCCAATCAGCTCTGCAGTTTTAAATATTTTAAGAGGTTCTTAAAGTAAAAATGCAAATTGCATTTCCTCCAATCCATGGCAGGGAACTTTTTTTTTTTTTTGCTTTCAATAAGCTTGGTAAACGAAGTGTAACCATACCTGCTAAATTACCTAACTGATGATCTCCTGGCACAGAGAAGAATTTCTGTCTAATAAAAACAAAACTGCCCATTGTGGGACATTCTGCATTAGACTCAGAGGAGCACAGGGAATAGAGTTTCCTGCCCTGATTTTGATGCTCTCTACAGGAATTGCCCTCTGGCCCTTTGGCAGGAACTCCATGACCCAGCTGAGCTTTCTACTGAATAGCTCAGCAGGGTGCAGGAGCCAGTTGCATGGCTTCACATGGTGCAGAAAGCTGTGGAGCTTTTCTCCTGAACAGCACCTCGGCCATTTTGAAACATCTGCAATAGCTACTATTCATCGTAAGGAGGGAGTGGGGAAGAAATTCTCCAGCTGTTACATCTCTGCTGAATCTTTTTTATTCCCATCTACTGCCCTCATGATGATTTTGAAGGACACCAAATGGTTTCCATTATTCAGAATGGAATAACATCTGCTCAACAAATATTGTTACTCCTTGGGAAGCACCTCATTCAAGCAGCAGCTCTCTTTACAACATTACAATGCATCACACTTTATTTTATATAGTATTCAGAAGACACAGTCTCACAAACACACTAGAGAAAGAAAGGGGGGGAAAGTAGAAATAACTGCAAACAAAAAGAAAATGAAGATGGTGTTTAAAGATCTTGTTCTGTAGTTGAAGGGGTGGGTAGACCATGTCCCATACTTGTAGAGTAGCTCAAGAGGAAAAATGACCTCTCTTCAGTGCACCAGCTAATATACCAAGAAGGAAAACTGTCACAGGGAGGTAGCCATGCTGGGAGAGGGTATATGAGCAGATGGACATGAGGTCAGTGGCATGGAATAAGTCCAAAGAGATCACTTTTGAGTTTTATTTAGATTTGAACTGAAAGCTAAGAAAGAGAAATGGAAGTTACTGGGCCCCACTTTTTCAGAGCAGAAAAGAAATCAGCTCAGAGCACTGAATTTTAAAGATTGGACTCCACACTTCTGATAGGCATGTACAGGGTAGGAGCTACCAGCACTAAGCTGTTACTGAAATCAAAATGTCCTTTTTGGCTGCTTGTTCTTTCACAACCTATTTGCTAGAGCAGACTAGCTCAATAATCCAAAAACTGGCTGGCATTTCAATATAGTAGCTTGGGTGCTGACAAACCACAGCCCAGATACTTGCTGGACTGCGCCCCATGACTTAGCCGAACACACTCACGTATCTCTTTTACCAGCTTAATGAAAATGTTAAAAATCACACAAGGATAAGAATACGCCTGCCTGCCTAGCATGTGGACACCTATATCTGTTTATTTTCATTTTGCTACTATGAGCATCATTTAGATGAGGAATTAAAGAAAGAAATACAATCACATAGAGGCATGTTCCCACATTAAAATGATCTGGGGACATATTTTTTAGCTTTACAATTTCTTTTTGTTCAGGGGAACGAGTGAATTTAGCAACATCACCATTTCAGTTTACTGAGGCTTCACTAATCCTGCAATTCCTCAGCACCTGTCAGAAGGGCACCAAAGACTTCCCAGGACTCTGCCTATGGAGATGCAGTCATTAAATTACAAGAGAAAGCACAGACATCTGTACAGATGACCTCAGAAGAGATCTTTGTAACAGATAAACCCAGGAGTTATTTATTGTACTTCTGGTGAATAACTATTTAACCAGATTCAGGGTAATTTTTGGACTAGAGATAACATCTATCTAATGCTTATACATATAATTTCTGTGTGATCTTAATTTGTATCATTTGTACGTATTGGTATAGTCATCATAAAGCTTGTATGTTTAATGTTATCTACACCTTTGTGTCATGTGCCAGATGACGTAACTTGTAGTTTTTAAAGACATCATGACATTTAAAGGTCTATTTCCACAGCTATTAAAAACTGTTTAGAGGCATGTAAAGAAATATATTTAGATTGTTAAAAAAAAGTCTTTCAAAGTTTATGTTTTTTTAAATGTTGATTCTATAACACTGTGCCAAATCTTACAGATTTTGATTAGTGAGCAGGGGAGTAATAAGTATTTTACTTGGTAATTCATAGTGTTTTCAGTCTCAAAAGAAAAGCAGAGGACATTCTCATCTGAAAACCACAACATTTCTAACTGATAGTGGAAAAGTCAGATCTTTAACAGTCACCTCTAGCTTTTATTAGTTTGCATGTCTAAATTCTATTTTGAGGGAGGTAAAAAGCCTCAGATGCTATAGGAATTTTCAAAATAATACTTAAAAAATGTTAAATTTACATTTCTGCTAGCATCTCGTAATCATATTTTCTTTAGATTAGAGTATATATGTGTGCTACATTATTTCAACATTACCACTGTTTTTAAAGGAACAGCTTAAAAATAATGCATTTAAGGATAGCTTACTGCAGAGGAAGAAACTTGGCCCCATGAACACATAACAAATTAGGCTGCTGGTAACCTCAAATTCAACACCTAAACAAGCTTGTTGGCTGGCCGTATCAGGAAGGCATGTGCCTTTTTCAGCTTCAGCCTTTCCTCCGTGTAATGCATACAAACAGCAGAGGAACCTCATTAACAGCAAAACCTGGGGACACTATCGCCAAAGTTCATCCCATGGAGCCTACTTGTGCCAGTATGCATCTTTTAAGTTGCGTACTAAAGATTTTTCATGGAGAATGAGTGTTTCAGGACAAGACAAAACAAAGGAAACAATAACTAAAGCAAGGGCAGGAAACACAAAAACCCCACAAGACCAGCAGGAGCAGCAGGCACAACAGAGGTGGTAACAGACTGACGTTCAACTCTCCGAATCATTCAGATTAATGAGCTCTAGAAATGTGGGGTCCCACTGTATTAATATCCATTACATAATGTGCTTCCTCCCCCAGTAAATAGAGGATTCAGGATGCCTGGGGTATAGACAGTCTCTTACCAAAGATAATGGGCCCAAACTGATTTTAGACACAGGTCCCTTTCCCTGGAGACAGATCCTAATGATCTCCAACCTTACAAAGGCATGACAAAAATATAAAGCAGTCACATTAGCCCAGATAGATCTTTTACAATTACCTTGACTCCTGAAAGTAGTCCATCGTATCTTATTCATAAAATTTGTGGTTTTCTTTGTTTGCACTTACATAGCCTTTCTACTTTAGTCCATTGTACTACAAACGGAATATACATTTATTTTTCATGGGCACACCAAAATGTCTTAAATAAAAGAAGCTGATGCTTCTCAAAGGTTGTTCTTAATTTTAGTTTTCTTTCCTAATAGTTAATCATACGATGAGTATTTTATCAAATTATACTACTGGAAATTGCCAATATTACAAATGCATAATTATAAGGGATGTGGATGTTTTCTAAATACAAGTTCCAATCTGATATTTACTCCTGCTGGAAACTTTGGAAAGGCTTTACTTCCTATTTGCACTTGTCTCCATGCAACTCCATGCAACTGTCCCAAAACAAATTAGTACTTTGTCAGCCATACTGTCAAATTAAAACATTGCTTTATGCTTGTGAGACTGAAAGCCACAATTTTCAAACATTAATTACATTCACTGGTGGTAGGGAGCTCATACATCCACACTGATACATTAAGAAGATGGCAGCTTTCCAAAAAAGCCTAGCAGCCCCAAAAAATTAAACATTAGTAATTTATAAAGAATGATCCAGTTTTAAGAAAATATGAACTTTTTGCTCAACTGCATTTTTTAAATATAGCATGAAGAAAAATAACTGTGCTTCCTGGCAAAATCTGAAGAGGGTAATAGAGCTTTTGAAACACCCAGGAATGCTCTGATTTTGATAGCTCTCACTGAAACCATCACTATCTGATAACAAGGAACACAACAAAACCATTATGTTTTTCTCTTAAGGATCCTTCTCATCCCTGTAAAACTCAACTGGAACTTTGCCATCTACCACAGGGGAAGCCGTCGACGCTGCCTACGGGACACCTGCCACAGGACCTCATGGACACGCATCACCTGAGAAAGTTCAGGTGGAAGTCCACCCCAAAGCAAGAGTGCTTCCCTATACCATTTTAAAGAACACTAAGTCACGCCAAATGCAGCCAGCCAAGCAACCAACAGACACAAAATTGGCAGATCCTCCATCCTCGCTCCTGGTTTCCTGCTTTATGCCTTCACCTGCACTTTTTTTCAGCACCACTTGAATCCAGAGGAACCAGTGCAGCTAGGAAATAAACAGACAAAGGGGACTGATGGCTCAGGGTGGTAGGAACAGTAAGATCTCTTAGGCTCCTGCTGTTTAACTTGAGTACCTGGTAAAAGATCTGGTAATAAAGTGTGGAAGGATGGTGAAATAAACAAATAAAGTCATGGACATGGGGCATGTAAGACATTGAGCTATTTTGCTGAGTGATGGGATGCTAAAGATGCAGAGACCTGTTTGCTTGTGAAGATGTGCTCCCCAGCAAGAAGGACCTTCCCCTCTCTATGTGAGTGCTTGCTTGAGCTAATTCTCTTTTGTCCTCTTTTCTGCTAGGTCTCCTGCAAGTTTCTTACTTTGTAACTTAATCCCCATGCCTGCTGAGCCCCCTTGCTGCAGCTGGCCAGGTGGAGCCCACCAGCAGCCACACATCTTGCCTGGTCAGCCCAGATGCTTGCCATGGTTCGTCTGCCTGCAGTGACAGGCCAGGGACATTTGACAAGCAGGAGATGAAAACTTTCTTTTGGACAAGGCCAACAGAGCCAGCTGTGCGACTGCAACAGCAGCCAGTCTGAGGGGCATGAGAGATACCAGTGCTGTGCAGGTAGAAGTGTGGCCATTGAATGTATCGTTGTTCCTGGCTGCCTGCCCTCGAGCAGCCTCTTGGCCAGTGAGTCAGGATCAACCTGTCCCCTTGGAAGAGCTCCCAGGGGAAAGCCTTGGTGAACCTGCCAGCTCTCCCTGCTGCTCATGGTATGCTGAGCTGGGTAAGGCACACCGGGGATCCACAGTTAGCACCTACTGTGGGCTGCAGATCTACCAGGATTTTGCTTTTTGTTCTCTGTGTTGGAGGCAAAGCCCACCAACAGCCAAACAATACCTACCGCACCAGTACTGGCATCTGCATGGAATTAATCGTCTCAGCAATCAGTCTTGGGCCCTAACAACTGTTTGATTGTGAGGCAGATCTGGATTCCCTGCTCAAGCCTGATTGAGTGAAAGGCATTAATATCAACACAAAAAAATTTGGCTGTATCTTTGTATATTTTGTTCTAATAATACTCCAGGACAAACTCAGAGGAACATCTGCAATATTTACAGTGACAAAGTGCTAGTATAATGTGTCTTTCTCTGTGCTGAACAATTTGTAAATGTCTCATTAAAACACACATTTTGTTTCTTCCCTCTTCACCTTAAAATATTTTGTCTCCTTGTTTTTCACCATTTTAGGGGAGAAAATGTCAAATTGCACAGTATCAAAACAGCCACTCTAGTTTGGGTTTTCCAGTTTTTTAAGACATCCTTAGCTGCATTATTCTGATACATTCTGTGGTCAAAGAACTGGTTTTGAAATTCACATGTTCAGAATGATTTGACATCTCCATTTTATTTTGTTTATGTCTAGGACAGGCTACTTATAACAGCTACAGTTGTCTCTAATGACACAAATTAGATATAACTTAATATAGCAAATACTATATCTGCACAGTGTGCTGTGGTAACATACCACGTGCTTATACTTAAAATGTGGGAATATAGGTGAAACGGATCTTCAGTCTATTTCAAAACAATGACAGGAAAAATTATGTCAGATGCAATCTAAACAAACTCAAAGAGTAATTAAAAAAGTTATGGAGAAGAAACACCTATGTCTGGTATTGCATGTCCAGCAATACCTATAAATGCCTTTATTACTTGCCATCTGTTTTGCCATTTTCCCTTAGCATTTATATGCTTATGTAAAAATTCTGCTTATATATACGCAACACACTATTTTTTAAAGGAACGAATCAAATATAATAGGCAAAAGGTACTTTATTTTTATATGAAAGGTATGACCAAAAATAGAGTGTAAAAAAGGTAGGGATGCAGGACTGTTCTTGTCCATTGAATAATCATTTTTATATGCTCAATAAATTGACCGAGGAAAGTGAGCATGCCTCCAGCCAGGAGAAGTTTTACTATTCTCACATGGAACATCCACCCTCTCTGTTCCCGTTACATTTCTTCACAGCTTCTGATTGCAAGATAATATAAAAACTGTAACTAGGTAAGACTGAAATGAAGCAGGGATAGAGGCAAAGCCATAAAACTGGGATGCAAACTTTCCCAAAGTTTGAAGGTGTTCGAACCCAAGATTTTGGCTCAGACCCATCCTTAATTTGAAGCAGCATCTGGCAGGCCAAATGCTCTGCAAACGCTGGCACTATGAAAGATGAAGTCTCATGTGACACAGCATGTTGGAAGAAACACTTCCTCCACGGAGGAAGCCGGGTTGCACAGGAAGGGTGAATGCAGGAAAGCTGGAAGTTGCAGCTGTGTGGAGGGACCCAGCTCCCACCATTCCTGTGGTGCTCACTTCAAAGGAGAAAAGACCTCCTGCTTTGGTTCATGTAGTGCTTGTCCTCTCTGCTGATCCTCTTTGTTCTTGCCCCTATTCTTTTCCTGAGGCCAAAACCCCATCCAACTCAGGGACACAATTGCCAAGAAACCGGGTCTCTGGTGCCGTGGCCTGTGTTGCTGCACTCAACGGCCTGGCTCCTCGGGAGCAGAGCTGTGTCCTGAGTTGCAGAGCCCATTACACGACCCCAGGAGTCTTTTCACTCCTAATTTTCAAAAGCATTTAGGTGCCTAAGGATGCATAGGGATGCCTAAAGGGATCTTCCCTAGGAATAGAAGAAATTTCAAAAGTACCTTGAGTCTCATATTCCTAGTGACTTGGAAAGTCCTGAGCATTTCTGAAAATGTCACTCAGTATTATCCACATCCTTACACATACAGACAAGCTTGGTCTTCTATCCTCAAACGCACAATTTTCCACCCAAAACAGGCAGATGCTTTATCCTGGTATTTGTGCATTTAGTGTTAATTTATACTTAATTATAGCCAAAAACTCTGTGTATTTTAACAGTTTGGACGTGGCCAAAAATAAGCGGCTTATTAACTGCTGTGAGGAACATTTCACAATAGGATCTGCATTTTTCTAGAACTCTGTAATTAAAGTATGCGCTAACGTGACCACAACATTTTTAAACAGCTGGCACATGGAGCTGAAAAAATAATTAGTTTTCAATAAAAAAGTGGCTTTTTATTACCCAGGCAAAGTTCTCCAGTGACTTTTAAGGATCTGCCAAGTGAAATTCAAAAATGAAAATAGAGTCTCTATGCTGGCTGTTAGCCAAGCTGAATGAAACACGAATATGCTGATTTGTGCCAAGTATTAGACATGCTGAACTGAGGCAAAGTGGTTAAGTATCTCCCCAGGTTTAATGTTACACAAAACAGTGTATCTGCCCCCAAAAACGCTGTACTCGGGGGGCCCACCGCTGTGGCTTTCACTCATTTTATCCTTCTCCCAGCAGTCAGGAAATGAAAAAGTGGTTCAGAAGACAACTAAAATATTTCTCTGTGAGAAGCTGAGACCCTTGGCAGAAAAACCTATATATCTGGGTTTAACTGTTACATAATTAAGGGTCCGGGAAAGAAAACCTGATAACGAACAGGGGGTTGCAACCTAATGGCACTCTCTGACAACAGACTCGTGAAAGCTGCCCTGGGCTCACCCTGCTGTGCAATGCACCCACATCTCTGGGCATCCTCTGATAGCCACACTGCCCTGCAAGGGGACGACAGCACAGCTTTTGTACGTGGAGTAGCTGCAGGAGTAAGCCTCAAATGCAGCATCTCTCTATTTTACCACCTTGCTGATAAAAAAGGAGCTTGGGAAACTTTTTTATTTTACGTTATCAAATCTATAATCCCAACAGCTGTACCTGAGAGTGAGCCTATGGATCTTATCCACTCAGATAATGGTTTTTACATGGTTCTTCACACTCCTAGGCCAGCAAACTCTCTTTGCCTTTATATTAACAAGAATGTCTTCAAATACAGGCAACCTACACAGAATAAGGGAACTGCTCAAGGCAAGTGACTTCACTGGTGTATGCTAGAACAAGAGGCTCTACAAGAAGCTGAGACCTTTGGCAGCAAAACCTGTGTATCTGGTTTTAACTGTAAAATAACTACTGGTAGGGGAAAGCAAATCCAGTAACAAATAAAAGATTGCAACCTAATGGCACTCTCAGGCAACAGGCACATGAAAGCTACAGCAATTTGTGGACATACTGAGAGTGTTCCCCAACTTCCCTGGTGTCTTAGCCTTCCTCATCACTTGACAACAGGGGAAAAGATAAAAATTAAGAGAAGTTCTGGTTTCTTCCCATCTGTCATTTTATCATCACCATTTAATTATTAAATACATAAAGAAATGATTACTTGAAAGCTTATATTTATCATTCACGGCTATTGGGAGCTCACAGTGCCAGTTCTCCCAAGTGATACGGTGGAATTACAACTGGCAACTGAGCACTTAGCTGGAAGCACCAAATACTCTGTGCTTCAAGCCAGGATCTAAAGGTACTTTGGCCCACTCCATTCCACAATTGCTGTATTTTTATAGTACAGTTTGTGTACAGATTTACTACTATTATTAAATGAATTCTAAAATTTGTGTTTGAAGTTGAGGGAAAAATAGCTTCATTAGCAAAGGCTGAGTCTAATAAAATGAAAATAAGTTGTCTGCCTCCCAACCCCCATCTACAAGCTCTTAACAATTAGGCAAATTGTGGTAAATGAGTTCCAAGGACAGGGGAAAAAGGCAGATTTGTATTTCATGCTCCAATAAGGATAATTACCATGCCATTGTTAATTTAATATATAAATAAAAGCAGGATGGAAATATATTTCAGAGTTCGAGTATTCTATCAGGTCCCCTTTCACAGCACAATGCTAAAGCAAGCCAAACCTGGAACCAGTTACTTCAAAATATATTTTAATTAAAACACATGGGCTATTTTCAGGTGCATAAAATCACAGTGGATTCAATGGCAAAGGGCTGACTGAAGCTGCATTTGCACACTGACTAACCTGGCGTTAAATCATTGCAGCAAAGGTGCTCTGTCCAGAAGGCTTTCAAGTATCACAAGTAAAATAAGTCTGGGTTGCTTAAGTTCTTACAGCTGATCCCCTTTCATGGAAAAAGCCAATTACAGATCACAGATGTCTAGACTAATCCTTTTAAATATCACAGAGGCAGGAAATAATGTGAAAGTGCAATAAATGACAATTTGTATAGCTTGGGTAGTGGTGGAATAAGACGGCACATGAAAAACAAACACAAAAAGGCTCACATGTACAAAGGAAAAATAAAGGTTTATATTAACATTCAAGCTCAGTATAGTAAGACTGGAGACTGTGGGCTAGATTCTGTTCTGATTTACAGCCTGTAAATCCCTTTCAACTGCATGGAGAAAAATTAAGCACAGAATGTCTGCCTGTGTTATTGAATTACTTGTTCCTCCTCTTTTCACCTCCTTCCCCTTTATTTCAACACTGCATTTTATTCTAACTTTTGTATAATTTCTGAAGTTTATTTTAACCAAGGGAAAGGAAAATTCTATTTTCTAATATTTTCTGCATCTTTCCAAGGCATATGTCTGGTAATTAGCATGGTGGGCTCATTAACATAAATATACAAAGAAATTTGATTTTAGAACATGAATACCATTTTTGCTATGGAGCAATATAGGACAGGTGACAGGCCCAGCTGGGAAACCTCTTTTTCATTTTTCTGTGACCACAAATCAGACATCTTGGGCTCACAGCAGGACAGGCTCTACTGGCAGTAATTGGCACCATCTGTAGCTGTCAGAGCAGTGCCTGGCATTCCAGCATTTCATCTTTCCAGTCAAGGCATTCATCACTAGTCCAAAACTCAGCCAGCTGACACTGAAAGATTAACTTGCATTGATTTGCTTGGATAAGCTCGCCTGTGCCTCAGTTGGTACTGAACGTTCCTGTTTAATAGCCATCACCATCACAAGATGTTTACAAGGTGATTGTCTACTTAGCTTTTTCCATTCCCCTTCTGGGTCCTAATGTGTTTTCAATTATTATAATTTAGGAGATAGTGAATTAAAAGAAAGGAAAGTGAACATAGCCAGCAATCAGAGAGCAAGACTTAATGAAAGGATTAGAAATTCACAGCAGTGGCTGTTTACTGGTCTTAAATGAGCAGCTTCTCCCACCCCAGTGTGTATCAAGAGACAAAACTTGTTGATTTGGGGGTTCGGCAACGGACCGAGTCTCCTCCAGCTGTCAGACTGCATAATAAAACTAGATGAAACCGTTATTATTTTCAAATGCAATTTTCCAGTACTTGGGTAATTTGGTTTACATTTTCCAGGAAAGCTTTATGGTAGCTACACCAGATGCAAAGTTCAACCTCTTTCTCTTAATCACCTAATGCTATACCTACTTACCAGTGTTTTTAAGCCTCTGATGTGTTCAAAGCCCAGAGCTTAATCTTTCACAGTCATGGAAGGGTCATTACTATTTCAATTTAGAAACCTAATGTGTTCTGTAGAATGTTTTGGGGTGAACAAATTGCAATCTGAAAGCTAAAAATTCATGTCTATTTTAGCAAATGACAGCCAAACATAAGGATTTCCCAGGCAAACCTAAGACTGAAAATTTGTGAATCTCGCTTAAATGACCATCTTCTTTCTTGAAAAAGAAGGTAAAGATTCTTCTGTGAGTAAATAAAGGTGATTATTTGAGGGCTTTTTAATCACCTATTATAACCCTATCAAAATCCTGATCAGAAATCCCTACTACTTCTCTCTCCTAAGCATCTTCTCATTAACAGCTTATTTCCCACAGCACAGGTGGTACGTCACAGCCCACAGAACACGTCTGCATAGGGCTCGTGTGTACTTTTAGGTATTTGGGGCCTTCTCGGCGTATCTATTTCAGACCAAAAGCTCTATCATCTCAGGTGTCCTGGGTTCAGCTGGGATAGAGTTAATTTTCACAGGGACCTGGGAGGGGGCACAGCCGGGACAGCTGACCTGAACTAGCCAAGGGGCTATTCCATACCATGTGACACCATGCCCAGTATATATATAGGGAGCAGGCTGGGGGGTGGTCTCTCAGCTTTTGGTGGGGAAGTGGCGGAGCACCGGGTTCCGGGTAGTGAGCAGTTGCACTGTGCATCAGTTGTTTTGTGTATTCTCTTATTTGTATTGTTGTTGTTCTAACTTCTCTTTTTGTGTTGCCCCAGTAAATTGTCCTTGTCTCAACCCTCGAGGTTCCGGGTTTCTTTCTTTTTTCCCTTTCTGGTTCTCCTCCCCATCCCACCGGAGGGGGGCGGGGGGAGTGAGTGAGCAGCTGCGTGGTCCTTTGTTACCGGCTGGGCTGAAACCACGACATCAGGCTTCTTTCTACACTCATTTTGGGATGAAACTGCAAGGGTTAATGAGTTGGAATTAACACCGAAAAGCACCTGTGATATCAATGTAGTGTATCTACAGAACACAATAAAAGACTAGGGAGAGATAACTTCTAATGCCACCTGTATGAATTGGCTCGCTGGAGCAGTGGGGTACACCAGCCCAAGCAAGCACAGTGCTCATACGACTAGACAGCCCCCAGCAGCTCCGCTAGCTCCCAGGATAGGGAGGTATCACATTGGATCATGCACAGCTAGCTAACACACTGCACTGGGCCGTACAGACATGCCTCAGTAATGTCCTGTTCACCTGGTGGCACTCATAGGAAAAAAAGTTACAAAGCAGAGTGCTCACGGAGTGCAAGCGGTGGGAGCATGCATGAATAACTGGGACACCATGGAAAGAAAACAGGTCAGAACGGGGTTGCAGAGCCCGACTGCGAGGTCCTGCAGGTTGGAATAGGACAGCAGACCCATCTATCAAAGCCCAAGTTCTGGTTTTGGGGATGGCAACCTCATCTGGGCACAGGAGCTCTGCAGGGCCAAGAAACACCAAAAGCAAATTCAACTTTGCATGAGGTACGAAACACACGTGAGAAGGTGACACTGTGTCAGGGAGCATAACAGCAGATGGAGGTTCAGTCAGGGGCCGGTGGCTCCCAGCAGAGCTGAACTTGCGCTCCTGAAGGTGATTTGTTTTGCCCTTGAAAACAGGCTATTTTGGTTAAAAGGGAATATTGTGGCTATGATTAATGGTGCCTGTCCTACCTCTGACATTGACTGTCCTCAGAACACCTCCTAACCTTAGAGCCACATGTTAAACTAAGCTTATAACTTAGTGGAGTTTGTCTTTTTTTGCACAGAAAAATAGCAATTTTCTCTCTTTTTACAATGAAGACTGGATGTACAATACACCATCAAACAGAAAAGAACACTGGTATTTAAAATGGCTTATATAAATTACATAAATTTTAAACTATCTTTGCTAAAAGCATTTCATCCACTACAGAACACTCATGAGTGTTTGCAACACATCTGTGGAATAAAATAGAGTTAAGCATAAAAGAGTATTAAGTCATCTGGTTTGGAGGGATTTTTGTATTAGATCTTGTTCATTTATTAAGTGTAATGTGATAGTGGCCAGATGATTAATACAGTGTGGTGGGAGTGATGTAATAGGAAAGATAAAAATGGATATCATAAGCGGAGAAGAGGACAGAGATATGGAAGGAGTACACAGGGAAGGTTGGGATAAGTAGGTTAGTGTTTACAGTGTCCGAGTGTGACACACTTCTTTTGGAATGGGCTTTAGGGAGAATTTACTCTCTCAGTTGGTGATAATATTCCACAGGATGTCCCAAGTGAGGGAAGAGAGCACAGCGTTACTCTGTTTTGAGACAGGTAATACCCCTAGCACCAGTATGTTCAACCCATTTTTCTGCACCTATGGAGAGTGAGATTTTGGTTGCCTCCACCTGTGCTGAATGGTACCCACCAGGCTGTCCCACTGTGAGCCTGGCAGGGACTCAGGGCAGATGAGGGCAGAGGGGATGTTCTGTGGATAAGGAGCAGTGCTGAGAAGGGAGTGACTGGAATATTTGTAAATCCCTGCTATTAATTAATGGGTATAGCAGGAGAGCAACCTTAGCTATCAACAGCATTGACTGACAAAGATCTAAAAAAGGTGGAAATTATCCAGAAAGTCTCACTGCTTTCAGATAGGTATTCTACGATGGCGGTTGACACCTCTCACATCTAAGTGTATTTGGGATGGATCCTTTATTTGGCTTGAACCAGAAACTGTGTCCCATAGGATAGTGCTAAGGAATTTAAAATACAACTGTACTCACACCATGATCTGGTGGTCTGGACAGCAAATGAAACTACTCACTACATCAACACCATATTGCAGAGTGCTTCTGCTCTAGGGCCTGTGCATTTCTTGTAAGCATCAGATTTTCAAAAGCATTCAGCATCAGCACTTTTCACTGGGAAGGTCCAGCCAGATTTTCAAAAGATCCGATCACCCAAGAACATCTATTGAGTACCTAAGCCTGAGGGAAATGTAAAGGATATTATAAGTTGACCAGATTGTTCAACTGCAATTTTTACGGTACGATCATACTGATTCAAGTTGTGTAAGGTGATGTCAACACACAGGAGAAGCAAAGAAAAAAGGAAAATGCTCAAGGTCAGCCATGGCAGCACAGTGTGCTGATGTGCTGAGAGCCAATGGTTTTATCTCTAGTAAGCATACTTGACAGGTTTCACCCAGAACAGCCAGTAACATAAAACCACTGCTGCTTAGAAGGAGGCTTTCTCTTCAGAGTGGGAACTGCTCAGGGGAATCAGATTTCTGTATCAACTTTTGCATATACAGAAAGTGACTAAAGGAATTAGGCCAGCCTGGATTGCTCCAAGGGCATAAGCCCCGCAGTGAGATGGAAATGCATGTGGATTGTTCTAAACCCTGCTCTTTCTCAGCATTTCCACATACTATTAAACAACTGTACTTTTGTTTCCAAATAAAGGCTGTCTTATTACTAGACTCACAGCTGGGCACGAACCCATGGCAGAAGGCGCGACACCCTAACTCCCCCCTGATGCCAAACAAGCACATGCAGAACTCATTGCATGAGCCAGAGCGCTGCAGAATGTCACCTAAAGACAGCCATCGGCTGAAGGACAGCCATTGCCCTGCCTGGGGACAAGAGAAGATGGAGGGCCCAAGCCAGGCTCTCTGGCCACAGAGCAGTGCAAGAAAGAGAGAGAAACCAGCAGAGCTCAGTTCTCCACTGACCTAGGACAACCAAACTGGCCTTTTCTCTCTCTGATTTAACTAGTACACTACTAGTAGCTCAAGACTTGTAATAATTTACCAAACCGATTAACAACAGTAATGAAGGTAGTATAAAGCCTACACAGAGAAGGAATTCCGGACAGCATGGAGTGGTGGGAGCTGTCAGCATTTCTTACAGTCATATCAACAAGGTCAGTAGATGTCTGCGGTGTGCCCCCTCTTGCATCACAACACAGAGGGCTCTGCTGCTTCTGCTTCTCTCTTCTGAGCCTTCCAGACTCAATGAGGCAGAGCCAGGGCCCTGTTTTTAAAGCCCATGAGCAGAACTCAAGAGAAAAATGTCTCCTGACAAGAAGTCAGAGTTATGTGGACTACTGGTTTAATGTTTCTAAAGGGTTTAAAAAGCCACAATTCAGTGAGACACTGAAGAACTAAGTATGGGCTCTGTTTTTATGAAGCTTAATATTTATAGGACTGGAAAGCTTTATTCTCAAAATGTTTGTTTCCATTAAATGGCAGCTTCTTTCCATACCTTGCCTTCCGAAGTCCACTCTGTACATGCATGCCAGTTCCTTTCAGAACAGCCCAGTGTACAACAGCTTTTGGGTTACATGGTAAAACAACAATACATTCACTAAGGTTGTGGTAATTACAGAAGAAAAGATGCATTCTGAGACCCTTTATGAAACAAGACAACTTATTTATGGAATCAAGCAGTATCTGTTTACTATCAGGTCAACTACAGGAGTAAGGACCTTTACATTTTTAAGATAGCAACAACATTTTTTTTTTTTTAAAGCTATTTACCTTTACCTAGCCAGCACTTGAATAAACCTACTAACAGTGGTAGCCCACCAGATGTATATAGAGTTCCAAGACATTTTGTGCTTCTTCTAAAGCCTAAGCTACTACATCATTTATTCACATGAAGAACTTAGTTTCCATTTATTTAACAGCTTTTTAGCTTGCACAGTCCCAGAGAAAAGCGTCAGAATGTTACCCTTATTCGTTTGGAAGCTAGAAAGCAAATAAGAGCACATAAGAGCTTATTACTTTTTAAAATGTCATGATAGCTATGCCAGTCTCATGATTTTTTTGAGAAAGAACCTTTTTTTTTTTTTTTTTAAGCACTTGTCAGTGACAACATCCAGTTTGATAAATGGTTGGTTATAAATGCAGGCTAGGACTTTTGGTATTACAAACCATATTTTCCAAAATTATTATTGGTCTGTGTGGCTTAATTAGAGGAAGTCCAACTTGAATTTCAAAATTGCTGATTTTTTGTGTGAAACTCAGGCTCTTCTTAGGGTCCTTTAGTTTGTTCCACTCCCTCCTAAAATAAGCATTTGAAATTGCCCAGTGTACCTGAACACACTACATAGACGTGTGCATTAGAGTACAGCGCTCAGCCACACAGCTCTGAAACTCTGAACAAAACAAAGTTCCCTATAATTAATTCATCTATTCCAGGTATATTCTGGAATAACACAGCAGAATTTGCTTCTCTTCCAGCAATAAGCTTCTACCAATAAAAAACTCTATGGAAGGATAAATTAGGAAAATCCATAGCACAAGCCTAATTCATAAAAGATTAAGACCTTTGTATATGTTAATCACAGTAATAATGATAAGAAAAGAGAGAGGCTGATACAGTGTTTTAACTGTTTCACAATTGCATAACTTTTATTCTGGAGTCTCGTCTGCTTTCCACTACATGCATCTTGTCCTCGTTAATGTCAAAGGGATTTATATGTGCATATGGAGGGAAGAATGTATGCTTATGTGTTTGCAATCTCACCTGTTATCTTTCTCTTGTCATTATCAAGCAACTTCCCTTCCAAAGGACAACATTTATAGCTCACTGGTAAATATAAAGCAGATAAATTTTATGTACTGAAGCAACCTGAGTATGAAGTTGGTCTGACTCAATTGTATCAAACCAGCTGAAACAGATATTGTGTACATAACAGACGCATCTCTGGTTTCAAAGTTTTCATAAGGAAAAATTCCTCTGGGCAGAAGAAATCAAAACATTAGGATGAAATACATTGGATCTCAGGAATTTCCTTTGCAATTATTAGGATCTCCACAAAAATGAACCATTAAAAAGCAACCCTTATTTTTCAACTCTATCAGCTATAGCACATCATCAAAAGTTTGCATAATTCGTAAAACCAGATACAAAATGTCAACAGACTGCCATTGAATGCATCATAGATACAGAATACTCTTGCAGAAGGTTTCATTAAGTCTAACATGATTTACAGGACTGAAGACACATTGCTTCAAGATTTTTATATCACTGCAGTAAGTACTCCAGGGATGTTTCGACCCACTCGAAATTGTTTTAGCTGTGCTATTACCTGGGTCAGAACTGATGGCAGCATATATCAATTAGACTGTAGCAGTTTAATACCTGCTCCTATGCATCTGGTCACTCAGAGATTCACATCCCAAGATTTCCATACCCTAAAAAGAATATTAAAACAGAGCTCTGGAACAAGCTATGGTTACCCTGTGTATTTAAGAAGCAGCCTTAAAGAAATGACATCGGGAGACCGTACCCATTCAGATTGCAGATGTCCACTCCATTCACCACAGACACTAGTAATGCTTCTTTTTTCTGATTACTGCTACATGTTTGTTTTGGCCTTATTGAAGATTATGGTGCAGCACTGTAACTAATCAGGAACAGTGGACTGTAGACTTTTTGATAAACATTACTAGTATAACTGACATCAATTAGCTTCAGTTTAGGATCTGATCCCTATTTTTTTCTTATTTTGACCCCTGTTAAGTAGACAGCATTTAAAAAATAGTGCCACTTCAGTATATTCTCATACCTAGAGTCAGAAATACATGGGTGTTACTTCTGTATAGAGAGGTAACTATAACTAATGACTGTACCAATATTGATTACTGTGTGTATTTTATATGACATGGCAGTAGGGTAGATCTGCTTTGCTACACATTGTTAATAGCCAATTTGGCGGTGAATTTGTCCCTGAAACTTACTCAGCCTGACGATAAGTGCCCCTGTGATGTAATTTTATTATTCACAGCCAGTTTTATCCACAAATTTTTCATGAGTGCAGAACAACATGGTTAGAGCTGCCTTTTTAATAACACCTGAGAGGCTCAATATCTAAGGTAAGGAATTTTGTCTGGTGTCAAAGGGTGAGGCATTTGAGGAACATCTGTTGCTTACTTCTCTGCTGTAGGAGTGTGAGGTTTTTAAATTGCTAGAAATGCTGCGTTTGGTACCTGGTGTATGCAGCAAGAGACAGTTTACAGTCAAATGACTTTACACTGACTTAGTGAGAAACCTAAGGTCACTAATATATTGTTTGTGGTTATGTCCTTATGATATACATGCTGCTCTGTACATGTTACTTCATACAGGTACCATTTTTAGCAAGAAAAAACCCAGGACATCAGCAAAAGGCGGTAGAATCTGTCTTTACAGAGCTCTTCTCTGCCTCTTCTTCAAACACTATGCATGTCTATAACAGAGTGACTTATTCCAGCAAAAATAATATGAGCTTTCAAGACTTTTTGCTCCCTACCTGCGAGTGCCAAGACATGAAAGGTGAACAAAGACAATTCAGAAATAAAAATATGGCTAAGCCTCATGATCAAGAAAAAACATTGAACTTAATAATATTCTTTTAGTGCAAAGGACTGCAAATATAAACCATCTCAAAAATCTAACTTGCATATTATGTGGCAGTAGCATTTTTACAATAAAGCTGCTAAAGCTCTACAATACCTTAATAAAAGAAGATACTAGGGCTACAAGGGCAGAAAGCTAGAGGATTTGCCTCCAAACTTTCCAGTGGGGGAATTCCATCTCTTTTTAGCACAACTGTGTGCAGTTTTACAGTGGTCCTGCTTCTGCATGAATTTCAGAATACATTTACTTGAAAATTCATTACATGAAACATTTATTCCATGAATAAATTAGAGACTCTGAAATACAGTGCAATAAAACTTTTGCTGCTAGAAAGATTTTTATGGGTGAAATAATGTGAAAATTAGTAACATTAAATATGATTCTCCTTAACCTAGAATAGTCACCACACAATTATTTTGACATGTTCTGGTATACATCATCATAGATATAGTCAAATAGTGTTATAGAACAGATTTTGAACCCTTTTATAAAGCATCAAGGAACACAGAAAAAAGGGCAGTGGAGAGGAGAGTTTTCAATCCTAAACTGCTGAAGAGTGCAATTTTTGCCGCTATGTTCAAGAAAAGCAAGATGACTTTTTTCGGAATGGCTTCATTCAGTCCTTGAGTGGAAGAGCAAATAGTTTTACTTTTGTCTCTGTTGTGCATTAGGTGCGATACTCTAGCATGGGGTAAATGCATTTAAGGCAAGCCTTCATATGCATTAAATGCAAACTCTGTGTGCTGTTTTGAGGCACTGGATCATTTCTCTGCTAAAAAATTCAAAACTTTGTATGTATACAAAGCTGCTTTGTGCCATTAAGTTAACCACAGACAAATCCCGCTAACAAAGTGTTAGTACTAGCCTTTTGGGGGCCAGATCCCATCACCCTTCCTCATGCAGAAGAGGTAACTGTACGCGTTGAAAGAAGATGCCACTTCCCATAAGTAAACACACGTGAAACTTTAAACCCTTGTTGGAAGGTACAGTACTAGGACAATATACATTGAAATGTAGTTTCAAGCAGAGACTGACAAGATAGGTGAGATCTGTCACCTACTCTTCTCACCTGATTACAGAAGACAACCTAATCTTGGATGAAATGCTTTGCATTTTAAGTTACTAAAATCTGGTGGGATGAAGCTCACTGCAAGGATTTAAATCTAACTTTACATAGCAGAATTTCCTTATCCTATGCTTTCCCAAGTCTGATGGAATTGCCATGTGTCCAGAGCTGCCATACCACGCTCAGCTGCTTCGAAACAGTAGTGCCAGGCTTGGCACTAAAAAGAAAAGAGTCTCTGCTTTGGAGTGCTTGTTTGTAAAAGAAAACAGATAATTTTTGCTTTATTGTGGAAGGTATTTTAAGTGGAAGAGAGACTGGATCCATGTATTTTCTTTGGGTGTTTCCCTATTCGTAGATTTTTGTCTAGTTAGGTGGATCTTGGGTTTTGGCACACTAACAGCAAACTTTGTTTATTGCCTGAAGAACAGAAATTTGCGTTGAGCCTTTCTGAGGTAGCCTTTTCCAGACTCAAATGATTAAACAAATGTTTATGAGTATTAAAGTACGTCTCTTTCTTAGGAGGGAAAAAACACTGATGCAACTGAAAGTGCAAGGCTGCTGAGCACCCCGTGCACACCAGCAATTTGAACCCAGAGTGCATGAGCATGACTATATTCAGAGGATTTAAATCTGACACCCTTGAATGCTTTATCTCCCTCTCTCTCTGTTTGGTTTCCCACAGCATAACTTTGCACATTACCTCATGACATCTTTATAGTGGTGGAGAAAATGATTAGACTCCAGTCCTTGAAAAATCGCAAACACAGACTCATTTGTAGCATTTGGCTGCTCTAATTAGCACATCACTGAGGGGTAATGAATAGAAGTCTGTGAAGAAACTTAAAAATTAGTACCACTAGCAGTGTTAGAGTAAAAATCAGAACTGTGAGTAACAGTACTCAAAGGAGTTGGGTAATTACTGGATACTCCCAATGTAAGGTCTGTCACTTGATCCTAAGAGACTCCAGGGCTTCAACAAGCCTCAGAGGCCCAATATTCCACCCCAATAAATGAGGCTTAGAAAGTTCATTCAGAGTTGAAGACAGCATCACAACTATTGTTCTTGCTTTCTGTTTTTTAAAGGTGGTTCTTAAACTGCATGGAATTAGACAACCTTCTTTTGTATGTTAATCATTGGACTCCTCCATCTGTAATGAGATATTATAGTTTCCATGTGTGTGAAAGCATGGAAATTACACTACTCCAATAATCAAATGTGCAAGGGCATGTGGATTCCTAAAGCCTGACAAACAGCTGCAGTGTGTGTTAGACAAGGTCCTTTTAACATTTCAGTGGTCTCCAAGCAAATGAAAGGTGCATTTTGTGAGGTAATCAGAGGGAGGGAAATGTTACTCTTCAGAGGATGGAAAGAGACCATGACCATGTAAAGAAAGGGCAGTGCCTTCACCTGCTCCTGTCTGAGCACCCAGGCCACCCCTTGTTCCACCAGCCTGTGAGCAGTGACAGCACAGGGGCAAATCTGCAGCAAAGAACACGTTCTCTACCCTCTGAAAAAGGGGTTACCACAGGCCAGGTTACACCAGCCACGGGCAGCCAGCCACAAGCAGCCATCAGAAAAGACCAAGCTGGCTCTTTCCAGCTTTGGGAACAGGTGCTGGCCTGGCACTTCAGAGAGGCCTCCCTTAGGTTAAGCAAGGGCTTCCTCCTCCCTTACGGAGGGAAGCTTTCAGTTCTGACCCATTCTGAACCTGATGTAAAGGGGCTCTAGCCTTTAGTTTCTAACATTTTTAAAAAGGCCCCTTAGGATCAACAACTTTTTTTGTGACTTTCAGTCGCACCATGCACTTGGAAATCTAGATTAAGCTGGGGCCTAAACATCATGACCCTTTCCTCTTACCTACTTCCCCTTCTTTCCAACTTCCATCATTTTTTGTTTTTCTGTAAGTGATTTCAAAGAAAAGAAAAGAAAAGAAAAGAAAAGAAAAGAAAAGAAAAGAAAAGAGAAGAGAAGAGAAGAGAAGAGAAGAGA
>JANZLQ010000040.1:9801723-9813140 GCA_026212715.1 Elanus axillaris
AGTAACAACTGAAAACATCAGTGTGTTATCAACATTCTTCTCATACTGAATGCAAAACACAGCACTGTACCAGCTACCAGAAAGACAATTAACTCTATCCCAGCTGAAACCAGGACAGAAACACACCTCGTATATCTACTACACACACATATATTTATACAACATATTTATATAACATATGATATATACTATACATAATCAACTGGTTAATTGATTATAGTCATAAACAAAGGCTATTGGCTCTACTCTTTTTCCCAAATCAAAAGTATTTTATGGCCAGCTCCATCTGACTTTGGTTTATCATAAATAAATAATTTTCTGACCATAAACTGAAGCTAAATAGCTCTTCATTGCTTAAGAATTGTGGCATCCTGTTTCAGTAAAGATACACAAGTCACTTCTTTCCAATTTTCACCATATTGATGTGAAAAGATGATGTCAGTTTTCTTCTTGGTGGAGTGTCTGGACAGCACAGACTTCATGGTCTTTCATGACTGTGGATTTATTAATCAACTCCTTTGGCTTCACAGACCCTACATTTAGAACTGAATCCAGTGTCCCATGGACATTTTTTGTAGACTCCTGCTATAGAGAGCAAGCATTTGTTTTGTGGGGTTTTGTACTTTCTGGGAATCTTTGCATCTTTCCATTGCCTACTGGGATGATATAGATGATTAACTGAACTTTACCTGTGATCTCTGTGCACCTTGCTGTGTCAACATCTCTCCAAGGTGTATTTCACATGTTACATTTTTCACTGTTCTGTGCTAGCCCAGCAAGTCTGACCCTGTCAGAGCTGACAGGAACCTCTGGTCATGCTCTTCTAAAGCTTTTCATCCTATACCCCACAAAACATCATCTGTCTTGATCTTACTATCCTCTGTATCATCAAAAAATTATTGCATTTCTATGCAACATATTGCCTGCAGAAAAAAATGTGTGTGACCTTCTGAAAAACTGTCTGACCAAAGGGGCATCAAATATGTGCAAATGCAGGAATAGAAAAATATCTGGAGTCGTCCGTCTTTGCTTCCTGCATCAGGGATTATTCTGTTTTAAATTTTAGGTGTTGATAAAGGACCATTAGATATTCTGTTTTTATTCCTGTCCCAGAAACCATCATGGATCTATTTATCTCTCCCTTGAGTCTTTTTATTCTAGCAAGCAAAGCTTTCTCTGAGGGCAGTGTGGTAGTTTTTCAGCTCAAGGGTTCTGTTTAAGAACTGAGCACTTAACAGTTAAGTCTTGCTAATGATTGCTGGGTGAGTGAGTTGTGTCATAAGCATGGGGGTCTCACAGGTGACAGTCTGCTGGTCTCATAGGTGACACAGGTAATAGCTATCAAGCAGCGACTGTGACAGATTCGTAGTGTGTTCTATGAGAAAGTTGGGGCTGGTGGGCCAGTTCCCTCTTCTGATTTGTACCTAAAGTCTGATACCCATCTATCTGCTCAGTACCAGGTTCTGGCAGTGTATCTTGATTCCAAATTTTGGTCAATAGCATTGGACTAGATGCCCAACACTTCTTCCTCACAAACTATACCTATCTGCTTCTGAAATATAAATACTTCTGAAGTAAATATAAATGGTCTCAAAATATACGTTTCTGAATACATGCATCTGAAAACTTCTTTGTATTATAAGTTTTAATCAGATTCTTCCTCTTCTGTTTTAATCTTTTATCTTTCCAACAAACGTACTTTTTGAGAACACAAAGGAGTTGATACATTTTTCCTTCTATACTGGGTACTTTTACTTGTGGTGCAATTCTGAATTGTACTGTGTTTTTCTCAAATTTATTACTTATCCAAAGCTATTGTTTGCCTTCTTGGTGAGATGCTCATCACTTTGAATACTATGTTTTATATGTTCACATGTTATTAATAATGTTTGTTGTGGGTTTTTTAAATTATTATTTATTTTATTTATTTATTCCTGGGCTACTATTACAATTTCAGTGACATATTGGCTTACAAATCTGTGTACCTTAAAGTTAATAAATCTTCTGTTTGTTCTTTGACTACTACTCCATCCATCTTTAGGTATACCTCATTCTTGTATAAAGAACTCCTGGGAGCTAAAAGTAGTATTGTCATTCTCTTTGTCCACACTGTGTATATTATGCCTTTGCTTGCATATCCTTGCAATTGCTAAGAACCAATGCAGTTCCTGACCCTGACCCCTTTACTAAAGCACTGTATTGTATTGCCTTATTTGCCAAAGTATATGCTGCTCTGTTGTTTTCAGTGGACCCCACCTTGGAGCTCTTTGTGCCTTCCTTCATCAGATCTAAGCTTTAATTTGATCAGTATGATTTCCTTGCCTTAGCAAATTCTAATTGCACTTGTCAAGGTTTAGTTTCAAGTCTATCTTTGGACATTTTTCATTCTAGATACCAGTCACAGTTTGGCATCTTATCAGGGTTTTGCTTAGTTCTCAACAAATTGCAAGATTGGCTCTTGAACCACAAATTCTTTTTTTAGTACCTAAAAAACACAAACCCCCAAACAAACAAAACCCCCAAATATTAAGGCATATGTTTAGGGATGTGTTTTGAAATATAAATACTCCTCCAATTTCTATAATGTTTTGATTCCATTTTGCTTTGCAACAGTATTTTTCTGAAACTTACAAACATATCAGGGTAAGCTATTATCATAAAAACTCACCACCTTCCTCTTAGTTGTACCCATTACTTGGGGATGCAAAAAGAAGCAGTGTTTAAATATTTTCCAGTTATCACATACACACATTTTCAAGGTTCTTTGTCTTCATGATGTGGCAAAAGCTGGCTTTGCTCAGAGTCAGACTTCCAACTAGTCATTACAGGGAGATGTGAGCTTCTGTACAGCATAGCATCCTCTTCCAACCAGCTCTGGTGGGCAGTGTTCTTTCCCACAGACAAATAATTTTGGCACAAAGCTCAGGGTACTTAAGCATTGCTCTGGTCAGTGTCGTGATGCCTAAATATCAGCAATCATAATTGCCCTGTGTGATTTTCATCCCTGAGCAATGAGACCAGGACTGCGGTAACAAAAGTCCCTGACTGCAGAAGGGATCTGGAGAAGTCAGACAGTTGTATTTCCATCTTACGCTAGTCGAGAGTGAAATGACATAGAGCAGATGTAGATCCCCAAGTGTCTGTGAGATTTACATGTAACCTTCTCACTGGCATTAGAGGAACCCTAGCCACAAAGGCACTCAGATGGCTAAACCAGATCATTTTACCTCTCAGTCCGGGGACCTGCGCTTTCTACATGAGTAATTCTAACTTCAGGGTTAAATATCAATCTCAGTCTCTCTTATTGGAGCTCCATGTGAATGTATAGATAAGTCTTAGCCATATTCCCTGAGAGAAAAACATGAAATTTATAGAACTTGTACAGAAAATGGAATGCCATACTCAATGCCTTCAGCCCAGAAAAACCCTGAACCTAGTACTCGTATGGTTTTGCTGCATTAGGAGAGTTAGGCTTTGGTACAGGATGCCCAGAGACGTTGTGCAGTGGCTGTTGTTGAAGATTTTCAAGATCCAACTGCATAAAACCCTGAGCAACACCGTCTGACCTCAAAGATGACCCTGCTTTGAACAGGACATTGCACTAAAGACCTTTGGGGCCTCTTCCAACCTGTTTTATTCTATCATTATGTGATTCAATGATTTGTTATTGACAGAGTGTCCTAGGACAAGGGATGATTAAATTTCTATTCTTCTTTTACAATTCCCCACACTTTTTGGGATATGCTCCAATGCAGAATGAAATAAGGATTAGAAACCTAGCTTGCAGCAGTGTTGGGAAGATAAATACATTAAAGATTAGTAAGTGCTCAGATATTGTGTTAATGGGGGCCCTATAAGTACCTCAGAGAGATCCAGAGCCCTAAATCACTATTAATGAATTGTATTGATTTCTCTTTAATTTCTGAAATGAAGCTATTATAATAAAGCTTGGCTTTTATTTGACCTTTATCCAATGCAGTAATTATAAACATTATTTTACAATTATTTTATTCTTACTCCCAAAGGAAAATAGTACATGCTAATCTAGTCTGGGCTGAATATTCCCTCTTCTTCTGCTTCTTTTGTCTTTCTGGGGTTTTATTCTTAGGCAAATCATATCAAATTATTTTACAAAAAATAAATCAATGATAGAACGATTAACAGAGTAATACTTAAATATGGGACTGGAGCTTGAGCATATTGAATTCATTCATAGTTAGTCTAGCTATGTCTAGGGTCAACAATAATTAAATAACTGAAATGGAAAAGATGGCCTGGTGGGAAAAACCTAGCCATAGTATGAAGAAAATTTGAGTCCAGTTGTTGCTACTTTAGGTTCCCTTTATGACTCTTCTGTAAGTTACTGAAGAACAGAAACATAAAAGACCGGAAACACCAAGTCCTATCCATGAGGTCAGGTTTCTAAAAATCACCTCAAGTCTTTGCCTGACACTGTAGTTTCCAAAATTCTTTTAGCACTGTGTGTTTTACCCACTAAACTACCTACTTGTGGATGTACCCAAATCCTGATAGTAAAGGGAAACTCAAGGATAAATTGAAACAGAAACCTTTTCAGGTCTACAGACAAACTGTTCCTTCTCCAAACCCGCAAGTGCAGTCCAATCCAGCAGACATTACCTGAACACATTTAATAGTTTTAAAGATTTAGACCTTGCTAATACAAAAGGAGAAGAGAAGAGAAGAGAAGAGAAGAGAAGAGAAGAGAAGAGAAGAGAAAAGAAAAGAAAAGAAAAGAAAAGAAAAGAAAAGAAAAGAAAAGAAAAGAAAAGAAAAGAAAAGAAAAGAAAAGAAACGAAACACTGGCAGCTTTCAGGCTTGCTTTTCATCCTGAACCTAATGGACAAAGAGCATCAGTGCATTTGCAAGCTTTTCCAAGTGAGCCTAGAGGGGCCTGTTTACCAGAGATCGAATCTCTGGCAAACAGCTCATTGCAGCTCTTCAAACAAGCTGAAATTATGACCTTATGTTATTGTTTCTCAACAACCCAAACCTTTGATGTAAACTAATGTTGACCTTTCCAGTATAAATTTGACATGAAGCCACTTTTGTTTAAAATGTCCTATGAAAATTCAGCTCCAGTCTTATTGGATAAAGCTTTTTTAAGGGATAATAAATAATAGATAATAAACAACTGGAGCCAATTTAGTCATTGAAGTATATTTTTTTTTTCCTGACTGGCTATCATAATGGATCTTTTCTACCTTGGCTTGTGTAGAGCTGTCTCACACCACAGTGTGGGCCCACCCAAACCAAGCCAAACCCTACTGAAGTCAATGGAAAAACTTGTCAACAATTTCAGGTCTTCAGTCTCTGGCTGAAACCTAGATTACAGCTAAATTAAACTGCATAACTCCCATGGATGTCTGTGGATTTTACATATTAGGAGATATTCCCACCACCCACCTTAGCTTTAGGTGAGCGTCCAAGGTAAGCAGGTGTTTCCAGAAATGCGATCATAAAATTTGGGCAGTTAGGTTCCTAATTCAGCCTCAGCAAGTAGTTACTTCTGTCAGCTACAGAAAGCACATAGAGGTGGGCTCCTAATACAAGCACTGTTCCTCTACTGAACTGCTGACTCTCTTCTCTCTTGTTCTACCATGCCAGCAGTGACCTGCACATCTTCCCAGGCTGCCCAAGAGTCACTGATGACTGATATGTGTAGGAAAGCTGCACATTCTCTTCCAACAATTTATTTCATTTTTCATAACTAATCTCTAGCCCCTTATTGTTTTGCTTATTAATTTGCAAAGTAGTAAAAGGGAATCAACAGACAAAAAGGAAGATAATTCTGTTAATTTTTCAAAGTGCTGCTATTAATATTTAGTGTTCTCTTCTCCAGCTTAGCAGTGTTAAATACCAGAAATTTAGCTGGAGAATCCAGATAAAAAATGAGCAACCTTTATGTGGAGTCCATTAACTAATGCTAAATTAAAGTGGCATTGAAATGGTATTAGAGGGACGTGTATAAAAAAGAACATGTGACAAGCACATGGATACCACATGAATCCATTATGGTAAGTATTCTTCCAGTAAGAGCAAATGAATTCATTCTGATGACACATTTAAAATAAAGCCAAACCTAATTTTTTTTTTTTTAAATAAATGTCAAAATTTCACCTCATTGTTAAACTAAACATACTGTCTTCTGCTGGGCCAAAAGATTCATAAGATGGTGCTTCAGTGCTAAAAATATAATTCACTACATATCATCATAATTCACTATATAATTAGTATATATCATATAGGAAGAGCCTCACTTTCTCCTACAGATTTTGCGCTCTAAATTGGGGATTCAACCCTTAGCTGAGCCTGTTACAGCAATCTGCTTTACTGCATGACACACTCTTAAAGCGTCTGAATTCTTTTCTACAGAAAGCTTGTGTTGTTTCCCTATATGCCAAATGGAGTAAATATGAGCAAGCTACAAAACAAAGATGATGAACCCATGCATTGAAGTTAAGCTCCATTGACAGTACCATACTGCCTAACCTAATAACCACTTTCAGAAAGGAGCATAACTATCACTTGAACTAACTATCCCTTAATATTAGAAATAATAAGCCTTGGGTTGCAGTCTAGTTTGCAGGACAGACTAAGAGGCCATGCATTTTTTGGAGAGCAGAGATTCATGCAAACAAAACACATACTTGTGAACTTCACTTGCTAATCATAAAGCAAGCCCCATGCAAATCACAGAAATAGCAATGACAAATTTCATGGGTTGGTCATGGCAAAAATGGCAGATTTCACAGCATGACACTGATTAAAAGACATGGACAGAAAAATCACAAAGACATTTAAGCTGCCAAGAAAATTAGGTTTTTAAGTACTGAATGCTTTCTTTATTAATATAGTTCTCCTGGATGGATAGGCTCCAAAGCAGCAAAACTGTCACTAAAACAAATTTGTAGCACAAAATTACTCCCAATTTTAGGACTATTTTCCAAAGGAGATCAGTCTCCCTAATTATTAGTTTAGGTAACCACTGAATAATGAAGCAGACAACAATCCAGGATGACAAAACCAACTTCACAGAAATATATTTTCTGAGTATAGGCTTCCCTGAACTGGCAGCTTAAGTCTTCATGCCAACATTAGTATAAAGGTGCATTACACCTTTCTGCACAAGAAGAAATCCCAAGGGAAGCCTAGCGTCATATAATAAGGTCCAGTTCTCGCTGATAGACTAAGACTTCCCATTTATTGTCAGAGACATTGACTAATCAGTCATTGCAGTGTAGGTTCAAGTCATTCAATTTATGAAAAATTCAAAGCCACGCATACTACATCTGCTTTAGGGTCTACATAAAGAAAGCTTAAGTAGCTCAGCTCAATGCAAAACCACTCTGTTTTGATGTGAGCGTAGAGTTTTCATCTAGCCTCAAAGCTGAACCCAGAGACAAATAGTTAAAGCTGAAGTCTGTGTTACAGCCCAGAGACTCTGCTGGGAACCCAGAATTTGCACAAGGGAAAGTGTTTGTCTCCTGCCCCATCCAGTTCCTTTTGCACCATCAGCTCTTCCTCCCATTCTCCTCCATGCTCTGTGAGAGAGGCTGGAGAGGGAAGTGATGAATCTGGGGAAAAATAACCCAAACTGCTTACTATAACATTATCCTGTGCTCTGTGACTTGGTTAGGAACTAGAATTTGTATTCCATGGAAAAGTCTGCTTTTTAAAAAAGAAAAAAAAAATTGTGTCTAACTCAAAAGGAAAAACATGGCCAAAATAAAAATAAAAATTCCAGGGAAATCATAATAATGTCCATTAATTTTAAAGTTAAATTCATAAATACAATGATATTATGTTTGAGAAAAAAGATTTAAGAACTAGAAATATTCCTTTCTGAGAATGCCATGTTTTATTTCAATTTGGAAAAAAACAATATATTCCATTTCACTTCATGTATATATTCCAGTTCATTTATTCACTATATCAATTCTCAAGTTTTGGCCTTTTAGTCCTTCAGTGGCTATGTCTGAACAACCAAAGGGGAATACCACAGCACACTTCCTATAAGCACACTGTGTCCCAGCAGAGGAGGAAGGTAAATCTCTCCACAGTATGATTCCAGGGTTCATCCAAATGTGGTCCTTTACTGCAGTTTTCTTTTAGGACCGTGAAGGATGTGGTCTCCTGTGAGAGCTCAGCACTCCTCAGGACCATGAAGACAATGCAAAGAGACTTTTGTGAGAACCTCAGAGATTTTTCCATTTCCATATGGAAGGATCCATATGGATCCTTTTAAAACAAACCTCTTATGGGGCACCTCTGAGCAAGGGAAACTTGGATGTCCTCCCCTCCAAGGAATGTGGTGCCATCCCCTCAGTCAAGGAAAGTTAATGCAGTGTATTTGGCACAGAGAATTAACCTGAGGCTTTTGCACATAACTAAGGCCCAGAAAAGTACAACACTCGCAGTATGTTGGCTACTATTTTTTTTATACAATCCCTTGTTAATAAATAGTGGCACAAGCCAAAGAAAAATTCATAAAAATGAATGGTTCCAGCACTTGCTTAAGAAACGTAGACAACCCCTCATGCAGAAACAAAAAATGACCCCATCATTCATTTCTCAGAGGGAGGCAGCAATTTCACGGGGTAGTAGCCACACAAGGGACAAAAACTAAGATGATCTTCATTATTATCTACCTCCCAGTTCTGCTCATCTGTATTTGATCAGATGAAGGCGGCGTTCAAATTTATTGTGAACTTTAAACCCTTGTTGAGGTTCAAGACATTAAGTCAAGAGGCTGTTGACCAACAGCAGAAAACTACACCCGAGCTGGTTTAAGGTCAGGTGTGAAAAAAAGCATATACTTGTGGGGTTTGAGTTTTCTCTAGTTTCTTACACAAGAACACATAATAATTAGTGTCTGTTTCAAATCATCTGTCAGTCTAATGCTCCGACTTTTCCTATGATGGACCTTGGCCTCTAGCAAAGTAGATGCAAAATCTCTTCCAAATATCAGCAGAACGCATATGGCATGATGGACATTTTTCAAAACCTACTGCACCCCTACATTTTTCTTGATTGCTCAACACATTGGTAGTCATTACTGTAGCAACTTATTTCAAGCCAAGAGATATAAATGTCTTTCTGTGCTGACTGGCAGGGTGCTATAAAACAATGCAGCCAGCCAATCAAACACACATACTCTCTCTTCCTTCATGGGGAGACAGTATATATTTTCAGTGGTACACTTGGGACTGATTGCCATCAGTCAAACCTTGGATTCCTAGTCCATCTCCACATATAAGTATGCTGAGTGAAAGGCCAATCTAATTCCCAAGTATCACTTGGTAAACTCCTGAAAATTTATTAGATTAACTTTTTGGACAAAACAATAGAAATAATCAGTTCATCAATTCAGGAAAAGATCTCAAAAGTCTCAATGCTTCCAAAATTAGATCTTCTCTGCTTTTAAAGGTAAGCAGATGGAAAGCATTTGATTCTTATTTATTACCAGTTAAATTTATATCCCTTATTTCACCATAAACTACAGGACTTCACAAAAGTGTATCTTATTTCACTGATCTTTAATAACCTGAAAACTGGTAACAGAAACCTATAATGAAGCACCCCATATACTGTAAATTAAAAATAAATAAGAAACCTCAAAGAGGTTTTCTTCAAAAGCTGCTTCAGTTTAGTGTTTCATTTTATATATACACTAAGAGAAAGACATCTGTAAACATTTCTAAAGTATAATGCAAAGGAACTAGCTATGTTATTATCTATTCTAAGCACATGGTTCAACATTTGTTTATGCAAACCATATAATTGGAAACTCTGTCCATTTTCTGCTTGTGCTAAATATTCTGTGTATAAATACTTTTCATAGTAGATAAATAGGGTTTTTATTTAGGTCTTATCACCTTCATATTACATATTCATTGATTTCTAAACTGCCTTAAACAGCTCTGTAGATGTGAAACATTATGAATTCAGTTTTGGCACCTTGGTATTAAATTTGCATATCAGGTCACGCACCGCTTGACATACATGCAAAATTGCACTGCGGCTATTTTATTACAACCCACAAAAGATATTCAGAAACTGCATGCAGCATCAAAATAAATTAAAATGAATAAAAGACCCAATAGTGAGCCACATTTTTTTATTGTTTAGTAGTGCCTAAAGCCATTTATATGTTCTAGTCAATAAACAAAAGTTAGACTAAAACAATTTTTAGTCTTTCTGTTATTATATTTTAATTGTAGGGGTAAATATATTTCTTTGTCCCTTTACCAACTGTATCCTACTTAAGGCTTGAATTCTTTGAAATTGCATGCTATAAAAAGATATGTATATGGATCACTGGCAAGCCTTCATGTTTCTCTGTGTATGTCAGAATGTATACAGACACTGTGTATCAAGAGTCAGACATACAAAGCAATATATTTGTCTAGCTGATTTCGTACTTGAAATGTTTTTGTAACTTACTGTGTATGCCAAGACTGCATTTGCATGGAGACTCTGCATTTATGCGAAGTTAAAAGTGCATCAGTCAATGCTGTTCAGTTATTACAGTGCCCTCAAAATATACCAACTAACTGCATTAGGTGGTTCGTCTGCAAATTACCCTCTTTATATTCAGTAAGCTGTAGCAAAGACATTAGAAAATTAAATATTAGGGGACACATTTTCCAATTGCCCCTCACTAGGGCTCTATTTCAATGTCTACAACATTTCAGGATAAATTATTTAGCATTTCCATTGCCTTGTTCCCAGGCCACGCTCACTTGGCTGCTTAGGTACCTCATCATGCCTGCAAATCAGGGACTCAGGTGTCCTACAAACTCTCAGGAGGGCAGGATGGTGCCCACGAGGCAGTTGTGCCAGCCCAGTGCAGGTGCAGAAAGGCCGGCCGAGCACAGCTAGCCTGGCTGGCCGCCTCTCCCAGCTCCACCGCCGGCTCCCTGCGCAGCAGCCAAACGGATGGGCAGCGTGAGGAGCTATTGTGCGGCTGGAAGGAGTTCCCAAAGAGCCAGCCAGAGCTTGCGCTGGGCATGTCTGCTGCATACCCGACACTGCGGCTGCTTTTATCACCCTTTGAAAAGCCACAGTTCCCTTCCATGTAGAAGTAGGCAGTACAAGCACCATCTCACTTGATTTTGAGTAACAAGCACCTGTGAGCACAGGAACGAGCCCGTCTTCCTCAAATAGCTCAACCCCGGGCACTGCGCCAGAGCACTGGGACCTGCTGCATCCCCACAGACCTGCAAGGGGTCAGGCAGAAACATGCTCCAAGACCCACAGCTGTGCACACACACACCGTCATACCACCCCGCTGCTCCCACGTGTGCCAGGGTACACCGTGGAGATGACTTTTCCTACGTGTGTTGTACTTGAGCACTAACAACCCTTAACACCTTGGGAGATCCATTATGAAAAGG
>JANZLQ010000040.1:9813240-9827708 GCA_026212715.1 Elanus axillaris
CCCCCCCCCCCCCCCCCCCCCCCCCCCCCCCCCCCCCCCCCCCCCCCCCAACAACGTGTTTGAGAGATACAGCAGTGCCTTCTAAATTGCATATTCCATCAACTCAGGGCAACAGCCCAACGAGAGAAATCCTGTAATTAACACACAGCAAATCTGAGAGCACATTTTACTGAGTTGGTCTAACTCAAGCTAACATGAAAATTAGATGGCAGAGCACCCAGATGAAGTCAGCAACCAACCTTCACCCACCCGCACAAATGAAGGAGGTGATGCTTGCACCACTCAGTATCTGCTGTCAGGCCCTCAACCAAAACTTCTGGCTTCTAAGTTTGCTCTGTTTCTTCTCAAGACATCACAAAAGGAATCTGAACCTCTACACTCCTCAAGAAAAACACTCACTGAACTCAGGGGAGGACTAGAGCCTCGTCTGTAGTAGCTGGCAGAGGTAGAGAGACCTCTTAAGAAACCTGGATGACTGCAGCAAAAATCCAAGCTAATCAGGATCACTACCTTTATAGCAGAAACCTTTAAAAAAAATTGACTTAATATAACAAATTGGTTCAAAGCATTACTGCAGACCACCATGCTAAATTCCCACATCCTTAGCAGTTTGTAAAAATGTTTAATTTATGTTTATGTATTCTTATTCAAAATGTTAGTTAACAGCCTATAGGGACCTGGTAATAGGATCCTTTTTTCTTTTTTATGTTTATTAGCTACATTAATGACTGCTTCTGCAATTCTGCTACAAAGACTTGCGTTAATGAACGCCAATTAATTCTGAAATGATTTTAAACAAAGGGTGATGAGAATAACCAATCAACCATGACAGTGTAAAGAGCAAGCAAGCTGCTGTGACCTAATTTTTCTGTGTTGATTCTTTGCTGTCAGAGTGCATTGTTATTCATCAAGAACACCTATAGATTTTGCATATACATACTACAATATTATAATTTTGGAAACGCTCTGTTCCTTTTCAACATGGGAAATTACATCATTTAAACCACAGGTTTCAATAATATTGACTCACAACCTGCAAATACCTCAGAGGTCAGGCATATCTCCACCAGCTTTAAAAGGACCTTACTAATTTCGGCTTCTTAAAATTTAAGACATGAGGGCTGGCTCAAACACTTGGAACATTTGGCCTTCCAGACAGAAATATAACAAAGAACCATCTCTCTAGTTCACACTGTTTAATTAGAGGCATAATATACCTCAATTTATTTTTTTATTTTCCACAACAAATTAATCTTTAGCCATTTAATTCAATTCACAAGGACTTGAGCATAAAAGAATTCCCTGAAACCGGCAACAAGTTGAGTGATTACACTCCTGAAATAACACATATATGTGTCAGATCTGACCTAAAAAGTAAACAGACCATGCAGGCAGATATGCCTTACGTGCCTATTGAGTGAACAAACATTAAAAAAGCCATCCAACACTATTCTAAATTTAAACAAAATGAACTGAAATAGAGAAATGCCATTTGCAGTTTCACCTGGTACCCATTTAGGGTATGCGCTTCCACTACAAGAGCCTTTCTAATAAGAAAAGCTAGATATTTTAAAGTTAAAATTTCTATAAATCACAGAGTGTACATACAGACCAAATTCTACCCTTTCATTTTGTAATGGGCATACAGGAGGGAATGGACCTTGCTTTTTCATGGTTCATTCATAAATGTCCTCTTTAGTCCCAACATACTAAGCAACATTGAATTTATCACACAGTAAAAAGTCATGTTTATTAGCAGTTTTTCAACTGGAGATAACACCATTGTTTGACAAAGATGCAGAAAATCATTAAGCCTACAAACAGCCAAGGCCTCTACTGAAGAAATTACTAGTTTGCCCCATGAGTCTTACGACGTCCAGCGCTGTGGGATCATACTATGGAAGACAGGAGAATATGGCACGGATTACAAAAGGCACTACTAAATGACAAAGTAGTACACAGAAAAAGTTCAGCAGTAAAAACAAGCTTTTGTGAGTTTACTAGCTGGTGTCATGGACAGAGTATAATACGGAATCAGTGAAACTTGGCAAAAAGAGAGCCCCATAACCTAAGTGACAATATAAACTGTGTAATTACTGACAGGTGTATATATGTGATACTACTTCTTAACAGAGGGAGCATTCCTACCAATGTCTATTGATCTTTGTTATTCATGACCCTTTGTAGGCAGAATCCACAGCCATCCCCTTTCTCCACTCCACTTGCGCAGTCACATCTCTTGTGAGCTTGTCTACAATTCTCCAGCTATGCTCGCATTCCTCCTGAGCTTTTAACAGGTACTCCAAAGGTAGACCTCCAAAAGTCTAAATCCTGATAAAACCCAAGATAATACAGCCAATTAAATTCCTCAAGCAAGGACCTTAAGCTTTAGTGCTAAAGCTGAGGCAACTGATCCTTCTATCCCTTGCCTCCAGAAAAAGAGGAGGGAAATGTATATGGGACTATACATGAGGTTCTGCTCTCAGAGAGCTACACCTGGAAGGATTCTTCAGGTGGCCACTAACCTACTTCAAATCCAAATCCAAGATCAGCATTTTAGCTTCCTCTTTGACAGGAGATGCTCTCGCTTTCCTGTGGGAATGTCTTATCCCTCAGAGAAGCACATCTAAAGTAACTTCCTTGGAAAGAAAGGGCAGGAAAACAATGAGACAAGAAGCTCTGGCATATAAATCTTGCTGTTCAGTTCTCTATATGCAATATAGAGACACTTCTATTCTCAACACCACATGAAAAACATTCTTCTGAAACAGAGCACAAAGTGCTGTATCAGTTTTACTGGGAGACAGTCAGATTTATAGCAGTAGGCTTCACCTGAGTAAAGACAGAGGGCTGGATCCATGATGCCAGAAGCACAAAATAAGATGGGCTTTGGCACCTGTATGAAATACAGGCACAGACTGAGGCTATGTTTAGAAGACAGCAATCCATTTCAACCTCCTTCCCTCCAAATACAGTAGATGCCAGTCACTCGTGACCTATGGTGCCGGCTGATCCATGAGTAGCATTCATCCCTCAAACAACCAACAAACTACATTCTCAACTTCTACCATCCCTGGCAAACATTTTGGTGGCATGATGTCAGGGTTTTGAGAGCCACAGTATAAGCATTCAGGAAATCAGGTTTTCCAGTGTCCATTTATTGAAATCACTCCATATTGTTGCTGACTGATTCATATTTATAATGATAAAAGATTTGCATTAACATCTAGCCCTCTACAAAGGGTTTATTGCTGAAATGCCAATTCAACCATAGCTGTAATGACCCTATTTTATAATGCACACATTTCAGACACTTTTGCAAATGGTTTAAAAAAATGGAGCAGTTAAATTATTCTGCTAACATAATATGAATGTGTCATCACACCCTATGAAGCAATTTCATATCAAACAATGATGTGATATGGAATTTTGCTGTTACGATACAAAAGAAAGAACTTGGAGAAAAAAAGTGCAGTACTAGAACAATGATGCCCTACACCACCTTACATTCAGTAACCTGGAATACCTTTCAATTATGAGAAAGTCTAATGGACAGATGAAAGACAAAGATGGACTGACATCTTCTTAGTTCTCTTTTCCTTTGGTTTGTAAATATTAAATGGAGAGTCTCAAGTTTAACATGTGATTTCAACCAGAAAAACTGCTGTGTGAAACAACAGATATTTCAACCCTAAGGTAGCTTTATTTTAAAACTCCGAGTCTTCAGGCTTTTCATATTTCTGTATGCATTATACTACTAACAATGCAATTTACAAAAAGGAAAAATGTCAGCCCTCAATGGAAATGAACTCGCCACCCTTCAACATTCAACAATCAGACCTTGCTTAATTTAAATGTGTTAGATCATCAGCCTATTATTCCTCCAGCTTTTTATAATGATTTCTAACACTGGCCAGACATTGTACACCTGGCTGGAAAATGTTTCTTTTTAAACAATGCAAGAACTAACCACTATGTAAACCCAATAATTAAATTACATTTAGCTGCTGGCCATTGTTATTCTGTACTACTTTCCCACCGAGGGAACTATAGTGATCAGACTTAAACAGCAATCTAGCAGAACACTTTTCATTACCTATGATTGTTGTGCAGAGTAAATTGGCTCACATCAGATTTGACTCTAATTTGGGTTTTAGAACAGTTAATTTGAACTTAAGCACCTATATAAGGGCTGTTAACAAGAGGTGTCTGCACTAGAATTCTTCTCATAGCTGTGCTGTTTAAATCCAGCAACAAGAGCTCCTTATAGATTGCATGTGCTTTCTAGCATGCCACTTGCATTGTTGTGCGTAGCAGAAAACAACTTACCAGATATTTAGCAATGTCAAAAGAACATGGATGCACACAATGGATTCTTGCTATATGCGTGCCAAGCAGAAGTAAATATGTTTCTTTTCAAAGACAAAGGTAGCTTGTGGCTTAATCATCCCAGGATTCAACATACCCTAGTCCTTTATTGTGGTATTTTGGTGTTTTAGCGAAGCATGTAGGGTCAAATTCTGCCCATTCATAAGTTACCAAGAGATCCATGGAAATATAGAGGGCTGAATTTCATCATCATCATTAGCTATTACATTAATAGCACTAACATCTTAATTCTTAATATTCTGGCTCATTAGCTTAAGTAAAAGACTATTAATATAAAAGGTGTATTTTAGCCAATCAACAGAATTTAGAAAAGCTTTTGTTTTGGTTTAAAAAATTGTCTTTCTTGCAGTATTAGTGGTTAGTACTGACACTAAATCATAATAATTCTGTAATTAGCAATGATAATATCATATAACAACATAAATATAAGATCTATTGTCGCTTTGGCTCAGACAGAGCTTAATTTTACTCTGTCATAAATCAAGCCTGTTATCCTTACCCATACCCAGTGTGTTGATGAACTTTTTTTTTTCCACCAAAAGAACAATAAATTTAGAAGGGGCTGAAGGGAACCTGTAGGTTTGTTGGTTTTGGATTTGTTTGTTCTCAAACATATATCAAGAAACAAATTATTCTAAGAAAGGCTCAGAAATTGGTCTTTTAAGTGACAATGCTGCCTTTGGAAAACAAAATTAAAACTGTATAGAACATAACAACCAAGATGCTCCAGTGGTCAAAGGCAGACTCCTAATATTTTCGCATCTCATTAGAAGTCTCCTACTGTCTCTGGTGACTAAATGCGATTGCAGATAAGTGGTACAGCATAGACTGCTAAGCAGAAATCATGCAAAAAGGCTATTAGAAAGGAGAGTCCACTGTGACAATGTTAAAGAGATATAAGTTCAGCTCATTGATATACAGTAAACCAGAGTCAGGACCAACACTCTAAACCCAAATGTAAATTCTATATGGTTATATACAGAAAACACCATTGATTCTGATGGAATTGAGCCAAATCTGCAAATGCCATTTTGAGAAGATTCTGGCTACAAAGTCAAGCATCATTAGAGACAGTGACTATTGCTGAGCATCAGTTACAGATACTGCCATGGCACCAAACTCTGCTTGTGCAGGTTGAGGGGTGGTGTCTGTTTTCTGTTCTTGTGTTAAGAATAAAGAGTCAAAATATGCCCAGAGTTGTTCTTGAGTGTGAGTAGAAATGCATTTAAGAAATACATACTGGATGCATTATTGACTTGATTTTGTTTATTACCATTTTGCATTGAATTATGAACTATATTTTTAAGTCCAGATGTATTTAAAATAATTAGCAATAGCAACGCCAACATTTTATTTTAAAATTAAAATAGGTTCCTGACTTTTTTTCTTATGTACTTGTTCATTTCCCCCCAGACATAAGTAATGTGTAGACAGATACATTGTTTATTTACGACCCCAGTGACAGTTAATGTGGCATATGTGCCTACAATGTTTGACAGATAAAATGAGTTATTTACAGAAGCTAGGTTTATTATGTATGAATTCTGAAGCAGCTATAGTATTTGGAAACTTCTCCGTTTATTTTCCCAAGAGCTTGTTTCAGTGAAAGTTGTGGTGTTTTCAAGTGCTACATAAGAGGATAGCACAAATACTCAGTCCAGTCCAATCTATAATGCAGTCATCATCTGTATGTGCTAATTTCAGAGTGGTTCTTCCCGAATTTATTTTTACTGGTCTTGACCCAAACAATACTGAAGTCAATAACAAGTTTTCTATAAGCAACAGTGGGTTTGGAATTCAGTTCTTAAAAATAAAACCTCTGGAGAAGAGTAGGTTCATATCTGGGTCTCACTGTTTGGTGTATTACAGAGTAAGTATAGATGTATGACAAGGGTGAAAAATGAAGAACACTTTGCATCTATTAACCATAAATATAAAGGGCAAAAAATTGTTTCCATTGAAGCCAAAATTAAAAATTACACTGACTTTGGCAGGAGCACAAATTGGTCCTTCTGGAGAAAAGTACATTGATTTTTCCTTTTTAGTAAATAAACTCAAAAGCTCAGTCACTGGATTTTGAAATTATTACTTCTGTCTCTTTTACTTAAAGCCAAATGTGCAAGACTGATGTGCTGTGCGGAATTTTTTTTTTTCTTTTTTCCCAACAGTCTCTTTTACTTCATTTTCTATCCTCCAGCTTTGGAATGGTTCAGAACATTCTCACAAAATGCTGCAGACAATGTCAGTGGCAGTGATCGTTGCTTACTGCCTTGGGTCTAAACCTGCTGCCTGTGAAGCACAGTGCTTGTTGTGCAAGAGTGTTATGCAAGATGCTGCAACTTTAAGAGTCCAGTGTCAAAGGTAATCCCTAAGGAGACTTGCGTAACAGCCACATGCAAAAATGCCAGCCTTGGCTTTTCATTTGGGCTTTTTTTTTCTTTAAAAAAAAAAAAAAAGGAACTCTGTAATTTTCCAAATATTTTTTTCCAAGAGCAATCTCAACAGAACTGTGTGCTTATTTTGCTTGATTTTCAAATGGCTTTATGCACTCCCTATATGATATATAGTTTTATACATACATACAAACCTTTGCCACAGCTATCCAAGCCTCAAAACTTTTGGAACCATTTCAAGGAATATTTGTGCTGTCTATTGTGGGGAGACCTGAGTTATCTCAGCCTGTGTTTCAGGCTGGAAAAAAAAGTGTAAGCCTGAGCTGAAGCTCTCAGCACAGTTTCTTAGCTCAGACACAGAGCTGTGGTAAATGCAGTCCTGTGGCTTTTTTTTTTTCCTTCCTCAGAGCAGAGAGAAAGCAATCATTGACGAAGAAAAAATCTGTTCCAAAATATGTGCTATGTTCTTTCCTCAATGTGACATTCAATCCAAGGTGAGACTTTGCTACAAGGATGTAGGATTACAATAATCCATATGCAAAGTCCTGCCATCACCACCATAAAAATACATGAAAAGTGGTGGGAGAACGCATTTGAATACCTTCTCCTATACATGTACACAAATACAGAAAACTTGATTCTATACCTTATACATGTGTACTATAATCCCCACAAGGTTGAAGAGCAGCTTGCTAACTCAAAGCTTCCTAACAGAAGATATTGGATTTTTTCTCAGGCACCAAGCACTCACTTAAAATGTTCAGGCTTTTCTATGACAACAGAGTGGAGGTTGTGCTGCTATCACAGCCACAGCTATTTGCAATGCGCATCTGACAGTATATAACAGGAAACTGGAGTTGGGCAAAAGTCTCATGCACAGCTTACCTCTCCTTCGAGTGGATGTATTAGTGGTCTGATCTAAACAGACATTATTGCAGTCACTGCTGCTCCATGCAAATGGTCCAGACAAGTCACAGGAAGAGGCTAAGACAGTTGAGAAGTCAGCCAAGAGAATATCCTCAAGGTTTTCCATTTGTCCAGGTGGGCAGTCCTGCTGCTGCCTCCTGCAGGCAGCCAGAGTCCATCACCCTGCACCTGGGTGAATACCTGCCTTGCCCTTCCCTTGCACTTCTCCCTTTCACAGGCCCATATCTGTCATGTCCACTAAAGCATGCACTGATGCCTTTTCTGCTCTTCTACCTAGGGGCTGCAGTGTCTTCCTCTCCTCTCCTCCAGCTCCTGAGGCATGCAACTCTGCTCCCTACACTGTAGGCAACAAGCCAAACTTCTCTCCTCCTTCCCTCCTCCAGTTCCCACACCACAGACCCGCACCCTTCCCCATGGCAGGGGACACAGTAAGTGCTGGGAGCCATGGGACACTAGCACTGTGGACAAAGCTGATCTTTCTTCATTTTGAGAGGGACTGAGTGTGAAAGTAGCTGTGGGAACAAAGAGAAATTAAAGAAGTAATTGTATGATCCCACTCAGCAAAAAACAAGCAATGCCAGTAAATTTAAGCATTGAACAGAACAGAGAACATTCAGCTGAAAACTAATTCCCTTGTGTCTCACTTTTGGAGGGAGGACCAGAAACGTTAGGGCCTGTGATATTTGTCTGTATTCAGGGCCAAAAGCAGAAACCAGATGCACTGAAGATCTCCACGTGGCTTTATGTCACAGGAGAGGAGGCAACAAAATATGTAATTCCTTTCCACTTTTGTCATGTGTGATCTATTGTGAAACCACAGCGCTGTGCCAGGGAAAGCCTTCTCAGCCTCTGCATTGCAAATGTGGATGTAGATCTAAGTGGTCATACGCCTGTCTATGTACTGCTTATCTGTAATTTTAGATCTGGATTTGTACACATGCGCACACACACAGAAAAAGCAAATTGATGATACTGCCATCAGAAAAACAATAATTTATGAAGTCTGTAAAAGCTCAAGTTCACAAACACAGTGAAGAAATCAACTTTACTTCCAGTACTTTGAAGAAACAGGTACCTGCAGAAAGGAAAGTAAAATGAGATCTGCAAGAACCCCACAAAAAAGAAAGAGCCTGGTTCTGGAGAAGCCCAGAGGCTGTAGCAGTTGGGAAAGTCACGTATCACACCCTCAGCATGTTTTAAGTGTTCCCCCATGTCCTCTGCCACAGCCTCATACTGAAGCTCATGCCTTCAGTTCCATCTGCTCATGATTGAGTCTCCTGCTTTGCTAGCACAAATGGCCACATTTTTACTTGTAGAGCTGCCTTCAGCCTGGGCTCCAAGCCCACTGGTGAAAGCAAACGCATTTCTCTTTCTATGCCCAGCTGCCCCTTTGCCACCTCTCTGCTTGGGACAGCCAAGGAAGTAGCCCCGCTATGCTCCACTGCCAGAGGCTTCATCTCTCTCTGGAGCTGGCTGTCTCTCTCTCGCCACCATTACAACAAAATACCATGGGTAATCCTGGAGAGTGCCAAGTAAATACTCTCGCCATTATACACAGGTTTGCTATCATAAGGGAGTTATGTTCAAGCAAACTTTTTATTAAGGGCACGCCACAGAGATAGCATCTCTGCTTTCTGCCTCTGGCTGTTGACTTTAAACCTGGAAATCCTGCTCAATAAGGATTTCTGACAGCACCAAAGTCCAAGGCAGCTTGCAGTAAACCACTATACTCTACTGAAATAGTATAATTCACAGCAGCTCACAGCAATCACACCTTTACTTACCATGCAATGCCCCATGTTAGCTAATGGGAAAAAGAATGAAATACAGAGCCTTTACATACTCAGGATCCCAAGTAAAATTGGCCTCAGTAAAAGACAATCCTTACAATAGTTTATCTGTAAACAGTATTTCCTACGTATTTGACACAAATAGCCTTTTCTTCAGCATCAGAGCTGCAGGTCTTCTTATTCCAGCTATTTGTTCTTTAACAAACATATTAATTGTGGCTAATAAAAGGGGAAATCCTTCTCTCTGTTCATGCCTCTGTTCCCTTCTGTCCTTCAGTGATCTGACATGTGCCTCACCCTAGAAACCAAAATGACTGGAGCAGCCAAGAACATGGAGAATTGTTCTGGGCTCCCACTTCTGAAACTACATGCAAGATTTCTTACGGAAAATCTCTCATACTATGCTGTAAAAATAAGCTCCCTTTTAACATGCTTAGTTATGGAAGTTGCCACCATCACTTACACAAGTTTTACCTTCTGAAAGAGCTAGACTTAGGCTGGCCCTGTAGTGGTGCAGCCTGTGGTGAGAAGTCAGTCTTCTCCATTCCTACCACCTGCTCATATAGGTGTTTACAGTTCTTGTAGGCAAACTATAGAAGTCAGTCACCATTTCTATAACACTATGACAGTTAATTTTATCCTAGGTCACTACCTTTCCTAGTGCCAGAGAATTAAGCTGTATCTGCATTAGTAAGAAGCACAGCACAACAGGAGTTGATCTGTGGGTGGGAAGAGTTGGTGCCAAGAAGCCAGTGAACACAGCGTGTGCGTCTTGCGGTGAGAGAAGGGCCTGCGTGGCACTAGTCTGATGACTTCTGATCACCAGAGTACTGGAGCATGTTAGAGGCATCCCTACAGAGCTTCTTTTGTTTTCCTTTCCACCTAAAGAAATTTAGTTCACGTATCCTGAGACCACTCCCCAATGAACCAAAGAGCAACAAATGGGGAAGATCAGATTTGTTTCGAAAGTGTGCTCCTAACATAAACTAAAATGCTAACAGAAATGCACCCTTTCTCCTTCTAGCACTTGGCTCTTGTAACCAAGCAAACTCAATGGTAATATGATATCCCTGATTTAGCTAAACATCTGAAATCTGGTTGCTTTCTGAAGTCTTCACTATAGCTAAAACACTGGTTCTGAAAAAGTAGGATGAGAATTATAAGTAAACAGGCCATCTCTCACAAGATCTGATACTTGGGACTAGAGACTCAAGGTATGTAGAATACTCATAAGAGCAGAAAAAACATTATTATCAAAATAAATCAAATATATTCAATATATCAAAGCATATTAAAAACTGTAGCAAACAATTTTCTTGATGAAATGCAGGTGCAGTTACATCTTAACAAAATGTGTTTACGAAAACAGCATTTGCAAGTTTTAATCTTTTTTCTCCTCTGAAAAGCAGTAATTCTTTATATCCCTGCTACATCCCACTCTTGCTGCTAGTCCTAAATAAGTCTTAATCAGAGTGATCATTTATGGCCCAATTTTGCTGCTTCTATTCAAAATCAGAATGCCTTAGTCCTCATGTGGAATTAGTGGGATTACTTGCACAGCAATGCCAACTTCAAAAGGTAAGACAGGTCTGACCTGTGTTTTAAATCACCTCTGCACCCCTTAGAGAAGGGTCTGCTCCTAAATCTGGTTTATTTTGTTTATCTGGAGTACAGCGAATCAGGTATTTTATGTTTTAAGGAACTGGCAAGAACTAGTTTACCCCTACATGGAGGGGGAAAAGCAATAGCAGTTTTAAGTACAAATTTAGTGGGATTTAAATGTATTTCTTTGTATTCATATGCAGATGCTTTTTGAATGCAGCCCTGCTTCCACTCTGCTCTGCACAGTCATTTTCTATCTGGTGGTGGAAGACATAATTTATGACAATGAAAAAAATGTCAACTGTTGGCACATACAGTACATATCCCCTCATTTGCTTTTTGTGACTCCACAGACCTTAGGAAACTTTAATAGTAAGGTTTTGCTTTCAGAAATATTGGCAAAGCCCTAAATCCCTGTTTTCCAAACTTGGATCTGCAAACCATTTGTGGTCCATGACACCACAGTGTGTCGTCCTCACCATGAAACTATATTAAATGGTGACCTTTTTGATCATGGTATTGTGCAGCAAATGATGTGGTTGCTAGGATAATTGCTCTGAATAAAAATTACTCTTTTTAATATTTCTCTAGCTAACTTTGGGCCATATTTCATGTCAATGTGTTGGTGGGAAGGGAAGATGTTACAATCACTCTTTCTTCCCAATGTAAAATATACCGTGAAGTTTTATTTCACAAGGAAGCCACTTAAGAAAGCTACTCCTGGATGTAAAGAGAGGTTAAAATTAAGTATATTCAAGTGTCACTAGCACGTGCTAGTAGAAATTCTATTTTTGAGATGTTTTGAGTTTCTGATGACATGGAAGTTAGAGTTTCTTGACATCAAAAAGGATTAAACCCCACAGATGTAGGTTATTGACCAGGATGTGAAGCCTTCATTCGGGGTGAGTTCTAAGTAATAAAATCCAAATCCTGACTCCTGCAAGCAACCTGAGGATCTTTACAGTTTTGCAAGCTTACAAAGGGTACATGTCAGTGTTTTAACATATTTAAGAAAGAATTATCTCAATGTTTATATTTAAAATACTGGCAAATGTAAATGGGTGCCTGGTTATTTACAAACAGCAGAAGTAATTGCCAGCTTGTCTTGTGCATTTAAGTGTCACAGCTTGCAGCTCAGTGAAATATAACCCAACGAGTTTACACATCTGGGGGATATAACAATGGGAAATTATTCTGAGGAATTGTGCAAGGGAAAGCAGCATGTATTAACTGAAATATGTTCAGACTGGCAGTATTAATGGGGACTGAGGCTTATACCTATGATCACTGACTCCTATCGGAGCAAATCCAAGCAAAAATAGGCTCATTAGCCTGGAAAGCAACTGAATCTGTACTTACCTTGCCTCTTCCTCCCTCTGCTCCCCAAACCTCTTCTTTATACACAGTGTTATTTTACAAATGGCTACCTGAACAGCAACCACAGAATAAATTAAAACCAACACCTACCTTCTTAAGTTCCCCACACTGGACGTACACAAAATCATCCCCACCAATGTGATCTTGGAAGATCAACCCCAGGATGCAACTTCAGGAAACCTCTTGAAGGTGGGTTCTACATATTCTTTTATCAAAGAATATAATGGAAAAGAATGGTCATTCCCTCCCTAGGAAGAGAAATGGGTCCTCCCTACTATGTGGGCCAACCAGGGCCTCTATCCTCAGTTAGGAGTCAGGTACCTATAATGCTACCATAGATATCTCTACCTCCCTTGTGTGAATTAATTTAAAGGTATGAATATACCCATTTGTTCAGCCTCATTTACATACTTAACTAAATTTATGCTATTCTGCCGCTCTCAAGACTCGGCATGAGGGAACGAGAAACAAAATTCGCAGGGTCCCAGCAGGAATAGAAAGGCCAAATTGAATTCTTCTACTTGCAACAGGAGACCTGGTGTTGATACTTGCTACATCATCATGATTTTCAAAGCAGAAATTTTAAAACTTCCTTTGGCCCGAGATTAAACTCTTGGCATTTTTAAAATGTTTTTCTCTTGCTTTATTATATGAGGGAACAATTTAATGCTTCTTTTAAAATGGGAAATGGTATCATTCTCTTTGCCATAATGAAAACCTGTTTTAGATTGTTTTATTACACAATTTTTAAATGCACATTGCCATAGCATTTCATAGGAGTGTATTTACATTTACCTTTCTAAAACACACAGTATATTATGTTGCAATTAAAAGCCCACAAACTCAATCTGATACTTCTTCACTAATTTATTCCCAAGCCAATATGTATTTTAATGTTCCAAACCGTTGCTAATTAACACATGGAAATATTTTAAGATGGATTTTGATTAATTCCATTTAACAGTCTAACCCGTGCTAAAACATATGTGGTGTGTCATTTCTTTCTTTTGAGGAAGGCATTGGCATTAAATCTTTCAATCTTCCTGAGCACCAAATGCTAATTTCAGGAAGATTAAATAACAGACTGCAGCTACAGTTTCCTTTTTTTACTTCCCATAAGGTGAAATGAACATATTTATGTGGGAGGAATTTCTTTACTGCACAAGCCAAAATACAGAAATTAGATTTTTCTTATTTCCAACATTGCTAATACACTAGCAATCGCCTGCCAACTAAATAACTTTAACCTATATCTGCAGTTCATAGAGAGTTGCCAAGTTATATGTTCAACTTTCTTTCACTCTGTTTTTTTTTTTTCTTTATTAAAGTATTCCCATATGATGTTTTCACCTGCAGCTCCTAAATGCTTTTCCATACTTGAATCAGGGACTACTAGCTTATAGTGGGGTGGCTCGGGCCGTAAAGCAGGAAATGCTCATGTAAGACCCTCCTCTGATTTTTACACTTTGAAGGTATGTTATGAATATGATTCATACGGTATTGCTCTTACAGTTTAAAATCTGAGTATATTTAAAATCTGAGTATAATTATGCATGTCAACGAACTAAGCGTACAAAATTATCAAAGGTATGCATGCGAGTAAGCATCTTACACAATATATAAATGCAAGAACACAGAGCAGAAGGAGGCTGCCTTCTGGATCATGGGTTAATTGCTTGCATATCGTATACAGCTTTTCACAAGACTGAGTTTGATCAGTTTAAGAACAGTTAAGGACTTCTGCTCTTGCGATTCCTACCAGAAAGCTGACCACATCTGAGTACTGTGGCTCCTCTTTCCCCTATGGTGAGTCCAGTTTCCTTGTCCTCACTTCTACTGTCCATCCTCTGCTTCATGGTCAGCATGTTCCTGCTGAAAGCTGAAGCAAAGGTTCACTGTATATTCAGATCACACCCACATCTCCTTCATGTCTACCACAGCTCTGTTGCTTAAGTAGCCTTTTCTCCTTATTCTTTCCCTAGGCCTGATT
>JANZLQ010000040.1:9829243-9848777 GCA_026212715.1 Elanus axillaris
GATTTTTTTTTCCCTAGGCCTTATTTTACTTGTTGCAATATTCTTTGTAAATCTTCATTCAGCTTGACAATATATGGTACTAACCCTCCTCATTTACCTATCACTACCTGCATTTCAGTCTCAACTGCTAAAATAGCATCTGAACAGTGGTTTGTATTTGGTTTCCTATTAACTCTACAATATCTAATCACATTTTCAGCACTGTTCAGCTGCCCAGATTCTTGGCATTTGCAAGGGAGCATTCCAGTTGTTTCTTACAAGCAGTTACATTGCCACTGGGAATTTTAAAAAGGTTAAAAAGAGAAAAAAAAAATCACTTTTGAAGGCACCATGTGACTGACTCTTCACAAATAGAGGTACTCTAATTTCACTGAGATTTTTTTCTTCTTCCCAGCAAGAAAGATTAGGACTAGCTTAAAACCAAAAACCCACTAACAAATGCACAGTGGGAAAGAAGCTAACTCTTCTTTCCCCATACCAAATATACGTGGTCAGTTCTTTTAACCACACCTATTCAACTGACTAATTGAAGTGCCCTTTTCTGCAGTCTGATGTGAAGTGCAAAGTCCCAATTGGTCACAGTGATTTAAAATCAGGCCCTAAATATGCTTGTTTATGTTTGATTTAAAATAGGCAAGCTGTCCTCTTGCTACCCCTGCAAAATAGCTTTGCTAGCAATTGTCCAAGCGATCGGACAGTAGCCTTAGAAAGGCCACAGTAATAGGTCTTCGGTCGAGTGGTGTCATATGGTCTTCATTTAGAAGTATCACAAGAACATTACTTCTCACAGTATTTACAAATGAAAAACATATGGCTGTAACCTGTAATACTGCAAAAAATACTGCTCTTTGGGTTTGTTTCTGGCCTCAGACTTTTGAAATATGAACCAAGCGAAGGGATTTCAGCTTAATGGATCATTCAGTCCATTCTTCAGAACTCAAAGTCTGGGGGACAGCTAAAGCTTGCATCTGAAAAAAGTGATTTGCCCATAACTATGGTAATGTACTACAGTTGATAATGTACTACAGTTGGCAAATAGAGTTGCATGTATGTCAAAAAGGTATGGGGATGGTTAATTAATGACATGTACTTTCCATTTCATTTAAAAAAAGATATTAAACTGACTTTGGTTCCTATAAAGAGTTTTATAAGTCATATATAAGCCCCTTGCATTTACTATTTAGGTTCAATCAATATGGTTATCTACCTGTCAATTTTTTCTTGCTCTTTAATGCAGAAAGAGAGCAGCCTTTTTTATAGCCAGCTCAGAAAGTACTAAGCTAATCAATACATGCAGCGATAACAGAATGATTTGAAACACGTAACAGAAGCTTATCACTTTGCAGTATACTGAATCCGTCAAAATATTTTCCTAGAACTAAAGTGAAAGAAAATAGAAGTTCTCCATTTTTTAGTACTTAAGTGGGTGGTGACATAGATGTTGTAGGCCTTTTGGATTTGTTCCTAGCTTTGTATTTTTGGGAAAAATTGGTACACCAGCATTTGCTACATTGTAGGAACACAAGGCCAACTTTGCAGTAAGATTTAAGAACTATGACTTGAGAATCAAACATTATCTCAATTGCCCTTGATTTCCCATCCCTAAACATTTATTGGAAATCCATGCATTGTTCTGGAGAACTGCACATAAGATTTTCCAGGGACACATCTTCTGATGTTCCCACAGACCTTAAAACCCTTTGCTTTACTCAGTACTCTCAGTAATTTGTGTATGAGCCCAATCTGAAAACTACAGGCTTTCTTTCAGCTATCTCCTGCTGAGTTAGTCAATTTGAAATAATTTCTAAACATCTGATTCCTAGAGGTTTAAATATACATACATGTATCAAGATTCTGGAATTTAATGCAGCAGAGAGAGGATCAGCTGTTATTGTGGTGTCTAACCTGTATAACCTGTACTTTTTTGAAGAAATGCATAGGATTTAGCTGTGCAGCTCTCTGAGTGGTAAGTAACAATCATGTGCCATCATACAATTTAAGTAGGTGGAATTCTACATAATACAAAAGCTCTTTGCAATGTCTCAGGCTTGCCACAATTTACCAAATGTTAAATGCAAGCTCAAAATTAATACGTATATGTATGTAAGTATGTATGTAAATACAGACTATAAAGATTAGAGTTAATAAGGAAGGAACGGGAAATAATGTTTCCAGCTTGAGGCTTTCTAGCAATTTTTCTATCAGTTTCACCTCTAGGGCCACTGTTATCAATTCTATGTCATGATATCTGGTGCATTTCTGCATGTCCCCATGAAGCCACATGATGGCCTTATGGCGTCCCAGTTGTGAAAGGTCTGCTTCACAATTTCTGAATCTCAGAAGCTGGCAAGCCTGGATACTAGTGGTTACACTGGGTTTTGCTCAAGGCACCAAACCATAAAATTTTTTACCTTCACCCTTAGAAAACAATACTGATAAGCAAAATTAAGGAGAAAGGTAAAAGAAATCTAAAGGATCACAAAATCATAAAGAAATCCTTAAAGAGCATAACTAAAAGTCTACAGAGGCTCTGTTGTTTCTGTTTCTCTATCAGAAATGGCCATGCATGGAGCAGACAGGTCTGAACTACCTCTGTGTAGGTGGAAATCACACAATAGCATCCACTCAGAGGCACAGAATAGTCCACTGGTGCGTAAGTGCTGCCAACACTACATCCTGACCCAGCCTGGTAAGTTTGAACTTACCATGAATCTCCACAAACTCAGAAATCACTAAACCACAATCCATTGCACAGTGGAGACATGCCAGCAGCAAGGCATTAACAATGTTGTCCACTCCAGAGGAGATGAAAGGTGAATTGGCATCTCTGATGGCAGAACTGGGCCCAGCAAAAGAGCAAAGATTCTCAGAGCAACACCTCAAGTGACACAAATTATGTTATAAAATTGATCACTTCCTTACACATGGCAGAATGCTTCGAGGCCACTCAACATCCTATTCCATTAAGCCATGATAAATGAGACCATACTTCCACATCAGTCTTAACTCATGTTTTAAATCTGCTTGTTCAAATATTTGGTTACTTATTCCCCTCCCCTTCCTTAAGACAGCAAAACCTGTCTTTTTCTTTTCCAACTTTGCACATCTTAATAGATGTCATTATTGCAGGACCATCACCTAGGAATTTTATTTCTTCACAGAATTCCTCATTTTAAGAGTATGCAAAATTTTGAGAGAAATCACTGAAGAATGTTTGGTGTGCAATCTCTATATGTACACTCAGGCACTTGAAAAAATGAACTCAAAGATACAGGAGAGCCACAGAACAAATTATGGAGAAATGTCCCAAAAAAGTAACTCTGCTACTGCTAGTTTGAAGATCACCACCTAGAACAGTGTCAGGATGGAAACCCGTGGAGCAGGAGCAAAACTGTTCCAAGCAGATCACTACGGCTCAAGGTGGCTAGGGAAGGTTCATAAATTGATAAGCACCACCGAAGGATCATAAGCCTCCATATCAATTGTATAAAGATTACAACAGAGCCACTCGCTGCAGTCATTCTGAAAAGGTTATGGGTTTCACAGGTGTGCACTGTCAGTTCTGATTAAGCTTAAACTAAACCAGTTATCTATAACATTGGATTGGAAGGAGTTTTATTGCTGAACGCAGGGTAAATCAAATTCAGGATACACATCTGTGGAAAAACACAGAGGGCCAAAGTTCACAGTCCTGACACAGGCAAAAAAAAAATCTAACCCTCCAAACTCGGGAGGAAAGTTGCCTGTAAAAGATCCGTAAGTCTGGCTATTGTCATATGTCCTATATCGGAAAGGAAAAGTTATTCGTCACCTAACACAGCTTTGGGGGTTTTGTTTGCTCCTCAAATTATTTTTGCTCTTATAACATAGACTGCTTTAGGATTATTATCTGCATTCATTTCTAAAGTGCCTATAGTTTACCATTTATCTAATCATAAATGAAATTAATTATACACCTATACTTTTCACTACACAGGATATAAACTAAAGCAGCTACAGCAACAAATTCGGAATGCAATTTTTCATCTGTGTGACTAAGAATCTTTCCAAAAACAACAGTTCACAACAGAGGTCCTTAGAGCTAGACAAAAAGACTGTGGGTGAAATCCTGTGCCCAAAAAAACATTGCTAACAACTCAACTGATTTCAACAGTGCCAGGATTTCACTCAAAAATTGAAGAAAAAATGCATTCTTAATAGTTGATACAAGTTGCAAAAGGCACATTCTATCTCCAAAAAACCTTTGTATTAATGCTGCACTTTAAAGTGCCTCTATGGACTCATAGCGTTAATAGATGGCAAAAGTGAAAAAATGTATTTGCTTTTGCAGCATCATTATTTCCTTTGCATGCAATCATTTACTTGCCAAACAATGCTAGTGACAAATCACAACAGACTATGAAGCCATCTACATCAGCAGATTTTTAACCTAAGGTAAAAATAAACAGAAACATCTGTAAAGTAATCTTGTACAAAGCTACGTTTATTAACAAATACATTTTCTAATAAAACACCATCTGCAAGCAACCCTCAGCTTCCACTTGATATAAATAGGCCTTTTACTGTTTTCAGATGCAGTTCCCAGAAAATTATTCCAAGCTCTACTGCAAAACACATCAGTCTTTGTTACTGCCTGGAATGTTAATAAATAACATCAAGTTTTTAAATAGTCAAACAAATTATTGGCTTGAAACAATTATTCCAATAGAAAAAGCTGACCTTTTGCAATAAAGTGTTTTAAGAATGCATTGCTCCTCATCCCTAGTATGAAAATAGTACGAAGCAGGGAAATATTTGGGGAGAAACAGAAACCTATGAAAAACCCATACTGCAATTGTGCTCATATGTACGCTATAAACCTACCTTGCAAAGGTTACTGCTTTAGAGAAACTCTGAATAAAAGTACACAGAGTATAAATAGTTCAACTGGTATCCTTAGTATACATCTGTGCTTGGAATGGACACGAATATGAACCAAGTAAAATGTTCCTCACAGGACTACTGTACTGACCAGCAATACAAAATTCAACAGCTTAAACTGTTGGTATCAGAGATTGGGACTGAATCCCAATATTAAGACCTCTTCAAAATGCATAAAAACTTTAATGAGACACATTTTTATAAGCATTACTCAGAACTTAAGCCACATTAATTCCATTAAAAGCAATAGGAATTTAGCAAACTCTGCAAATAAATTCCTTACTGGTAGAACCATTTAGTACCACTGAAATTTGAACACTGCCATTTTTCCTTAGGAGTTTAAAACAGCAGTCTTTCTATCTAACTGGCTCCTAACTGAAAATGCAAGAGTAAAAACTGCAGATGAGCCGAGATATTAGAGTTCTCTGTCCAGAATTCTAGCTGGTATAAATATATTACACCCAACAGATATCTGGCCTTTCAATATTAATCCGAAAAAAGCAATGTTAATATCCCAAACTGTGCTTTTAAAACTTCACTAAATATTGCTACTGGGACTACCACAACAAACTTTGTCAAAAGTAGTTATGCACATTCTAGAAAAAAGGAATGGTTTAGACTGTAATTCAAAGAAATGGAACTGCATATTTCCAGAGAAAAACATTCAGTGCATGAAACACTCAAGCAGTACTAGTGAGAAGATATTTTAAACTACTTACTTCATTAACAGGAGGAATGTTGAGCTTTGGTACTTTGCTCTTCGAACTAGGTGTGTTCACTTTTCCTTCAAGCAGTGTTCCAAAGGACTGATTTCCATATCCACTCTCAATTTCTATCGGAGGTTTCAGTTCAGGTGAGTCATTGGGTACCTGGTCCTGACCGTCCATAGGCCTGACATATGCTGTAGGCTTTTGCTGGACCATGCTGTTTTTACAGTGAAGTCCTGGTGGGAAATTCTGGGTCGAAAGACCATTGTTCGCAGATAACAAAGAAGTGGAAGGAAGTGGAGATCCAGGACCATGACCTACAAACTCACTCTCTGTGGGTGACTTCGAATGACTGTTTTCTTTGTAAGTATGTTCTCCAGGTGCTGACTTCGAATGAGTATGCCTCCTCGAATGTGAAGATGCTGCCATAGAATTTGCTTCCTCGGTTCCTCCACTTTTATGCTGCTCACTCTGACAATTATAGAGGTCTTCATACCTGCCCTGTGGCTGGTCATGAGAAGAGCTATGCTTTGTCCGACTCTGCTGACTACTGGATTGGCTTGGCTGGGCCCCACTAGAGTTGTGACCACCACGTGACCAGTCTGTCCTCGACTTCCTGCTGCTCTGGTGACTGTGTAGCAAAGTAGAATTAGATGACAACGAAGGTGGCGGAGGCATTGACGTTGATGAGTGGCCACTGATCTGATGAGATGGGATCATCCTGTTCCTCGGTTCTGGGAAAAAATTCTGTTCATTTTTGTCAATGGGTGTCTGTGGGACAGAATTCTTTGGGATTCCTACAAGGTGGCTCTGGTTGGAATGGTTGGTTAACAGGTCCTTCATCTCATCATAATTTCCCAATGTATTCTGGACACGGTTTGCAAGGGCATCGCCTTTATTTGTCTAAAATATATTTAAAAAAATAAAGGAAAAGAGTTGGTAAATTCCTGATTATGAAGTTACTGCTCGGAGTAGTTGTCTTAGAAGATGGCAAATGTGAGCTGTTTAATGGTGTCATGCTGACAATTTAATTTCAATTACATTTTGCATATGTTATGTAAGAAAAACCTATCAATAACTGTGTTCAAAGAATCTCTTGAAACAGGCTTGCATGAGTAACACTTGTATACTGCTTCCCGTTTTCTTAAACATGCTCTCAGAGAAGTGTTTAAATTGCATCAGTTATGGATGTTAGGAGCAAAATAAGCTAGTTTTCTTTTTTTATGTCAGAGATGTTGGGCTTGTACACTTCATATTGTGCAAAACATGAACGTGCAATTACTGGCTACTGAGCACTGGAATTGCAATCACACAGTTTATTTAAGTATATTATTGTTCTATGAGCCCCTTGACCCATACTCCAGTCATAAATAGAAACTGGGTAGTCTGTAATAAACAGATAGCACCAAACTCTTCACTCCAGTGTAACTCCAATTACTTTTCTACAGAGGGTTTACTTTGACCTGAGGTATCTACCATGTGAATCCAGAAAAGAAAAAGCTTCTACCCACTCAAATGCTACAGTAGCTTCAAATAAAAGATCACTCAAAAATATTTTCTTATAGAACATAAATAGACATGATTGCCACATTCTTAAGTATCGGGATTCTTCTATTTTCTGTGGGCTGGTTGTATTTGTGAATCATGCTTTTCTTTGAATTCCAGTAATTATTAAATAAATACTGACTCATCTGTGTTTCACTGTTCTTACACTTTTTCTTTTGAAGCATGAAGTGGGGTTTTTTTTGGTTCTTCTTCCTTTTCCCTGTCACTTGTATAAAGCTAGACAAATAAGCTGGAAGCTATAATTAATATGCAGCTAATTTCCTCTCTCTTCCTGTCCTAACTCACCCCACAGAGACCCAAAGTACCAGCCTTCTTACTGACCTTTATGTTCCACTGAAGTGACCAACAGAGAACTAAAACATCTTATTACCCATGCTTATTACTTTACAAGACTCAAAGGATAAAAAACCAAGCAAAACTATAGTTCCTGTTCAAGCAGATGGTTAACTTCTAGAGTCTGGAATTGAATAATGAAGTTGCAGTGTATGTAAGAGACTTCAGGATACAGCCAACTATACTTTTACTTATGTTCGAGGGTTTTTTTTCACTCAATACAGCAAGTAGTGCCACAGTCCAAAGACACCTTAACACCAGGCCATGAAGATGGTCAAAGGCAGCACTATGAGCCTGTGCTTGGTTAGAGAGTGTCTCATTCCTCGACAAGGGATCCTACCATGCCACTGATCCCATTTTCAAGTATTAAGCAGAAGTTTGAGTGATGAAAAAAATCCATGCATGGATTTCTCCTGAAATATCTGCTTATATTACCCACTGCTGAACTAGTCAGGAGATGAGAATACTGCAGAAAGGTATTTTTTTCCTTAGTACTGCACATACCATAAAAAATGTTGAAAAAGAAGATAATAAATGCAAATTTCCTTTTGCTCATTCTCAGGGATTGTAACATATATTACCACTGCACTGAGGCAGTGATTTAATAATTAACTGCTCAGTGTTGTTCTCATCTATATACATTTTGCCAGTGCTCCTAACTGACACAGTTAATAATGCCAGTTGTGGAAAACCACGAATCACTTTTATTCACTAAGTCCCTAGGTTGGTCATTTTAGTGGCAAAAATTATATTCTAGCTAAGCCAAGAATAAGCTCTTTGTATATGAGCAGTCTCCTTCAACTGTGTTGCACAATGAGCTGTTTGGGCAGCAGCCAAAACCAGGCTCTCTCTGTTCAACCCCCAAATTTAAAACAAGGAGATTCCATTGTGCTTAAGGGCCCAGCAGGAATTATGATGCGAAGTCTAAACACTTACATACTTGTTCTGTTTCCTCCTTCCTCAAACACTTTAACTCCTTATGGGATAGCACATGGGAAACAACCAAGTATAAAAAAAAAAGCCTGACCTCCAACCTTCACCTCTGGTTCAGCCACATTTCCAGGGTACATTTAGCTTATTTTCCAGAAAGTGAAAGTTTTTTTTAAAAAAAAAAAAAGCCCAAAAGTACTGACAACATACCATCACTGTAACATTTCAACATCACAGCACATTAAATGGCTCTTGTCTAGATCCTCACAGAGGCAATCAATATTTTAATTTGAATGTAGAGCTTTTTTTCAATAATTTCTGTGTTGAAGTTATCTGATTCTCTCAACTTATTTTATACGTCACATAATGATAAATATAATTTTGCTTGATATTAACTCTGTTTTATGCAGAATGTTCACATCCTGGGGATAAAACACACTGTATAAATGTTAGGCATTATTATTTGTAGTCATTTACTGGCAGCATTAATAAAAAATGTATTTCCTGACAAGCATGGAGATTAAATTAATTTGAACATCCTTAGCATATTTTGAGTGCATAAAGCTCATATCCAATAGTTATTGAAGTCAATTGAAGGATTATTACTCTCTTCAATGGCCATTGGACCAGATTCCAAAGCAAAAAACACATAGTGAACGTGCGTGGTAATTTGGCTTATGCTTAAATAAAACTAGACCACACACAACTAAGACCAGAGTAGTGCATCACAACCTGAATGAGCTCAGGTGTGTAGTACAGTGTACTACCTGCATTTAAGACATAAAGCATAACATTATTTTTTTAATTTTATTTCCTCAACAAATTCAGGGCTCTTGTGAGAAGCAGAGTATTCTTCACAAGCCTGGATACCGGCAAGACAAACACAAAACCCAGTCATAATTTCTGGTTGCTCTTTGTTACTTCCAGATTGGGGACAATTTCTACCTTCATAGTCTGGATAATTGGCTGATTTCTTAAAGGAAACCTCTGTACATCTTATTTTCTGAACAGCATGTTGAATCACAATTTTGCCACCATCAAGGAAATGCAGCATTTTCTGAGTATTCCAAAGCATAAATTATATGTCTGGTTTGTGACTCATGGCTAGTAGCCTTCCCTCTCATTCTAGACTTTTGTTAATTTAGGAAATGTACATGTTCCTACATTTGCTTCTACTGCTTTCAAAAAAGATCTGTAATAGAATCCTACTGAAGACTAATTTGCTAGCTAGCTATTGCATTATAGTTTTACAAAGAAAAGAACTAATGCACTCAAACTTATAGGCCCAATTTACAAGGCTTTTTGCAATTTTGTATGAAACTTGAGGTTTCATAATTTATGCACTTTCTTATGCCTCATAGTTAAACTAACCTCTATGGATTAGAGGCTGAGATGTTTTTTTATGCTAAGCTTGAAAAGCAGGGAGGGGCTTTACCTGAAAAAGATAAATGATTTAACATTCACCAAAGGTTCCCCAATGCAAATGCTGCCCATTGCATTCTCTTTCTCAAGTTGAACTCTTCTGAGGCAATTCCTTTGAAAAGTAACAAAAGTACTCCTACTGTTTTCTCTAAAATACTCATCTCTGAAACTCTTTACTAATTCAAAACATTAAAAGGTATCACCAATTCAGTAGTAAAATTGCAGCTTTTCTCAGGCAAACTCTTAACACTGCTTTCTCACATGTCTGTTGTCATAACACTGCAGGCTCCTCTCTGATCACTTCTGCAAAATCAAGAATTAGCAGGCTGCACCAGAGTTTGAAGGCAAGACCTGCAACCCACTTGCATTAAAAGGCAACGCAACCCTCACTGCCTGACCTTCCCAAAATAATGCTGGGTCAATGGTGTTGTTTCCCCCACATGAGAGTGGAGCTTCAATAGAACACTTTTATCTTTTCGTAACCATGTACAAATGCATTTTATACACCCACAGAAAAAAATACCTCGTCATGTATGTGTACAGATACATATACTACAAAGAATCAATGCAGAACCATGCACTTGTCCAAAACTGTAACAGATAGAGCAAAGAGACGATAGATGGAGGCAGATACTCCACACATCTCATGATACACAATGGCACTAAGTTCCGTGAGAAAATCTGGGCTTCTTTCTTTGACCAAGTTTTAATATCCTCAACTTTAGAGCAATCTTAAAACAGCTGCCTGTTGTTCAGTCTTTAAAACATCAAAACAGCAGTGGTGGTATTCCCTACCCCAACAATCCCTTCTCTGGGTTACTGTTGAAGCAAATAATGAAAGAATGATAAACAAGGACACTAGGTCTGGGAATAAAAGAAAGGAAAAGAGACATTCTCTGTTTCCTGAGACCTGATATACCCAACCTTCCCTTTGTCACTGTCATCTCCATCTTACCTCGCACCCCCAGACCTTTCAGAAATGTACCAGCCATCCCTTGAGCTGATGCTCATTAGTAGAGCTTGCCCAGCTGAGGATGTGGACCCTGTGCCCATCACAGGCCACAACAGCTGACTTTGCTGGGGAGTGTTTCATCTCATTCTGCTCCCACTGAGAGCAACCAGAAGAGACAAGACGGGTGCAGCTTGTTGTGTGCACCACACCTTGAGTCTTATCCACACAGAAACATCTGTTCATCTCAAAATGGAAAAAGAATTCAAACTCAACATGCAGCACATTTGTTCTCACCTCATGGCCTCTTCATTTATTTTAGAATAAAAATAAACAAAACCCTGACTCTAGTTTTGCACTTGCTTAAGAATACAAGTCACTACATATCCATTAAGAGTTAGATCCAGCTTTCATTAGTTCCTAGGAAACTGTACTGTGGCTGGTTCTTAGCAATGCAGAACTTATAAAGGAAATACCAGTCTATCACTTTGTCCTTTTTTATTTCTCCATAGTGTAAAATATAGGCAAGACCTAGCTTTCCTATACAGTCTTAGTTCTCTTTGTTTTGCAAATTTAAGACAGATGTAACTATTTTTGCATGCCATTTCCTCTTAATTTTTACTTTTGCAATTTATAATTACAATGCTTTTTTAGGATAGTAATACATTAGGTTTTGCTGAATGCCACAGATCTGACAAACTTCTCTGCCAAGGAGGTAAAAAGCAATTAAAAAAAAGAAATTGCTCAGGAAAATCACCAGGAAAAGTTTTTGCTTTTTAGTTGTTTAGTTTTTGACAAAATATATGCTCTGTGTATGCTTGGTGCAAATACACGCACACTAAACAGATGTAAAATCAGGTATTATCATTCTTATGGTACAGTAGTTTTTGGGGGCGGTGGGGAGTGTTTCCAGATCCTGACACAAAATTTTGCAGTGATTTGCATATTGGTCTACCTACTGAAATCCAAATGACCACTTACATGAACAAAAACGTTTGCATGACCTGCAGGAAGTCTTAACAAAATCAGTTCATAGTAAGTTATTATTCTCATAAATAAAGGTGCTAAAGTGTGGTCCAGTGCAGAAATAGTGCACTGATTAGATTTTTATAAAAACAAACCAAAAAGACCCCACAAACAAACTGTCCTAGTGCATAGTCCTTATTTGGCTGAGTAAGTCACTGTCACGGATGAATGGAATGTACCTCACTCAAAAGAAAAAAAGCGTAATATGTTTTATTGAAGTAAAATAATATTTTGACAGAGTTCAATAAGTTTGATGGAATTTAACACAGTTTAACAGTGGTTTGACAGGGTTCAGTAAGTTTGATGGCAAGGTTCACCTTATTAATTACTGCATGGAAGAAACATACAAAGGAAAATTGAGTTAGAATGAAGTTAGAATGATTTGAACAGAGACCAAAGATGCAAAGACCCTCCCATTGAGTCATGAGTTTCAGAGTGAACTCTCCTGCTTTCTAAACTCCTTTTGGAGCCTAGGTGCAGCTGGATCCGATCTTAGTCTCAGACTTGGTCAATGGTTTATGTCTAATGGAATTATCCATGCAGTATTTACAACAACATTGAGTAGCTACATGGATTAGCAATGTTTCATAGTATTAATTCAGCATGCTATCAGTCACATACCGAGGATCTGTTGCAGGTAAGGGATCTCTCTGCCTTGGGTAAGGAAGGTTCTTTTAGTCTCAGGTAAGGAATCTCTACGCTTGAGAGGCATCCTTGCTCAAGAGGAGAGTTACCTGGCGTGCAGTCCAGCTGCAATGCAGGGAGAGCTCAAATTGGGCCCATCCTGATGGTAATATTTATAGGGAGAAGTAGTTGGCTGCTAGTCAATGGTACAGACAATATAGATGTCTTTGGTTTTGCTCTGGTATCTTCTGTACTTCAGTTATCTTGCACTTCTAGGTTTCGAAACCACCTTTTGAAAGATTTTGCAAGACACCTTCACTCCCTTGTATGTGAGCCAGGGGCTTTCCAGCTCACAAGTTTGCCCCAAGGACATGAGGCCTGTTGCTCCTTAGTCAACCTGAACCAAAGTACAGATAGGAGTCAAGTGTATACCTCACACTCTCCCAGTCTATAATAATTAGACACCATTTGATAATAATGACAGTCTTTCTTCCTCCTTTTCAGGCTATTTTCAAAGAGCCCTCATCGTCCCTACAGCTGCTAACAATGTAAAATGGAAAGATTAAGTGGTGGCCTTTCAATGGATGTCACTGATTGGGAGGAGAAAGAAATACAGAAATCTACATTCTGATGAATTCTTCAGGGAATGCCTTACTGAAAATCAAAGTGGCAAAAATCATAAAGGGGGACATCCCTTGGTGATGAAAATCTCAGTCAGCAAAGCTCCTTAGAGAGAATAAGAATTGTCATAAGTCCTTTTCATACCGTTGTTATGCTCCCCAAAGGTTCAGACAGTCTCCCCAAAGACTTCTTTGGATGGTTATGATTGCACAGGAAAGCTTATGGACTCATTAGCTGGACATTAGAAAGGATATTGGATTTAATAACTTAGGTATATTTTCTTCCTAAAAATAAAAGGACTAGTACTTTTATAAGTGCTAGCTTTGTAGGTATGAACCCACTTGTCGAGAGATCAGCTGCACATACTTCTATTGCAGGACTTTGCTATGTGTTTAGAGGAAGAAATATGGAACTGGACTGCAAACAAAATTTCTGATTCTGTCAAGGCTATCATGCAATGTTGGGCAGAGCATTCAGTTTGCTCTGCTGCCATATGCTGATCTGGATAATTAGTGTATTCAAGAGTGTAAGTACCAAGGCAGATGCGATACTTTTGTTTCTTACAGGTGATGAGAAGCTTTATTTGTATTTGTAAAATGCATTCAGGTAAAAGACATTCTGAAAATGTAAAGCATAACAATGCAATTTACCTTGTAGGGTTCCCCAAAGAGGTTAAAACCTGAAGCAAAGAGATCTTCATCTTGCTGGACTTCCTGGTTTCTTCTCTCCCATTCTTTCCGCTTAAGTGCACTGCGGTCTTGCTCATAGTGACTGAAGAAGAGCAAGACAAAAACCAACATGTTATTTTCTCCATAATTTAGTTACATGTTCATTACCATCAGTAAAAGCAGCAAAACATCATAAACAATCCAACTCCTGAGGACAATTCTGAAAGAAAGAACCAGCCGCTGAATAATTCTCCCAAATGTAAATTTGGAATCATAATACTATGTGAAATTGGGCAGTAGGACAGTCAGTACACTTCTAAAATGAAAGCAGGCAAAAATGTTCTTTTCAAATTAACAGCATTATGCAGAAGAATAAAATATATTTTGATGCATTTGTACGAACGGTCCATAAAATACATGCACACACACGTGCACATGTGCCCACAAAGAATGTGTCTGTGCAGAGAAAGTAAATGTGAAGTCAAGAAAGCACAGCAACACCTTCAAATCCATTTAGCTGTGTAGCACTTGTCTCCATCCAGCCCAATGCTCCAGTTCAGCCTTGTGTGATTTAGATTTGATACCCAGTATCAGATAATTCTACGCACAAACAAAAAAGGATCTAGTGCCTCAGTGCAGCAATGGCGAGTGGCACTTATCTGTATGTCACCTTACTTCGTGCATCTGCCAGGCCTAGACGACAAGCTGAGAAACCACACTGACTCCTCCACCGAATAGAACGGAAGCACTTTGGTCTCTTGGCTTTGCAAACTAGCTCCCACTCCTCTGAGGGAGAAGATATAATTAAAACCCTGAAGGAGGGGGAAAAATAGGAAAGGAAAGAGGAAAGGAAAAATGCATGCTTCAACTTGCACTGACAACCTCTCATGTGACAAGCATTAAGGGACACTTCTGTGCTTTCAACCCATATTTTATTTGTTATGAGGCTTTTGGCTCTGCTTTGTGTCAGTTAATTAGCTACCAAATTCCAGATGACAATGCGAATAGCAGATTCAGTATATGCACCAATGTTATCTGTTGTAAGCAGTACTTCCCTGACAGATTCTGGACATGCATGCACACATCCATGCACACGCTCTATGTACAAATGCATACATACAAACATACATATTACATATGTAACAAAGAACAGTTAATTCTCCTATCTCTGGCGAGAATGAATTAAATCTCCATAGAGCTCCACTGCACTTGGAAGATAACCAAATATCTACAACTTTTGCCTTTTTAGCTCAGCATGATGTTGTATTGAAAGCTTCACACCGAGAGATATAATGAGGAATGAACTGCACAGTGATGAGGCTTTAACAGTGTATAAAGTCACTGATTTCTGAGTGAAACCACAATTACTAATTTGAAGCACCAGCTAATTAAAACCACAGCTATGTATTTAGCCTCTTGTTATACCTACTGCAGTTTATAATTATGAGGACCTCTTTATCTACTCAATTAAAGTTCTTATGATTTGGGCAGGTTGTGTTTGAATCTGCAAGCCCTGCAGAGAGCACAGGAAAGCATATGTCTGTTGTCTGATGACTCCATGTATCCTTACACTCATATACTTGTTTTTGTACAGGGAAGGGAAGGGAAAGTAAAAAAAGAAAGACTAATACTACAATGAGATCCCTAAACAAAAAAAATTAATAATTGTTTTAAGCAATTCAAGATCACTCAGGCTTGGATTGAATAAAGCTTGAGTATGGCTTGTAAACTGAATCCAAAGCCACTTACGTAGGCTGAGCTGAATGACTTCCACCCACATTTTCCTTTTACAAGTTAGAAGGCTGAAAAGATGCCACATTTTATCTATTTATTTATAACACCGCCTAATGTAGTGACATCACTGGCACCAACATCAAGTTTGAGAACATTGTTATAATCATTCTTGGTAGTTTTGCAGAAGCTATAGTACTGTTTGCTGGTTTCCTGGGGGAGCCTGAAGGGAAATTGCAAGCAACAGTTACTTTACTATACTGCATGTGATCATACTGCTGACACAACACTGTGAACCACAAGTGACCTGTTCACTAAAAGATGAAGGGGGGTAGGAGTCTCCCTTCTTTTCATGTCTGAAACCAAGACTAAAATCCACAGGTATGTGAATAAGTGAGTACAAACTGTTTCCCAAATTGGTACACAAAGATGAGGACAGGGCTGATTCCATCTCTCCCCACAGCTCTTCTGGGGTAGGGGTCTGCTTTAACCCAGAAATAATCCAGCCCAGGAGCTGTAGGAACACACTGTATTCATCCCTCTCATGGGAGACCTTTCGCAGGATTTCTTTGGCAGTCTGACCCATAGATTGTGACTCTTGCAGCAAGATCAGATCATTATGAAGTTATAAGCCAAATCTCGATGCCAGCAGAGTGGATCTAGTGTAAACAGGATTTTATATCCTGCATAAGTAATCTTTGCTTATGGGAGCAGTCCTATCCCAGGCACTGCCAGCATTCACTTCAGAAAGGATTATTCATGAAAGTTAGGGCTGTGTTTTACAGCTTCCCAATGGTAACCTTGGCCTGGAGTTTCAGGGTGAAATCCAGGGGCCCTTCAAATCAAACTGAATCTGGCCTCTGAACACACAGATTACAGAATCACAGATTACAGCACAGAACAGATCTCACCCTTCATGTGAGGTGCCAGCACTTTGCTATCTAAAAGCTGGCTCTTGTCTCAAGCATGCAAAGTTTTTAGGGAACCAAGTGAGGCATTATGCCATATCCTATGTGACAAAAAGCAGCAAAGGCTTTAAGACTAGATACATTTTGTGACAAAAACCATAAAACCACAAATTCAAAAATCATGAAAACGGCAGTAATTTAAAGCAATTATGCTATTTTGAAAGACATTAACATAAGCTAGGACAGTATTTACAATGTTAACAGCAAAAGCTTGAAAAAATGGTATTTTCCAACACAACATAGTGAAACATTTCTCTTTTATTGCATGTGTTTATGAAAGACATCTATTCCATGCACCCAAGAGGTGACCACAAAGGCGCATCTCATGCCCTGTATCCCAACAATGTTTACAGGCTAGCAAACTGTGAGCATCCATTTTATAACACAAGCAAAGCCGTAAGTGAATTGTTACCTCTGCATCAATCCAAATCTCTCTCATATATTCTCTTATGAGAACAAAAAAAAGTAATAAATTAAAGGTTCATTTTGAACTTTGCACTCAGGCAGTCACACTGCAGCCTTAAATGTACAAAGTATCCATTCAAAAGGACATGGTTGTTCATCCTGTCAGGTCAATTACTTAGCTTATTTCTCTGCAAATGTACTTTTGCAATGGAAATCCTTGACAGGGCTCCAATTGTGGCTACGGAAAGTCAAATATTATAAGATCATACACAGATTAGTATAACAACTTCTTTGGGTTCTTTGTAATCCAAAGAGGGATGCTGATTAGATCTTAAGGCTGCAGTGCAGTGAGAACCTAATGGGATGCTCTTCAGAAATTTAATGCGGCCACAATGCAATCTCTTGGACTTATGTTTAATATTCAGCCTAACTAATGTTCTGTGAAATACAGATATGTGATTAGTGGGGAAGGTGCCAGTGAAAACTGTAGTCGGATACCATGAGGAACACAAGAGTTCAGTCTTTCTCATTAGTGTAAGAAATACTTCATGACTCCTCTAAAGCCAGGAGAGTAGGAAATCACAAATACAGACTTTTGCAAATATTTTTTTAAAACAGGCTATTTAGAAAAAAACCAGCTGCAGGTCATGATACTCACTGTATCTGAGAGGGCCAGTTCCCTAGACACAGCTATTACATGACAATATAGTTTAAATACATGAGCTTTATTGTTTTGTTACCATTTATTAGATTAATAATCAAATTTGAATGGGGAAGTCTCTACATGAATCTGAGAAGATCAGGAATGGTGAGCAGTAAGAACGCTGCAAGACCACATGAGACCACTGATCTACAAATTACCAGTGTGCTGGATACGGCAGAAAGAATAGTAACCATAACTGCATTATTGTTTTGGTATGTTTAACATTGAGGCAGGCTGCAAATGCATTTTGAATAACAGCATTCGATACTTAATCCTTTAAAATTAGACCAGCATGCATCCATTCATCATTCTTCTCAGCTACAGACACCTAAGGGACAGTGGTAAGCTGATGCACTGTGATAGGCCAGGTGCTCAGCTTGCATGAATCTGCAGAGTGTCAGTAAGGCCTATGGAACTGCACCCTTCACACCCACTGTGGCCCACGATGGCTGCAGGGACAATCCAGATCAAGCAGAGAATGGAGAAGGGGAGAAAGTGGCTGAGACAGGAGGAGGTTATATCAAGGCAAAAGATAACAGGCATGCACATAGGTTTCAGACTGGAAGCTAAAAATGCAGATCTGGCAGTAAGAGATGGAATTCAGACATGCACTGTCTACAAAGAGGAGAACTGGAAGAATAAAATTTAGGGCATTGGAAAGGACAGTGCAATCATCTGTAGTGAAAGTGCGAAGATGTGGTATAAAAGATCTGAAGGGGAAAAATAAACCTTTTAGGACAGAATGCCAACAGAGCAAGAGGTTAGAGGGAAGAGTTAAAGGAAAGCTGATGAAGCAAGACCAACAGCTAAAGGCTGAGACCTAGCATTCGGGGTTTATTTTCAAAGATGTGCTAACTAAAGCCACAGAAATAGTCGCCCAAACTGTGGAGGACTAGGCAAGGCAGACAAGAGCCTGAAAGACAGGAGAAAGAGTAGAAGAAAGAAGTCAGACCAGACAAGTTTGAAGGAGTAGTCACTGTGAAATGGAGAAAAAGTAGAAGAGAAAAAAATGATCAAACACCTAATGTTGCAGAAGAATCATGAATGAGAACAGAACACTGCTCTGTTGATTCAGTCAGAACAACAAAAGAGCAATAGGAAAACAATCAATAAAAAAGCTGGAGCAGAGAGGCTTTATGACAGACAGACTACATCCATGAGGATAAATGAACAACATTCAAGAAAAACAGCCTTTATCCACAAGTTAGGGAAGCAGTATTCTCAAGAACATGCCTGAATTCACAAAAAATGCACACTATGATCAAATCACATATCGCTCTGTACTAGTTCCATCCCCCTTAAAATATTGGATATGCCTAAATGATGAAAGAAGTTCTCAAACTGAAATGTTTGTCATTTGTAGAAACAGGAAATAAACACAGGCTTCTAAACTAAGACCCAGTGGATATAAAATGTTACAAGTTTGAGAACTGAAAGGCCTTTCTCAAGGTTATTTCTTCCTAGTTCTGACTTTAGGATAGAATCGTTGCTCTGCCACAAGCACTCAGGAAGTTGGGGAAGTAAACTCAGAAGCTGGGCTTCCTCAAAAACTATCTCATAAGCCTGCACAAGGTATTAAAAACCCCAAATCAAAACTCACTCATGAACATATTTGACTTACATGAGAAAACCAACTCAGATCAATGAGAATACTCTCATGCTTAAAATACATGCTTGCTTTTCCACACCAGGGTAATTCTTTTTCAATGCGAGTAAAACTGTAAAGGTAAAAAGCATTCCACCTGACAATCAAACTAGGTAAAAGACTACTTCTAGCAAATACATTACAATGGGAATTCACTTCTATTTAACTCCAGATTTATTTCACCATTACTCCATTGATTTCCTGTAAAAGCAGAGTACCACAATAGTGTACAAGGGAAGGAGAATAGGCTTCCTTGGTATATTCAGATTCTCCCAGTATACACTCTGGTATTTCAATACATTTATTCCAACGGGGG
>JANZLQ010000040.1:9848786-9898392 GCA_026212715.1 Elanus axillaris
GGTGGGGGGGGTGGGGAAGGCAGCCGCAGGTCTTAAATTTCATTGCAGGTCTTAAAATGTATTCAGTAAATGAGAGGAATTTCAAAACCTGATCTTTAAGCAGAAATACGACCAACTTATCTTCCCCGCTCATCTGAAGTCTGTGTTCTACTTAATGATAAACATCACAAGCAGTACTACACTTAAAATAGCAAAACTCCTCTTCCTCTGTTTATCACCATTGAGCTTGCATCTTTGTCCTCGTAATTTTAGTACTTGACAGAGACCAATCAAGCCATGATTGAATAGCTTTACAACTTCTCGCTGTCTTTCATATTTAACATTAATGTGTTGTTCTTCATAGCATGAATAGTTACTGAAACTATCTAGCATAGAACATATCTAGCACTGCACTTCAAGATAAATGATTTATTTTGAAATATAGAATATTCTGTCTTTGATGTTCAACAGTTCTGTAGAGAAACACTTGAGATGGTCACTGGTTATCTATCCACACAAGCTAAATCTCTTAACAATTTGCATTAAAAACAATGCCATTCCTGTAGCACATTTGATAAAGAATACAGAAGATTAAAGCCTCTGACAAAATAACACACACACACCAAGTACCTACAAAATGCTATTTTCACTCAATTTTCTCTTCTTTTTTGGTATTATACAGCCCTAAACCTTTCCTTAACATGAATTTGGAAGGAATGATTATGGAGGAATGGATGACAGAGATAAGCTCCTGAATAGTAAGCGTAGAAAGAATAGATGAGGTTTCAAAGGGGAGCATTTATTGTTTCCTGTATCATAGCACATTGTCTTTCAATATGATTAGTTATCAGTCTAAGTTATCAAAAACTGGGATGAAATAAAGTGCTTACGCAGTTATGCTTCATTGATATCAGCTAGGGGAGCATGAAAATCTCCATGAAGTTGGGTAATTGATGTGTAAATCAGAGCTCAATCACTCTGTAATAGAAATGGTCCCACTGAAAGTATGGTTGTTGAACAGTATTGCAGAGGGGTGGGAAAAAGAGAGAGAAACAGGGTCAAGATAAGACTTATTTATTAAAAACTATAATAACTGGCAATTTACACAATTTTCTCTTCAAGAGAGAAGTGCTGTCAGATATATTTAAATGCAAACTGCAGACCACTATATTTGGATATCCTTATTCGACAATAATTAACTGTTTCTGTTTTATTAAAATGCTTGGGGACACTGTTATGGATATTTAAAAAGCAAATTAAATGAACATGTTCATCCTTTGAAAGGCAACACGTGTAAATGACATCAGCGATTGTAATTTGGTTAACAATGTGTGTTCAAGGTATGTTTTAGAGTCCTATTACAGTCTTCTTGTCAGCTCATATTTGCAGTATGAGAAACAAAAGCAAAACTGAAGGAAAAGAGGGGGGAAAAAGAAAACTAAAGAGAAAAATGGTTATAAACACAGCTCCAAAAGGAGTTTAAAAGACAAATAGTCATTAGAACATCAGTCACATAAAATAGCTTTCCAACATGCCATATTTCTAAGAGTAAACATCTGATAAATAAATGAGCTAGTTAAGATAACATTATGGGGCTATTTTTGTTGTAATTTTTTTCTTTTATTAAATGAATGAACATTAAGGCATTGATATCAACTTCCCAGAAATACCTGGAACCCAGTATTCTAGTTATGACTTACACTAAACCACTGATAAACTGTAACAAACTTATATAAATGTGAAATTTATGAGCATTTTTGGCATCAAATGAATTATATTCAGGACAAAGGAGATGGATTAGGAAGCTTTATTAGATGGGTAATGTGCTGTGACTGTAAGGGGGCTCTAATTACTACAAGAGGGTTGAACCGGGAAGGAGGCTCAAGCTAAATTCTGAGTTTCATTGCCCTTATGAGTTTAACAGGATATGACAGTTTCTTCTTTTTTTAAATTTGGGGGGGGGGGTTAATTCTGTTGATCTCTCCTGGGATTTGAAGTTTCTTCAAAATTCATTGACAGCAATGAAGCCATTAAGTCTTTGCCAAAGTATATACTATAATTCAAGTACATTTCACAGTGTGTATCTCCTAACGGCTTCCTAGCTGCCATCATACTTCACACGCCCATCAGCACCAACCAACATTCTATGTATTAACATGTTACAGATGAATATAGATGTGTTTAGTTGCATGCTGTGCATTATTCTTTATATACTTCAACAGCAAACATGGCATAGTACTGCTACAAAGTGTATATTTGTACATATATTACTCCCAAGGCATAACGCTAATTTGATGCAATTAAAGATCTTCTGACAGTGCTTCTTTAAGTCTGCTTTTCCTTCACCTGGATACCTCAAATCATAAAAAATTTCTTGAAAATGTCCAAGTTTCTTTTTGTACATGTACCATTTTCACAAATTAAAATGTATTTTGATATAGGGAAACACAAAATCTTTAATTTATTAATCACTTAATGTGACTGCATTCTTACATCTGAGCTGAAAACCATTTTGGAACTATACTTTTATCTTTACTTTTTTTTCATATTTATAATTAAGATTTATCTTTAATATTGCTACTCAAAACTTTCCTGGGCACCTGGAGGATGCTTCCTTAAAAATGGAGCTCATGCATTTGTATTTTCTTGAAATACTGGCAGTGATATGCAATAGACAGAAATAAATCTAGCCTTTTAAAAAAAAAAATATGTTACAAAGCAGTCATTAACACAACCTTTTGGAGACAGATGAATCAGCAGACTCAACTGCTTGAGTATTTTATCACTGAAGTGCTTCCATGCTACTCCTACAGCTCTAATAAATGCATTCATTTACTAACAGGCACCTCTACTCCCTTGAGCACTTTCACATGCTGTGCAGCTCTTTAACCACATGTTCTTAAACTTAACTTGTGCTGAAGAATACCACCACAGGAAAATTAAGAATTCAGTAGGATGACTCTTTCATTCATCAATTTTAGATTGAAGAAGTGCACGCAGGTCTCTGTGTGCAGTGCACACACACAGACTGATTCAGAGACGCCAATGCATAGAAAAATAGTACGTAAACCTAATATAATTTAATTTATTGTTATTTAGGACACTGTTTGGCTAGAGAAATTATCTTCTAAAGAAATTATTCTTCTCTCAGTTGAAACCCTATATAATTGTCTCCACTTGTAGTAATATCTACTGGAAAAGAAAGAGATGATCAAATACATGCAAGGTCCTCTTGTTTCAAATTCAAGTAAACATGCATCCTTTTTTCAGTGCTGTTGTAAAGTATATTGCCCATCTTGGGCACTAGCAAATTGCAGGAGATGCAATGATTTTGTAGCTTCATGGGACTTAATGGTCAACAGCTTGGAAAGCACCTAGAATGTTTCAAACTCCAAATTTTAAGCCTTCTTCCACTAGACCTCAAAAAGCCTCACAGCAACAATGTGCCTGTTACACACAGCTCAGGAAAGAATAATAATATTTTGTACTTATTTTTCCTAAATAGATTCAGAGTCAGCAGGTCAATGGATTATCATCATCATTGGCTTCTAGTGAGGAAGATAATCTATAACAAATACTGTTCATGTCTTCAGCAAACATGTAATGTTTATTTCTCATTTATAAACAGAGTATAAAGTATGATAAAATAATTTAACCAAAGGAGCACTAAGTTCATCAGCATTGCTGAGGTTTACATCCTCTCTAAGGGCACAGTTCAACTTCAACTGATGCTACTGGCAATTTTCCCAGTGAATTCAATGAGGGTTGGATGGGACCTAGCCATTTAATAATGACAAAAAAACCAGGTCTCATAACACAGTGAGCTCTAAGCAGCAGCAAGTTATTGGTATAAACTAGCTTTTCTGTTATATTACTCATGCTAACAGAAATTTTTAATCCACTGCCAAGAGTTTAAAAAGTCTTAAGTACAAACCAGCACATGCCAGAGCTACAGAGCTTCTATATTCATTAACTTACAACAGATATTGACTGCATAGATTTCCTGGCTGACAAACGCAAATTAAATGAAATCTGGGAATTTCTAAAAAAAAAAAAAACAACCAAGATACAAGCTTCCCAATCTACCCCACAGGCCGCTATCTCTTTGATCTAAAGTGCAATTTTCTTTTTTTTTTTTAGTGATGTTATACATTGTATATGTCCCATCTCAACCAACTGACTGGGGAATAATCAAATTTGCCTTTATCTCACAGTAAGTACTGACACACAGAGAGCAGCAGATCACTGAGATCTTGCCTCGCTTGTCACTGAGAAAAAGTAAAGCAAATGTACCATGCACCCTGAAAAAACACCACCCTTAAATTTAACTTAACATGGGAAAGCTGCGCTATTAGGGACATAGCATGTAGGTGTTACTGACACAAGTTTAAAATGTACCCTGGGATTTGAAAGCTAAAAATGAGCACCGAAAAAAAAAATTGTAAAATAATTTCACTTCTTTAGACAGAGCAAAATAATATCAATATTATATAGACTGGCCAAAACTACCACCTCATGTCTGAAATTATTTGAATTTTTAAGGTGGGTGTGATACAAATGATTATCCCAGTACTGCAGTTTCCAGAGCCAAACAGAAACTGTTTCCCCAATTATGTTTTGAATATGTTTGAAATGTCACATATATAACTGACTTCATGAATGACAGAAATATCATAATGAAGAAAACATGGGTATTTAAGGCCAAATTTCCAGAAGAAAGTAAGACCAAATCTGTGTTTAACCCATCCTGCCTCTGACAATGGCCTGGTAAAGCTCCTAGGAACAGAGCAAAGTGCTCCCCAAAATACTGATGCTGCCCTGAGAAATTTTTGGCACATGAAGCTACATGTTAAGTACAAAGGACCTGGTATATTTGTATTTAACATCTCTAGAAGACTTTTCTCCAAAGAATGCTCTCAAACAGAATACTCCGTGGCAAGGAGTTTCACAACTCATCTGAAAATTATCACCTTATCTCAAACTAGATTTATCACTCATAGGTCTGAAAACCTGATTGATTTAACAAGATTGTTTGCATGTTACTGAATATGCGAGAAGAGAATTTACATGCATTTTGGGGGGCACCTACACTTATTACAGGCAAACAGACAGGAAGCTCCTACACTCTTCAGTCTCTGGCTAATCACAGGCACACATCCCATGGCAGTAACTATACCATGCATTTTCAAAAACAGATACATGGATTACCACATCCTGAAGAATAATTATTTACACTCCAAACCCTTTATATTTTTGTCCCCTCTGCTGTCAATCAGCAAATGAATATCACTTATTTTCATAACATGAACACAACGTGTTATTTAATAAAATGCATCCTTTAAAATTTCCCTATCATCAACTATTTGTCTGACAGAAATATTATCCAATGTAACATGCAAATATTAAAATACAATGTAACTTGAGTCATATTCATTGGAGGCTGGAACTTCAGCACATTTCAGTATTTAATAATAAAATAGTCTAGTGTAAAAATATGTAAACTAGCTTTCACCCTGCTTTAATACTCACTTAACTTGAGAAGAAAGTAAATGCAATTTTGTTTAAATATGAAATGTTACATTCCTTTTTTTGATTATTAATGTATTATTAAAGCTAAATGAAAATGTGTTTGCAACCTCCTTCTGAAGTCTTATAAGTCACCATTATCACTAATATTTTGTCCCTCTAGTGGGCTTCTTTGGGGAAATCTCAAAGCTCTTTATGAATCAGAGCAAGTCATGCCCGATCACACCTCTGGGAAGCAGCAACTACTGTCACGCAAAACAGCTAAGGGAACAGAAGTTCAAGCGAGCTGGTGATGGTCATTCAAGAAGTAAGAGATGGCTGTGGGAAGAAAACCGAGGAGTCCCGACCCTCAGACGTTAAACTTCACTGTAAGACCAGCTGTAACTCGCAACCATTCATCCACCACTGAGCTGAGATGACAACCATCAAGCTGAAATTTAAGACTATCTAACAGTACTGTACAGCAAGAAGGAATTATCTTTATGTGCATTTCCAGAACATTGGGTCATACACCACGAAACACATTTTCTCCTGCTGAATGTCACCAGGAGAGGTCAGCAAGGATGTTCTTATTACATTTGCTGGAAGGATGAAGTGTGTCAAATGATTTAATTTTGTGTAGTGCCCCACTTACTTTGACAAACTGATACTGCACAAGGCATAATGTCATTAGGTAATAATTAAAGTACAAAAGCACTCTGCTTCCTACCTCTTTTCATACCAAGGGCTCACAAGCGCAACTGCAGCAGGCTTGAAACTGGGAAAAGTTGTGGCTGTGGAGGCAGTACAGGCCCAGTAACGTAAAACATCGACCTCCTCCTCTCACCAGGAACTCCCATCCTGGCAGTGTCCAGACATAAGCTACACAGTCCCCCGAGAGAGCCTACCTTACCCTCAGCCTCTTGAAGCACTTTCAGCGCTGGCAACAGCCCAAAACCGCATCTGACCTTCAAGCGACACATCCATGGTCCTCTGACCCCAACAGCAAAAGGACTCTGAGTTAAGCTTTATTGACAGTAAAGTGACATGATACAATCATGAAAGTATGATGTACTTCCACTTTTCAGCTGGTATTGCCTTTGAAAATAACTAACGTTGAGCTCTCCTTATTATGCCAAATGTATTAAAACCTCAGTACCCACGGTAGGAAATGTGTGTTTTGTCACACACACTCTTTAATGTGACAGAAATACAAATTTATGTTTTCTTTCATACAAATACCTAATGGGGTTTGAATAAAATAAAATAAAATCTGTACATTGCCATGTGGAAATTAATTTTAAAGAACTGTTTATCAATTTAATTCCACTGATAGTAACAGACAGATTTATGAGGCAATTAACTAAATATTTGTTTTTTCACATTTCAATTCATTATAGTAAATTAACAATTTTCCACTTGAAAGTCTTGCATTGCTACACTGAAAGCCTGGAAAAAAGTTTATATTACTGTCAGTCTAGGAACGATTCTCTCATTTTTACAATGTGGATTATTCTCCTCACATTAACTTAACATACTGTATGTAATTCAAACCCCCCACATTTCTGTATTACCCCAGAACCTGTCATTCTTTAAATGCCAGTTTCAAGCAACCAGACATAAATAAAGAATAATTACAGCTCTAAAGCCAATGTAACATCTGTTCAGGCAAACAATCCTACAGAGTGGTTTTTATAGCCACATAACACCCACCTATGGCTAAGACAAGCCTGAAAGACAAAATCAAGGGCCTTGACATATCTAGCTTGGCCTCCTGAGCCACAAATGCCCACATCAGTCAACATGCACTGAAAGAGCTGATGGAAGGAGCAAAATGAACCAAGCCTAACATTAAACACCAAGTAAGAAGCTCCCACAAGAAGGGTCAACCTTTACTTTAAGGTAGCTCATCTCTGCGGCCAGCACAGCCCAAACCCTCAGCAGAGGAGATCCCAGCAAGGCTGCCTCCCTGCATGCTGCCAGCCAACACCCCTGGGATCAGTCAGCCATGGCCAAATACAGCTTTTCAGTGCATCAGCCAGGAGAGTGCAGCCCCTCGCGCTAACAGCCTCTACAGCAATTTGCGTATCATTAGCTATGAGCCCTATGACTGCAAATGTATAGCCACATTTCACATCTACCTTTACTTATTTTGATGATTTAAACATTTTAATTAATGAATTCAGCTTCAAGGAGGTCATCCGGCTGCAGCCATGTGGATGTCTTCACCATTGCGGGCCAGGTATTAAAAACATTAAGCAGCAGTCAAAAGACAGAACTACAGCTTTATATTCTTTTAACTGGTATTGTACCAAATTAATATCAGGAGGAATATACTCCATAAAAATAAAAGCATCTGCTTATATGACTCCTTGGATTCTTTTCTCCTCTGTCTCAGTGTTTCACTACCTGAACAGAAATAGTCTTGGTCCCTCCATACCTCAGCTTGTCCTTACAGAGAGCAGGTCTATCAAATACTTACTGATCTCATGAGTTTCTGTCAGGTCAACTTGTCAAGGATGAACCCTCCTGAGGAAACTATACCAACTACATTCCCCAGTTCTGCACAGATTCTAAAAGATTTCCTTGAATAAAACATACTTTGCCCACTTTTTAAAAATTGTCCTGTTAATTCACTGGATTACAGCACAATCACATTAGGGCATTAGTCTAAATAGGATTTGTAGCCAGATCTGATCTAGAAGATTTAACATTTTACGGGGCTCCATCTCATAATGCTGACAGAAATCATCAGGCAAAGGGAGAAGATGGGACTGCCTGCCACACCAAACAATGAGAATCTGTGATTCATCAGATAAATCACTCATTTTCTTCCATTGTTAATATTTACAAATTTGGTAACAACAACAGGGAACAAAGGCTCTTCTGAGCTATTAATTCAGAACAATGTGCAAATACTAGTTAAGCAGTTAGCTGCCATTAGCAACTTGCATTCTGAATGGAGAAACTGAGGCATTGAGAGATTAAAGGACTTGCTCCTGGCCACAGGATGAACCAGTGGCGGCAGCAGCAGGAGTGGAACCACTTTCCACTGACCATGTCTTAGTCCCATTACCTACAACTCGATTAACCTCCCTCTTTCACGGTAAGGAGCTACTATTACAGCATCTCTATTCAAACTACCTGCCAGAAAATATACCCCCCACATATCATGTTGTAAAGGCTGAAACCTAAACTGAATGTTACTGTTAATACTCTATTTATAGTGTTTGTCTCTTCATAGTTGTAATAGTACCACCAGCAAAGAAAGAATTCTAGCACTCAAGAGGCTAATAATTATCAAATTAATAAAATACTAACAAGTTTTAAAGTACTGCAGCTGACTAGTAGAGAGGCATTAATACTTAATAAATGCTCCACACATTATCATTTATCAAATTCTTAAGCACTGTATAGTATGTGATCCTATCAGTCTACCAGGTTAAAAGAGATTAAATGTAAGCACAATATTTGAGCATCATTAAAAATGCAGACAGCAAATTAGTACTGTTCTTTATCATTTTTACTTTAACAAACAAAACAAAACAGTAACAAAAAATATATCAGTAAATCAGTGACCTCGGTACAGGGCATTTTCTGGAGACTAATGATGGGCTGGGATAGATGGCCCTCACTTGTACTTTAGGTTATCAACTCCTCCCATCCGATCATTAATGCCCCTGGAAATGCCTTGTGCTTCAATAGCTTTTGCTTAAACAGATCACCAGTGAGAGAAAAAAATCACGCCACTAGAAATGAACTACTGTAGATCCTCTGAGTTGCATCTGCCATCACTTGCACATAAAGACTTTACAGGTGACTCACAAAGGCCTTTTAAATTGTATTTCTGACTCCTCCTTTTTTTCCCTTAGCATAGTAATAAAGGCAGCCAGTGGGCAAAATTTGTGATGCTCCCTATAAGCTTGCAGAGCGTGTTTGGAAAGGTTCTTTAAGATACTTTCCACGAGCTCTCATACATCAAAAAGTGCAGGATGCTGAGCCTTAATTAAGAGCTTCTTTTTAACAGTGCGAATTTCTGATATGTGAAACAGCATTAGGCCCCTGTTTTATCTTGAGGGGAAGGGAAAGACAGGAGAGAAGGAGAAAACGAGCTTTCAACTCCTACTTAAATAGCAAAAAAAACCCTAAAAGATAATATGACCAACTCCTTATTTGTTTGCAAGGCATGTTTAGTATCAGGATGCTGTAGAGAGGACCTGCATCACTCAAGTTTCACTATCATTACAAAATATAGCAGAATGCCTTTACTCAGGAGTTTATAACCATAAATAATTAAACAAAACTATCCTTATGGTATGAAATAAATAAAGTACATTATAGGATGCATTTGTTCTGGGTTTTATAGCTGTTTGCTGGCTCCCTACATAAGAAAATTTTGGAATTTGCAATCACTCTCCTGATCAGGAGAATTATGAATCAGGAAAATTTTACTGCAGCTGGCTCAAATGACTTGTTCTGTCAAAAACAGGACCATAAGCACTCTTTAGTAGTTGCATATGCAATATACATTTTTGTGATAAATCAGAGTATGTAATATACAAAATGTTAAAAGAAAATCGAAGCATAGGATTGATTTCTGAGAAAAACAAAGAAAAGGGAGAGAAATAAATTCTAGCTCTAAAATTAAAAAGATTGTCTGACTTCTAATTACAAAAATGTGCTAAGGTACAGATGAAACAATTAAATCTTCACAATATTCACACTAACAGTATATTGTTCGCATAAGCTTGAACGTGTTGGGCACATTCATGTTCTTTGAAGTTTTGCTTTGTTCCTTTGACTTATTTTATGCAGGTCAAAGATCACCATCACTGCACATATCTGTCACTGAAGGATAATAACACTACAACTCAGTTTGGAAGCAGGCTAGGCAGGCATGTTAAACTAGCAACACCACATCAATCTTACTATTCTTGAAGACTGTGCAGTTCAGTGCCGGGAGGTTCAAACTCGGAACTAATGGTAGTTACTAGTTTCTGCATCTTGATGCACCAGGTTAGGTCTCTCTTCTTTTGAGCAGCCTGTCCCTATGGACAAGCAAAACATGCCAGGAAAGCAAATTAACCTGCTAATACAGCAAACACTGACAGAACCCTACTGGAGAGCAGCAGGATTGTAGGGGAGCATGCAGAGACCTATGGCAGCAAAAAAAGAGCTTTCCGGGGAATAGACTAGAAAACAGAACAGTCATCAGCACTTGGGTAATAATCATAATTTGTGAGAACTGGAAATACTATTATTATTTGTGCAGTAGCATAGAATGTGAAATATTAGAGCATACCCATTGTCAGCTAAGTAACTGATAAACACCAACCAATAGGCAGGTCAGATACTCATCAACTAGAAGTACATTTTCTTATATACTACTTGACAATGATAAACGGAGAGTCAAATAGTTTTTGTTTTTACCTAAGAAACCCGTGCCCCATATGAATACTTGATGTGTTTTACCTGCTAGTCCTTTGCATACAGCAAGTCCAATTAAACAAACCCAAGGGGGTATGGTACCTGATGAAATTCCAATCCCTGTTTTACATTTCTAAATAAATGAGATCAATCTATGCCTGTAACAAAAAGCAGCCATACTCCTACTTCAAAATGAAACTCATCTGCCATGCCAAACATAAGAATTTTATACATTAAGACAATAGCACTTCTTAGTCCCAAAAGCAAGGGAAAGAGAGGTGATGTTTACATTTAGTGTTCATACCTTCACTTGTCAACACAAGGGTCTGGTGTTACATACCAAGGAGAACATCTTTGCTGAGGGCTTTTTGGGTTAAATTGAGCCAGATTTCAGAGCAGGTATATATTTGTAGATGGCGTTTACACTGCACCAGTTTCTTAAATGCCCCCAGCTTACACTTCCTACCACCTGGGCTACCAGAGGGGGAAATTCAAAAGAAACATATAATGTAAAAATCATACATACAAGGGCTTAAGAAACCTAGGAGGCAAATAGGTATCTTCTGTGTTGAAACTGTTGCAGCATTTTAAAGCAAGGAGAGGAAAAGTGGCTCACAGATGAAGCAATGAGTTTAATGGGCTACAATTTTCTCATACAACATGGAAATACAAATTGCAAAACCGGCAAGAATATATTCGTTTCTAGTTCCATTGGGTCATCATCTCCTCCAGGTGCCTAAAGGCAAGCACCACATTCCAGCATGCAGTTCTATTCTTTCTATCCCAAGCACACCTCAACAGTGTTATGAATCAGCTTTCCCTCTTCGTGCACCAGAACCAAATCCCTTCAAAATGAAGTGGAAGCTCTCTGCTGACCTCAGCGAACACTAGATCAGGCCCTAGTGCATTCAAATGATGGCTTTATTTTGCAAACAGATAGACAGTATCTATCAAAATCACATCAAAATGCATAATGTAACACACAAGCATAAATGATTTTTAAACATCCACACACAGAGAGATATATGGTACCTTCCTTACACAGGTATTTCCATTGAATCATTATTAAGGGCTGGGGGGGACAGGGGGCACAATACCCTCAAAGCACCCATGTACTACTATTCTTTTGAGAAACTGTGCTCAGAGAAGTACTCTAGGGAGCCAATTGCAGCTGTGTTACAATAAAGAAACCATGTATAGTTTCATATTTACAATGAAAAAAAATTTGAACTTAAAATGCAGAACTCGTGGGGGAGAAAAATATTAATACATGTAGGATTTTTTAAATGGGAAACTCTGAACAGAGCCATCATCAGCTACTCTGTAATCACAGCACATAACAGCTCAAAATCATTAGTGAAGCTGCACAAACTAAAAAAAAAAAAAGAAGAAAAAAAAAGAATTGAGAAATAACACTGAAATTATTAAAGCCAGTTTGATGCCCAGTAATACAGTTGACCTCAAAATCAAACAAGCTGCTGCTCTGCTAGGGCGCAAGATGAAATACCCTACAGGAGTTTAAATTCCAGTCCTAGCTCAGGAGTTTCTCTTAATATCAAAGTCTCTTCTTAGGAAAGCAAATGAAGTATATTACCTCTGGTAATGGTAACCATTTACTCCTTGAAAAGCCTTGAGAGAGCTCTCACACAGGATAGCCTATGTTTTATTAAATCCTTTTGCATACTTTTATTTTCAGGTCATATAACCTGAAGGACAAAGGATTCGCTTAAACTTTTTGAAGCATTCTGATTTTATCAAGGATTAGTTGTTCTGATTCTTCAATAATTCAAGCTTCATCCTAACAATGTACCACATTTAAACGTGAGCAGCATTAAAGCAGAACATATTTACAACATATTTCTATGGAATCCCAAATGCTCAGCACAAACAAACCACTAGCAATGCAATCAAATAAGAAGACCTCACTAAGAGTTTAAATTATTCACATTTGTTTGTTTATACTAAATAGAATCTTAATACAATAAAAACTTATTTAATTGTATGGCATGAGGATATAGTCAAATCTGCCTATAGGTAGTTATTTTGCTATTTAGAAAATGAGAAACAGAAACACGGAGACAGACATTCCCTCCTAACTCATTGTTTTACAGTTATATCAAATAATACGACTGCCTTGTGCCCTAAAGTCGGCCAGAAAAGCCATATTAATAGGTCAGCTAAGCTGTGCATACAGATGCCTTGTTTTGCAGAAGTAGATTAGTGGTCCATTACATCTATTTAAAGTAACAAATAATGTATGTATTACATCAAAATAATTCTTAAAATAACTAAAATCTTGCAGTTACCAAGGTGCTTCTATTGGGAGCCTCTTGTGGTCATCTTAATGCTTATTTTGGCATTATACAAAGCAAATATAGAAACTTTACCCCAGACATCGGGTAGGATCAGAGGTCATGAGACTTGATCCAGACAGGTCAATGCTGGGACATGTTGGAAATACACATGACAGAGGGACCAAGAAGGAAAACTATGAGTTTAGTTTGAATTTCTGCTAATGACTGAAGAGACAGGGCTTTTTAGAAAAGTGATGCTTGACATAGAGACATTAATTTCCCTCCATTTGCCAGATGAAACACACTGCTTTATTGTTTTTCTTCATCTTGATGTACTTCTCAGTCTTCTCAATAGGAATGAACGATTCCTGATACCAAACTGCTCAAACAAAAATGGGCTTTCCCTGCTTAGCTGGTTTATTCCCTACCTCCTCTAACAGAGGAAAGGATTCAGACAAGAGCTAGAAGAGTGATTAGAGCACCTTGAAAAACTTGCCTTGCAAGGAGAGACTACAGCTCAGTCTATTTAGCTCATAAAGGAGAAGGTTAAGAGGCAACCTGATCACAGACTATGAATACTTACACAGGAAAGAGATTGCTGAGAGCAGATGGGTATTTAATCTAGCAGAAAAAGGCGTAACAAGATCCAGTGCTTGGAAGCTGAAGCCAGTCAAATCCAAACCAGTTTATGCAGCATCAGTTTTCAACAATAACAAAATAATAACTAATTGAACAACTAGAAAAGCAGGGGATTCACTGCCATTTGCAGCCTTTGAACAGGCATTGGAAGTCTTTCTTAAAGATACACTACAGCATAGCAGTTTTGGCATAGAATGGATGAAATGAAGCCTTCTCCAGCTCAGCAGCACAGCTCTCCTCTGCCTTTGCCCTGTGTGGCCCTGCAGGTGGGCTCCTCAATGCTTTGTGAATGCACTTCTGGGGCTTAGGCTGCTGAGGAAGTTGGACGGGTTCATAAATGGCCTCTTCCAACCCCACGAGACTCATCACAAGAACACACCAAAACTGCATGACCAAAAGTTTCCAGCATATGTTCACCCTGACTTTCACGAACTTGTGCATAGAAAGATGCTGAAATTCTAAGCCACAATACAGAGAGAGATTTGGAAAGGTTCTTAGGTGAAAAACGTAAAACTCAGCCTAGCAGACACAAAAGATACAAAGCAATGCACCTAAATCCATCACTGTTATACCGGTCCAGAAGACAGTTCTTCATATACATTCTGACCCATCAAAATGTATTGAGCCATTCTGCTGCCTTACCCCACAGAGCCCCTTCTGCAAAAGCAGCAATTGCCCATCTGCAACTGGGCCACAGCACCAGTACATGAAGCCTTGTGGAAAAGCTTTGCACTCCAACGCATCTTCCTCAGTAAGGACTGGACTGACTTGTTTCAGGCAGCAATGCAATAGTTAAATATTAGTGAGTTGCTAGGAAAAATACCATCAAACCAGTTTATATCTTACTGTATTTCCTTTCCATTGAAACTGTATTATGCTGCATACCATTTCATCACTTCACAATGCCACAAACTACCTTTTAATGCAAAACAAAGCTTTTCAATGTAAAGCTCCATATCGTAATCCAGAAGAACTTTTCTTATCTATTTCAACAGCAAATCTTTAGTGGCAACCACATGTTATTGTGTTTTAGGGATTGAGACTTTTGTATGAACATGCTGATTGTCTCCTCGAGACATATATAATCAGCATTTTGTGCCAAGAAACACTTAAACCAACAGAGACTTATACCATTCTGAAATGTTGTTGGAATTGAAAATGTATATTTTGGCTTATTTCCTTAAGCCTGCAATAGCAGCAATTTCTTAGAGGATTTTTATTATTTTATTTTTAACTTCATTCTCAAACTCTCAGAGATTGAACAAAAAGTCAAAACACATGTTCTGAAAGAAAGCAGCAATACCAATAAAATAATTCACTCTGATATACCAGTGCTACCTAATACAGGTCCCTCCTGGACCATCTGCCTCAGAAACTGGTCACTTCTGCCTCTGTCCATGGCTGAAGACCTGTGCCTATACACTGTCTACTCAGTAGCAGGCAGCTGTGAAAGTGGAAAGGAGTGCACTTTTTTTAGATAAGTGAGTGGGTGACTATGAATCTTATACATCAAAAACGGAACAAACACAAAACCAAACAAGTGTCTATTTGTATATTTCAGCAGTTCCCGAATGTCGGTTTACTGCTTAGAAGAGTTGCTGGAGTAACACGTTCAGTATTCAGAGAGCATCCTGTCACATTTGCCGCAATAGATATTTTTAACTCCCTTTTGCTCCATGTGTAGAATGTGCAAATACACAAAAGAATGTCTTAATTGGTCCTGCTTTATATAAATGAATAATGGGCTAAATGGGTTGAAGTGAATGCCATATTTATCTCTCCACTGAGGAAAGACATGATGATTCAGAAACAGTAAAGCCAAGAGGATTCAGAGCCTTACTCACAAGTGGAATATATATCTCCTGTCAATACATTACGTATTCCATTTCTACTACAGCCCCCTAAAGGCACAAATAGAAAAAGAGAAGCAAAATCTGAACGTTTCATTTCTGCTCAACATACATTCATGGATGTGGAGGTTTTTATACTTACTTTCAGGACTCAGGAATCAAATCTCTAGAGCACTTTATTTTACTGAGTTTTTGTAAATACTAAACTCTCCAGTGTTAGTTTCATCATTTGATATTACCATTGCCAAAAGACATTTTATATTCCTAGGAAGCAGAGGCACACGTAACACAAAAAAAGGCCTGAACTTGCCCTTACTCACATAAGCAACCCCACTCAAGCAAACAGCTCTACTCGGCAGCTGCAGTATCTTTCCAATTAAGCAGAGATACTTCCTACCAGGCATTGAAAAGCATGTAAGCAAATACTTAAAGAATTGTATTTTTTTTCCTGCTTACATGCTTCCACACATGACTACTGATTAAAAACCTATGTAATCAGCATATTAAAACTTCTTATTAATCCTCCTCTCAAAAATGCAAGCATCACCAAAGAGCTCCAAGAAAAATATAAAGAAGGATGTGCAAGACTGGGCTGGTATTTTGATTCTGCTGATTCTGGAAGCTGATATTTTCAAGTGCTGCTGGTCTGGTTGGATTTTATAATTACACTAAGCAGAAAGCAAGTCTCCTGTGCACTCACCCCGCCAGGCAGGGAATCACTTTTAGGGCTAGTGGAAAAGTGGAATATCTCATTTCCATTAATCTGGCTCATAGCTTCAAATTCATAGATGGCATTAGCAGAGCACCGCTTTCAGCCAGAGTGGAAGTTCAGCCTTGTGTTTAACTCTGCATTAACTTGAGCACGATAGAGTAAAAATGCAGGAAGGATGGCAAAAAAAAAGGCATCTGGCAATATCTTTTCAGTAGAAGGAGAAGCTTTACAAAATGTATAAGTTCAGTCATTCCCAAAGGAGTGTTTTGTTAGTAGCATAGTTGTGCATACACTGCCATGGCTGGAGGATCTGCCTTGCCCACGGCAAGTAAGGTAAAGCCTCAGGCACATGTAATTTAAAATTCATTTCTACTCTAGCAGACGGCTTCAGACCAGCACCTATTTTTATTTTATAAACACGGTGCTCTCAATTTGCATTCCTGTGGTCCCTAGGAGCTAACATCAAAACTATCTTATGTTCTAGATGTGGTTTAGAAAATAATACACAATTGTGTCTTCAAAATCCATCAGCACCAGTTGCAAAGGATCCCTCTGTGTTCTCACATCAGTCCAAGCCTGCAGTCATTTCCTATGGGACACTGTGGAGTGCCTCCCATTAGAAAGTGGCATCAGTGGCAGAAATTATTTGCCAGATTGTGCTCAAGCCAATAAAAAACAGCCCTTACACCATATATTTTAAACACTGTTTCTTAATTAAAAGAAAAAGAAGGTTCCTCAAACTTCAGTAATTCTTGAGCTCATGCATGGTGGTGATTTGGGGGTGCCACATAAAAATGCGGGTAAATATTTTTTCATCGCATTTCCCTCCTCCTCTATTACATTACATTATTTTAGTACTTACAATATTGGATATTTAGAAACAAGTAACTGGTGTCAGTACTGACTATTCTTAACAATATAAAACTATCAGTTTGTATTAGGAGTGAAATTTGGAGGGGGGGTGGATATCAAGCTGACATATCTAAGTCTTGCCAAAAGAACAGAGAAAGTGCTGCCCTCAGTCACCTATGGGCAAGCATTGCTAGCAATACAGGACTTTAACGCATACTAGAGAACAGAACTTTGGCCTAAATACTACTGTCCTGATCAAATGATGAGTTCATTTTCTACATTATGCCATTCAAATACAACTCAATGCCCTCAAATCCTACTGACCTCCTTATAAAGACACAATTACATCTTTTACCTCATCATGACTTACAGATGGGAACTTACAGCAACTTTGATTCCTCCAACTTGGGCATTTTAAATAAGTTATTGTAGGTTTGGGTTTTTGGGGGTGTGATGGTATTTGGTTTTAGCATGGTTGGGAGTTTTGGGAGGGTTGGGAGGTGTCTGTTTTGGGGTTGGTTTTTTGGGGGGGTAGGTTTGTTGGTTTGGGTTTTGTTGGGTTTTTTTTTGTTTGCTGGTTTGTTTTAAATAAGGATTATTCGAACAGTATAATGGAGCTAAGTGAAATATGGTTTTTATCTGGGAAGTCTGGTGCTTTACCCTGGCTGAAGACGGCAAATCAAAAGTGAAAATACACTCTACTCTCTGGGATCAGGCTGCCCCACTATCACTGGTACTATTGTATATCCACCACAGAGATTTAATACCAGTTTCTGCTCAAAGCAGCTAACAACAGAGCAGCAACAGTATTTGCAAGACATATATAAACTTTATATATCCAGTGTTGACCCATATCTATATCAAGTTATATCAAATCCTAGCTTCCCTGAGTCTATATACGCTTTCAAAGAGTTACTGTAAGAATTAAAGATATGTCAACTCTAGGGAACTGCTTATTCAATTTAGCATAATACCAATAGTGGACAGTTCTACTGACATTTCAATTAATATTCTTTTTCTTTTAAAAATATAAATCTTGGACAAAAATATATGGTAGAGTCACCTACTGATCTCTATACAACAGGTTAATAAGTAAATGGAGTTAGTAAGTGTAGAAGATGCCATTTTCCAAACACCATTTACAAATGATCTTGATTTCTAAATGAAAAGAAATGCCTGACACACCACAGTAACACACATTATCCACCAGATCGCCCCAGTTGGGTTCTTAACCATAAATAGTCAGACAGTACGAACAAAGGTCAATGGGTGAATTTACTGCTGGATGACTCCATAAATTACTAATTCAGAACACCTAAAACCCAAACTATACCTACAGGCATTTGAGACAAACAGAATGTCACAGTCTCGGTAACAAGAGAAGACAAGTGAAATCTGGTCTGCATGAGTGTCTGACACAGACATTTCATTTTTTTGAAAACCTTAAAAGTATAAATACTATCACAGAATCTTTATGAAAATTTGCAGTTATTTGCAGATCAGGACTAATAACGAGCATTTCACCACGTACTGCAAAACTGTTTAGGACAATTAGTCACAGGTAAACACCTTCAAGAACTCAAAAATTAATTTGGGTTTTCATATGAACAGAAATTCTTAGAAACTACAACTCGGGACTTCAAGGAGTATATCTAATATGTACTAGAATTCAGCTTGCTGTATAAGGCAAAATCATATAAATGAAAAGGACAAGGTATCAAATAATCTATTGTCTCCCAAGTACTTGGACATGACAGTGAATTTTTGGGTAAGTCCTTAATTGGTTTATTCAGCCATAGCTCAGATACTGAATAGTTTCAGCTCCACCTAATAGGACCGGCTATGCTGGACATGTTCTCATCAAGCATGCACTAGCATGAGATGTACTTGACATACAAAAAAACCTGTATACCAACGCAAGAATAGGAGTGCTCAGCATTCAATAATGAGAAGGATTTAAAAGCTTCCTTCTTTCTTCTTTCTATAGCTATGTATTTGCTGAAGGTGAGACAAGAGTTTGTGGGTTTTAGTCCATTTTGAGTCCTCTGCCTACATGAAAGCTGAGGCCACATTCAGAGGATATCAAACTGCTTTGCTTCTGAAGAACATGGCAGGAGAGCTGAGATTGAAAGAGGAAGCCAAAAGAGGAAGCCAAAAGAGGAAACAGGAGACAGGAGAGTCAGTCAAGTGTGGTGTACAGCAAAGAAACTGTTCAACATTATAAGAAAATAACATTATTTATGCTGATATGACTTAAGATTCCTTCTAATCCCTTGGAAAAGCAATTGTCTCTTTCTTCAGCTATGCATTTGGCAAGAAAAGATACAAGCAATAGGATAAGCCTGGCTTGTGCTCCTAGTACAACATACAATATTTGCTTCCACTGTTCCACCATCAGTTAATAGTGGGATTCATCTTTATTAGTTCTAGAAATACACTCAAGAAATTAGGTGACAGCAGCCTACACTAAATACATAGGCTTTCCCTGCACTAAACAGCAAAGCAGGGACTCCAAAGGTAAACTATTTCAGCTTGAAATGCATCTAATAGCCTACCTTTTTCCATTGACGGAGTCCACATGATCAGACATTCAAAATTCAGCAAGAGGAGTCTTGTCCTAAGTCTAAGGAGAAATGTATTCAAAGAAATCGAAGAAAATACTCATCTTAGAACACCTTTCTGTGCACAGCTGCCTAAGTCCCCATGTCCATACACACCCCCCAGTGCCTGTGTGGTGTGGCAAATTACTAGACCAACCATTTGATTCAGCAGTGGATGGAATCAAAGGTTTTAAAACATTCAAAATGCAACTGGATGATGATGCACCTTAGGTCAATATCCCTCATTGTGTGAAATTCAGGCATGCGTCTCATTCTTCACTCTGGTAATTTTGTGTATTCTCCAAACACATCCATACACAGCCAAACCAAAGGTTTTTCTAAGCAGCACTGGCTCTCCATGAATTAATTCCCATGCAGGGAACCAGTGCTGCAGGTCTGCTTCAAACAGAGAGACATTTCCAGCAGAGTCCAGCTGCCACAATCTACCTTGTGCAGATGGACTAATACATTCCTTCATGGGTATTATCTGAGTTGCAGGGCCAGAAAGCAGGGGAATGTGTAACAGACTAAGCTCTTGCCACATTGTGAGAAAAGGTAAATTGTCAACAAACATTTCCTACATCTGATATCTTTTGTATGGAGAGCTACCCTTTTAATAAAGAAGCAGCTGCCACTGCTGAACGATTAATCAATACTGGTAAGCTGACATCTTAAGAACTTGCTGAACTAAAGCTTTTCTTTTCCTCCTGCATTTACAAATAAAGTGCTCACTATTTGACTAAAGCCTGTCTACTTGACTGGAAAATATCAGAGTCCTATTTAAATGACATTTGCAGAGAATGAGATTTTATCCTGGTCGCTGCTCCTTATCACTAATAATAACATCAGATTAGTGGATTTAGGCCAGCCAAGAAGCAATGCCTTTTCTGATCCCTTCTTAAAGCAGCTCTTTCCATCTGTCTAGCCAAGCTTTCCTCTGCTTGTATGGGCCAACGATTAGGTCTTAAATGGAGCTTCAATTGATACCATGTGGGATATCTATACAGAGGTTCATTGTGTTGCTAAATTCCAGCCAAGACATTTATCAACTCTGACTGCTGCTTACTTCAAAAGAGCAAAACACCTGGATATTTACAGGTATAAATATTCCTACACCCTGTTGCCTTCTTGAATAACAACAATAATTAGACAATCCAGTTTTAAAAACACACAATTTGCTCTAAGATCTATTTTCCAAATAAGACACAGGATTAGGCCCTAAGCACAGGTCGAATAACATGACTCAACTGAGTACTGTGGAGTACTTTGATGCACAACTTTCTGCACATTTCAGAGTCTGTCCCACAACCTGTCAATTAATGGGTGACTTACACTTCAGCAGAATGTGGCTTGTTAGCAACAGTGGTTTTCAATCAGGGCTTTAGAGGTAATGACTAAGCAATGTGGATGCAGACAGAAAACACACTGCATGCACGCGCACACACACCATATACACTCACAGCACAGTAAAACTATTTCAAGGACGATTATTGGGTTTGTCACCATTGTTTTTATTAGTACCTGGATTTAGCAGCATAAGCAAGATGTAAAAGCCAAATGCCAAATACTCTTAATAAAAATACTAAAGCCAATTATAAAGTAAATCTGTGTTTTATTTCCCCTCCCTTTTTTGTGGTTTTCAGTTTAAAGGTCATTTTGTATTCCTAGCTAGGCCACTTAACAGTACATTAATAACTGACATTTCCTCTCCTTAATATATAATGCAGGCCTGACAACTGCTGCACACTAAAGATAAGATGTGAAACCAGTAGTTCTCATAAGAAACTAGTTTTTCTAGATCATGCAAATCTCCTAATTCCTGTACTTGTTTAGTTTTTAACAAGGTCTTGCTCATTCCTAACTCTAACCAAAAAAGTGTTTCCACATGGCAGTCAGACCATGCCAAGTACAGCTACATGCAGAAAGTTGCCTGACTTAATCAAGCAATGGTGGAGACATGAAATGAATATTTACCAAGGTCAAAGTCAGACTGTTCTTTAAGATGCAGCAATTGCCGACAATTGTTGAATGAACAGCACACAAATCTGGGATCTTATTTTAATACCTACGTATTTTTACTATTTGTCATCCTGTTAACAAAACTGCATTAAAACACAATATTAGAAATCTAAGAACATTTTTATGGAAAGGATACAATCTACTGTATATTTATGCATGTCATAAAGCCCATAATGTATCTTGCATGAGACCATTTATCTTCATTTCATAGGGTCACAACAAGTACAACTACTTTTCCTTCAGGGACCCTGTGGCATATTGAGCCAGGCATCAGTCATAGTAAGAAGCAAAAAGACAAACTTATTTCATTAAAAAATGAAGTAAAATGGAAGGCTCCAAATTTTTTTAATTAACAGGATTGCGAGCATTGCTTATCTTTGAAAACAGCAAATTGGAATTAATCACATTTCAAGACCAAGTTAATATTCTCTCTCTCTTCTACAAAATGACTGTGATTGATCTAAATCTAGTTATTTCATGCAAAACTAGGTTAAATACTGTGGATCTTTATGACCACACAGAAAGCATTACCATGAAAGACTATGCTAGTGTATTTCACGTGGCTTCCCAGCAACAGAAGTCCAACTGTAAGCTATCAAATAGAGAAAAAATCTCCAAGCCTTAAGTACAAAACATTTGCCTGGTAAAGTTTTCAAAGGAACAAATTACTGAATTTGCCTGGTCGTTCAGGTCCAGTAACAACATCATCCATCATACACCCCTTTTCTCTTTGATGTACATGAGGGCACAGAAAGCCAAGGGCAACCCACGCACTCTACTCACCAGCAGCATCACTCAGATGATGAACAAGCTGCTTCCACGTCTGACTGCCATGTCCCTGGCTGGAGAGGTCAGCTGGAGCACAAGGTGCTCCTACCACAGGGTCTTTCAAGCTCTCTCAGGGAACAGAATAGCAGCCTACCACATCTGCTCTAGATACGGTCAGGACTGGTAGATACAGGGCATGTTTCTCCATGGGAGGAGATGCTAATCTTTACTCTTTAGGACGTACCTGAGGACTGTGGTCTCCAAGTCTGGGCAGCTCTGCTCATGTGCGCATAACTACCAGAAATGATGCCATCCTTTTTGTATAAATATAAAAATGTTAATGTCTCAGTAATTTGGGATAATGGAGTAGTAACAGTATAATAAATTATGACAACACTAAACCTTTTTCAGATTCGTATTTTATTTGCGCACATACATATACCAAAGCTTCTTCATAGTTTGACCACTAATATTTAACATTTCAGTTCAATAGCCTGAGTTCAGGGTTTATCAACTGTATGAAGCTAATGTGAACAAAGGCCATATTTGTTTGCACATCAAGAAAGAGCTACATACTGTCAAAGACAGATCTATACAACAGCCAAAGAACTGGCAGTAAATGTTGGTTTTATTGAGAAAAGCTGGTGGCTGGGTATTTACGAGTTGTAAATGACATCTGATTTTGTAAGCCTTCCAGTTAGACACTGAGACTGCAGCTCATCATTTCTCTGATCAGACTCTGGCAAGATTTCCCCCCCCTAATTCAGTTTCACATAAAATCTTAAAGAACTTCCTGCTACCAAGAAGGCAATTGCAGAGTATGTGGTTATACGAAGATAATCAGATTCCTGGGGGAGCAGAGGTTCTCATGTGTATTTTTTTTTTTTTAAATCCTCAGGGGGGTTGTTTTCTCACAACACCCACACACCCCTCATCTTATTGTGCCTTATTGCTTAATTAGCTACTGGATGAAATGTAGTTCTGTTTGCACCAACTTTATGTCTACCATAATTGCTCTGAGTTGCAGTTCCAAGAAAAAAAAAATGGATCAAATAACTACATATATTTTCTTTGATTAATCATGGAAAAATCATTAAGGGTTTAAAGTGAAACCATTTTACTCCTGTTGATCATGTTCAGCAATTTTAAATTATTTTATGATCCTGATCAATGTAATTAATGAGAATGGCTGTTAATTAGTTACACTAGCAGGTGGGCCATGAAAAACATATTCACTTAATATCATAGAATATCATGCTATTAGAATTTGTGTTGATTTTGTAGCATTCACAGAATAAGAGTTTAAAAACTGCACAGGACCATGGTCTTTGAATTTTCAGTACATGTAGCATACATACACACATGCACACTCAGCCATGCACAATTACTGTCGTAAAGGCAACACAGACACACAGCTGTTTGGAGATTTAAGACCGTAATCAAAGATTCTTTTTGCAATTGTCTTCTTTACAACAACCCTACGCCAACTCTTGCAGCAAACCCTCCTACTGATATAACAGGAACAAAATAGGTTTCAAAGTAACTGGGTCTTCACTCTCAGCATCTTGATATTCAGTTACTGTCATCTGGTCCTTTCTAGTCTCTCCCTAAGGAGAGGGCTTTCTTCAAGGGAAATAACCACTTGGGTGTGAACTTGAGACAGGCAATAAAAGCATTAACTGCTCAGAGTGCTATGTAGCTAATTAGCAGTACTAAGAGTTTAAGGGTGGATTTGATTATCATGGGATCTATGAGACATACCCATCCCCAAGGAATACAGGCAGCTTAATTTTTTTTTTTTTTTAATAAAAACCTAATTGTGGAAAAATGTGTATATTTAGTGTGATACAGCTTGGGTTTGCATTTACAGTAGGGCCAGAGTAGACAGTACAACATTACACAAACTGAGGGAGCAGCACAGCTTCTAGAATTCCTCACCAGCCAACTTACAGATTGGGTCTAAACACTGCAGCAACTGGAGAGAATTAATAGTCTCACAAAGGCAGAAACCATTTCTGAAGCATAGCGGTCTATTTAAGAGACAACACAGAGAAAGGGAGGCCTGGGCACATTAACAGACGGGCAGGACAAGGGCAAAAAGGAGGGGATCCACCACATCTGAGCATAAAACTTCTGCCCCTTTTTTTCCAACAAGAACTTGGTGAAAGTCAACGATAGCCCCACTTGCTCTGCAGCCTGATTTGTCCAGACATCTGCAGAGGTTTTTTCCCCTCCTTCTCTCTTGTGCTATACTCTACTCATAATATGTGCATAAGCCTATGCATAAAACCTCTATACGACATGCATTTGGCTATACTTTTTAGTCCCACATAACCACAATGCTGTACTAAGACAAAACTACATCTGATAACCATTAAACTTAAAATAATCCTTTAAAAAACATATGGCATTGGGGTTAAAAAAAACCCAATTAATCAAACCTTCACAGGTCATCCTTAAACATCAAAATGACAAGTGCATTAGAAATAAAGATTTGAACTTATTATTTGGAGGTGAAGACATTCAAGATTAGAGACCCCAAAGGCAGGTTAACAGGAGAGTTTCTAGCTGCACACCTGAACATAGAGCCAAGCTGCTGTGTTTGCTGTTGCTGCTGGTAGGGAAACTCCAGGTGAGCTTGAGCTCCTGATCAATCCCTGACATGCTGGGTCAGCCCATGCCTCTGAACTACACTGTTTGCAGAAGGCTTTTTTTACTATTAGCATCAGAAAGAAGGCAAGGGCTGTCCCCTTTGAAAGAGACTGACATATCAGTGAATGAAGAGACAGCAGAGCAAAACTAGTATAAACCTTAGCAGTGAGCAACCCTGAAAGAGCCCATTTTTAGCAGGACTGAAGTTTAAAGAGCTCTTCAATGGCTGTGACCCCTCACCACCAGGGACACCTAGGTATAACAGAAAGGGCTATGTTTTAGAGAAAGCACTCCTCAACAAAAAGAACAACTTCCCTATTTAAATAAGGGGAAGAAAAAACCAAAACAAACATCACCATTGTTTCTATAACATCTTAATTATAATCCCAATGGACTAGATCCAGATTGCAAGGAATCAGCCTCAGTCTTACCTGCTGGTTCCTGCACTAAATATTCCACGTACATAACTGTCGGCTTGAGCCAGTGTATATTGGCCTCTTCAGATGAGAGAAAATTGGTGTCGGCAGCCTCCTGAGCACATTTTAATAATCAGCCTGATCATGGGTGCATGGCAGCTGCTCGATTGATGGTGTTAGACAGCGAATAAAGAAAGATGCCAGCAGTGCCCTCAGATCTGACATAACGAGGGAAACATCAGTCATTTGGCTAAAAGGCTCATAAAGGCTCCATCAGCTGTGACACAGGAGTCTGTCTTATGCAAAGCTAATGAGGAAATGTGGCAGTGTTAGCATTCTCTTTAGACAGTAACAAGTTGCGAGTGAGCTGCATTTTAGATGAAAAATCCAGTTGATAACAGAGCAGTTTTCATGATGTCTGCCTAAATAATATGCTGATGTCTGGGAAGGACTTAGAAATCAAAAGATTTTGAAAGGGTTTCAAGGGCAGCCATTCCCAATCACAGTAGCTTGTATATTGATTCCAAATTGATACCAGGTATATCGTACATAAGGCTTATCTCATCCGACTAGACTTTGACCATCCTCACGATGGATCTCAGACTCATACAAGCTGCTATTCCTTCCTTTAATGCTGGGAACTACTGGGTGTCCAGCAGTCATCAGTTAGCAAGGTCTGGGCACAAACAGGGCTTCCTAATTGATCTATGCAGACCTGAATGGGAAGTAGTGAAAACACAGCTGCATAATCCTGTCCTGCACTGGTCTGCTGCTTTACTCCCCTCAGGGCTTTGGAAACAGTGGTTTGGAGGCGTTTGAGAACAGTGCCCATCTCTAATATGTGAATATTTTAAAGCAGTCATTCTCCAGGAGTGTACAAGCAGCTAACCCTACCTGTGTATTGGGTTGCAGATTCAGACTGTGAGAACAGTATACCCAGGAGCTGTCAGAAGGTTGCTTTGGAGAGTAAGGTAACAGAAGGGAAGTGGGGAAGAAGAGACTCACAGATGAACTTTCACTTTCAGTCAAATTTCCATTTCTAACAACTTCTTCCATTTCACCTTCCTAGCATGTTGATATATTACACTAATTATAAAAATGACCTTCCCCCTTCTACATTTTTTTCTTCCTAGCACTGCTCCAGTCGATAGATTTACAGTCTAATGTTATTCCTGTGTATGCCATGAGAGCCATTCCAACAGCAACAGGGCATTATGAAAAAAAAAAAAACCAGTCAAAAGGTAATTAGAAATCTCACTGAAATGTTATGTTTGTTATGTGAGGATTGCAACGAATGATTCAATGAGCCTCAAAGTTCATCCTTAACATTGATAAGTGGGTTTCTGCCAAGAAATGCACAGCTGGTGACAGCAGGGATTCAGGGTTTGGGAGGGACACACACTTCTAAAGTGAAATTTGAGACAGGGATTAGAATCAAGAGAAAACAAAGGAGGTCTTTATTCCTGGAAATGTTAAAGTCATTTTTCAGTGGCAAAGGAAATGCCATTTTTATAGCACATACCTAATCTTTCCCTTATTTTTGATAGCAGATGTCTAGTTATATAGGTAGAAAGTAGGACTGCTGTGTTAGAACAAAGAATATGGTCATCAGGGTTTCTGACTTTGTTCCTCAGTCACAGTGGTACTGCATCATGTTGTGTTGTGGCCTTGGGCATGCCACTTAAGTATACCTGTACCTCTAGCTCCATGTTAATGTTAACAAAGCAATCAGAAAAATAAGATTATACTGTTAAGCAACGTCAATTTAGTATACAAAGAGCTGTCAAAACAGAGACCCCAGCAGGCCGGGACTGCAGATGTGCACAAGTCCTATCACCCTATCCCAGACTGTTCCTGCCCAAGTTACACTGCTAATTGCAATACTAATATACACTGTAACCTGCCTGAAAAAGCAATCTGCTTAAATAACTTCTTCTCCTAAGAGGTTGTGCCCAAGTACTCTCAATTGCTACAAGTAATGTTTCATTTTTCTTAGAGATCCATCTCAATTGATTTTTATCAGTCCTCTGAATGACCATTTAAAACAAGTTTCAAAATAATACTCATGAACTATAGTTGCTATTAAGGTTAATTAATTAATATTTCTGAAGACTGTTGAGATTCTTGAAGGAAAGGTTACACACAGTGTATCAGTGCTTCACTGTATATTAGAGGAGGAAAAAAAGAGATGTTTTCTTATGAAAATTAATTCTCTGGCCTCCTTTTAGACCTCTGTGCTGTAAATTAACTTTAACTGCTTTCTTTTTAGTAATGACTTACAGACCATAATACCTTTCCTGGGAAGAGACTTCAAAATTGCACCAGCACTTTGGAAGACCCTGTCAGCATCAGAGAGTTACACTGCAAATAGCCTAAGTGCATAATTTTTTAACAATAGGGCTTTATTTCTGCTGAAAGTTAATATCACTGAGGTATTTCACTTTTATCTAGCTCCATTTGCACTTATATTTGCTTGGTAATGTGGCTTTGCCAAGTTATACTAATATAAATTATTGTTTTGGGACACGTTCTTTCTTCAGCTTGTATTTTAGAGCTGCACAATTTGTATGTGGTATTCTTCTCAGTTTACTTTCTACAATGTATCTGGTATAACCACATTGCCATTTAGTATAATGTATTAGGTTAAGGGTATATAGTGCCTAGTTTGTGAGAAGCCAGTGAAATTTTCCTCAGAAATAAATGCATGCCCTAAAGCTATTTTTGCAAAATATTAAATGGTAAACAATTACAATGCTTATGCTAAGCTCCATGTTAACAGCTGCATGTATTACAGACTGTCATACTGAACATTGACACAGCAGTGCCTGTACAGAACGTATTTAAAACCATATTTCAAAGCCTGAAACATGCCAACATGCAAATTAATAAATTCTTCTTTCCAAATGTCACCGGCATGGTGATTTCCTGCCAGCCTGAGCGTCATTCTCCTGAAGCAGTGAAAGTAACACAGTCAATCTCCTCTGAATCCTATCTCCCCTGCTTCCTGCAGGGTCCCTGGGAGTTCATGATTCATATTCAGAAAGCTGTACGCAGTAGCCCTTTGGGGATATATATTAATGAAGAAATTTTCTCACGCCAGAGCTGCCTCTTTATTGGAGTACGAAGGGTACAGTCTGTTCTGAGCGGCTTTTTAATTTCTCATAATTAACCCTGCCAGAATTAACATCAGTGGCATCACTGACAGCAAATTAAAGAAGCCACATCAGCAGAGTTAAAGCTTTTTCTGTCTTCCCCTCTCCCTCCTCCCGTTTTCAGCCCCACCCATTTTGTGTGTGTTTAAAGAAGAAAGTTCTCAGTCTGTCAAGACGATTGTCCTGTCATTGCACTAAAAGCCCTGGTGGGATAGGTATGATTAGAGCATTTCAGACTTGCCTGCCACTGATACCAACCTATTTCAGCTCTTAGCTGGCCACGTGCCATGTAGATTTGTGGCAAAGATCCATGGTTTCAGTTTCTTTCACTCTGTGAGGTACAGTGGTTCACCTGATCTCCACTGTGAGCTGATGCAACCAAGATCTAAAGCCCACTGCAGCATTCAGACAGTCTCTTCTACTGACAGTGTATTAAAAGACAGATCAGCTGTGCTTTGAGCCTCTTTAATCTAGCTTCATACCAGCCCCTTTTACACAATCCTAGATAGATGATGAAAACAGATTATGAACGCCAAGATATCCAAACAAATACATTTTTTCTTCTGTTAAGCCACAAATAAATGTGTTCAGTTTTGATACTTCTGTGGCCACTTCAATGCAGAATTTCAGAGAAGGAGAAAAGGGATGGACTATCAGTCTCCTACCTGATTTTCTCCACTGCATGTCTGAGAGAACAGAGGGATCACAGAGAAAGCTATACCTGGTGAAGGCCATTATAAGAACTACAGTTCAAGCCCACACACCCCACATGAGTGCTCTGGGAATCAAGGTTCTAAAGGTCAAAACCTAGATTGGCCAACACAAATACTTTCCCCCTTGTTTGACCTTTTGGTGAAAACTGACAAATTATAAAATTGAAAGGTCTAACAAAGGCAAGATATGGTAAGACTGCTGCTGTTACAGTCACATGTGAAGCACCAGTGGATGAACTAAAAAACAGTGCTCTTCATTCTTCTACCTACCGATTTCTGTGGAAATCATATTTATTGATCCTCTTATTCCCTCAGTCTAATCACAGCTTTTCTTTAGCAATGAATGAAACTAGTGATCATGATCACTTTGCTTTCTGCAGGAGAGAACCTAACCCCCACACATCTGTCCACAGGATCATACGAGGAGATGATGATTTTAATAGCCGACAATGAGAATTTCCAGTACTACCCCTGATACTCTGCACTTGCTTCTTTTCACACTGCTTTCTTGCCAGGGGCCTGGCATTGCACCCTACTTAAAATTTCCAAGTGCTAAAACACCTGCCTGGACTTCAAAATGTCCCTGTAAAGAAAGATGCAAATTTGGCAGAATATGGTATGTGAAGTATCTGCCACCGATTACCTGGAGTGATGTTATTGTAACACGTCAATCTAAAAAAGCCCAAATCCACAAAGCCAATAAATGTTTTCAGAGATTTGATGGCTTAAGAACAAGAATAGGGATTTCCATCAATAGGGGGTAGAAGTCAAGGGAGAACACAATAGTTATGAGCAAGCATGTGACAGCTAACAGAGGTGCACACACACTTCCCTTGACAAACCACAGACTGCACTGTAAAACACTGCAGTTGGTGTAGCGTTGGAGATATACCAGTGCAACCAGAACAATGATACACTTCTTGCATTGTCATCTGACTTGATAGGCACTGTTCAAACACAACTTGTGAGCAATTTTAGTTTGCCACAGAGACCACCAGAGGGTAAGAATCTGATTTACATTCAGTGGTCTGAAAGGTCACAGCAATAATGGTACTGCAGATTACTTGCATATATGACAGCAGCATCAACTGTTTGAGACTGTAATATTAAGTGTTTGTGTGTGTCTCTGTATATGAGAATATATGTATAGTTCTGTGAGAAAGGAACTAAACTGCTAAATAACTTTCTGCATTAAAACCAGGAGACAACTGGATTTTTCCAAATGTTGTCATTAAGATGACTTCTTCTATGACTAAGGGAGCATAGCCACCCTGACTGGGAATGAGTTTAGGATAGTACTGGTACCATGAATGTATCAGTTATCAATGGAAGAAGGAAGGTATGTAGCACTAACATACTGGAGTCCTACCTGAAAGGCAGCAGAAAGTGAGTAGAGCCAAACATGCCCAGAAGACAAGCTCTTTGGTTGGTTATAATTCCGACACGATCCGAGCTGCTTTTGTGGGAATGTCAGTTTGATTCGTTAGTAAATTGTCTTGCATGCAGCTACAGTCCTCGACTATATTCTTAACCCCCTTTAACTTCCCTAATCACTCTAAAGTCTAAAGGACACTCAACACTAACTAACTCCCTGTGACCCTTCCTAGAAAACGCTACAGTTGAGAAGATTATCAACCGCATGGGATTTCTGGGGTTAAGTCTTGAAAGTCCTCAGGCAATTATGAGACATTTCCAATAGGCAGCAGATATTTACACATCTTTCTGAGTTGGTCCTCTTAATTTTATGGCTGTTTCCACCACTAACATACATCTTTTTAAAGGTCTACAGATGGACAACTTCACTGGCAGTGCTGTAGTGTAATAAACCAGGAAAGAAGGAATGCACAAGAAAAGGAACGGGCAAGCAGTGCTCAGAGCAACTGGGAAGGTATTTAGACCTTAATGCAGAAAAATCTCTGAAGCGATTTGTTCTGTGTATGGCTGCAGGAAAAGGAAAAGCAACAAGGACACAGAGATGCATCAACAAAGGGCTGCAATACAATCACAGGAAGTGAGATGGTTTCTCTAGTAACTACTTCACAACTGGAATCCTGTCCAGCATCACACAGGCAAGTAGTTTTATTGTAGAGGGGGTGCAACTTTAAAAACCTTGAACCACCTTGGATACTTAAAGATTTGTTGTCAAGACAGGCCAGTATGACTGAATTTATTCTTTCTAGGAAAGAGATAACTCTGATGTGACTGAAGAAAAATATTTCATTTCATATGAGGAAAATTTTCAATACAGCACAGAGATGTGGGAGGAGGAGAACCTGTTCATTACCAGTTTAAATAAAAAAAAAAAAACAAAACCCAAAAAAACCGAAACTGTGGGCATCATTTCATCATTTCACATTTGGAAATAAAAAGCCAGTATCTGCTATCAGTGACAGCTATAAAACTCTTATTGACTTCAATGAAAGCTGCAAGTGTACATTTAATTGAGGAAACTGGATCACGTAATGTAAAGAAAAATCATTTTGCTTAGAGAGTAATGAATATACCATATTACACTGCCAAATAATATTATTGCCACAAAGTCTCAATGAGTTTATGAAACAGATTGATATTTTTATTAGTAGAGAGTAGATTGAAAGAGAGCGACAAAACAAAATGAGGAAGAAAAAAGGTAAAAGAAAGCAAGCTTGCTGGGCCAAATGGCTGTTTCATGACCATAAATTGCTAAGGATATTTCTAATTAATTTCCCAATTCAAACAGACAGAAATAAAGAACAGAGGCTTTTGAGTGTGCCATGAGCTCAGGAGAGACTCTGTAGACTTGGACAAATAATGGTATAAAATGGTTTATGAAACCTGAGGGTTTATGGTCTATAAATAACTTCCATGTATTTTTATTCTTTACACGTACAGTATTACTGAGGACTGGATGATAGCTTTTCACTGCTGCCTGGTTGACTTCTTCCACATACACACCCAAGGTAATGACAATATTGATCCTGAAGAGACATTTTTTGAGACAGATAAAAAAGCCACACAACTGAACTAATAGAAAGGGCCTAGCAACTTAATGGTAAAGCTGTGGTCCTTTAAGTGAATAGCAATTGGCTATACAGTTTAAAACCTACATCCTAGTATCTTCAGGGGTCTGGGATGAAGAAGAAAAAAAAAAAAGAAAAAAGAGTAATATGTCTAAAAGATGATCTATGTCAGTTAATGCCTTTAACAGCCCTTTAGATAGCTACTATGTTAATTTTTAGGCATCCAAATATTATTTAAATCCCAAAATATATAATATACACATATTTGTCAGTGTAAACAAGAGACTCACTGAAAAAATGCTTCTGATCTTTAGGACTTACAGCATGCTCTTTTTTGGCTAAATGTGCAATTCAAAACGTGCCTAATTCCTAAAATCCATATATGTGACACTGCCTGGGTTTCCATGACTACTGCTCTGAAAACCATATTAATTATTCAAGAGGTCCATGCCATTCTCCCTGCATTCCATAAGGAATGCTGGGAAGCACTGTCTGCCTTTATAGAGCAATATAGATATTTAAAAGGACTGCATCGTTGGCTCTAAATACCACAGATATTTTCTTACAGCACTATGACATCTGCATGATAGGTCCCATAAATATCATTTAAACACTCCAGTACATCTAGTAAAAAAAAAACCAAACAAAACAAACCCCCCCAAACAGAAAAACTCTCCTTTTTGCTTTTTTTTTTCTTCTATGTTTCAACAATCTTCAAAAAGGTGCTTTAATTCTAGTCTCTGTTTATCATCCTGATATAATCCTATTGTAAACAAAGTCAACTAGCTTTCATGCAGTAGGGATTAATTGCCTGCGTTTTTCTACAGGATATAGTTTCAAATTGTGAAACTTACATTAAATCAAATTTCGCACATCAGCTGTGACTAAGCAGCTGTTTGCCATATCTGTTGATCTCTGTATATTTTAATAACCATAATCAGTGCAAGGAACATTCTTTACAGATAACATTATCAAAACACACTGTAACAAAGTAAGGAATGTCAGTGTTCAAGCAGTACATACCACCGCCGACGTCCTGTCACAGTGAAACGATCAGTGCCAATCACAGGAAAGCAGCACTGGCGCATTACAGGGCCAATTACTCAAAGGCAGAGAAGAAAGAAAAGTGGGCCAGATCCTCTTCTCAGTGGAAGCAAGACAATAGAGTTACCCCAGATTTATACCTGTGTGACTGAAAGCATAATCTGGCCCAGCATCAATCTTCCCGACACAGAGTCACTTGGGATCTCAGATTGGCATATATGTAATACTCAGACAGCCTTTACAGAAAAAAAGTTCACAGAATGCAAGAGAAAATGATAGCTTCTCTGCAGAATTTTGTAAGTCAAACCACTACATAAAATGCCACTGCTGAGACACATACTAGATCTCAATTAAATGCTCTGTATTCCTTCCATATTTTAGCTGCAAAGATAATATTCTCTATTAATGGCTGTATGTTCAGGGAATATTTTTGTTTAAAAAAAAAACCCAAAAATTATTTATTTTTTATTTCCAGAATGTCCAAGTTGCAGCCCTATTACATTCTCCAGTAACACCTACAGAATATTTGAACATGCTGCTGACCTCTTACCTAAAGTGGGGATTTAAATGGTAAGTTGAATTTGAATTTCCCCAAAGCATGCATACAGCCTTCTTTTAGACCTGTGACCACATAAAAAAAAAGTGAAAAACAGGGCACGCAGAGCTCCAGATTCAAAGCCTATTGAAGTCAGAATACCATGAACAGATTCTAGACTAACTATCCCTGAGCATGATCAAATACACAATAGTAAACAAACCAAAAAGTGCAGAAATATTTTGAAGTCTCAGAATCGAGAACACACACCATGCCTGCGCTTGCCTCTCCCATTGTACTGTCTCTTTATAGTCCTCCTCAAACTCATAACATTTTACAAGCTGGTCTGCACCCTGATGCGGGTCACAGTATAGCAGCAGTGCAGGAGCCGGACCCAGGACTGAGATTGCAGTTTTGTCTGATAATCTCCCACATCCTGTATCACCTCTTTACCCTCTCTCAACATCTGACTCCTAATGTTTGCCGGATGAAAACCTCTGCCGCTCTGGCTTTATGCACTGCACCTAGCACAATCCTCATCCTCCCTCCATTTAGCTGGAACGTTAAGACATTGTTATAATACAGCTAATTTACTATTATGTACAATAATAATTTCCACTTGCCTATTTCCAGGGTTACTTTGTGGTTTTTTAATCTTCCTCCCAAACACATTTCACTAACAGGGCACCATCATTACTATTATTATTTACTATTCAGATTGCAGCTCTAGCGCCCACAGTGCACATTCTTTATTACTCCCAAGTTCTCACTTGCCATACAAAGTGCTCCATCCAAATACAGATAAAAAGTAATTTCCCCAAGAGCAAGGTGTGAACTGAGCATACTTAATTGTGCACTGTTATATCAACTGTATAATGTTGCAATAAAATTCCAAAACAATGTGATTAAAAATTATACCAAATGAGGATACCAAGGTGCCATAGCCAGTCAAAGCGCATTTATCCAATCTAAATTATATGCTAAGCAAATAAAATAAAGATGCAATTTGCTAATTAAAGTGCACTCTTATGTATCCTGTAACCACCATAAATTATACAGCAACATTTAATTTTTTGACTGTTTAGTAATGTTTATGACTGCTTTACTAAATTAAACACAGAATGAAGGGGGCAAATTAGTAGGAAAGCACTGCTTCCCCCCCATTTCCTTTTAGATTTATTTTTTCCATACTTTTTGTTTGTTTGGTTTTTTTAATAATCACACCTGCCTATAACAGTATCTTAATTTTACTGTGGATCTTCTCCGTTTTTACTTCCAAAGTGTATGTTCTACCTGATTCAATAACAGCTATCTGCTTTTGCAAATTTTCTCCAGTAGGGAAGTCAGATCATTTTGTTTATCATATTTGAATAATCGTTTAATAATATTTTCATTATTATATAAGTCCCCACGTTTGGCTAATGACAAGAATGGTGGGGTTTTCCCCTCAAGTAAGATGAAGATTTTCAATCCTTTCATTTAACCCAAAACAGACTGCCCAAATCACAAGTGGCAGCTAACTGGGTTCTAGTCAAAGCTGTGAGCCTTCCATCATCTGGAGTCAAATCCTGAAGGCATTCCAGGATTCCACTTGAGGGGAACTGTGAACAGTTGGGGTTTGTTTTCTTTTAAAATATAAGAAGTCTCAGACTCTGTGTGCCTGGCAACCAGGTCAGCTGTGTTTTAGACTTCTCAGAAACAATGTTTTAGCCCAGATTATGGTCAGGTAAAGAGAAGGGGGGTGAGGGTGCTGTTTGAAATCACTCTTCAATCCGTTACTCTACTCAATTGCTTTGCAGCTGCAAACTACAATGGGATTAGTTATGGGATATGACTTATCACAGTTTCTCCCTTCCCCATTTTCCATACTTCTTCTTCCCTTTGCACTTGTATGAAAGGCAAAATGCCAGTAATTAACAGAGTATGGATGCAAAGTGGTTTATTTTCATATTCATGCCCAATATCCAAAGACTAATGTTCCTCAAAATTGTCCATCTATCTGAACTTTAGAGACCATCTATGAGTAATGTGCTCTTCTAAGTTAAAATAAGAGCATTAGATCACAGGACAACCTTTATAGTAGGCCAACATTATCTCTAACAACAGAACAGAAATTAACGTTCAGTGGTATGAGCATTGGAGCTGATGTTCTGTACCCAAATTACCTGCAAACTCCCCCAAGCACCGCATACCACTGGCTGCACTAAACCCTCTATAAATGTGGAGTTAATCGCAAACTATTTAGCCTTCCTGGGTAGCAGTGCTGCTGAGACAGTCTGGCAGATTCTGACACATTCTTCATTCTAAAGAAATGCAAATCCAAACAAACACACAACTGTCAAGACAATGCAAGAGTCTTATGCAACTGTAAAGATGCTTAAGGGCAAGAAAATCTTTCAGTTGCAGCCCATGATCACTCCGGGAAGCCCCAAAAGGCTGTATCCCAACAGGCTACAGAAACTGCTACAGTCACAGACTTCTTACAGAGGTCAAAGTGCTTTGTTGGAAACGTACAACATGAACATCCTAATGTCAGTAAATTCATCCAAAAGTTAGAATGTTTGCAGAGCTGTTTTTTTCTAGAATATCCAAGAAATTAATGCATAAACTAGAAGAAATTCGTCAGCAGATACTCTTCACAGTGGGGCTTCTTACAACACAGCAACTAAGGAACACTTTCTCCAAACCTTTTAGTTGCACTTTAGAATAATAATATTGTTTCATACATGTCTTCCTTTCACAACAACTGAGATGAGTATGTTTGTATTTTGTTGGTTATGGATGCTTTTTTAATTGGTATTACTTTGCTGGGAGGATCAGTGAGTTAGCTGCTTTATGCACAGTGCTGCACCACCTTTTACCTTAGAAATAATCCTAAATTCCTGTCTTAAATGAAAACTGCCTCGCACTAGAACAAGAAAATAGTTTTGCTACCTAATCTGCCTCCTGAAACCTTGCCTAAAGACAGCTCCTGCTTCACTGGTAATTTATTTTTTGAAAAATGGGGGGAAAATGCATTTCTTTTCTTCTTTCAGACCATCCTTTTCCTAATTTTTCTTGCTGACTGGCATTTCATAATATAGCTTCTGCAATGAACGGAAAGCATTAGATTCTCTTGAAAACAAAATGTTGCAATTTTTAAAAAAAAAAAAAAGCATTCTCCTTACACGTGTACAGAGGTATGTTAGCTAGAAAATATCCATTATGCCTTGTCCATGGAGGGTATGGGGTGTGACACCATCTCTCAAACCTCTGCTTATGCCATGTGATGTAAAATAATTTTAAGTACTAGACAGAAACAGTCTCTGCAACCCTGCAGGTTTAAGGATGAATCATGTTTTCTGCTCTCTGAATTATGACTCCATCTGCTTTGATTTTGGGGATTGGAACCAGATCTTGGACTAAGAAAATTGATGCCAACAGCTTGTGAAGCCAGTGCCCATCAACAAGATGTGGTGGTTTTAAACTGAATGGCCCGTGTCAGTAAGTATTGTTAGGCTAAACACTCCAATTCAGAGACAGGATGTGCTAATTGAGAGGAAACAGCAGATGCATAATTCAGGATTACAAAATGAACTTACTTAGCATAGGTGAGGTTCTAGACTCAGTAATAACTGGTCCAGCTGTTTATCAAATTTAGCACATTTACATATGACCTTCTCCAATCCCTCTGCCCGGCTGAGAAAAATCAATAGTGCATTGTTGTAGGGTTATGAGAAATTCCAGAAATGCAAGATAAGCTACTCTCTTGGTTCAACCCTAATAGCCAGTGGAGCTCAAGGGAACTCAAAATTACCAGTGCTATGGCTCACTATTTCTGTGCTGTTATGACTTAAGGATATTTTAATGCTGCAAAAAAATAGTTGCCACCATTTCCAAATTTCTTTCTGCAAGAATCTTACATACCATGTCCTGAGAAGCCTTCCTATGAGGCCTGAACTCCTGGACAAATGGAAAAGGCCCCCATCTTCTTCTTCTTCTCCTCCCAATATTTAACAGCAAACTTATTTTTAAAGTAAAAAACAGTGGGAGAAAGTATTTTTAATTAATTCCCAAATTATTTAGAAGAGCCTATTTTATAGGAAAAAACGTAACTAAGTTACAATACAATTCAAGCACCTTGTTTGTAGAGTGGGGCTCTTCTCTGTTTTACCATTGTAAAGCCAAAGAAACACCACAGGACTGAATTGTATTACACCAGATTTCAGAAAATAAAGGACATCGCAGACCTGCCTGTTGACCTCTGTGGGATTTTTGCCTAAGTGGTTATTGCAAGATAAAGCCTTTTGACATAAAGAGGAATGAAACTGAATTGTAAAAGAAAAATGTGTAACAGAAAATGCAAGGCAATTATCTGATTACTAATAGGAAGAGGTACAGAGCCACGATGTATAATGTTCAAGGGATTATCCAGCTTTGAACAATGCTTGCTTAACAGCTGCTACCGAACTGTGGTTTGTGTACTTGGCAGAGAGTTTCATTAATGATAATCTACAGTGTTTACAGCCCATAGGCCTCTAAATATGTTAAGAACCTTTTTTATTTGTATTTTATAATCCTTTTCCCATATGTTTTATGTTTTTCTTGATATTTTTGAGATCTGAGGAGGTTTATGTTTCAAAATGATTCATTCTGCTCTGACAACTGCAGAGCAAGATTGCAGTAAATGTTCCCTTGTTATCAAGACTATGTATTTATAAACAGAAAGGAAAACCATCTAAATTCATACCAGGGCTTGGATCACCACCAGCTAATACATTCAGATGCCAATATACAGTGCTCCATTGTTTACACGCGAAAGTAAATGTCAAACAGAGGTGTCTTTGCCAGTTACTAGATATTCCTCAGTTACTTCTTGGATCTGTCAGGCTGCAGCAAATTGAAACTGCCTTAATTTTGACATTGCATTTGACCTGAACTTCATTTAGAGGAATTCTGCAATTATTTTAAAGGTACGGTATTGATTAAGACTTAGAGTTGCTTTAGAATTTGGTTTTCACATGCTTTCCTGATCTGCTCTTTATGGCAACACTTAGGTGATATCAGGAAAACAGAACGTAATTAAGAATATAATTCTATTGTGGAGAGGATTATGTGCTATGTAGTATGAGGATTATGTACTATGTAGTATATTAGGAAGAAGATCATGATTCAAAAGCCAAGTTACTGAGTCCTGGCTGTAATTGTTTTGACACACAGTGTTTCAGCGGCCATGATTCCGTCATAATAAAACCAAAGGTGATTATTGCTTTAAAGCAATTAGCATAGTTAATTTTGACACAGGACTGCACACTTCTCCTTCAGTATTTTCCCCCTCCTTTGTCCTTTCCTCCTTTTTAACATCCGATTCATGCAAGTTCCCGTTGCGGCTGGTTTCCCGTCTCAGAGCTGCTCAGCTGCCGGGAGCCCTCCTGCCAGGCTGCGCTCCCTGGGGTATGTGGCAGTGCAAAGAGCTCCCTTCACCCACAGCAGTACGAACCAGAAACTCTCAGCGAGGTGTTACCCTCATTCCAGCTGGTATCACAGGGGCATGAACACCACATCTCAAGCCGCTAGAGGGTTTTTTTACACTGGCCCTCCAGTGCGCTGAGCTAGCCTCACTAAAATGTACACTTGAAAGAAATCCTCTCCCCTCCTGATCACTATTGGTTTCTATAGAAACAAGAAATCTCTGTTCTTCTCTAAATTTTTTCCCCTAATGCTTTATGCAGTACTGTATGAAACCAATTCTTTTTTCTTAATTTTTCTTTTTTTAGACTCCACAGCCCTCCATTTATAGCCTCATTCATCCAATTAAAGAACAATAGATTAGATAAAAAAAGGGCATGGGGTTTAAATTTTAAGCAACTCAATCCTATGCATTAACTATCTGTGGTCAATCCGTCTCTCCTGGGTCATTTTATGACTCAAGCATTTCAAAGTAAATACTTTAAAACAACGGTACATCACAAGAGTTAAAAGGGGTCAAGAGGATATTTACTTAACCACTAGTTGACTTTTTAACTTAGAAATATTTCAGCAGTTACTGTATTTAAATGAAATCCATCTCCTCAGCATCCCCATAAATTACTCTAAAACTCCAGGGTTCCCATCCACATTGTGAGTCACCAACCCAATGCAGGCAACTTCTCATTATTTAGATAACTGTGATGTTTGCTTACTTTGTTATTGTGCCCTTCTCCGGAGACTACATTTGCACAGGAATTGCTAAGGCTTGTAAATATTGTATCTGCCTTGTTGTAATCACTAGGCAAATACACTTGCAGTCAGTCATATAAAAAACCTAAGAGCTGTTGAGCCATAAAAAATTTCTCTAACAGAGGTTTGACTTTAAAAAAATTAGGGAAGAAAATCTTTACAACAAACAGACTAACAGAGACTATGCTAGCCAGAAGTGAACACAGTAATACAAAGATGTTATCTAGGATCTACTGTTCTCTCCTATCAGAGAAAAAGGAAGCAATAATCATTATTCACAATATGATGATGCAATATAATGCTTTTTTATGAAAACATAATGAGCGCTCATTTTCAGTGTACATCAATAACTTTCTTTTATAGTCAACTCATATTTACTCACACATTTACTTGGAAAGTTTAATATTTATGCACACACAAATCACTTACTGTAGGTAGTGAGTTGAACTAAACAGAATAGAGGTTGATTGTATTAGGCAATTGCAGATGGGACCAAATTGATTCCTGATGCTGTTCTAACACTGCAAAGTGTCACACAGGACAGCTGCTGTCCAGTGAGTCTGAAGGAAGCCTTCAGTACAAATACTGGTTTTGCTACTGCCGCTATCACACCAGCACCATCTGCTTATCAACAAAGATGACAATGGGGTGGAGTTGCAATCTGTGAAGTGTTACTTGTTTTCTAATCCTACATTAGCTCTGGTGCATTTTTGCTTTAAATGAATTAAAATCCTTCTGCAGGTGCTAAGAATATTATGAGAGTTGTAAACTGAACAAAGTGCTGTGTCAGACTCATCCCTACTTAAACTGTATGTCAGCACACAATTCTTGTACCACTATATATAATATTATGACTTTCAGCATCATCTCTGAGTATCTAGCACAATAATATGCAGGATTGAAGTCACCTCAAAGCCCTTGGTGGGTCTGGTTAAGGCTTTTACTAAAAAAAGATATTATTTGTCAAAAAGAGAAGGAAAAGAAAAAAGCACTTACTGTATCGTTTCAATAAATAACTTGTCTCTTTTTTTTTTTTTAATCTTTTTTCTTGCTAGATTCAAGATGGCAGCACCAAATGCAAAACTCCTAATTCAATATGGAAGAATTGAATAGAGAAATATGCCAATGTTGTATTTTTTGCATAACAGTCCCATCATTGAAACAGCTGTTAAATATTAATTGTTTCTCATTGTTAGAGATAACTTGTCCCATAACTAACATATTTTCAATTTCTTAGAAAAAATAATTACCAAGTGTTTGCTCCATGGGCACTAATCACACTAGAAGTCATCAATTTGCAGAGATTTTGTTCCATTTCAGCATTGAAAAATATTGTGTGTCTACAAAGAACCATTTTGAGCATCAAATTTCATTCTGCTTTGGAATGTTCACTCATTATGAAAAAAAAAAAGCAAAGTAAAAAATCAGACAGACAAAAACCCCCAACAGACCCAGCACAAACTGGCACTCCTCAAAGGGTAACATGAGAAAAGATGTATATGACTGGATTGCTTATTCCAGCACTCAGTAGTCAATCAATGACACACAGCCAAAAAATTGTATGGTACCTACTATGCATTTTCGCTTTCTGCGTCTCCAGAGAGAAAAAGCTCTGTACAGCTTCATGCACAGAAACCTATTTCAAAAGATATACTGGTCAAAGAGGGGGCCTGAAAATTTAATGTCAAGAACCAGGAGAAAAATGTGCGTCACAGCTAACTTTTACTGTCATACCCAGAACGCATTTAATACATGCCAAACTCCATGACAACAGATGTGTGGTATAGAAGAGTGCAAGACTTAGATTATTAACTAATTGTTAGTTCAGAAAAGCTCTGTGAAAGCAGGAAATCTCTCTCTGCCAACACTAGATTATACTGAGGCCTAATCATCCCTAATATAGCAGTGGGGGAAGAAAAGCCACCTTATTGAATTTATACAACTTCTAGAAGGGAAGAAAAAAACCCCAAACAACACACCCTTTACAAGCAGATACTCTATATTTTGCTAACAGCAGAATGTGCCTTCATCCTTTACCTCATTCCCTGTTTACCCTACATATAACTCCCACTTGCATGTGGCCATTTCCAGCTCTCCTGAACACAGTTAACTGAACCCACTGCCTATATGCTGTGGCCGCTATTACGAGATTATGTAGCAAAACAAGAATATCCAGTTGTTGGTCATTGATTTATCTATAAAACAGTAACTGTAAAAATGATAGAAGAGGTTCTGTACTAGACAGTCTTGTGAAACAGTTTATTACTTAAGCATTAATGACCCGTTTAGAGGTCTTTACTGGTCAGGTAATGACCAGCTAAAGGAGTTAAGGGCCCGAGGCAAAGCACTCTAATAAAACCCTGCATACAGTATGTGTTTGGTTCCTCCAAATTCTATTAGGAAAGAGAAGCGTAAAGGGTAATGAAAGACATGTCCAAGAGGCACTCATATCAGCCCTCTCATTTTATATTTGGCATAACACACATGGCCTTATTCCAGCAGCACAAATCATTCCTTGTTTATACTACCACCTATCACAGAGAAGAGCAGTAACTACAGCTGAAAATGGCCAGTCATGATGTTAAGGACCCTGTTGCTTTGGGCAAACAAACCTTCCTCCAACTGAAGGAACTGATCCTACTATTTGAACACCTAGTATCCTTTGCACCTACAGAGATCCTACGCTCGAAAGAAAAAGAAAGGATCCAATATGCTGCCGGGCATCTCAGCCAGTTCTGCCAGTCCTAAATCCTACTCTTGTAGTATTAAGAGTGGAGGGATTAAGTGTTTTCTGTATTCCTATGCAATTCTACTTGAATATGAATGTCCAGTTGCTTTTTACAGTTTGCATTATGAGGAAAGGCATATTTAAACCAGGAGTTTAATATTGATATCTCCACTCTAAGACAGCTGTATATATATACTTGCCAGTAAATTAGAAGCCAAGGGTTGGAACAGTACCCAGGGCCTCACTCTTGACTTCAGAGGCAGGTAAAACACTCAGGCCCACATAACCGCATCTTGCTATTTCAGCCCCACAGCATCATTGATTTTGGTCCTGATTTACGGCATCATTTGTTCTCGATAAGAGCCACTTGCCAGCACTACTCAGAAAAAAGTAAAATACAATGTAAGAGTGGAAATTAGAAAGGAGAGAAGATAAGATACTAAAAACTGCTAGAAAAATGTGCACATTCCTGTATTTGCAGGATGGGATGTTCTAGGTACAAGAAAGTTTATTTGCTCAGCATTTATTAGTGTCTCATCAACAATAAAATAAGGATAAAGAGCATTCTGATGACTTAGTCAAAAAGTTACTTAATTACACTGTCGCTTCTATGACTATATTTTGTTTATTTTAAAACCCACTCTAGTGTTTACATGACTAATTGTAATAGCTTCTTTAGAGTATTTCCAATTTTTTGTGTAAACAGCCTTTTAAGCCACGTTCAAGGCTTATTTCAGACCTTAACAATCCTTCAGAGCCATTGCAGCTAATCATGTAAATACACATTAAGCCAAATTTAAGTTTAACTCATGTACTGAGTAGCAAAATGGTGGCTACATATTCACACCTTCAAATTTTCAAGGTCATATATCTCAGTACTTTATTTCAGACCATCTGAAGTGGTCACAACACAGTCTAGGCATTTACTGAAATTAAATTTTCCATTGAAAGTGGGCAGAGCAGAAAACATACAAAATATTAAATAGATGCTATTACTTCTACAGCTATCCACTTTGAAGGGCTAAGGATACAAAAATAAAATTCAGGCCCTGACTAAAAGTTGATTCTGTACATGCAGCACAAAGCTTGAATTCAAACCAGAAGATTTATTCATTTTTAGAGCCAAATTATAAAAACTTTTACAACATAGGGTTAACAGCAAAAGTGCTGACACAACAGCAAGTATATAGTGGCGCCTGCAAGCAGCGCTATAATTAATCTAAGTGTACTGTCATTACGCTAAACGCTGCTTCTGCAGGATCACTCCAAATCAAGAAGTGCTTTCTCTCTTTCTCAGATAACATGCACTTTATTTCCAATCATGTACATTTCCAGTCGTGGCATGATTTGCTAAAGGAACATTAGGTCTTGAAGCAATATCTTAATCAAATCAGAATTTTCTTCTGTAAAACAAATCTTTAGCTTTTGGAGAATTAGTAACATCTAGTGCCTTAGGATAAAGATGTGAAACTGTGAGCTGAAAAATGCACTGCTGGAGACCATACTCAGCCTCCTTGCTTCTAGCCATTTACAAGTACAGCTATCTAACCACCTACCTACACACCTACACTTTATATGGTCATAAACCACCAATGCAATATCTAAATTATACCCTGAAAACTCCAGGTTTGAAATGGGTTGTATGAAAATTCACCTCATGTGGTTTATTCATTTCTGCAAGAATAGAAGGCTCTGATTCCTTTTGGATGGAACTCATTTAAACAAAGCCCAACAGCAAACACCCATAAATAAAAGCATTATTGGTATTTATGCAGAGAGATACACCTAAACTGAGTGAATTCTGTGTAAAAGGCTTAAAAAAGGAAAGAAGTAGAATCTTGCATATAAAACACTACCTGCCTTTACAAAGTTATTAAGTACTTTGTGAATTAATACTGTGAAATACATACTACAAGGGAAAAAAAAATTGTATCCTGTCTGGAAACCTGTTTGTTCACATGCATTTAAGATTTTTCCCCTACTGCCTCCCACATCCACTGAAGTCATACTGCCTTAATAAACTAAGAAAATATGGGAATAGAATGAAATTAAGTATTTCACTATATCTATCTGAAACTGGTAATTTATAATTGATAGACATCTAGTCAGAATATATTCACTTTACTTCAACATAAGCTATATTAAAGCAATTGTCTGCTTCAGGAACTTTATGACCAAGCTACTATGATTGTGTTTACAGAATTAAAATATATATACCAGAATTACTCATTCTTTATTTTTGATATGCAGGTCATTGATTAAAGACCAATTGGGATCCTACAACAGGAATTCTGTAATAGCAACATTAACACAGAATTAGTATACTATATTAATGTAAATCACTTTGTAAAACTGTTAAGACTCTTCAGTATAGTGCTGGGTGAATTCATATACAGAAACTGAAAAAATACACAGTAAAAGTCAACAGCAAGATTAGAAGCCATGGCCACTGGGCCAGCAGAGACCACAGAGTTATACAGCATCTTCACCCTTTATGAACAGCAGAGTTGCAACAGTGAGATTTAGACAAAACATCTTCAGAACAACATGTGTTTAAAAGACACTAACACCATCAAGCAGATGCAGCATAATCATTCATGCTAAGGCTATTGTGGTGCAAAGTCAAGTTATGTTTTCCCACCAATAAATGTATTTCATCTAGTAAACAAAGAATACCAGAGTACACATACATACACATATATACTCAGAGAAGCCACAAAACATGCCTGATGACTACTCTTCATTTCAAGAGTGAATAATAATTACAGACATATGGTCCTAGCCTACAGTGTGTCAAAACCTAGAGCAAAGTAATATTAACAAAGTAATCATACTTATTCTTTCATATCTAAAGATGGCAGTCCACAAACATTTTAATTTAGCAGTCATTTTGCTCCCCTCCTTGTGTTGGCAGTGGCATTCATGCAACCGCACAGGCAGATAGACCAGGAAATTAATCTGGCTGCAAAGTAATTTCTCTCCCTTCCATTCCCCACCCCACCCCCAAAAACATAAAAAGATAAAATGCTTTCAGCAGGATCATTTGCTTGATCTGATTCACAACATGACATCCTAAAAGCCAGTACCAGCACAAGGCAGACAGAACAAATGCATAGCTGGGGTAAGACTGGAAGGCAGGACAGCATTTGTCCTGGCAGCCTGTGTATGTGTCAGACTTAAAGTGAATGAAGAAACACACCTACTATCAATTGACAGTGTCCAGGCTGAGAATATTTTACAGATGCTTAAAAAAATATCCAAGATTCATTATCCCCTTGTCTTTTCAAGCTTTCCAATTCTCACCTTTGGAAATCCAAACTACCTCTGTCTCAGATAACCACATATAAAACATACCACTGTAACAACTAACAACATTACCATGTCCTCTGTGCCAGGCAGCAATAGCAGTAGGCTATTACTATAGAACTGGAATGGCCAAACCATGCCAGCTCTGTTATAGCCTGTAGGCATACCTGTAATAAGGAAAATTAACTTAAATAACATCCACAGAACATGCACATGGAGTCTACCAATTTACTTGGTGGGATAATTCCCTGAAGTACAGAAACTGCCAGAAAGCAGCTGATGAAGAACATCTCAGGCCAATGTCCTAAAATATTCAGAAAAGAGGTGACCAAGGGTGCACTGTCCCCTGTTGACTGAAGAAAGACATCAGCGCTAAGAGAGAAGGCAGTTAAATTGTGTGGCAGGTCATATTCCACCGATAGCCACACCTGGCTAACCCTCACATCACCATGTCACAAGTATGCCCAAGATAACAGATGAGTGCAGCAGGTTTTGGGAGCCAGAGACAGGTTCTCAGCTACTGCCTCCACATCTACTTAATCCACCTTCACATTTTTAATATCCTTTCCTCAGCAGTGTGAAAGATCTGCTAAACCCCAAAGCAGCAAACAACACTGGGAAGCCACTAGTGCTTCAGACACAAAGCACCCCACCGTGGTGTGGAAGCCATGGTCACATAGATCCTGCTGAACCTCACAGGCAATGCATACACTCTGGTATTACAACAGCAGCTCACATCTGTCAGCCAAGACTAAAAGTAGTGTTCCTGGTTATTTTGCCCAATTCCTACCTGCTAGAAAACATATAAGGACTTCAGACGAAAGACCCAACCAATCCCCTTCATATGAATCCCACGCCACAAGGCTATATGATCAGACTTACTTCTGGAACTGTGACTGCTGCATTTTCGGTTGTGTTGTAGCTCATCTTCAGGCAGGTGCATGGAGGCTGGTTTCTCCAGGATACCCTCTCCCAGGCCAGAGCAGCAGGCTCTGCCTCCCTCAGGGTTCTGAGAGCCCCAAAGCCATGCTTCCTCTGTCACCAGGTTATTACAGAAAAGCCACAAAGTACTATTAATGCAGAAACATCTTGTTGAGGGTTTTGCTAGTTTTAAAGAAACAAGATGGGCTCAGATATCTCGCATCAGAAGAGGGCTGTAGGCACCAGACCATTAGTGGACAGATACAAGCCTGAGTCAGAGCCTTATGCCAGCCTTAAAAGGCAGGAGCTCAGACATCACCATGGATCTTGCATTTGCTAGTGGCTAAATCTAGTGATTAGTCAGCACCAAGAGCTGCTGAATCACTCTTCAAAGGCACCTATCTCCCTGCTTACATCAGCTGGGCAGCCACTGCGCTTAAATAGTCTGGGCTGTCCATCTGTGCACATACCCTTTTTACTAAGCTTGCACAATGGCTAAACTATGGTACATAAGTCTGATCTCTGACCTGCTACAATATACTTGCTAAAAAAATTATAATATTGATGTGCATAACAAAAAGATGCATACAATTTTGTATTAGTTGTTCCTTTAATTTTTCTGATGAAGTAATTTGAAATGTAATGCGATATTTATCTTGTCTTAACAATTTAAATATATTTAAACATCTTCTAAAGTTCTTTTCAATTCAAATTCTCTCATTATTAATTGTTTGGGTATTAATTATTTTGGATTAAACAAATGTAGGCACTGATATTCATAGAAGACAAATGATGTACTAAGCAGATGAGACAATTAGCATGAATTACTTCAATAAGCCCGGACTCCCCAAATCTCTGCATCATTAAAAATTGCCTTTGATTTAAAAAAACCCAAACCAAATAAACAAAAACACCCAACAAAAAACCCACAAGATTAAGATAATATTTTATTACTGTGATTCTTTAACATTTTTACAGACCGTGACAGACTTCACCTGGCTAAATATGAATTCTGTCAACTCTCATCGTAACAAAACCCAGTCTTAGAGATAAGGTGCTCTCCACAGGGGCCAAACAAAAGCAAATCAGTATTTCCTGGCTAAAGGACAATCTTTGAGTCAAGATCTGTTTGAGGAAAATCTTTAGCCAATTCTTAGAGGAAACTAACTACTTAGAAATACATAATACACAATTAAACTTATTGCTTCACAATTTAACAGGAGTTTTAAAACCAGTGACAATTGTTTTCTCACTCTAGTGGATGAAAATAAGTGTTAGCAGCACTTAAAAATGACACATGTAACAGAAAATATTTGTGAAATAAAACAGAAAAAGTAATGAAGTAAAACTTCTGCTCCTCAGTGATAAAACCAAACAAAAGACATACTGGTGTACAGTGGCATCGTCCATGACAGAATTTTGATATTGTTCTAATATCCACTTTGACAAAAAACGGCTGTTAAGCCCCGTGTAAAGAATATCTTTGAATATTCTCTTCTTTTTTGTTTCCCTTTTATATCTGAAATCAATTAAGCAATAATTAAGAATTGATTTTGGAATGCTTAATCCTGCACATTTTTGCAATTTTTTTTTTTTTTTAAGTTGGAGTTTGTTTTTTTTATCTTTTTTTGCTTCTGGGGAGACTTAAATATCATTGAACAAGATCCTCAGGACTTTTCTTACCAAACAGCGGGATTTATAACAGAGAGGCAAATCCTACTCTCCTTATTTAGAGGAGTGCTCCTATCAAATTCAACAACACTGCAGCATGCTTTAAAAGCAACAGAGCTTACACTGTATCACCCACTGGAGTCAACAGGAGTGCCAGGAGGATGATAAACAGAGCTATGTTTCAGAAGTCCTTTAACACCTAAGCAGAGACAAATTAGAAACACTTAAGGGAGGTGTGTATAAGTGAGGTTAATACAATTCCATGGAATGTCACAATTCAGTTCAGAACTCCAATCTGTCCACTCACAGTGTGGCAAAAAGTCAATATATGTATTTCAAGAACTATCAGTAACTTCCCCACTAAATCCTGATGGTACCACAAACATGGGAGTCTTCCAAAAGATGCAGGTTACATCAAATAAACAGAAACATCTAATATGTCTGTACTTGAAGGCTGTGAGAAGGACCTCATCTGACCACGAGAGGGAGAATTGAATCATACACATTGTTTATTCACATATATTTAAATCTCAAACCAAGCTCACAAGGAGTGCATTTCTTAAGTTCAATATACTTGGGGGACCCACCCCACAGCACTGAGATACCTGCCTACACACGCTTAAGGG
>JANZLQ010000040.1:9898492-9918307 GCA_026212715.1 Elanus axillaris
GGGGGCGGGGGGGGGAACAAAAACGAAACCTAGAACCTCTCTTTTATTGAGGGATGTTGAAGTGCAGTCAGGAATGGTGGGGTCACCAGGGAAACACCATCTGAAGACAAGCAGGGTCTGAGTTTTCCTAAGGATCTTAGGAAAGGCTCAGGAAAGCTATAACGAAGATTTTTTTCAGATTCAGCTGTGCTTTGTGATTTTCTTCTCGAAGTAAGATACTGGTGTACACTCTTGGGGCTACCTATTTCTGTAGTCCCACTTCACACGTCACTGGTGGTCCAAAGTCTGTACGGGCAGCTGGCTAATTTTGACATAGGCTTTTAGACAGTGGGTTTAGATCCTAACAGTCCTGTTAGTTTGGATTTTGCCTACTAAAAAGTCTCCTACTATTCATATGGAAGTTGGCAACAATTATGACCAGAGCCCCCCAAAAATTTAGAAGGTCCCAATGACAGAGTATTTTCCATGAAGAACATGGGACACTGAAACCTGATCTTTTCTTCAAGCCTGCAGACCCAGAGTTTGCTGATAACCCCTTTCAGGCACACAGCAAAGTTCATCTATTTTTTGGCCGCTGGGGAAGTCACAGACTGAGGGATGTATGAGGTTATCGTGAGAGGTTTATGTTTATTACATTTATTGCTACTGATAGCAATAACTAAGAGCAGTCCCCGCTGTACAGGACTTTGCAGATCTGCAATAAGTTCCTATGTTCTGGTTGCGTTTCAGTGCTTGGAGAAGTGCAGCGTAATGAAGTAAATAAATAAATTACAACATGTGTTTTTTTTCACCCAGCTTCAAAACACAGTCCTATTCCTCATTTTTCAGGATCAACCATTACTCATGCTCACTCTTGAGGATTGGCTTTATTTACAAAAGAACTCATAACCATATGACATAAAGTCTGTCTCAAAGCCGCCCCATGTTGTTTGTGACTGGAATAATCACAGACCATTTATGAGAAATTTGAGGCAGTGTTAAGTATAGAGCATATTTTGGTTGGTGGCCAGGATGCCTGGACCTTTTACTGTACTCAAAGATATTATGCTAATCTCCAGCCAGCGAAAGGAGATGGGAAGAAAGCTCTGTTCAAGCAAATTAGTGAGCAGATCAGAGCAGATGTGACTGGGTCCCAAACCTTACTTGTCAGCAGATAGATCTGGAAACTCCATCCCAAACCAACATTAGTTTCTTGATCTACTGATGTGTAATAAACACTTACTGATGATGAACATCATCAAAACAACAATACATAATTTACATTCTGCTGCTTCTGAGGCACTCAGCTATTTTTCTTTCTCCCTTGGATTTTTAATTCCTTTTTCTTTTCAGAACATGGCTAAAATCTAATCCTACATATGGAAGCTACTTACAAAAGCCAGCTTGTATCTGACATACAACAGTGATATGGGAACACCTGAGCCACATTTACTATCCATTGCAGCTGCAATGAAATTAATGAGCTGACCTATCTGAGAAGGGAGTCAAAACAAACTTTTCCTCCACAATAGCAAAAGCTTTGCTCAGAAATAGGTCTACTCAGATTATTTCATATTATAAAGTTATATATGCTTAAGCATAGGAGAGAGCATTTTGAAATCTAAGACACAGAAAACCAACTGCTGTTAAATTACTATGCCACAGCCCTACTGAACCTAGGAAAACCACACCTCACTGGTCCATTTTGCAAGTGTGTGGCGAAACCAGCTGCAACTACATTATCCTCTGTGATCCTGCAAGGAAACATCTCTAAGAACATACAGGTATACTGTACACATGTGATAATATACATGCCATGCACCGTGCATATATGTATACATAATGCATATACATCTCCTGCATTACCATAGCAGCACCTACATAAGTGTGTACGTATAGACATATATGCACACCTATATACAAGTTCTCCAAAGCCCAAGAACTCTCCCTGGCACACACTCGGGACTTGTTTATGGACAGTGTATCCTAGATAAATGTACAGAATGCACTCAACAGTGGCAGAGCTGATATGTCCCCAAAGCCATTGGGTAGGGCAGGGCAGTGGGGCTGGCATTGTCTTCCCTGTCCCTGCACAAAGCACAACAACCACTCCACTTCTCAGATCAAAGGGTTTGCTCACAGGCAAAAGGGGAAAAGTCCTGTCCTGAAAGACTACCAGCACCAACACAGCAGAATCGGTTTATTTAGGTAGGTACTTTTTGGAAGCTCAAAAATCTGCAAAGAAGTTTTAGTGAGTTTTGCAAGTCCTGCTGAAAGCAGAAGTTCTCAGTGGACCAGTAAAGCTAGCCTGTGATGCTAGAAAATACTGATGCCAGCAATTCTGATAAGCACGTTAACCTGTAATGGTTCAACTACTATCCCTGGTGTCACTAACTGCTTCATCCTGAAGGTAATTGACTCCAGGAGAAAACAAAAGAGGGGATTTTGTTTTGTTTTGACAAATCCACTGCAAGGCACCACACTAAGGTGCCAAAGGCTACTTTGTATTTACAACACTGATGATACGCACAACTCAGAAGTTTCCTGACCTCAAGTACAAACACAACATGAAAGGTGATATATCAAACTGACACTATCACAGCTAGGAAAAAAAAAAAAGGGAAGGAAAACCACCTCAGATTTACACCAGGCTTGCCTGCCTAGCACAAATACTAACATCAAGCTGTGCAGGCTTTGTTGTATCCGTGCTTAAAAGTTCTGTGATACAGCACAAGGGCAGAACAGTCCAGAACCAAATAGAAAGTGCTTCCAAACGTAAAATTATAAGAAGAGGAGGAAGAAATCTGATGAACCTGGAAAAGAACTTTAAGTTCACAGAAGTAATAGCACATTCTGGCCTCCATTACCCTCCCTTCGTCTCTGTGCCTCATCTTACCTCCAGCCTACAGGCTGTCATCACCCCCATATTTATTGTTCCTACACCTTTTTTTCCACCTTACCCTTCTGTATGTGTGAGCCCTAACCCTGGAACACTTTCAAAGAATTTCAAGCAAGCCCTTAAAACATGCACCTTCCATAAAATATCTGAAATCCAGGGGTTTTTTGAGGCATTAATAAAACCACTCTTAGAAAGCCCAAAATGAAACAGGCTTTTTTTCCCCCCAAAAAAGTTCCTGTTGGTTACCTGAAATCAAACAGAGTATTCCCATACTCAGGTTTGAGGTCATCCCCTCTGTACCTTTGGGGTATTTAATTGTTAGAAAAGAGCCCTCATCCATTTTGAACTGTATCTCAATCAGTTCCAACAACACAGGCCAAAAGCTGCTTACTGTGCTCCAGGACACTCCAGTAGAAGTAAGATAAAAAGGAACTTATTTATTTTTTTTAATAAAAAAGTAGAGATAGATAAAAATAGCACTCCATAGAATCTAAATGAAAGTAATAACGAAGAGAAAATTTTGCAGCTCTAATTGTACATAATGTCTGAATGACCCATTAGAGACATTAAAATAAGTCAGTCACTTTACAAAAGATAAAATAAAAGCATTTATCATAAGTGAGTATATAGTAAAAGCAGGCATTTATAAAAAGTTTTGTGGTGCTTTCTATATCCTTTCACACAAAAGAGACTAATCATGAATATTTTGAAAATATTAATGTTGGTATCATGGAGGTGGTACTGCATTTCCTCCAAAGAACGTACATTTGAATAACAGAATTTATAATATGAGCTCTGTATCGTAATTTAATTTAACCATGAAACCAATTTCTGCCTTCAACGTTTTATGTTTTACGGTATGAAACAGAACATTATTTGCTGTAATGTAGTTTATTTAACCTTAACCTGATGTGGTGCAACAGTGAATACAGATACACTCAAAATGTTAATAATATGACACGCTGAGCTGATTAAAATTTCAATTGTGTTTCCTCCATCTCCTTTGGAAAGTTAATGAATTAATGAATCTTTAAAGGACAGTCAGGGAGGCCTTAAAAAGAAGATGCCTTTTTGAGTAAGGAGAGAAAGTGGCAGATTACAACTTAATGGCTTCAGAATAATGGTAATTTCCCTATTTTCTTCACTTGCCTTAGCTCAGCTAATGGCTTCATTAGTGTCCACACTCTCAGACGAATAATAGAGGACCATGTCACATCCATCTTAGTCACATCACAATAAAACCGTTAAATACAATTCAGCTACCTGCCTTCTGCCAGTCTGCTACGAGGCAGAATTAGCAGCACAATCAATACAGAATCCTGTTATTAGATTCTTTTTCTTTTAAAAAAGAAGCATATCATCAGGTATAATCATGCATTGCTATTTTACCGTAGTGCAAATTTTATGCTGATAACTAGAATTACTCAGAAAGGACATAAAACGAAGGGGGGGGGGGGGAAATCTGCTTACTTTATACCTATTGATCAAAAAAAACCCAAATTCCAGTTCTTTATTTGATAAAATTGATGGATTACCTCAAAGTCAGCACAGATATGTCAAATTCTTCCTGACATCCTCTATACCAAATCATTTCACAAGCTGGTCTAATTAAGCAGCTAAAAACCTCCTTGGCTTTAGCTACCTCTATCTTGGGAGAAGAGATTCCATTCAAACAATTAAAATTTTTGGAACAAATTCAGTGTAACTGAATACAGCTCCATCAAAAGGTATGAAGACTGATGCAACAAGTTCACAAACTGCTCTTAGGACTGTAAAAACAAATGGGAATTATGACCTTTTAAATACTTTAAATACTTTTAATTTTCAAAGGAGTTGAATTTCAATTACTTTGTGATCATTAGTTTTAAATTGGATTTAAGCAGCATTGTTCTTTTTTACTCATTATACGGTCTGGCTACTCTGTGCAACACGAAATCTCCATTCAAGCATATTTTTCTCATTATATACATATTTTGTACAAGAAACAACATGCAGGCTCTTTAACAATAGTGGTTGAAACATGCACGCTTGGCAAAATCCAATGGCCAAGTACTATTATCCTCTACTTGTTATCTGTGGAAACCAAAGGAACAAGCTCCAACTTCTGCCTAGCTGAACTGCAGCTGGCAGCAACACACAAGTAATAGGGAGAGGAAAATGGCCCATTTAATATATAAGGAAAATCTCAAATGCTTCAGGCAAAATTCTGTTCTCAGATCCATACCATAGATCCTGACTCCAGTGCTCTGCCCTTTCTTGACCTGAGTATGTAATGCTACCAGAAGCTGCTATGGACATGCAGAGGCAGAGGTTTATTGGATCATACCAAACTAGGCGGGATTTTGCACAAAAGGATTCCTGGACTGATTCCCCAGTTCTCTACATAACCCTGCCGTAACCACATCCAGCTGATGTCCAGGAAGAAACTGCTTTGTAAATCTTAGAATACACGACATGCTGGGCATCTGCACTTGTCAGCTGAATAAATTTTTCTGACAACATAAATCTGATCCCACTGAGAAACCTTTTTTAAAATACATTATTGACTAAAAATATTTATATGCAGCACTTTTCCTGTTAGCAGAGGTAATATATTAACTGCCTTGCCATTACTGCAAGTAACTTTAGGCCTAAGAGAAAATATTTCCGTATGTGTGCTATATATCCATTTTGAATTAAAACACAATGCCGATATTATACTAAATCACAGCTAAAGTCTCAGTCTTAAACAGATCTTGAGTGACACCTGCATTCTAATTTTTTATGAGCAGTTTGTCAATGATGAGACCTTAATGAGAAGTACTGCTTTCAAGATATGTAGCTACGGGTAAACATGAAATATCCTTTTTTCATACTGTGACTGTTTATCATTTTAATTCTTGTTGTTTTACAAAAGATTAAGTGAATTCCAACACACAGACAGAAGGGGCACAGAAGATCACCTACTTCTTGTCTACTTTAGGATACCAAAACGTTACATATAAAAATAAACTCATACAACAACCACAAATCAAAATCTCTCAGAGTTAGGCTACCATTGTATTTGTCAGAAGACTAGTCCATAGCTCACCGTGGAAGGATTTACTCCCAATGTCCAGGTATGCAATCTTCGCCTAAGCAAATTCTCATCAGAATGGAAGAATAAAGCTCCACAAACACACTGGCCTGTTAGACCTCAGTTTTTACTTGAAGATGTCATGGTAGACCCCAACTTTTTATTATACATATGCCCATTAGGGCCCTAATTAATGCTGTGACTGTGCACAGAGAGCTTCATCTACTAACAGGGCAAAACCAATGGGTCATAACCAAGATACTGTTGCAGCATCAGCATTACAGCATACCAAGCACAGGCAAATCCAGATGTGACATTTATTATTTGACATCAAATGGTCACAGTATTGCCTATGAGTTTAAAAAAAAAATTAACTTTGAACACATCATTGAAAGAATATTTTTTAAAAATGCAACAGTAATTTTAACATTTACTTTTATAGGCACTGTTAGGAGTTCCAAGTAAACTTTTTTTCTGCTCACTGCCCCTTTAAGACTGCTGCATCACCCTCTCTTTCGCTTAATTGCCTATAGGAAGAATATCTTAGTGCAAGGTAAAAGATGCAGGAGGGAGATTACTATTTGTAGGTAAGTTAGGCAAGAAAGATTCATTTTCAACTTTCCTGCTTAAACTACTGCACAAACCAGTTTTACACAGAATACAGGTCCCCTCAGACTAAGCTTGCTTAGCATGCAAGTACACTATCTGCCTAAACTCTGCTTTTCTGATTAAAGTTTTGTATTTAATTAAAATTGTCTTTAATTAAAATGCAAATATTCTAGGACTTCAACAATAAATTGTTTACACTAGACTGAGAAACAGCCCTCAAAGGCTTTGGAAAAAAAATAGTTTCAATTGCAAGCTGTATATTCAAAATTCACTGCTCAGTGAAAATGGGTAAAGATCCTTTTTCCTCCTATTGGCCTAATCTTTTTTAAACAAATGGGAAGATATCCCAATTTGTATCTAGAATTCACATAGAAAACAATTCCCAAAGTTACTGGCTGTTGAGCAAGTAATTAGGCCAGTTCAAAATATCTTTTGTATTTGAAACAATTCCTTTAGCCAATTTTGCTAGGAAATGATACTGACACCACAAAAGAATTGCCAGTTAAATGAATGATGCACATAGCCCCTTCACTGAGTGATAAACACGGGTGTGCGCCTGTGTGCACACAAGGATCCATTTGCATTATCCCTTCACCAGAAACATCCTGCTAGAGGTTCAAAAATAGCTGTTCTGTTTACAAAAGAGCACAGTTTAGATACAGCAGATATATAGCCTGCTCATTTCTTTCTTTAAACACACACAGAAAGACTCTACACCTAGGTTTTGATTTACTGCAAGGCAGACTATATGCTCTGCAGCATCAACAATACTTTCCTGTATGAAGAGCCGCGACTCAAAGGTGAATTATGCTTATGACCAGTTCATAACCATCCTCTATTTGGAATCAAATTGAGCCCTTGTAGTTAATCTGACTTAATCTCCCCAAAATACAACTTTAAGAACTTTAATTTTCTTTCCAGGGTGACTTCAAATTGGGCTCTTAGTACTCTAGTGTAATAACAAAAATTACAATTATGTATGGTTTGGAAAGAAATCCACCAACTTCTAAACCTTCCACAAAAAAAGAAAAGTAAACAGTGCTTGTAAGGTTTTATGGTTCATTAGCAAAATACTGCATTATGTTCATCACCATATCCGTTTTCAAACACTGAAGAGCAGTGATGCAAGTTAAATGAGAAAATAGAAGTAACATTTAAAGTTGGAAAAATCCCCTTACAGAAGCCAGTAGAACAAATCATGCAGGGGAACTTTCTAACTGGAAGTCCTAGCTAGAATAATGGTATGAATATGACCCCAATGGAAGTTCCATAAAGTATCCTCATTCTCGCAGAGAAATTCTTACAAAGACCCACTTGCTATAAATTTGAATTTCCTAAATTCATTGCAGATCTGAGAAACCAAAATGAAATAAATTACCACAGTCTGACACCATCTCCTTCATCACAGTAATTCCAGATTTCAGTATAAAAGCCATTACTTAACTTGCACACCATAATTTACACACTCTTTTACACAATAATTTTTGATCCAAGAAAAGATTCATTTTCCTTTTATAATTATCTTGTGTCAAAGTCTTTAACCTTTTCATCTGAAAAGCTAGAGCTGGATTCCTTCTGGAAACATATGCCCAGAGCTCAGCTCTGCTCAGCGTGCTGCTGCAGGAAGACGCTGAACATCACCAGATGACAGGAGAGGAGAGCAGCCAGTGGCACAGAGCTGCAAAGCAACGCAACACTGAAAACCAAGGTACAAAGGCAACTGTATGATTCAACACTAATTTCACAGTTTCCTAAACCCAAGGAAAGACAAATAAATTACCTGGTTTTAATAGAGCATATGATCACTTTAATGTTTCCACAAATATCCCCCTACAGCAAAAATGGCCCAAGTAATGTGGGTTCGAACAAAGTACATCAGTGAGTTAAGCTCACTGACCTTCTGGATTTCTTCACTGAAGAATATATTATTAAATAAACCTTAACAGAGTGCACCAGTGTCACCTACAACCAATTACCACCACCAGCTGCTTTCCAAACACTCTACAGCAAAACCATTTATTGTAGTGAATAAAATCTGTGCCAGTCCAACGTGAAGTTTTAAGTACAGCAGAGATCCACCTAAACCACAGCAGTAGGCAACTGCTTCTTGATTTGCATAATTTATACAAATTAATGTAGATTCAACAATTAGCATTTTGAGAGGGTTTCCTGGAGCCCAGAAAAGGCTGGTGTGAGCCTGGCAGGAGGAGCATGCCTCACCCAACATGGCTCCCATGCCATGGGCGCCAGCCTCTCGTCTCACAGGCTGCACAGCAGACACCTACCTGGGCATCACACCCTTCCCATAACACTACGTCGAGATATTTCACTCTGGTGCTTCCCCAGTGTTATGATAAAAACAGAGCAATAGTCATTCTTATTAGAGTAACTTAACTAGACACATACGTACTTGCCTTTCCAAAATGGCTCTTCTTAGTCACAGGTAAGAGGTCTGGACTGATTCTAGCAGCTGTGGTCTCTCTTTGGAGTAGGGAGCAGACAACACCACAATAAAGGAAGTTTCCTCAAAAAAGGCCACTCGGTCTCCACCTTCACCCCCCGTTCGGCTCCCCACTGTGGTGCCGGGGCCAAGGCCTGCCCCAGACCTCTTGTCCATGAGGCCCTGTCACGCCTGTGGGGCTGCATGCATGCAGCCGCCCTGACCAGGGGACCCCTGCCCAGGCCAGGTGTCCCCTCTGTTCAGAGGCAGTGTCAGATGTCCCTGGCTTTACTCCTCCCGGGGCAGGAGCCTCCAGCTCATCAAGCGGCACTTCAGGAACAATTTGAAGTAGGAGCGAAAGGGCCTCAGACCATTAAATGCATCTCACAGGGCTCATTCCCATCTCACCAGTGTCTGAGGGAAAGCTGTTAGGGACCTCAATGAGAGCACAACCAGGCTCGTACCAGCACGAACCCCCCTGAAACAGCCTGCCCTCAGGCCTGCCCCAACAAGAGATTTTGCCGGTGCTGAGGGAGGAGGACAGTTAAGTTGGGTAATAACACTGATCTGAGCCTCAGAGCCATGGCCACGATCCACAGTGAGGGACACCAGTGTCCGTGACACTACTGCACACTGATCTGGTTTCACCTGTGCTTCAGATTTCCTTCATTTTATGGGAACGCACACCACCACATCAAGGGCAAGAGAGGTGACTACGTGGTCTGTGTGGACTTCCTTCCAGCTCAAGTTGTCCAGTAAAATGAAAAAAATTATTTTAAGTGATACAACAACTACATTCCCAATTTCTAACAAAGTGCCACTCCATTACAGGGTCAGCAATTAGCTCTTACTTGAGGCACCTTTCCTGTCTGAGGAACAGACTGCTCATTTTTATCCTGTTTCCAATTTCCCCGCTGGCAGAGGTGCATAAAAAGTCTCTAACAATGAAGTTGCAAACCCATGTTAGTATAAATTTCCTTTTTGAGAAGTTTCAATCTTGTTTTATCAGAGACCAGAGGCTGTGCTGAGGAAAGCCTACAATGATTTTCTCTTTTTCAGGCTTATTCTAGAATTGCATCTATTTTGGGGTTTTGTTTAGATCTGTCGCAGCTTTCATACCGTTGATCATGTTGTTTTTCTAACCCGCCCTGAACATCTGTTGGCTCTTTCCGAGGCTGCATAATCCTGTTTTTTTTCCTCTTATGTATTCCACTGCTATCGTCTGGCTGTTATTCTTGTTTTTATTTTTCAGCGTACATTGTATTTCTTATAATTTGAAAAAAACACAATTTTTTAAAAGCACTGATTCTTTCTGGCCTTATCTTATCCTGCACAACAAATTCATACCTGCCACTGCTTTTGTTTTGTTCTGCCGGTTTGTTTGGTTTCTTGGGTTTTTTTTAAAAAACTGCATCAACATAAAAAATCAGCTCGCAGCAGACCTAAAGGTGGAGTGAGAAGACGATGAAGGATCTTGTTTTCTTAATGATAAAAATCAGTACTTATAAAAGATGCCAGGCTGGCAGCCCTGCAGAGAACAGAGCATACACCGTTTAACCACAAACCAGACATACACACTCTCACAGCAGGACCACTGCAAGCACTGAAAGGGGAAATAACAGTCAAACCTTGGCCTCCTCGTTGGGGCTGCCAGCGAGGGCAATAATTAGTGCCAAGCATGGGGGTGGTTTTTTTGACATTGACACTGGGAACTGTTTGGAGACTACAATTATTTTGCATAGCCTAACAAATAGTTATCAGATGGTAACAGCTTTTGGTCACTACCAAGCTGGACTGCTTTCAAACCTGAGAGACACGTATCTCCTCAGCCAGCAAGTCTCCTTACCCAGTGATTACAAAACAAACAAGATTTTGAGGTTGACAAGAGTCCCTTTTAGCAGCATTTGGATTATAAAATTGCTCTGACTCACTGCAGCGTATTGCTCCCTCTTAATTAACAGAGCTGAACTTTGTACATGTCTAGACTTCCTCCTGCAGAATGGCAGATTTTGGCCTTCATGAATATCATTTGAAGTCATATTATTTACAGAGCCTTTATTCATTTCAGTCATTTGTTTCAAACATATTTTCCACAGAAAGAAAAAATGCACCAACTGCTGAGCCATTTAATCCAAACTTAACTGTTTAGATGTTTTATTCAGCATTTTAAAAAGGATTGTCTTAGGGAATTTTATGTGCTGCGTTTCTAATGTTAACTTTACAGATTGTAAAGTGCCTTGGGATGCACTAGCATGAAAAGCATTAAGGTATTGCAGGATTTAAGCAAATGTGTACTGCACTAAAAAGAACCTTTTATGAAAGCACATACAGATAAAAAAAACACAGTAAAGCTAGTGTTTATTAAGAGATGCTCAGATATATTTCTTAAAGCAAAATAATTTTCCTCCTCTACTGGCAAAAATGATCCTTTTCTAAATTAAAAAAAAATCCACCAGTGCTGACATAAAATTGCTGAAATTTTGTACTTTATGAGAAAATATATTTTTTGGTCTTTAAAAAAAAATTGGAATTCACATAAAAAAAGCCTTTCTTCCCCTCTCCCTTTTTTTTAAGCAGATAGGCTTTAGGATTTGTGGTTCAGGTTTTTTTTCCCTACTAGTTAGTAGTCTGAACAAATTAATTAACTATATTAATTAGCTTGGCTATTGTTACAGGATTTTACAGGTACAAAAAAGGATAAATCGCACATTTTGATCCATGATTCCTATTACTATCAAAAAGTTGCATTTCAAATACAAGAAGCAGCTTGTACAGCTAAATCCCTTGACATGCCTGGAAATCACGGAGTAGGCTTGTACACCAATCACTTATGAGAGAGGATTTAATGTCAGTGGATGAAGTTCAGCATGGTAAGGAGGAACAGCATTAACACAGACAGAGCAGCCTTATCAAGGAGAGGTGGGGTACTATATCAGGCTTTATCTCTACCCTTTAAATGGGAGGGTGGATTTGGTCTTCACCACCTCCTTCCCCATATTCCACCTTTGTAACACCCAAGTACTCGTGCTCTGTGGTCTCAATCCAGAGACTATTACAGTCTGTTAAAAAAATATCAGTTGATTTTAAAAGGCTACAGATAAAGCCCAAAGAAAGTGTCATGGATTTCAACTCGTAGGACTAAACATAAGATCAAAGTTTAAGTGCAGAATGTGTATAATATTATTCAAAAAAAAGTAACACTGCTGGAACTCCTATCACTGTGACGTCAGAAGAGAAGCAACAAACAACCACTTTATAATGCCAGATCCACTTTTTCATTAAAATTACATTAAAAATAAAACATGGTGAAGAAAGTTAAAAAAGCAGTGCATGACTCCTACCAATGAGGGAAGGATTAGTTGTCCTTTGCATTCTGAGTATGAAAGTTACTATGACAGTCAGAATACATACTCAGAGCTTCAGATCTTTTTTGAATGATAGGAACATTTTCTCAAAGGCTTTCAGTTACAAAATAGCCCTCAAACAGATTTGTTTCTCCAGAGCATCTGTAATCCAAAACCATTTCTTACAAATACAGTTGAAAGCATTCATTACATTTATAAGTGAAAACTTTCAGCTAACTGGCCTGAAATCCAGTAATACTCTCCTGTTTAAAGAAAAGCAGGGGAGCTACCTCTTCCAATTAGAGTGGGTCATAAAACTGAATTAAAGGAAGAAGATACTTTTTTAGCTAAGGATACTTTCTAACTACCTATCTCTCATGCCTTTCAAGTGCTATGGCATTTTCAGTTACACATTTGTTCATTTTGTTTTCACACAACTGTCTTTTCAACCCAAGTTCAAAGCAAAATCAACCCATACAACTTAATTTACATTTTCACTGTAGACATCACATTCCCATCTCAGTCCATTTCTCAGAGATGTATTTCCTTGTGAAGAAAATCCAGACGACACAGGTTAGCAGATTAACATTTGCCAAGTCACAAACACCATATTTCAGTGCCTGTAAAACAGAATTACCACTGTCTACATATTTTACACCTGGATTCAGCCATATTTCTTAAGTGCTTTGTGCATGCATTATCGAAAAGACAAATGGTTTTACTGAGCAACAAGCTACATGGCAGGTTGGAACATGCAATTCTCCTTTTCCTGTGATGGACCTCAAACTGGGAAACAGTTTGGAACCCTTGGTTGCTCCCATAAACTGCACTTCAAGCACTGTCAAGATCCTGACACAGATCTGAGTTTTCCCAAATACATACTCATCCACCTTTCTACTATTTCCTATGAAGTCCACCAAAAAAGGCCGATGGAAATATTTCTCCTCTATGTCACTGGATGTGCTGACACCCCTTTTTACTGGGCTGCCGACTGAGGCATGACTGCAGTTGGTTAGTTTTACTCTGATGTGGTGTAACGTATAGTTGTTACTACAAATACAGCCTCTTACTTAAACCCAGTGTTTTGCAAACTGTGCACCTGTATAACAACAGAAAAGCAAATATGGGGACTCCATGAAGAGCAGTCTTAACTCCCAGATCCGATCTGAGCATCACATGGAATATCATTGAATGAAACTGCAGCCACATACAGCATCTTTTACCACAAGCTCTCTGTCTGTGTGTTTATTTTACACTAATCACTAAAACATCACAGCACAAAGTGTTATCTCTTGTATCTATCTCAATATCTATAATTACTTTCTCTTTTGTAAAAACTAGGACAGGGAGTTGTAGCCCTCAAAGATTACAGATACTCATCTTCCTAAGTATGACTAAGCCTAAACACACAACAATTATAAGATGGTAAACAGCAGTAATTGTACACTAAATGTCTTTTTAAAGAGCCGAATGTGCACTTAAAGTTTAACTCCCACTCACTGCTGCTCTAGAACAAACAGTAAATTAGTGAATACAGAACTAAAAACCTAAAAAAAATAAAAAGAACAGAAAAAAAAAGCCCTGCAGCAGCATGTTCCTCAGGCAGGAAGTAATTGTGATTTCTTGCCCCCCCCCCTTTTTTTTTTTTTTTTTTGAAACTTTGTAGACATAATGCAGGATAGCTTCAATAAAGCACTGCATGTAGTAAAAGCATGTGATGATCTTGTAATCCAAAGTAAAGTGTAACGGCTGGTAATTACCATGCACTGATAGAAAACGAAGCACCCAGAGAAATAAGCCACCTTCGCCCTGCAAATGAGTCCAGATGCAATCTAATTTCTCAACAGCCCATTTATTACCTTATATATTTTAAAATAGGGGGTTATTTGCACCTGTACATCTCAGTAAAATACAGCTAGTTTCATAACCATTATAAGCAAGTAAGGCTTCCCCTTTTCATTGAACAGGTGGCATGCACAGGGCAGAAAGCACACAGCTATTTTTATCCCACGTGCATCAAAACTAACTCTGAGATACCACTCCAGCCCCATTCACAGTGAGATTACAGAGTCTTAAAACACTGCACAAGCCTCACGATAGGTTTGCTTTTTCTTGGGTTGGTGGTGGGAGATTGCTTTGGGAGTGTTTTTGGGGGAGAGTATTGTATAACAAGAATGAATACAAAAGTCAGTCCCCAGCAAGCATGACTCGGACTACAATGGGCATCTAGTACAGGAACAAGGGGACTGAAATAACCCCCTTCCTTCTGGAAGCGCCCAGACCTGAGCAAAAAGGAAGAACCTCATTCTTCCAAGGCCTCTTGATAGGCAGAGGACACCGGTTTCCAGAGCTGTCTGCCTTACACATGAGCATTATGTTTATCGGAGGGAGAAGGGTGAAAAGAATTAAAAAATTTTAAAAAGTAATAAAATGTAGCTGAGAAATGAGAAAAGCCAATTGCTCTTCCAGCATGCTGCAGCACATGTTATTGTGTGACAAGGTCTCCTGACAATTAAAATGAAGAGGTTGTGTGCCCTAATGGCAAGGCCTAATTATAGAATACATAAAATATGCTATAAATATTCCAGCATTTCCAAAGAATGTCTGTGACATTTACCACCAGAGGTATCATGGTTGTTTCTTCCATGTCCATTTCCATGTCTACACTTGAAATACTGAGCATTTAAACACTTCTGCAAGTCAGGAAATACCCTCCTCCCAGACCAAAGAAAGGCACTTTAATACTGTTTTGCTTGGACATATGAAAGATATTTGAAAGCCCTCAAAGTATCTTCACAACTACTAGGCATGCACTAAACCACCTCTAAAGCCAAGTGTATAATACAGTATCCATCTTGCAAATGTATAGAGTGAGGTAGAGAGAGATGATCTGCCCAAAAACCCAAAGTGGAGTGCCCTTTAACTGGAACTCCTGATCTAGTCTACAGCCATGAGACTGGTTGTTGTTGCTATTTATTATCCAACATTTACTACTGTAATAGTGTCTAGAGACTAAACAGTTAGGCCACACTACTCTGTGCCATGCAAATACACGACAAACGATTACATAGGGATTTTACTCCAATACAAAAACTGTAAGAACTAATTGCGCTTGCATAAAATATCAGAGGACAGTGGAGAAAGGCAGAAGATACTCTGAAAACCTTAAGATTTTCTATTTTAGGAGTCAAATCTGAATATTTTAAGCCTCCCCAAAATCTAAGGTTAAAATACAGATACTTATATTTTGTTTTGAAGCATGCCTTTACTCTTAACTCAGCAGCTAAGCAAACCAGCACCTGTCAAGTCTACTAAACTATTGTCTATTTAAACAGAATTTACATTTAGTTCAGTCAATTAATATAAACCTTATCAGGTTCATGATAATTAGCACACTTATTAACAGCAGTAACAGCAGCAGAAATAGTGTCAAAAGAAGAGCTTTGTTGTAGTTCTGCTGTTACCACTAAAGACTCCTATCTGATCTTACCTGGTGATCTACTTGCTCTTGTACTGCCAAGGAGACCCACTTATTTTGCCCTTAAGCCAGACAAATTACTGTGACAAGAAGCAGACTTAGGGTAGCTTCCATTCACAGATCACTTTAAGTACTTTACAGGTCATGTGCTATTAAACTACTTGCTTTGCCAATTTCTTTTGGCTTATCCAGGGCTGAACTGTTTTAGTTGGAGGGGAAGGTTGTTTGTTGTTCTTTCTTTTTTTTAATTCCTCCCTTTCTGTTTTATTTTAACCATTCATATATTGTAAGGTCTGTGCCATTATAGTTAAGGGCTGTTGGATCAAAAAAAATTTTAATCAATAAGGAAAAAAAAAATCCACTTTTTCTTTCCTTTGCTTCACAGATATTTTTAAAGTGCACATTAACACATGCAGACTTCGAAAAGCAAGTATCACTTGGAGCAATCAATAAGACCACTTTTGGGTGATTTTTTTTAAGGTAGTCTTTTAATGGTATTAAATGGCAGGTACAATTTAGACCCTTCACATAGAAGATGCCCTTTTGTCTGTCAGCTGAGAAATTTAAGTATTTTGACCAGAATTGTCAAATTCCAGATCACTGTTTATGCACACACACACACTTTTTGTGACTTTCTCTTGAGCTGCAGGGTCATAAGGATATAATTTACAATGCAGAGTACTGTTTTAAGAAAATAGTAACTCAATGCATAATTGCTGATTCCCCCCCCCCAACTTGAACTAAGCATTTTCCTTTTCTTTTAGCATAAACCTAGAACCATTAAGCCACATCATTAGTCCATATTATTTTGAGAATAAGGCTAAAAGTTAACCTTTTTTGATTAAATTAGCCACTGCTGTAGCAATAAAGGGAGTATTGTGCTATGCTTCACTTACCACTGTTCTTAAATATTCAGCATTAGATAAGACCTGGAAAAACAAAAAATCCATAAATTGTACTGTGCGGCATATTATACAGGCAGGCAGGTGACTTAATAAAAGGTGAGACAGTGCTATAAACTAAAGAGTCAAATCAGAATTTGAACCTTTATTTTAGATTCCTAGGCTTTTTGATATTCAAGACAAACTGCTAATATTAGTTTAACATTATCTGTTTTTGTAGCAGTAACTACAGAAGCAGGGACAATTTGATACAAACTGTGTTGAACTCTAGTGAAGGTGTTTCCAGCCTACATTTTTAAGAACATACTTGAAAGACTGGCAGAACAATCCAGAGCTCTGGTATTTTCAGAAATTCAAGACAATGAGATACTTAAGACTATTCAAAAAAAAAAAAAAAAAAGGAAAGAAAAAATAGAACAGAGGAAAAATAGAGCCTTAAATGTTTCTAAGTGGAAAAAACATACATTTTCCATTTCAAGTGAGAACTTTAACACTCTACTCCTGACACACAATGAAAAAAGTGCTTGTATATAACTCAGCCATGTCAGCAGCGAAATGAATCTCCGGGCTGTGCAATGATCTAAGAAAATCTGAATGGGCATATGGGAACAGCTCGTTTTGCAAGACCTCCAAAACCAACCTACTGATAAACACTGGAGGGTGCCTGACTGCCTGCATACTCACATGCCTATTTGTTGTTATTCTTATTCGTTACTGAGTCATTATTATTATTTAAGTGCCGACAATGCACTCATGAACCAGAACAGATGCAAAATATCCTGTGCTAATGAGAAAATCAAAGCCTTTCTTATATTAGCAATTTCATATTATAGGATCTCTTTATTTTTGCCAATAAAGCACAACAGTAATTAATACAGCAATATTTTCTTATTGTTCACAAGTAAAGCAAGTAAAACTGCTCAGATTCTGCTTTGGCTCTCCCCCCTACCAGCGTAAAATACAATAAATACTATTGAAGAATTCCTATTAAGACAAACAGCTGCCAAATAAAATACAACAAAAATCTCCCATAAAAGGCTGTTGTCTGTTTATCCAGAGATACAGCAGTACTCCTCACAGAAAATAAACATTGTGGCACTGCTCTTTCATATTTAAATACTTACACTGTGTCTTATTGCCTTAACCATCTCACAGGATAATTTGTTAACTGCGTGCTGGAAGGTTGCATTAGTTCTCAGTGTATAACGAAACCATGGGTCCCACATCAGCTCATGTTCTTGAATAGCAAGTAGAACTGTATGTAACCAGCACGTGCTTTCCACCCCTGAAATTATGCTACTACATATGTGAGAAAGCTGACAAATACTTCCATTTAAATAGTTGTGCATACAGAAGGTGGCAGGTTTGGGCATTCTCCGGTAGCAGTGATGGATGTGCGCTCCAGCTGCGTGCCGCTCCGGATGACCTCTCCAACAGGCCCCGTTTGCTGGAGAGGAGGGTGGCTGGGGAAGGCTCCCGTGGCTCCTGAGGCACCTGCAATGCCCACCTCCCCCAGTGCCACTGGAGCTGTCTCTCCTTCTTATGACTACCCATTTTTAAAGCAAGGTCAGAGATACTAGAGCTGCTGCATGCACATAGGTAAACCTGCTGCAGAGGATACTTAAATTTAGCTGAGAAAGAGAGCACTGTTCATTCAGTAACACCAAATGGAAACTACCTGCCCTCAGCAAACCAACCCATGCCTAATCCCCAGATTTGGCCCCACAAACTACAACGTAGGGTGTACCTCCGCCTCAGCAAACACTACTGCCCTTTTGAGGAACATTCTGCATCATGGGAATGTACTCACAACCAAAACCACTTTCATGACAAGTAAAGGGTTTTTTTCCCTCAATTTCAGTAACAAGCACAATTTAAGCAAAAAATTACTCAGCTGGGACTGTATGGCTCAGTCAGTGAGTGCTCCACCGCTGCAGAGAAAATGGCCAGTGCAGAGCAAAGAGCTAGGTCCTGTTCTCATTTCTCCTAAAACAAAGCAGGCCAATGAATGATATGCAATTCTTAAAGTCTTGTTCAAGAAGCTTGCTGGAGCCAGAGACAGGCCAATCCTGTGCTGGAAATCAAATCGGTACGATCCTGTATTAACAGTTTGGCAAGCCAAGGCCCCCTGCAAGGGCAGAGCCCAGCACAAGCCTCCCTGCCCACCGCGGCACCACTGCTGCTCCCACTGCCTTTGCAACCAAAGCTTCCAAGCAGCTCACTACATGTATCAAAATACTCCTACTGATTCTAAGTATGTGGGAAAAGGAGCCAAGACTGAAACACCAGAGCCAGTAAAACTGCAACATGTATCAATAAATGAAAATGTGAATGAAGGCATTTCAACCTTAGCAAGTCCTCAGAAGGGAAAACCAAGATCCTCAGAATCTGCTTTTCTGATGAAAAAGGCAACTAAAAGAGCTGGATACTACCTCTCTGCTCAACATCAGAAACTTCATGTTCAGAAGACCCAGTCTGGCTCTAAACCCTTAATGGGATTAAATAGAAATGGCAAGATCTACGAAAAGATCATCTGCTGCTCTGACTTTAAAGGTCTACGTGAAAACAACTGTCAGTTCTAACAGCAGCATCCTGTCAATGACACTCATTTAAACAAAAGGAATAAAACACACAAACAATAAGCCAACATTCCAGCAACAATGGATAAAAATGCCTAAATTTGTAGTTCTGCATTAAATATTTAGCTTAATAAAACCAACAACCATGCATTTGAATTAGAAGAATGTTTTGGAAACCACTGGAACCATGACAGATGAGTGACAGTTTGACCATTTGATCACAACTGACAATTCACTTTTAAGTTCAGAGGAATGCCCAACTTTCATGTCCTCTTAAATCAGTCATAAGTCAACATGCGCTTATCATTAAGCACGCACTTGCATCCACTGACGTAGGCATACTCGCAGTAAAGTACTGCGTGTACTTAAATACCTTGCTGAATTTGGCAATGCATACACACGTGGCCATGCTACTAAAAGCCATCATTTTCAGATTTTTGACAGTAACCCCTTGCCATATCCCACGTTTGTTCCTAGCTGGGTATTTTCTTTGCCAGAACATTTATAACCCCTCAAATTACTCCCCCCCC
>JANZLQ010000040.1:9918407-9930086 GCA_026212715.1 Elanus axillaris
CCCAAAGCTGTGACGCAGTCTTAACCACAACTTCGAAAACACACTGACATTATAATATACAAACATGTACAGAAGATATACACACTCAGACACACCAGGGGATAAACAGACTGGGAGGAAATGAGGAACTTTATGTTACTGTCTTTTCTAATGAGATAGATAGTGGCAGATGTAAAGATTTCATTCAACCGACAATCTCTTTTATGATATGAATAAACTACTAAAACAGACTTAATCCTTTATAAAAATCAGATTATAAGAAGCAGACAAAATCACAACTTTATTCAATACGCCATTTTATCCAGTGTGACTAATGCATTATTTGTATGAAGTTAAAGTGGAGCGTTGGAAAGCTATGAAATAAATCAAATGCTCTACTTTATGTAATCTTAACAGACAGATCCCATTAGGATTCTACTATGCATAGCTGTTGGTTAAAATCATTGACCAGTATCCTTATAAATTAATCAACTGAGGTAATGCTGCCTTGGCTGTCATCATTTGCTCCTAATATACATTTAGAATTCACTTCAACTTTTCAAGCCCTTTGGAATAGGTTTATCAATTCTCTTGCCCTTGCTTCAGACATGCACCTAACCGTTGTTTACAAAAGACTTGGTACAATGGAACTGTATCATTTATGTTCCTTTTCCTTCCACAGATATTAGAGCATATATTGACACTGCGTTATAATTAGTTAGAAAGATATTAAATCTTAACCAAACATTCTAGCCTGCCTCAATATTTTGATGAGACCTTTTATCATTGAAGTTGAATTTGCAGGCAGACTGTATGAGTTTACACAAGTGAGAATCATTACAAAATCTAAAATAACCCTGATCTGGTTGAAATGCAGCTAGCAGAATACTCTTGGTTACGCATATACAGGAGAAAGAAAGTCTTCTAGATATCAGGTTATTTGTGGAGCTCTAATGTGTTTTCAAACATATGACTTCTGTGTTATGTCTGTATATTTTATGCAGTTTCTAGTCATGTTAGTTAGATGTCTGCATGTCATGTACTGCAAGATTCATGAGCAGTCTACAACCAGGCAAAATTCTCACACAACAGCTTGTCTTGGGTAATGGGGAAAAAAAACAGGCAGAGTGAAGTGGCAGAGAAGTGTATTATTTATTATCCTGATGAGGATAACATCTAGTCATGATCTACGATCCAAACAGGCCCAATGTCCTGCTTATGGCGCTGAGTGATTCTGAACAAGCACACGTGTTTTCCTACAAAAACCTCTTTAATTAAGTTCCTCCCTTATCTATGATACCTCCATGTACATATTAAAGAACAGTCAGTTTGGGTAAGGGCTCTTTAAAGAGAGACAAAAAGGCTGAGCAGTAACAAAAATATTGTAATAGGTTGCATAATGCTTCTGGAGCTCTACCACGCTGTAGGTAAAGGTCATCTTCTCCAGAAATTGAGTGAGAAAGCAAAGGAAGTCACTAAGTATGTTGTAGAGTTTACTAGATCAATGGAAAACTTTAATCAGCTGCAGTGGCCTTCGGCTCAGCCCTCTCGTGCAAGTCCACTGGCCCACAGACAACTATCAAAGCCATGAAGATGATACTTCTAAGTATGTATGCTACCAATAATCTAATTGCCTTTAAATGATACACAGGATTTCATTAAGGTTCATTCCCTTCTTCAAAAGCTCATTGTTAATTTCAGAACCAAATTCTACCAACATAATCTATTGAAACACATATGTGCGAATACCTCCTGCTTTTCCGGGACATAAAAATAAAGACCATGAATTGGTTTTGCTAGCTGTTTTCTTTTGAACCTTGAAAGACAGACCTTTGAATAAAATTTTGCTTTTTTATTTTTTTTTTACATCACAAAGATGTACTTTTCCTAACGTTTGCTAAATGCAATGCAGTAATTTGTATCCTCAAGTGGTATGAAAAGAAAGTATGTTCAGTCTAATAACATATGTGAAGAAAACTCATGCCCAGGGTTATCCAACAAAGCAGCAGTCTGCTAGAAACAAAGGCAGCTGGCTCAAAGAGCAACAATGCTTCTGAAAAAGTGTGGATGTACTATTCAGTGAAGCATCCAAGACATGACGTTTACTTAAGCTACAGCTGCATATACAAGGCTTTGCTGTAAGAGCCAGGAAATGACAAGTCTTCTGGAGTAACAAGATTGTTCCGTCTCTGAAAGGTCCATGGCCTTCGCTGTCCAGCTGAGAGGAGTGTAAATTATATCAAATATGCACACTGTAAATGAATTCTGCCCTTCAGAAGAGTTTATCTGCTTTGATTACCTTTTTCTTGCAGATATGCTCTGCCCAAATCCTACCATTTCTCTTTAAGGGCTTGCCTTTTCCCTATTAATATATCTGCCTAGGTTCCTGTCTTGCTCTATCACCATAAACATTCATAAACATTAAGGGACTTAACCTCATCACACCCCTACAGAATAGGAAAATATACCCATCAGAGTGGGCAACCAGTGAACTGGAACTCAGCTGACAGCAGTCCTGACCAACGCCGAGTCCTTCTGCAAGTCACTTCGCTCCTCTCTTTTCATTCCCCCATGTGTAAGAAGGGGTAATGACAATGACTTCTCTGCAAAATGCCTCAGTCTACCAGTAAAATTCTGAGATGTTATTCTTCTCAGTTTATAAAAGGAGGTAAAGCAGAGAGACATAAATCAATATCGCTTGAAAGGTCTGTGGCCAGAAATGCCACCCCATTTTTCTAAACATGTGTCTGACATCATCAGCACAAAAGTTGCATCCAACACAGGATCTCAGTGCATAAGCTATGCCACAGACAATCTGTGTCAACACTGTTTGCTCTTCTTGTAGGTAATGCAGTACAAGCAAGCTAGTGAAGGACTATATAGCTAGAATGAAGTTCAAAGTAGAGAAAATGTCAAAAACAGTTCCCAGTTGACCCCCAGGAAGATGAAAAAGTGAACAGAGACACCAGATAAAGGTAACTACACAGCTGGCCCTTCTCTCTCATGATTTCCACCTTAAAAAAAAAAAGGGGGGGGGGGGGACTACCAAAGATGTAAATTTCATTACCCCACTTTGACAGACACAAAGTGACTTTCCAAAGGCAGTAAAGCAGCTAGTAGCAGAACCAGCAAGAGAATCTGTGTTCTATTCCTAAATATATATTCACCTTGATTTAGCAAACTTAAAAAGGATGCCAACAACTCTGCCACGATTTACCAAAAAAAGCAAGGCAACTTAGCTCCTTCTCCAAGCAACTGCTACCCTCAGCCATTGGCCAATGCTTCAATCCCTTCACCTATCCCTCTTCAAAGGCTTGGTGAAGACAAATGGGCTTTCCAATGTGCAATGAAGCATAAAGCCATGAAAATCAAAGGGCTGCTTTCTGAGTAAATATGAGCTCCAATGCCATTGTCCTCTCCCACAGAGGAGATCTATGAAAATGCTTACTATAGCATATGCACAGTATTCTTTACAGCTCTGCCTCCCTGCTGACCACCAGCCCCAGGGCCCAGTCCGCTTCCCATTACAATCAGGCTCACCACACCCACTGACTTGTATTGGAATTCTTTCAGGGACCCTAACTAATGAGTTTTTAAACACTTGTAGACAGAGAAGATAATTCCTCATCATTATTCTTCATAGGAAACACCAGGAAGAATGTCATTCCATTGTTCTACAGGAAAGAAACTGGAAGAAAAATCACCCCCACATGCAAAAGAACAGCCCAAAGTTTTTATACATGAATTGGCTACCCCAAGCTATGGGTGCCTCACCTGAGAGTTCAGGACAGGGACCTAAAAAGTATACAACCTTCTGAAATTAAGCCCCCTGAAATCATCTTGCACGCTGGCCTCTATGCAGAGGCCCACAATCAACAGGCATACATTTTTCCAAGTCTTGAATACTACATTCTCAACTATAAGCATAGCTACTGACTGCACCATAGAAACAGACTCACCTAAACACCGTATTACTGCAGGATCTTAGTTTCCCTCATGACATGAGACTGAAATAAATGGGAACTGGCAACCTTAATGACATTTTATATTTCCTGATTTTATATTTAAAGCTTTGTATTTGCTTTCTCTACTAACAGTTGTTTGCTTTTTTCCCCTTACAAGCGAAAGCTGGACCTAAACCAGTGATACAGTAAATGATGAAAGAACAAGTAGACCTACATAATGGATTGCTACCCTCAGACCTAAAAATATTTTGAATGAAAAACATTCCATTGTGAAGCCACCTTCTCAGCACAGATCACAATCTACCAGGTATGGCTCCGTTTCTACCCAGTCTTACTTGTAGGTGTCTGTCACTTTGCAGGATGCCGATGCCATAAACTATCATAAGTACCTACACTTGAATGACCAAGAAGAAAACTTTTTAAACTACAGGTAAATCCTAATGGTAGTCCATGCAAAGTGCCATAAGGAAAAAGCACTAAGTCTCAGCAGTAAGACATGTGCAGGTTTGAGCCCCAGGCACTGAAAGCAATGTAGAGCTACAGAATTTACTTATGTACACCCACAGTGATACAAAAATAGCTATTATAATACTTGTCAAAGGAACAACTGAGTGATTTTTAACTTGGTGCTCTATCTCGTTTTCTTCTTTGCTGGTTGTTAATACCCCACCCCTATAAAAACATAATTATGAGTGGGCTATTCATGTCTTACTATAACTGGTAGCACCATGCAGCATTTGAGTCAGGAATCTGAATTGCTGACTACAGCTCCTCACTAAAAAAAGAGTTGCACATTGTACGTAGTAAATGGCATTCCCTCACTCTCTGTGTCACCTACAGTGAAAATCAGCTTCCAGTTGTGGTATCATCTCCAACTCTCCTTAAACCTCACCGTCTCAAATCACTTGGAACAAGGACTCATTGATAATCTCCAGTAAAAAGACACGGATTAACTGCTGATGTCATATAAAGAAAAAAAATCCCCAAATAAGAGTTTTCTCAGTGGCTTGATTTGAACACATTCATAAGATGTCATTAAAATGTGATATAAAGTTTTACAGAATAAGAAACTTTGACTAGACCTTTGTTTAAAAGTCATAATAATTTATGGTGTGGATCTGCTATGTACAAGTTGAAAAACACTCTCTTCGTGATAAAATAGTTCGTAACTGCTGGGAAGTTAACTGCAGGAAGTTTTGGTTTATTCCCTTACCTCAGCTCTCTAGCTCCATATTATTTTTCAGCACTATGAGCCCCACCTTGTAAACCCATCGCACTGACTGCACTCAACAGCAGTCCTGTTGAAATTAAGGAGCCATACGCAATTCTTTTCAAGTTTCTGCAAGACTAGCTCCAGTACAGAGTTTTTGAAAACACCCCCCCCAGCTCATTCCCTAAAATCTTCACTCATGAATGCAGATTAAATATCACGTGCCCTTTGTGAGAATCTTTGGTCAAACAACTGTATCATTAGAAGTTATTCAAAATGGAGCTGAAAAGCTACTGACATGCACATTGCCATCCTTCCTCTCATTTTTTATCTCTACAGTTGTCCATTAGTCAGAAGTAACATACTTTCTGACCTCTGACCAAAGCTATTAGAACAATTTAAACAAATATTTTGGTTACAAAGCATCAATACAGAACATTCAGTAACAATAAAAGGATGAAAGAGCTGTCTTTGAGTCACTGTTGTGACTTCCTGACTATATTATGAGTGGTCTGGAAGGTTATACTAACTTGACATATTACTGGATTTACTGTCTTCTTTTTCAATGCTTAAGAAAGAATTCATAACATTGCAAAACTCAGAGTTGTGGCAGTTTCAGTTTTCAGTGTTAATAGATGTTTGATGGCTTTATAAAATCCATTCTGTTAACTGCAACCAAGAGAAAAGATTCAAGCTTTCCTCTCCATTTTTCTTTTCTTTCCTCTCAAAAGAAAGGCAGTAAACTTGAATTAGACAGGTTCAGAATTGGGCTCTGTGGAGTTTTTCCACATGCATAGTATTAAGTGTGTGCAAAGTGCCTTGCTTGATCCTGGTCATTACAGAGTTGCTCCACGTTTCATGAAATCTGCCTTTTGGCCAAAACAGGGTCAAATCCGGCACTCTCTGAAGTCAACTGGGAGCATCTCCACTGATGTCACTGGCCACTGGCTCAGGTCCAAGCTGGAGGAAGACATGGGTACTTTATGGTATTTACTGATTACATACATTCAACAAGCATCCAGGAGCCTGATCCTTCAAGTCCTCTACACAAAGAAATTTTACTACCTCAAACTAAAGGCAGGGAAATACAGGATGGGGTCTGTTTGTTTAGATGCTTATTCCACATACTTCACGGGTTCAGTGTATAAAACATTTCCTAGAATTCTTCTATATTTCTTTAAACAAGATTTAATATTTGCATTCTTTCTGGCTGCCCAGTTATTTGCACAATCATGTAAAACTGCTGATAGATTTCAGGCAAATGGATGTGTACTACACAGTCAAAAATAACACCAGTTTCTATTACCAAATACATAGAGAACTGGGGTTTAGTCATTAGTAAAACACATTGAGCATTTTGGGAGTGATCAAGAACCCAGTTCAGTAAAACTTAATTTGAGAGTTGTTTCAGTAGGACTGCTTGTGTGCTTAAAACTACATACCTGCCTATTGACCCTGCTATATGAAGGCCCACATGCTTTTTCTAAGTCTCAGAGCCAATTTTGTCCCACCTCGCATGATAGGAATTTTGCTTGACTCAGATCAAAACAGAATTTGGGCCTCATAACACAAAAAGCATCACAGCAATCCTTTCACAATGCTGGAGCATACTATCTCAGTCCTAAAGAGCTCAAAAAGACCAGCAATATCCCCTCATTTTTTCAGAAATCATTTACTATATCTATTCAACTTATACTTCACAGAATGTCACATTCTCTCCTTAAATTATTCAATTAAGTTCCAGGTTGTAGTGATAGTCTTGTCAGACAGACAAAAGGAATAGTTCTGTTTGACTGAAGGACCTGCATCACAACACGATCTTTTACTCAAAAAGAAAATCCCAAACAATATAATTGGCATTCATGTACAAAGTGCTTAAATGATCTTAAGTTCTGCCTGGCTTCAGAATAGCTGAACAGTATCTGAACTATCTACTCTCCATCCCAATTTGTATATTTTAAAAGTCATTAAATTCTTGAATGATTCATTAGGAAAACAATTCAAATGCTGTAAAACTGATAATAATTTCGCCTCATAGGATAGATGTGAACTTAATGTTTGCAAACAGCCAAATTCTTTTAAGATTTACACTCCATGGAGTTCAATATCAGTCAGGGAATAATTACTAAATCAGGATGTACTTCAAGTACAGGTTTTGGCCCAAAACTATATTTGGTCTTCCTCAGCTGCTTGTTTTGACAGGATCTAATCCCCCTCACCCACCCACCAGCAGCCACACAATCCATCCATTTACACTTTCAAATCAAATTGAAAATGAAACATTTTCAAATAATTACTCGGGGATGCCTGTAACACAAATCCACTGTAATATTTTTGAAGGAGAAGAAAGGAAGGGGGAGAAAAACCTTATAGAAATCCATTCAAAATGTGACTTTCCCCTATACTAATGCTCTCACCACCACCACCACCCCCAAAAAAAAGAAAAGAAATCAATCTAATTCCCAAAGAGCCTATCTACTCTATTTCACACAATCCCATCAGAAACACAACACTGTTTCTACGTTCAGAAGACTTTTCATTTAGTGAGCTATTATAGACCCTGGTGAAAGAACAGTAACTGAGAAGGTCTTCTGCAGAGGCACAAGGCAAAGAGGGAACGGGAAAGGTGGGTGAAGNNNGGGGGAATATTCAAGGCTGGAATTGAAACAGTTCACCTTTGTCTGGAGAACAGGATCACCCCCTCCAGGTTGAGGACTATGTTGAAACAACATGCTGCTGTGGCATGCAGTACGTTTTTGCATTCATACAGGAGAGGAACCTGGCCCACAGATGGCCTGTTCTCAGCTTTGTCAGCCACAAACAGACCTTTGAACTTTCTATTTATATAACAGTTTAGTGAGTTTAAGCCTCTTCCTGTATAACTGGCAGTTTGCTGGTTTTGCTGTAATTAGGCTACTTGTGATACGTAATACAAAAAAGAAAAAAATGAAGAGGCTTGTTTCTCTGCAGCGAGAACTCTTCCCCATTACAACCACACGGCTACAATGACACTCTTACCTGCTCATCTTAGTTCCCTTTGCCTCAATATCTCAGTATGCATTTTCCCCGCTAAGTATTTTCTCGAATCCCACTTTTTTAAAGATTGGAGGACTTAAAGAATATTAAAACCAACAATAAATGTAACATAAACTATGAATCTCTCTGCCTTTCTTTGTGTGAGGAGCTATATATTCTGGGGTGGTTGGGTTTTTGTTGGGCTTTGTTGTTTCCCAACTGCTGATTAATGGCACCACCTTACTCTGTAAACAGGCTCAAATCTAGCCACATGGTCCCAGGACACTTCAAGATTTCATTTAGTTGGTTACCACAGACAAGCGTGGAAAGTGATTTAAAAGATGAAATTTGATTTTTAACAGCAAGTGGTCCCCTTGGTGCACACAGGCATTCAAGCTTTTCATTATATCCATCTCCCTTCTTTTCTCCCTCGTAGAATGGCTCATATTAAATGCAAGCCCAGGTGAACGTTTCTTATTCATCCAGGATCATATCAGACATTAGCTTCGGCCATTTCACCTTATCCAGAGTTTAGATTCATTTAAACTGTTTTGGGTTTTTTTCAGCTTTTCAAGTCTGGCAAAATATTCACCGGGATATTTGTGGCCTTACTTTACACATTTTAGTGTTAACAAAAAAAACCCCACACCAACCCTCAGCTACCCTCCCAACAACATTCTTGATGAACGTTCAATGAAATGCCTCATTCTTATACTACTGTGATCTCTCCTAATACGGGAAACTAAAGGGCTGATTCTGCAGTTTGTATCAAGACAAAGCTCCCACTAATCATCTGGAATGCCAGGTGGGAATTTAAGAACACACATAGTGGCAGCACATGCTGTAACTCAGACAGTTTTTGACAAAATATGTTTCAAGAAGTGACACAAAGACGTACCTCCATTGCAAGGGGGAAAAAACTAACTGCGTTTTTCCCATGAGACCCAAACTTTTGGGGAGTCATGTCCTGATATATTGGCAATGCATAGAAAGTATTACCTTTACACTTTTTCATCAGGAAAAAAAAAATCTCTGCTCAAGTTATAAATATTTTATATATATGTATTTCTCAGGCTAACTATGTTTCTGTTGTACTTTGCATACGGACAACATATACAAACACCCACATACACATTGTAGGCCTGAGCTTGCCTTCATGGCCACTGCAGCACAGATTAACAGAAGTTTGGGGGTTACAAGGAATGCAGAAGAGGGTCTCTAATTGCCTTATAAATGCTTGCAAAACACATTTTAGAAATGCCAGCTTACAGACAGAAGGAAGGAGGACAGTTTCAAAATAAGCAGCAGCAATTCACACATCATGTTATATAGACTTATTTGTAAATATTGTGAAGTAACCACACCATATTGGATACATAGACAAAAATTAATAAACCTTGATGGGTGAGTATGCTTATTTCTGGGTGTGTAGAGATGATGCATGTATAACATATTACATATATACACATGCACATAATTTTGGATAGATGAGCTAAATTCAACTCTCCTTAAGCAACGCAACTACTTGTCAGAGACAGAAATCTTTACATGTACGATAAAATACATGAAACATTTCTACATACATGTAGATTACGTACTTACATATTATATACGTGTGCACTTGCATATACTAACTGGATTATTAAAAGCTAAATCCAACTTGATCTCTGCAATAAGTAATTGTGCGCGAACGCCTGTGCCATATAGAGAGTTTGTATAGGTATCAAAACACTTTGAAACCGTCAAAGTAAAAATGTTCTTTCCTCACGGACCCTAAAATTACTAAACCCAATACATTTCACTGCACAAAAGCAAGCAAATGGAATTTCTAGAGTGAGTGGCACTATATTCCTATTTTATGGAAAAACAGAGGCCCAAGAGCTCCCTTCTTTCTGATGCACATCTCTAAATCCACATAAAACCATACTCAAATGAAAGTTATTAAGTAAACATTAAAACTCAATACCTATAATGTGCTTAGTATTTGAACTGTACCCACATATTGGGTTGTAACAGCTTCTATTAAATTAATGATGTTACCCACAATATAAATTAGGCAAATTGTATGCAAATATTATTTGAGTAGTAATACGGTGGTTATCAGTTGCCTGCAAAACAAATTAGTGTAGCAGAGTAAAGATAGTGTAGTAGAAGCATAATATTTAATTGAGCACTAATTTTATTGTGATTATTACTTTTAAATAACAACAGCATGGTTATTAAAAGATGTAATATGATGTTTTATGCAGAGCTGATAAAACATGCACATGATCCAAAATGCCTGCTTACAGATTAATATTGATACAGTGTAATTTACAGTTTCAAGGATTTACTCCAAATTGCTGTAAAATAGAACATGACAGGTATTTGGTTCTGATTATCTTGGATTTGCAACCATAGCTGTTAGACTGTGTTTAGCAAAATGATAGTTATTAACTAAATATGGTATTTTTTTCCTAGACATACCTTTTTATTACCAACAAAGTAAAGTAAACCCTCTGCAAAACATGAGGTCCGAATGTACATGCAGACACATGTATAATCTGTGTGACATTTAAAGATTAGGATCACAAAATGCAGTATTTTACTCTCTTTCTTGGCAAACTGCACTCCAGCCTAAAAGCATTTAACAAAGCAGTAACCAACCACTGAATTTTACCATGCATAAAGAATTAACTATATTTGCTAAATTGAAAAGTAAAGAAAGAACCAATAAAAACAGTCAAAGAATAAGCATAATCTTATTAACCAGCTGGGGAAGTGACTAAATACCTACCCAAATTCTAACTTTCCGAGCTACTTGTCACCCGTGGAAAATTCCTTAACATTCACTTTGGTAACAAGTTTACAATACACTTAAACAGATGCACCGACATTTTCAAGGTGTGCACCTATTTGCACAGCAATATAAAGCTAAGATTCAAAAGAAAAAGAGAAAGAGAGAAAGAGAGAGAGAGAAAGAGAAAGACAGAGAAAGACAGAGAGAAAGAGAGAAAGAGGGAAAGAGAGAGAATGAGAGAGAGGAGAAAAGAGGCAAAGAAGAAAAGAAAAATAAAGAAAGAGAAAAGAAAAAAGAAAAAGAGACGGGGGGAAAAAAGACCTCTTATAATATCACGGGGACTGCTCTTCCCACTTCCAAAACTAACTTCAATAACGCTTCATCCAGAATCGGAAACCAGCAAAACCGGCAACAGAACCCCCCACACCGACCAGGGCTACAGTTGGTTTCTCCCCGCGAAAGGAATATTGTCACTGACAGCAGCAAACACAACATGAGCAAAGCCGCGATCCCGGGGAAAAACATCGCCTCTCCACACCGCTCCCTGCTCGGGGAGGGGGGTTGCCGTGGCCGTCGCCGTTTCAGCCAGCACCCCGGCACATTTCGGCGCTTCCCCTGCCTCTCCTCCCCCTCCGGCCAACTTCGCCCCCCGCAGCCGGCGGACCGCGGGCTGCTCCTCGCCAGCCGGAGCCGGCGGCGCGGCTGCGGAGCGCGGCGGCGGAGCGTGGCCG
>JANZLQ010000040.1:9930587-9940737 GCA_026212715.1 Elanus axillaris
GCCGCCCGCTCCGGCCGCCGCCAGCAGCGCGGCGCGGCTGGCTGCCTGGCTGGGAGAGGCAGGCACGGCGGCGGCGGCGGCCCTGGCGCGCACACACACACACACACACACACTCGCACACCGCGAGGGGAGGAGCCGGGGCGGCCCGAAGCCGCGGCATGGAGCCGCCGCGGCAGCACCGGCGGGATCTGGCGGAGCCTCGCGGCCCCCCGCCCGGGGTGCGCGGGGAAGTTTTGCCGAAAAGGTGGAACAGTGGGGGTGTGGGGGAGCGGCGCGGCTTCGTGCCTGGGGACAGCCCGAGGGCGTCCTGGCCGGGGTCGGAGAGGGGGAGAAAGTAGCGGGGGTAAGGGAGAGGACTAGACTAAAATAAAATAAAATGAAATGAAATGAAATAAAATAGGGACCTGTACTTTAATTGCCAAAGCCAGCAATGACCTGACAAAGCTGACTCCCACAGACACGAGCGGCGGCGTGGACGTGGCACGGTCAGCGCTCTGGGTCGGCCTGACCGGGAGACGCACGATGGCAGGGGAAGGGGCAGAGGAAAGCACCGGCCCGGGCAGCCCCGAGCGGGGGGGGCCTGAACAAGAAGGGTCCTCCCGAGCGCTCCGGGGAGTTTGCTGGAGGGGAGCAGCGTCTGCTCACCAGCCGGGCTGGCCGCCCTGCCCGCTGCCTCCGTGCTTCACCAGCAACGGGGAGCGGCACAGCTCACCTGCGGGCACCGGGCAGGACAGGGGCATCCTGCAGCGCTCCCGCAGAGCCCGTCCCACTCCCGCACCCGCCCCAGGGAGAGCCCACGCACGAGCCCCAGGCTGCCCCACACATGACAGATGGGGAAAGGGGCCACTGCACCCTCCATCCCCTAAATCACGTTGTTTTCTACCCAGGTTCACACGCCCTGCCCGCATGCTTTTGTATCCAACTTTTTTCTAAACGGTAACTAATGTCTTCTGATTTTGCGCATCCTTTTTGTAACCATAAACTTCCAAATGCATATAGCCACTGAGCAAACATGTCAGTGGTATTGCAAAGACGAGACCAAAGCTATGTTCATTTTTACTCTGGTTTTCCACGGGACCAGTCGCACCCTGAACTTCCCTGCATGCTGGCAAGCGTCAGGGACTTGGTGTCGACAAAGTTTGAGAAACGACCCTTTCTTTGGTGGGGTCCCATCTCCACAACCATGCCCCGGCCCCAGGAAGCTCACGCAGCTGGTCACAGCAGCCAGCTCTGCTGCCACAGAGATCAGGCTCCAGTGAACCCTCTAACAGAAGCATCTTTATGGGCTTCCTGAGAATGAAGAGACAAATCCAAGATTATAAATTAGATCAGTGGCAGAGCAAAAGTGTGTAATCCACACTTTTTGTCTCCTAAGGAGTACATAGTTATTTTATAAGCACTACTGGGTTGAAAACGTTGCTGAGGAAAAGCTGTGGAACTGTTATCAGTGGAAGTCAAATGTGACAGGCTTCATCATCTTAGCTGGGGCTTCACTGCAAGATTTGCATTTGCATCGGGTGTCTCGTGGGCCCCCAAAAGGGAGGGAGCTCAGGCAAGACTGCGCCGCTGACAGCCTGTGCTCGCACCCAGCAAAACCCAAAGCGCTGCTCCTCTCCCCGCTGCGGGCAGGCAGGTGCACGCGGCATTTCCTTTCTAGCATCTCTGTTTTCTCCACAGCCAGACTCAAACACACTGCTCTGGGCATCGAGCTTTAAAATATCATGAGTCAGGCCTCTCTCTCTTCTGTTTCTTATTTTAGCGTCATCATTGGTTTGAAAAGCCCTGTTCAAAATCATAATTTGTGGCCAATACTTTGAACCAACATGGGAGGTGGGGTCACATTTTCAGAACTTTTCTCCAGAAAGGGGCACAGAGGTTTCTTTTCTTCAAAAATTACTATTAATAAAAGTAGAAGCCTAGTCTGTCTATCACATTCAACAACTCACCTATTTGCAGTATCTTGAGCTTGAACCATTAAACTCAACTAAACGACTTAGCATGCCACACTGAGTCTTGCCGGAGTTGGCAATTCTCCTCCCCCTGTTTTCAGAGAGGGGTCTGGCAGCTGCCAGCCATCCACCCCTGCACCGAAAGGGTCTGCAGCAGCGGTCGCTCTTACCCAGCAGAAAGAAAAAACACTTCCTAGGTATCAGTGCCTTCACTTTCTTAAAGTAAACCCTCCTTAATTCATCAGAAACTAGCAAAAGCTGCACAAAACAGTCCCTGAAAAGGCTTTCAGAGCTCATTCTAGCAAAGGTAAGGGGTGAGATATCATGCACAAGCAAGCCAACCTACTGTTCCCATGAAGTGCAATTGTAGAGATAACCCCTCTCCTCAGAAGTTACCCGTTTGGCACCTGGAGCTCCCTAAACATACCACGTCCTCAGCTAAAGGAGAAAGTTTGTGCGTGAACTGGCTTTTTGCAGTCAGGTTTCAAACCGCCGAGGGATGCGCCTGAGCGTCACTGTTGTGGATGTGCAGCCCAGGCTCCACTGGGGCCCAGTGCTGGACACACTCTCTGCTGCCCGGAGGGAGCCTTTACCACCCCTCTCCCCGGGGACACAGCATGTTCCGCTGCCATTGGCCACACTTGGCCCCACGCGATCTCAACGCACACCAGCCGGAGCAAGAGCTGGCCAAGCTCATGGCATGCTCACGCAAAGGGCTGTGGGGAGCGTGTTGGGGCGGTACGCACTCCTGTAGAGCATGGCTGCCAGCAGCGGAGAACAAGCAGCTTCTGCAAACCGCCAGCTCAGGGGCAAGCACAAGCATGAGGCTGTCCCAGCTCCAGCTTCAAATAGTGAAGGGTTCATTTGCCTGAACTTCCAGGAATAGAAAGTTCAACTGCCCTCAGCGTGACCTCTTTTACAGTTACAGTAGAAAATACAACTGTGGTTCCCAGCACCCGCAACAGCTCAGGACAGGGATATTAAGATCAGCGAGGCCTCCTTTCCCTGTTCACCACCGCCCAGCCCCGCAGTCTGCTACAAAGGGGAACGCTGGCTCAGCACAGGTCAGGCTCTGGTTTTGCCGACAAGGCTGCGGGCTACAAGTGCTGCTGCCATTTCACCTGCCCCTGCCCTGTGCCGCCAGCCCTGCCCCTGCCCATCCTGCTCTGTGAGCCCAGAGCCAGCTTTCTGGCAAGATGCTCCTGGTGGGTGGCCTTGGCAGTTGTCCCCGTTGAGGGTTAGAGGAGGAGGAGGCCTGACGGATCGCCCCTCTGATGAAGGCACAAATACCCAGCCCCCTCGGGCAGCTGCTGCTGCTGTGGTTGAGACAGGGCGGCTGTAGGTGGAAGCCCAAAGCTGGAAGAACTGTACAAGCGAGGGAGCCGCTGAGCTTGCACTAAAATGGTCGTCGGACTTCCCACATGCTCCCTCAGGTCTGGCAGCAAACGGGGCGCCAAGTTTGAAGCAGGGAAGGGGCACCCCAGCCTCATCCTTTCTCTTTCAAACCTACATACATCCCATGCTAATCTCGTTACCCAAAGGCTTTGCACACACACACGCTGTACACGCAAAGGGAGATACAAAGGCAATGAGGAAGATGTGGAGAAGTAGTAACGAGGGCCCGTTCAGTGCTCTGCTCCAGAGGCCGGGCTCAGCAGCCGGGCTGCAGCTGCCACGAGCCGCCCTGTTGTCCCTATTCCTGAAGGAGGAGCGGCAGGACTCTGGCCACGGTGGGTCAGGCAAGAGAGACTGAGGCCAGTGGTCCACAGCTGCAGAGGCAAAAGGTAACTGCAACCCCTTGTGAGACAGCACGGAAACCTTTTCTGCTAAAGAATACTCCGTCTGATCCAAAGAAAACCCTATTTTTCCACAAAACAACAAATGAAATCACGGTTTTCTGTCCAGAAGATGTTAATGGAAAATTTGTGCCCAGCTATGCTGTTGAATACAGATTGGAGATATTTGGATTTCTGAGGAAAGGAAGGTCAAGTCATTTTCACAGTGTGAAAAATGAAGCTAACAGAGTTCATATTTCTCTGTGAAGCAATGATTGATTTTTCTTTCTGTGTCTCATTCATACTGCACTAAACATGTATAGAGAACAAACTTATAACACCTTAGATAAAGCACACAGATTACATTAATACATTGAAAATTAAGTTATTAGCATCTATTTGAAGGTAGCACAAGAACATTTAGCCCAACTCCGTGAGAACAGACTGTTGGCATGAATGCATATCCTAAAGCTGCTATATCAGAAAAAAATCACCATTGAGATGTGTATATATCAAGTAGGAGCCTATCATGTGCTGCCTCTATGGCTAAATTTCCCATTTGGAAGTACATAAAAATTTTAGTTACTGGAAGTATGTTGTTACTCAGTTTCAAGTGCATATGTATAGGTATTCTTTATTTTCCTGCCATCTTAATTGTAATTATCATCTCTGTGCCCAAGTGATTTGTTTACTCGTGCAGAGCTATTCTCCTATTAGGGTTGTTACTCCTGTTTTATTTAAGAATAATTTAATACAATAATCACTTCTGAAAATACATTGATAAAGTTTCCTTACTGTGAGAAGGGGGAATGTTTTCACATCTTACTGAAGGAAGGAATTTTCAGCAAGTTTTTCTAGACTCCTTTAGGAAACACAGTGTTTTGGTGTTTTTATTATATTAGAGTTCACAATGGCAAGCTCTTACAGATCCTATGTTAAGATGTGGCCACAGCTAGCTGCAAGGACACATGAAGTTTCATCACACTTTGCTCATATAAGGTACACAGTGGATGTTATAAGGTCCCACACAGTCAGATGCGGGTTGGTCATAGGGGATTTCAGCTCCCTCTTTTTGTATCTCTCCATATGTTGACCACACGTCAGCAAAAGCCCCAGGAATGTCATTCACATGGTGAGAAAGTCCTCCCTAATACATGTTGCTTTCAAGAGATGCGTGCAGATAACCCAGCAATCATGTTAGAAGTATCGTGGCGCTCAGACTGTGACCCTGTGTGACCCTACCTGACCAAGGCACGGCTTCACCATGATGTTTTGCCACTGTTGGGGAAAAAAAAAAAAATCAAGGGGAAAAAGGCAACAATAACAAGATTCCTATTTATTACTGTCACTCTGCACATTAGCCAGGAAACTCTTAAAACACTGTCAGCATAGTCTAAACTTTCAGAACTAAGCAAGACCGTATTCAAAAGCTATGAGAAAGTCACTTTTCAGAAACAAGTAACCAAAAAGATCTACTGGAAAACAGATGCAAATCAACTGCAAAAAGCAAGAGGGAGAGTCACACAACTAGGAATTTGGACAGCACTAGTGATCAAAAGTACAAAGGCTTTGTGAAAAAAAATAAAACCAATTCAACTTTTAAATAGACATTTCATTAATTAATTAGGATGATCACAACTTGATCCTTCTCTGCCATCCACCCCCTCTTTTTCCTTTGTTTTTTTCTTGTTATGTTTGTGACCAATACTTTGGTTTGCAGGGTTTAAAGCAGCCAGCTATCTTCTTCTAAGATTTAAGGAACAAAATTTTACCTCGTGCTTACCAACTGATTGTAAACGATGGGCTGAAGTGAGCAGCTAAGGAAGAGACCATCTGTTGCAATCTCTTCCTTTAATCAAACCAAGTGCTTATAGCCTTAGCGTGGCTCTTACTCTCTCCTAGCCCGGCACACAGAAGCAATCCCTGTAGTAGCTTTTTAACTGATTGCATGACCATATGTTCCTTATGAGTGGAACCAAAACTAACACACAGCTTAAAACAAAACTACTGTACCAACTTTGACACACAAACACAGCCAGAAAATTGAAGTGCAAAGGCATGGTAAAAAGGCTTTTCACACCAAGTTTCCTTCTTTCTGCCATATTGCTTTCAAAAGATAGGGGCACTTTACAGCAATGATGTCTATATATAAGCTGCTGAAGTACTGTCTTGTCTTCAGTGATTTTTATGATGATACTCTCTAATGCACTTTGAAGAAATGTTAAGACTAGGCAAAGCTCCCTTTTTATGAAGGAAACAAAAAGAATAATATACGGCAGATAGCATTAGCATGGAGGTGGAATATCAGGCAAGAAAAGTTGATCTCTTGTTCCCTTCCTCTTTCCCTCCTTTCTTCTGTTATTCTGATAAGATCACTCTGTTATGTTCATCCCCTTCCACGTCAATTGTCTGGTCACCCTATGTTAGGAAAATAGACTTTCCTGTCTTCTACTAATAGTAGAGCACAGTATCTCTAACAAATATGTTGAGAGCAGATCCTGTAGCCATTCAGGATTAACTATAAGGAAGCAACATAATCCAAGCAAAAGCCCGAGTATTTGTCTAGACATCCAATACCAAAGAAAAGAATTTGATGATAAATACGAAGCATTAAAAAGTGTAAATAGCATCCGCATATATGAAATATTCCATGTATACAAGGTAGAGGTCAGGCAAAATTGAAATTCATTTACAGAGAGACTTTCCCCCAAGAGGAATTTGATAAATACTGAAAAAAAAGAGTTTCTTTTCTAGTGGAAAGCATTAATAAATTACATCAACTTAATTGCAGGATCACTGCGTTTTCACAAACGCCTACTCAGCTGAAGGTATCTGGAGTTATTTCTGATTTCACAAATGTGATCAGTTTCACAGGATTTTGGGAGCACATTACTGGGGCAGGGGGAGGGCAACAGAGTTCAGTCAGGAGCCTTCTTCCTGGCTGCACTGCGAGAAACCCAGAAGTGTCCCTGCTTGCTGTGGGCAGACACAGCCAGGCATCCAGACACTTTGGATATTATTGGATGGATCTTATAAACTTATCACATCCTATTTTGCTGTGATGTAATGAATATTATAAACTTATATATTTAGAGTACCAGCCCATATATCTATTCTCTGGCAAGCACAGAGCACTGCATGAGAGTTCACACACGCCTGCCAGCTTTTTACAAGAAACAAAAGCCACTTCTGACTTGAGAACCTACAGGACCACCTACAAGACAACAATAGAGAAGCCTCCCCAGCTGAACTCCATCTGAGCCCTGGAAGACCTGGTGAAACTGGTATTCCATACAGAAATAGCATTAGGATTAGAGCATCCGAGATGGTCCATCAAAGGCCTTTGAGAGGCCTTGGAAAGGTTCTGCCGAAAACAGTGCAAGACCATTGCAGCAATTTCTTTTCATTCAAGAGCTGAATGTATGGCATATTTATTTCCTAAAGTGAGAACCAGTGTCCCAAACAAAAAGCTAGAATGAGCATTATTCAGCCTTTTTTCTGGCAACCAGCTTAAACGACCGTGTCTTGCTTTTCTGGGAAACCTGCCAGGTGAGCTTTGAAAGGATTGTAGTGCTGACAGCAAAGTCTAGAGGGTTCGCTCTATGCACTAACCAGAGGTCTGTTAAAATAATCAGGAGGAGGTGGCATAGGCCTTCATCCTACACAAGGCAAGAGGATTGGAGCATAATGGCATTGCCGGGGGAAACTGAGAGGGCTATTAAGTTCACTGGGGCATTGACTGTCTTTTACCATGTGTTGCATGGCTCTAGCGCTGAGGCACCCCAGAGTAAAGTCTTTAAAAGCAGTTGAATGACTTATGCTCTTAAAATCTGTTTCCAAAAGTGAGTACTATAACCTCCATTTACTTCCATCTTTGGGTCTGGGGTGCAATTCTGCTCCCACTTTCTTTTTTTTCCTTTATCCCCAGTGAGAAACTGATGCCTTGTCACTTCTGTGGTTCACTTGCAATTCTACTGTTTACAGTGACTGTGCATCATGAAGTCATCTCCACAGTTAGAAGAAGTGGGTGTCACCAGATGATGTTATACAATTTTGTGATGTCACCACATTTACTGAAAATGAAGTTTTGAGGGGAAAAGTGAATAACTGAACAGAATTCCTAGGTCAGAATTAATGCAAGCTACATAACGAAGAGCTGCCAAGTGAAAAATTTGCTACCGTGACTTACGTATTGAACTGATTTAAATGACCTAATTTATGAAAATGCATTTTAGAATGCCTTTCTGTCATTGTGGAAAACTAGTCCTATAAAAGTCAGTAATCAGCATCCTTGTGATAGTATTAATGTGCATTTTCCTATTATATAGTATAGATTATTAGCTGTTTCATCCCTAAGGAAAACACTGATATTGACAAAGAGAGAATTTCACTTTGAGTGAAAAAGCCACACTTGGCAAGGAGTTTAAAAGCAGAATAGTATTTATGTAAATATAATGAGAAGATTATAGCTGATCTCCTTGATGTTTTTCTTCCGTAAAAAGACAGAAACACTAGAAATTTATCTGGACTATGCTAAAGTAACTAAATATTGAAAGGAAACCTTACAGCCAGCTACACTGAGGAGACACCTGGAAAGCCTTTTGTCCACTCTGTTAGGAATAGAAACCTCTTTGTATATTATAGGTGACTAAAACCAAACAGTGCTTATTACAGATAACAGTGCAAACCTCCAGAATAAGCTCCTTGATAGAAGAGTTGACCTAAGCAATCATGGACCCTTCTGTTGCTTGTTCACTCTGTTTTAACTTTAATGGCCCAGAAATAACAATTGAGGCCAATGATACATCTCTTTAATCTCATTAATACCATATATATTTATTTGTTTGAAGATAGAAGTACAATATTGCACCCCTAAACCTAGCTACAAGAGCAAGTCACCATGTCAGTGGTCATACTTGCAAATTAGTTTTAGGCACCTGCTAGACATAATGAAAAAAAGAAGTCAATCAAGAGCAGAACAGCCAACTACAGCCTAAGGATATTGAAAATATACAACAACATCTATCACCTCAATTGCAGCCTTAAAACTGCATGACAAATCAGTTGTTGGAAGAAAAAAGTCAACTGCAGATCAATGTAATCAAGTGACTGATTACTTGACTGAGAAAAAATTAGTATCCTATGCATAGAGAGATTTCTTTTTGGATTACAGTGACAAATGCTTCCTGATCTTTCTAATACTTGCACACATTTACTGATGGTTCATTCAACAGGCCTTAGAAGAGGCAAAGATTTTCTTAAGTAGGTGCTTGAAATCACATTGGCATTTTTAGAGGAAAATCAAAACAGTTCCTTTGGTCCTGGTTTGTGCTTTTAGGAATGTAGTTTAAAGCATAAACATTTTGAAAATCAGGGCACGAGCCATTGGGAAGGCTGTACACAAAAGAAATGTGATATGGTAAGCAGAGGCAAGTAAATAAATTAAACCATGCCTAGGTCAGGACAGCTGCTGTAGTTCTCTGCATGTTATTTAAAAATCATTATTTATTTTAGATATTCTTTCTGATAAAAGTTCTTTACACCTCTCATGTTTCCTATAATAGCAAAGCCACGAAGTAGCCGTGAACTAAGTACTATTGCCATTATGCAACATGAGAGAGTAATTTTAGTGGTCTGCTCAGGCCTTCAATTTCTGAAATCCAGTTTTATCACATACAAGTCCTGGTAACTGGGTTCCATTTTCCTTGCTCAAAATACAGAACTATTTGAATGTATTTTAGAATTAGTTATGTTAACCTGCACTTTGAGAGCAGTCACACTATTAAATGGTAGATACCCATTAGAAGGAACACATTTGAGTCATTGAATCCTTTATACAACTTTTTTGTAAAAATTTAAACATCATTTTGAGAAGCTGAAAATGTACCAATCCAGTGATATCTGTCATTACTCATTTTTCATATACTCAATGTGATTATTCATTACTCAGAAATGACATAGTTAAATGCTAAGTCTTGCTAAAATATTGATCATAATATGTGGGGGCATATAATTTATCCAAATCAAGTGAAATATGTTTTCCTCAGCAAGATGATGAAAGCTTGTCTCATTACAGCATTATTTCTACTGAAGTTTCCGCCATTACTTAGTTTAATGACTCTGTGAACATTTTAATTGAGAAGATCCCTGTGTAAGTTGCTCAGTCAAGACACATGGATGAGTTTAGACTCCAGAACGAGAGCAATGTGTAGTTGGCTGTGCTCAGCCTGAGAGCACAGGCAGAAGGCAGAGAACTAGATAAAAAAAAAAAAACCCAGATCAGGTAGGGCAGAAGGAATGGAAGGGGAAAAGACAAGGTGTTACAGGCTAGGAAACTTGAAAGGACGTAACTTGCTGGTCAGAATACTTGGTCTGGCAAGGTGGTATACAAACACCTGTTTGCTTAAATCGTTCTCATCCCCCCCC
>JANZLQ010000040.1:9940837-9952741 GCA_026212715.1 Elanus axillaris
CCCCCCCCCCCCCCCCAAAATCCACTGAGGCCAGTGGAAATCTACACTGACCTTTGAGAAACAAGCCTGATAAGAAAAGGTAAACGTTGCTATTATGAGCCTTGGGTTCGCTCTGTATATCTGCTTTCTAAAGGAGAACAAAATGACCAGCAATCTTGCATCATCCCCTACCTGCACACAATGATTCACATGGATTCAAAGCAAAAATCACAGTAAACCACTATTTAATATCAGCTATATGTAGATAGTCAGCAGATCTGTTCAAGTGGTGCTCTGCTGTCCTCCCTGAGGATGTGAGCTGGATCTCTATCAGCTATTCCATGAATTCTTGTATTGCTGTCAGTAGTGGGACACCAAAGCACTGATACCAAAATATTTTGTGGCTAATCTTGTCCTTGTTACTGATAAGTTAAGGAAGTTGTTGCTACAGGAGACTGTGCTCCCTTTGTATCAGTGGCGTAGAAGTGGGGTCATTTCCACCTGTACATGCACTTCTCTGAAAACAGAGTAATTTAGGGGAAAAATGAAAACCAGTAACTTCCTTATTTAATCAGAAAAATATTCTGGGGATGGAGACACATTTTTATTTCTGCTTCCCAGCTACTGAAGCAAGCCAGGAAGAGCTTGAGTGATTTGCCTGAAGTCGCATAGTTCTACATATTTTAGTCTGGATGTCAGATCATAAGATTAAACCGTTAGCTCAGTCACCTTTCAGTTGCTGCTGATATCAGGAAATGCCACAGGATTTATGCTTTGAACACGCACAGGTTAGTTCAGAAAACAGAAGACATGGAAGTTGGGGATCTTTGAGTGCAGTTTACCTTCTTCAGTCATTTACTTGCGTTAATTGAAAGATCTTCAACTTGGGACCATATCTTTTTGTACCTATCTACAGTATCTAGCATAAGAGTCCTTGATCCTGGCTGTATTCTCAGAGAGCTGCAATTATTGAACATGAAAACTAGTGTCTTTTGTAGCAACTGATCCAGGGCACAGACAGCTGATTGAAAGCAAGTGACTTCCTGAAGCGTAACTAGTTACTGTCACACACATGCAAAAAACCACCAAAGAAGAGCTACTGGGAAACACCATAAGGGGGTCAACAACTCAAACATCTTGCACACAATGTGCTGAAGTTACTAGTCCAGGGCCAAATATACATTTGCCTTCAGCAAATGGTTACCCAGAGAAACGCAACGGGACTGATTGAGAAGGCCAGCAAGATTTGGCTCCATGGAAGCATTGCTGTCACAGTGCATCCCTCATTTATGAATAGAAATAGCAGAGAAAAGCATAACAGTTTAGAAATGTCATTTCTATTAGGAAAAAATGAAACAGTATGAATCTCTGAATATTTCTCAGAATGCCATTTTATTAGATGCATCCAAACCTGGAAAGCTTAAGCCAAGAAAAGAAAAAAAAAATTAAACATGATAGGATCCATTCTAAATAATCTCACATTTTACATAGAGAAAATGAAGTGTTTGACAAACACTTCATGAGCAAGATGATTTACATTATTTTCACTTTGTTTCTGATTATAGGAAATAAAAATATATAGCCCTTCATTCATTTCTTACTTGTTCTCTAGCACCTTTGCTGAACCTTTCTGTGAAATCATACACATGCAAGATCAAAACAGAGAGATGGGAAGTAGTAGAATGTGCTTCATTATGGCAAGTACAGCTCATATCCTCCTCCACAACACAATTTATTAGTATCTAATAGAATTGTAATGTTTCTCATTCTACATTTTTACAGCTGCATCAAAATATTAAAGTGTGAATTGCAATTAAACTCACACAGTGCTCTTAGCATAATTTCCCTTGTATTAATACTTAGCAAACCAAGTTATTGGTGTAATATTACTCTTGATACTGGTTGTCATAAAGGGATAAAGCCTCCAAATAGTAATAAAGTATATTTTACTGTAGAGAGAGCAGCAGTACAAAAAAAACATTATGCTACTGGAGTTGTTAATTTCTGTGGAAAGGGGTGGGGAGAGAAAGGCTTTTGACTCCTTAAATTATAGTTTGCAGGTTAGTACACCAACTCACTTAATCTCTCTAAACAGGTAATTTACTTGCTTTCTGAAAGCACCCATGTGCAAGGAAATGCTAGTGCACTCCAGGGATGATTCTAAGATTGATTGCTTGGCTCTAGTCACTGATAACGGTATGTATTCTACTAAGCTCTATTTTACATGAGTCTAAAATCTTTAAAGATTTTAGAGGGAAAAAATGGAGGGGCTATATTTGTTTCAGATAACCTCAATTTATGAGTGCATGGTCTGCTTGACTGAAGAATTTTGAAGCAGAAGGGCTAAACAACTACTTGCAAATGGCAATAGGTACATTACCTAGGGATAGAGCAATTGCAGGTGTGATATGTTTATGTTATCTATTAGGAAGTTCAGAAGTTACATTTTGTATTTTCCAGCTGTTCCTTAGATTTGCAGTTGGCTGTAGCTTTTTGTGGTTTATAGTTCAGAATTGAGATCTGCAAGAACAGACTTATGGTAGAAATGGAGAGCTGTAGCGTTAGCTTGTGGAGGGAAAATCAACAACAAAGTGGCTGAATTAAATGCTGCTAAATGGACATGACTTTGGTAGGATTGCCTGGGCTGGATAGTTCTATAGAAGCATCTGGAAGTAGAACTCAAATGTCAAGGTTTAAGTTGTTGCTGCTTCTTTTAAGAGCTCACCAGGTAAAGCAAACTATTTAATACTCTAAGTCCTGACTCTTAGTGTAATCAGAAGCACAGCTGCACTATGGGTCAACATGTTTGACCAGATTTTTACCTGGTTACTCAAGGGCTGGAAGCAATGAAGACTTGGCTGTGCAGACTGCAACCAAAAGCCCAGTGAGCTTGTGCTGTCTGTCCTGGAAATCATGTCATGAAAACAAAAGATCATTTTATTAAGTTAACAATACAATCTCAGTCTCAGGGTGATGCTGAAGGAGGTTTTGAAAAAGATTATCTTGACTTATTTCGGATAAGCTTGTGTTTTTGCTAAACATCCAGTATGTGTTATTGATAAAGGAGCCTCTTAGCTGTTGCCCTCCAATTTGCAAAGTCATTTCTGTCAGTGGGGACTTCTCTCCCTTCCAGATGAGAAGTGCCTTTGCACCAAGACTAAAGACTGCTGGGTGGGGGAGCTGGTAAATCTGTGAATGAACCCCCAGATTCTGGTCTGTGCACAGTGCCACACATCATGGAGCCAAAAAATAAAGCAAACCTTCCAAAGCTGCTGCAACCTCCAATCCCACCTGCCATTATTGTCAGATTGTTTTTAACAGCATAGGCTTCTGTCTGTGACAATTAGTGGTGATAGATCCTCTGATTTGGGTAGGCTGAACATGAGGAGTCTGTATCACAGCCCACAAAATTAACACTGTTCGTAGTGTCTGGGATTTGCAGTGTCATTCATGAACTGCCAAGACAAATGCATCATTGCAATGTGTGTCACACATTTCATATTTTTACTCCTCTTTCCTTCTCTCTCCCTTATATTTTATCTCCTAGAAGTTTAATCCGTGCTGCCCAAGCCACCAGCTACCAGAATAGAGCAAAGTACTTGAATATGATGAAAAGGCCATTAATTGCCATCAGCCTGATCTCCCATCACAGGCTGCCTCCCTCCTTACTTAGCACAGGGAGGTAATCTCCTAACTCTGCGCTGCTGTACCCAGTACAATAACCACTCCTGAGCAACAGCAATGGTGACATTACTTTTGCTTGTGAGGCTATGAGAACTTGGTGAGCTGAAGACTACTAAAGCAGTATGGTGACAGTCCGTATAAAAAAAAAAAGGTTAAGTGTTCAAGAGTCTAGCTCAAAGCCTATTTAAATTCAGTAGAAGTCTCAAATGTTGCCCCTAATATCTTAAGCACATCTTAGAAAGACCTTGAGCACTCAGGACTGTGGCAAAGGTTTACTCATCTAAGTCTGGCTGAATGTAAAATTCTCCATTCCTTCCTCTATTCCTCACGGCACATTTCCTAACGGTATAATTTACAGGAAAATGATCAAAATATCATTAAGAAACGTCAGTACTCTCAGTCAAGCTCCTTTCAGAAATATAAGCAGTGTGTGGCAGGCATAATAAAGTCATGATTAGGAGTGTCCTTTAAATCACAGGAAAGGGAGGCAGAGTAGATTTGCCCTATTCCATCTCTGAACAGGCTCTTTGCGTGACTGTGAGCAACTACATAACTAGCAAATGCCCAGGCATAACTCAATTCTTTAATGCCTGTAAAGATATTAGTACTTCTGCACTACCCAGCAATAGCAATAACATCATCATTTTCTCCCTGCACATTGGAAGCCACTGACAAACCAACCCAGAGAAGTGCATTGCAGAAGCTGCTTCCATGCTCAGCCCAGCTTTGGGGCCAAGCAGAGGCAAAGCAGCCGCTGAACCACAGAGCATGAGAACAGCGGCTGATGTAATCCTTGACATTAACAATGGCCACAGTTACCCTGGACTTAGGTTTGATTTTATCCTGGGAAATGAAGAATGGTGAGGAAAGGGCAAGGACCTAGGAGAAAGGCACCAGAGCAAGAGTCAGTACTAAAGAAATGAGTTCCGCATGAGCACCGCCAGTTCTCCTCAGTCTCCTCCCAGCCATGTTTCTGCTAGCAAGCCCATGCAGACAAACCAAGGCAGATGCCTATGCAAAAAAAGGTCCATTTGTCCTATGATAACGTTACTCTAATTAGCCATATATTCTTGACAGCTAGGAGTACATCTAAAAAGTAAAAGGCATTTTTCATTGCTTGCTCTTTTCCTACAAAGAAATAACAACGTGGCCTCTGTAGAAAACGCACTCAAGAAATTAATCTGGATAACACTAGGAGTTTTGCAAAACAGTGTTTAATAGTGAGTCCAAAAGCAACCGAGAAAAAAATTATAGGCTAAGATAATCAAGCACGTCTCTATGTAGCACTAGGGTTTTGTGTTGACTGCTTCACATTCTGAAAGAAAAAGACCACAAGACAACAGAAAGGGGCGAGCCCTCATGGGGCATAATTCCAGGGAGTTATTCCTGGCTCACTTCCAGAAAGGACACTCCCAGGGTGGATATTTCTATTCTAGAACAAAAGTATCTCATTTTAGATTCCTTTAGCCTTCTCAGAAACAATAGCTCACCTGTTATATTTGGCAGACTCTGCCAAATCCACTTCCCTGGGTAGACACCCCCTTTATTGTATCGGACTTATTCTTAGATCCAGGTAAAATGTTATGTGATTAATCCAGACAATAATTAAAGGAAAACATGTGCATGAAGTAGTGAATATATGTAGCACCTGTCAGAGATGCTGTAGAGATGGAGATCTTAACTGCTGTCCCAGCCTAGGACGAGTGGATGGAGAGATGCAGAAGCTTCAGTTTAGCTTGTGACAACACAACCACGTATATGCACATATCATTAGCTAGTCAGTCACAAAACAGGTACCAGCGAGTATTTCGGACAAGGAAGCTCCTGATCTTCATGTACAGTAAAGGAGTGCGGTCAACCCTATCAAAGGGTTCTCTGTGAGCCTGTTTCTTTCTCAAAACAAGCCTGCAAATCCTAAATCCACTTATGTCTAGGTTGCCAGATTTGAAGCAGATACCAGATTGTTTTGATTCCCAAATTTGGACATAGCAAACAAAAAAAAACCCCAAACAAACCCAAAACCGCAAGATAATATACATGGGAGCTGTGAGCTTTTCTTAAAGCTGGAATGATTCTTTCATGAAACAAAATATTGCTGTTAGCCCACTCTTGCTGTAAATATGATCAGTGCCAAAAGGTACATTGGCTTTCCTAGCCCCATTTGTCCAGCTCAGTCATAAAACAGTAAAGAAGCCAAAGCCTAGATGCCAGCTAAAACTGTGGTAAAGCCAAAGGTGAAGACTAGATCATACTGTTCTACCTGGTGGAAAGAACATATAGAGGCACCTGAAAAGGATTTGACTTATAGACAAAGTGACAGTATTTCTGAAATGAAAGACTGCAATACTTTTGTAGTGACTTTTTTAGGGTCATAAAGAAGATAAAACACCCATTTACAAAAGATGCATGCCGGTGGTGTTATTGCCAGCTTGCAAGGCGATAGCTACACTTGCATATTACTTATAGTATAGGTTTATTTCCAGACACTCAGTGTTCTGGAGAACATTTATCATACACCACCAAACAACTAACATTAACATCCACTTTGAGCAAAGGAACAAATTTAAATGACTGCACTGATCTGACTTTTTCTCTCTTCACTCTTCTCTTCAGCAGACAGAACACTTGTTTCCACTGGACTGTTTATTCCTGGCAAACATGGAAAAAATTCTTCTTGGCCTAGGAAAAAGAGCAGCTTGTAGTTATTAAAACAGAAAGAGAAGCAAAAGAAAAAAACTGGGTCACTGATGCATCAGAAAAAAAGAAAGTGCTGGGACGTCATGAGAGAAAAGAAAAAGAAAAAGAAAAATCAAGATTGTCCCAAGTTCTGTTACAGAAGAGACAAGCAGGAAGGATCTTCAAAAGAAGGTAGGCATTGCATTACAAGGCTATACTGTGACTTCTCCGAGCTGCCAAAGGGCTGGCAAATCCAATAGCTCGTGACCAGAAATAAAGAGCAATTATAGCTGGGCAATGGAAAATTGATACCTCTAAACCTATAAACTCTTATGCTGATGCCTCCCAGCGAAGAACAGAAGCTGGACTGGTGGGTTTCCAATGGAAAGTTATATCATCTGTTTAATTCTGTTTTTATTTAATGCCTCTCTCCTTTATGTGGCATTAACTTTAATGCAATATTGAAGGGTTTGTTTTTTAATAGCATCATAAGTGTAAATGTAATAGTTATATAATAATAATAATAAATCAAGAACATACTAGAGTCACTGCAATAACTAATAATAATGTTAAGACACAGTCTATGATGCATCTAAAGTTCAGTACCTTCGAGAGTTAATTAAGTTCAAGTTAATTGGCAATGATCTTATTTCTAGACAGGAAATGTAGCCGATTATCTTGTTTATGCTGAAACAAGTAACTGAGGTCATAACAAGACTTTTTGGGGTATTATTGATTGATTTGTAATTTCTTAATTAATTTTGATTGACTTTTCAAGTATCTTGCTTCTTGACTTAATTCTTTCCTTCTAGGGAGATGAAGCTACTGACAAGACTGGTGGTAAAGTCACATTCACCATTTTCACTGTATGAAATGTGTAGTTTTCATAACTCCATTGTACTTTTAAGATGCTATACTACCACAGAAAAAGCTTTTGCAGCAAAGAGCAACTCAGCTTACTGTTTTCATAAAGTTATGCTTACCTTTACCTGTCATAAGGTAAACAGTAGCATCAGAGATGCCAAATTGCATTTAGTCTTTCAGACAAACACTGCTATGTCATGTCATATATTCCTATTGTTAATTGTACAGATATTAGTATTTTATTGCTTCAGAAAATTACCTTTAAAAATAGTTAATGGATAAATATATGAAAGCCACACCCAAGTAATGCTTTCCAGATTAGAATTATGGGGAAGAAAACCAATCCTTTACAAGGCAACTTTGCTCCATCACAGCTTACTCGGCATCTCAAACCCTTTTTAACTGCAAATGGCTTCTCCTCATATAGCCTTATCCAGAGCCATCCAATACTACATCAGTTATTACACAGACTTAAAAAATTGAGCACAGTGTTAAAATTCAGCTCATGGGAAAGAATGAACCAAAAAGGACCTTTAGCTCACAGCATCTCCAGTGAATAAATTCTTCAGGTGCAGTCATGTAGCACTGGATAAAATTAACAACTCATTTACCTTGCTTTCTGCCATTTTTGACCAGAATACAAGTAGAGGGTAGTAAAATGTCTGTGGCGATGATGGGTGACAGTGCATGGGGATGCATCTGACTAGGAAAGTCAGAGTGGGGTGAACTGGGTAGCAGAGCCCCCTCAGCAGCACTGCTAATGCATCTCCTGCCGGCAGAGCCCCCAGCTATGGGCCATGAGAACGGGGCTTCCTCTGCCCTGTAGACCGGTTTGGGTAAGCTAGATGCCCTCCCTGTAAGAGGCACATTAACCCAGAGATAATTAAAGGCTACAAATGATATGCAGGAAAATAATTTCTGACGGTATCAGAATCAGAGGGGACAGATCAGTTCCAGGAGGACAAAGAGTTCAAACTGAGAAAAAGTAACAAGACTTTTTAAAAAACAGAAGTGCAAATTGAAATGATAGCACTTTATACAAGGCCAAAAAAGTGCAGATATGCCCATATTTTAAACCCCCACCACAGCAGCAAATGGTATAAAATTGAGACTACTTTTCTGCCGTAGATACAGAGTAGTCCCAGAATGGTATAAATACTTCCCTGCTTTATCCCCCTCCCCACTTCAAGTTCAGTCTTTTTTTTTTTTTTTTCCTCATTAAACAAATCCCACAGTTCAGGAATTAACTGACAAACCCAGGATTTTTTCTTCCCTTGTGTTAATGGGCTTGTTCTCACTTAAGCAAAATATTATAGCAATTTAGGAATTATTATTTACATTGATGCCAAGGTCTTCTACTTTATTATGTTTTATTCAATTGCTGGAGTTTTCTACTTCTTCAAGTCCCATTTCAGTATCCCTTGAGTACCACTATTTCATGCTATTCTGATTTTGGGCCAGTTTTATCAGATATTCAGTGTTTAATACTGTACCAAGCACTCTGTCCTGTCCCCTTTGTAGCTAGCCCAGTACTTCCCCAGCATCACCAGTCTCTCCAATAATGGAAGGTGGAAGTTATCCTTTGGATAAAGACTTTCCTTATAAGAATTATATGGGCTGATTTACCACACTTGTCTCCTCCTACAGAGTTAGCACTAATTTCCTAGATCAAACTGCTCCCTAAACTTGCAGGATTTTGGAGGCAGCCACCCTGGTGCTGAGGGAGGACATTTATTCACATACACTGAGATTTAGTCCAGGGCTTCATTTGCATTGTAGGTAGTTTCACCTCCTGAGTATCATTAAGACCAATTCTAGTTTGAAATACACATTTTGCCACTATCTCACCTGGAAAGCAAGTCCATCCATTTAGAGAACTAAACCAAGATATGATGGCCATAGCAGTGTTGTGGGAGACTTCAGCAATAAACATGAGAATTTTATAGAGCAAAGCTTATATTTTCTCCTGCTTTTTATCATTTTCCCTGCTTTACGCTGTACCTGTCACAATGGTGTCCTTGAAGCTTGAGAATCTGCGATGAGTACTCATCCTTTCTTTCCACACTTGGAGCCTACTTTTTACAGTACTCAGGGTGAGTATTTGTTTCACTGGAAAATGAGAGTGCTGCTTTGCTTATGTTTTCAGATCCTGTGGTACGAACACCTTCCACTAGCAATCTGCTCCCTACCCACCTGACAGAAGGGAAACACCCTACATCTAAATATCAAGTCTATACCTCTCCACACCCTCACTTCACCAGGAGTTCTGCTTTTCCTATAGTTCAAAGCAAATTAAGCAAGTTAAGAGTCAATATTTTGGTGTTGCCCTATCTGTAACTTCATTTTGTACTATCAGAGACAACTCAACCTCCTTTTTCTAGGCTGGAAAATATAATCTTATAAAACTCTCATGGTTTAAAAACCAAAATTACTCAGAGTAATCTACAGTTTTAAGAATAAAATATACTTAAAAAAAGTAATAACAGTAACATCTTTTCATGCTAGATAAGACCTCAGACACATAAATAAGGAGTGGTTATCAAGATTTTATTTTCATATTTATTGATATAAAATTCAATATATAAGCTATTTAACTCCCTTTAAGCAGGCTGAAATAATTCCTTAAGTAGAATGACTAGAGAAAAAGCCTTCTCAATTTTATCCACAGGCATAAAGCCTGACCTCAGGCGTACACACACCATGCAGCACACAGCAAAGGAGCCCAGACTGGCACACGTAAGCCAGATCCTGGCAGGCCAAGCCATGTGTGTGAGGTGAGCGCTCCCGAGTCATTAAGGTTTATTCCTTGATAAAGCTCTCTGCTAGCACAGCCGCGTGATGCTGGTGTTTTCACTGGTGGAACTGGGAGCAGGTTTTGGCCCAGTGACTCCACACGCCTTCGGATAAGGCTTAATTTAAGTTACTGTTGCTCCCCATACACCTTTTTGAGGATATTTGGCTATTTGCATTCCTGAAGGCAGGGAGCTAGCACAAGGTGCTACTGCTGGGGAGCAAACTAAAGCGGTATGACAAAAGACACGTAGTGCTAGGAAATTCTTCTGGGCACCTCTGCTCTGCCAGGCCCGCACTTACACTATTCTCTTTGGGCCAGCCTGGGCAAGACAATGCAATAAAAACTGTTGCTTTTATTATCCTGCCATGAATTTTATGGTCCACTTCAAAAATGTATCTTTAAGTTACAGAATGGCCATGCCACCATTAATTTTTTTTCCTGGTTGATGCTCTATGGAGAGAAGACTGCCAGTAGCATTTCTATAAAGTAAACATCTCCCTTTTTGCCTAGTCAATGTATTCTCAATTTAAAATATATTAATAGCCACAATCCTCAGCTGTGCTCCTTTACATAAAAAGAGGGCCAAATGGTACAGAGCCTCCTGTGCTGCCTTTTCTGAACAGATATAAAAAGCCTGGAGAGCACTGTGAAGATCTGGTTGTTTCCTATACAATAGTGAATGCATTGATGCTAACCATTTCCAGTACATTTTGGTTTGGTCCTGTTTTTCTTAACCACAAATGATACTTTAAATAAAACAAATTAAAATTCTGATGAGGTATAAAACTCTTAACAAAACTAATACCCTACTCACAAATACCATGCAATTTATGAGTAGCATCCTCTGGGTAATGACCAAGACAAAACACAGAGGTGCAGATGCACAAGAAGTTAAAGCAGATTGGCCTAAAATCAATTCTGTTGTCAACTGCGTGGTATTTAATAACTGGGACAGGACATTGCTCTTTGTTTAAACACGGGGAGGAAAGGCAAGATTGTCAAGGTCATCCGACTTCATCAACATAAAAATATATAGGTAAACTCCCCACCAAGTACAAGCAGTCCCCAGCAATCACATTTTTACAAACTGTTGCAGCAATCTCACTTTGATCAGCCCTTTACTTCTGTTGTGGGCGAGAGGGGCAGAAGCAGCACATGATCATTCTGCCAAAAAAAAGTACTACCCAAAACACAAGATGTGCAGAAGACTCATCAGCTGCAAGCAATAGTCTTGTGGATCAACCTTGGACAAGTTTACAAGTATTAAAACCCCAAACAGCTGCACCTGGGCACAAGAGCTTCAGCAGTGCAGCCCATGCTCCCAGGCTGCAGGTGTCTGTGTTGGCAGCTCAGGTCAAGACAGCTCTTTTGACAAAATCCTGGGTCAAACTGGGCCACATCTCAGTTCAGTTTGCACTAAAAGGAAGCCCATTTGCCTCCTCCAGGCTGGCTCCACAGTGCAAGCCAGGACACAAAGCCTGACCAGGCTAGAGCCGATCTGAAACACAAATGCCTGAGTCCAGACAATGCAGACTCAGGTCCTCAGCACTAGCTGTTTGCTCAGCCTTTGCTGCAATAGTTATTATAAAGCTTCATGCGCACTGTGTGTGGGCAGAGAATTCAGCATGTGCATACAAGTATCCTCTTCTATGCAAAGATACGTTTCTGGGTTTTAGGCTGGGGGTTGGTGTCTTTTAGCGACTGTAACTTTTTTTAATTGTAAAACTCTTTTCACTGCAGTGTTAACTTTCCAGCCATTGTCTCATAGCTCATTTCCCTTTCTCCAGCCATGGCTTTGCCAGTTCTTCTCAGTCACCCCTCTCTTGGTTGTAGTTTGAGTTTTTCTTTAATTTCAGCAGTTTCTCCAATTTCTTTGTTTTGTTGAAGGTTTTTGGGTGGGTTTTTTT
>JANZLQ010000040.1:9952749-9976254 GCA_026212715.1 Elanus axillaris
GATGGTTTTTGGGTGGGTTTTTTTTGGGGGGGTGGGGTGGTGGTGGTGGTGTCAGTTTATGAGTTCCTGATCTTGTTATCCAACTCATTTCCCCCCATCCAATTTTCAGTTGTTACAGTCATATAGAGCTGCCCTCTGCAAATTAATATTGCCATCGCTATGCTTCAATGCTTTGTCTTTCCAGCCCCTTTAAAGCTCTTACTTTGGAACACTGTTGTGCAATAATATATTGAATAAATGAGTAACCACTTCATACTGTTCTTGTATTTATGAATAACCAGAGAAATTTCTTTTTTTTGGCAGTGAATGAAAAATTAGATGTACCTTAAAGGCTCCTAAAATGTATTTTCAATTGTGACCAAATGAAATCAAAGAGACAAAATTACTTTTTTCCACTTAAATATTTCATTGATTTTTCTTAGAATACTATCCTCCCTCCTTTCTTAATCCAAGGCATGTGTGATGATTCCTGGCTATACCATAAGGCCTTCTTTATAGTTCCAGGCCTGATCAGAGTATTTATAAAGAATGGCCCACAGTAATGTTAAATACATTTTAATGCACATATTCTACCTGTATAGACTAGCACCAGGAACTTCATAACAAAAGAACTGAATTTGACTCTGCCTGACATGCCTGTCTACAAGCACTGTGCCTGCAGCGCTAAATTACACCCATATTCTAGCTGCCCATGGCTTCACACAGCCCATGCACATTAATTGTTCCATTCAGTAACAAAATTGAGAAAGCCATATGGGACTGTGCATGGGGGGGTGGGGGGGGCATACTTATTGAAATTCATGCATTGCTCTGCTTGATTCCCCAAGCCACATATGGGAACACTCAGCCATAGGTGGCTGCATCACTGTCTCAGGGAGAGGGAAGAATTGGGGCAGAACTGTTCCACTGTGTGGTTTCAATGTTGGCCACAGCTTTTCAGACATGCAAGGCATAAACACAAGAACCTAGCCCATTGGGTTTCAGTGCCTGCAAACCTAGAATAAAATACACCTAGAGCTACTGTGATAATTGTGTATCAATTTATGTGTATTTAATCAGACCCTAGATACTTTCTGACAATAAAAAAATAAAGCCTTATGAATTCATCACATAAAAGCAAGATAAGCTTATGTGTTCTTCCAGGCTGAGATCAAACTGCTTGCCCCAGATGTGTGCAACAACCTGCCCAGCATTTTAGTGACAAAACTCTTTAGTCTCTCCAAAGCAGAAACAGCAAAACATGAGCATTTTCAAATCAAAAAAGAAACTTCCTACCACACAGAAAGACCACACACAACTACAGCAGTACCCACGTAAGCCTGCACGTATGCTTTGGCTCTCAACAAAGCTGTGTACAGCCCTTCACTGGTATTGCTTTCTTAGAAACATGGGTTATTTCAGCAGAAAGCTCTGCACAGGGGCCATCTCGACATCAGGGCAGATTTGAAAAGAAAAATGCTTTCATTTCAAAAGCCCATTTCTTCATTTGTAGCAACTGGTGTAAATGAGGAGCTCCATTACAGCTGCTCGAGTGTAAAACCAATCTAATTTAGAGGGAAGATCCAAGTCTAGTCTTTTAACTTGCAGAAGTACCTGGACTCTGTCTGTGCTGGGCAGGGAGGCTTTTTGCACAGTTTGGGCCTGAAACAAGGAGACAGTTGCATTTCATGCAGTTCCACTGCTCATCTCTCTGAACCCAATTTCTCTGCACAGTATCTGACAGAATACAGCCCACAGGGAAGAATACAAGTACAACACATTTCTTTCTGGTTAGATTGAGTTTTTCAAGTGTGGATAACTTTTTAATATTTTAAAATACATTTTGAATTACAATTGTAATTAGGCAAGGAGTTTTTCCTCATAATCACATGAAATGGCTCAAGCAATTTAGCGTTCCAATTTTCATATTCATAGAGCAAATATTAGACTGTCCAGTTACATTATTGAACAATAGATAACAATCCTAGGTCACGCTGTACGTTCTTTTTAAGTAGATATGTAATATGTAAGATTAAAAAAAGTATTCTTCTAAAATTACAGGGGGGGGGTTGTGTATAAAATTTTTCTGGCTTAGAATTGTAATTCTAACTGGAGAAGGAGCCAAATTATTTCTTAATATTTTCAAACCACTGCTTCCAGAACACTGCAACCCTCAGCTGAGTCAACTGCATATCTTTAAAAGCAGTCACTTAAAAATATGAGCCCATTTATGTCAGACCCCTCGGAACCCATTAGTTCAAAACTAGAGGCACGGTGCAAGATTATGCATAGAATTACAATCTGCTAATTGAAAAAAAAATGAAGCTAATTAAATATATATTTGCTCACCACAAATTAGGAAAACACGTCATTTTGCCACTCCCATTTCAGATCCCATTTCATAAGCAGTCCTTACAACCACCTACTCTGTGACAAATCATGTCTTCAGGGATCCCAAATATCCACATATTCCACAAATACGTTTCCTTGAGCTCTCCATATCAGTTCAATGTTCATACCCAAATGGATCCCATCATACTGCGTTCTTCAGGCACGCGGCTGCTTTTCTGGTTTTGGCTTTTTAAAGAAAATTAAAAAGAGACTTAACACTTTTAATTAGATGTTTAATTCATGCTTTTGTGAGCTATTTCCTTCCAATCTGAATTTTGTCACACAACTATAACAATCCTTCCACTGCCAAGAATTTTTTTTTAAAATGCTAACTCACTGTCTCCTAAAGAAACTGTATTGCACAATTTGGTAAAGAATTTGAAAGTGAAAGTCTCATTTGTTAGTGAAGTAGGAACACCTAGTAACTGTCACAAGCTGTGGCTGCAAAAATATGTAACATTCAGAAAAAAACCAAACAACCTCCAAAACCAAAGGAACAGTTTAAAACACAATTTATAGGGGACAGAGTAAGGACAAAGTCTAAGGGACTAGTTGAAAGAGCAAGTCAAGCAGAACATGGATCTTACCAGTGAGATGCAAGTATTTTATTACTTTTGTGGTTTTAATTTTAAAGAAACAAATGCAGAAATACTCCTCTAAAACCAAATGAAGTAGGAGTCAACTATGTGAAGAAGGTAGCAAAGAGCAGCCCAGTTTTCAGAAGGAGCTTCATATCTCCCCTCTCATTGGCACTCAGTGCATTCACAGCATTGCTTTCCAAATCCTTTGGTAGCAGCTGAATGTCATTCAGCCAAATGATGTTCCCATTAAGAAAGCAACACATAGCAGGCTAAGTGCCATGCCTTTTCCTCTGCTGTCAGTTATTGTTTCTAATCACAGGATGACGGTGAGCAGGATTTTGCCTGTCCTCAGGACAACATCATATAAGCTGTGTCTCAGTGTATGCTGCTCAAGCAGCTCTCTCCCCTTCCCCATTTCCCTACAACCTCTTACCTGATATACCATCAGTATTACCTACTGGTTGGCACTTTGTTGTTTTATTCTTTGCCCTGTGGCACAGTGTGGGAACCATCTTTGCTGCTGCATATTGCCATCACAATAGACTGCACAGGTTGTGGAGGCAACATCAGCTCATGTTTCTAGATGAATCTGTAAAGGCATCTGTTCATACTTCTAAATACTTCTATATGCTTGTATAGTACTCCAGCACTATCAGTATTATGATTATTATTAATAACAAGAGAAGTTCTGTAGGCCAAGATTCCTGGTTTTGCTGCACCTGGTGTTCATGGCCTAAAATGAGCAACCCTGTTGAGTGTGCTTGTTCATGTTCTTGCATGCACTTAGCTAGCTTGGTGATCTTGCTTACCATTTTCTGAGCATGTTGTACTTGTACAGCCTCGCTGTGCATACTTGCGTTAATCTCTTTAAACTGCAGCCTTCAGTTGGGCTCAACAGCAAACCCCAAGGCTTGCAGAGACCCAAGCCCTGAGCTGAGGGCAGCTTCTTTTCCATATATTTAAGGTTGTTTGAAACTGCTGGTTCAGTCTATCATTCTGCTTTAGAAAAAAAGTATTTCCATGTAAATTCTTGGATAAGCAGATCAAATAACCTTTGGGTAGGTTGGCTGAGAGTTTTCACACACTTTTTAAAAGTGACTTTAACATCCAGAATCCAGGCAGGCTAAGAAAAGTACAGTTCTGCCCACAGCATATGCAGTGTCATAATGCTGTTTGTCTGAAAGTCCTATCAAAGAAACTGTGATCCAGAAGGTGTGCTCACAGTCTGGCTCTACCAGAAGCATGTTGACCAGCAAAAGTTGGTGGCCATGCTTCTTCACCATTCCTTCCTTTGTACAGATCGTGTCACCTGTACTGCAGCCAGCAGCTTTTGAGCCTCCATTTTTGGATGTAAAATTATGAACTGCTATTCTTTGTGCTACAGACTAACACAACAGGCAACAGCTGCAGCAAAAACCCTCACTCTTTCTTGTACCAAAATGTCCAGCAGGACAGGGACCTTCCTGCTAAGTATTACATGGCCTTGGCTGCTGGTAAATACTGCCAAAATAACTACCAGTTGCTATTTATCAACGTGGGCAATCACAGTCTAAAGAAGGTGTCATCAGATTATCAGAATCACAAACTGAAGGAAGGAGAAATACAGGAACGCAGCCTGGATAGCCTGAGAACACGCAGGTTCATACCTTGTCCGATCCCTTCCTCTCCTTGAGGCAAGACAAGCAAGTCATTACCTGGGTGGTCATATTTTTGTTGTTTCAGGTAACACATTAGGTCACAATTGGAAAACAACTCAAAAAATCTATATAAGAATCAAACCCTTGAATAACCAGAATCTGGATTTTAGTCCAGGTAATGATGCAAAGACCTACTACATCAATAATTTATTTACTTACATATTTACTTCAGTCAGGTTCTTGGCAAAGCAAGGTCAAAATCTCAACAGTCCACAGGGGAGGCACTGCAGAGATCCTGAGCCCCCCAGCAGTGACACAGGTACACACAGGTTGGCAATCAACTCGTCATTGCAGCCTGTGGCTGCAGGTGAGCGAGGGTGCATAGTGCACACTTATAAATATCTTTAAATTTAATCTTTCTCATCTGGGTGACTGAATTCAGAAACCACTCCAGACCCTTCTCAAAGTCTGTTCTCAACAAGGAGCCTAGTTAAATCACTTAAGGGGAAACTGAAATCAAAGATGGTTTTCTGCATCCAGCTGAAATAGATTGTTTAGTGATTACAAAAATATAACCCTTCAAGTGGGCTCAGGGTTCTGTGGACAGATAGAAAGGCTGGGAGCAGTCTGCATGAAAGACAGTAAATAGTTTTGTGGGGGAAAGGCATTTTTCTCTTTTAACACAGCTACTAATGAAATAGCAAGACTGGCTTACAAAGAAACATGCAAACATTAGACTGCTGTGAATTATGCAGTTTGGTAAGAGATAAAATAATAATCAGCTCACCATCAAGACCAAATCCCTGAGCTGCTTGTAGGATCATGATCCGAGTGGTATTGAGTCATCTCTTTTGCATACCTCTGTGGTACACAGCATTTTCAGCATACCAAGAGCTGCATCCACAAGCGGGCTGTGAATCCAACCGCCACGGCCACCCAGAGCAGGCAGAGGTGGTCTCCATGCCAGGCCACTGCTGCTTTGAAGGCACATTTTGTATGATCAACAGATTCTCCCATGACTGGCCCCCAGCCATCTCTTCTTCCTTTATCTCCTCAGAAGGCACTTACTTACTTACTTATTTAATTACCTCCTTGCCTCCCACACCTGCAAAAGGCTGAAGCTTTCAGTCAGCCCACTGGGACAGTTAGTGGCCAGCTGGGCATTAATTTGTTGGTCTAAGGAGGTGACCTTAGCACTAGGAGCCCTCCCTGGCTGGGTGAATTTAAGGAGCTGTTGCAGCAGTTCTAGACTGCCTGATAACCTCCTTGTCACCTCCCTAGGTGGCTGTAGTAGAAGTGCTGCAATTTTCTTTAGAAGGGCAGGAACCTGCAATATAATTAAATATGTCAAGTCAGTTCTGATCCAGTGTGTGGCGACCCCAGGGTAATTTGCTTCCCTTTATAAACCTGAACTTGATTTGCTTAATTTCTTTCTAGATGAACCTGAACGCTAGCTTTCAGTTCTCATGGCCTCTTATTTATTATTTTTTAGACAGTTCATCCCTCCAGACACAAATAATAATTACCAAAGACCGGAGGGAAAGAGCCCAAATTCAAATGAATACATATATACATATGTGTGTGTGCACGTGTATATTAAGCTGCTGCCTGTCAAAGGCAGTTTAATGAAGCTGGAGGGAAGCTTTTAAATAAAGTCATGGAGAATGTCAAGCAACATGAACCAACCTAGTTAAACACAGAAAAACCTGTCCTCCCTTTCGTTTGGCTCCTGATTTATGTCAAGCTGAAATAAATGATAATAACACAAGGTTATTAGAGATCTCTATGATATAAATATGAAGAGTATGCATTTAGAAATCTTAAGACTATAAACCACAGGTGGAATCACACCATCCATAAGTTCCAGATCATCTCATTTAAAACACATGCAAAGCACACCAAAAAGAGAGAGCGTGAGAAATAAAGATTGAAGTCTCTGAACTCTTCCTGAAGCACAAATTTTCTCTAAGAGTGATATTAGCACAAAATTGTTTGAAGGCAGAGACTGGCTGGTATACAAAAATGCCAAGATCATGTTTAATTTTCATCAGAGCTTAAGTAAAACCTCCTGCAAATATATTATTTTTACAGTTGTAAAAAGGCTTAACCCCAGCAGGGCATAGAAACATGCTCTGAAGGAGCATGAGCCATCTCAGGGACCCATTGTCCACCCTGCTCCGATGCTGGGCTGTGTGGCAGAGGAGAGTTCCGGTGCATTGTAGTAGCCTTGTGAGGAAGCATCACTGGCGTGACATGGCTGCATACATCCTGTGTCTGTGTTTCTTTACTCACCCACATCCTGTGCCCACACTCGCAGGCCACTGGGGTTGCCTTATGGGTAGGATGTCTGTGCAGCCGGGGTACTTTCCTACTGCCTAATTATTTTCCTCAATTTCTGGGGTGAGAAATCTCTGCAAAAAACTTCTCTGAACATACCTGCAGAACATAAATTTCCAGGAAAGTGGCAATGCTGGTAGTAGTTCTGCCTTTTCTCAACCTCTTTTGCAGTGAAGCATTCTGATAGTGTATATATTTGACTATAAATAATAATAAACTTTACAGAAAGGAAATGAATATTTTTATACATCTTGGTTCAACAGACTCCAGTTTAATTCTAAGCCCTTCATTTGAGAAATCAGTTGTGAGGTTGATTATATGTCAAAATATCCAAGCCAATGAAGTTATGTTGATGCTATTTCAAGAACAAGTAGAAAGTGTAATTTAAAGAGATAAGACCAGCAAAGAACAGAGCATTTGAATATTTTCTTCTACAGGTGACTAAAGATCTAATTACTGTTAGTAAAAGCAAACCCTGTGTGTCAGAAAGAGTGCTTACTTCAGTGGCTGCAGATTAAAAGGCACTAGTTAGTCCATTTTATATTCAGGAAAAAAAATTAGCCCATAAATTCTTTTATACTTTCAGTGAAGATATTTTTGGAACTGCAATAAATTTCTCATTACATATAACACATGACTGCCCGATTATTTTTTTTTATTTTTACCTTAAAATTATGTCTAAATGGGACAGTCCAATTATGTCTGATTTAATGTTCTAATGTAATCCTGTGTGATTACAAGAAAGGTCTCAGGTTATTTAACAAGTGACATTTTGGATTTATTGCAAAAGCAATATTGGAAGTATAGGACCTGTAGGGACCCAATTAAACTTTCCTGGACATCATCTGTTTGGCAGTGTCCTCCTGCCACTAACCTGCCACCTTGCTTACAGAAATAAGCAACGTGCTGCGCAGTGGCTGAGAAAGTGGAATTTAGTTCAGAGTGGTGGTATCCTTTAGGAGAGCAGAAGAGGAAGACAAGAGAAAGAAGATTTCAGTTGTTTCCATTACTGACTTTGCCAAAATGACCACCGTGTGGAAACAGCCTGGCCTTCCTGTCTGTGGTATCCCAAAGAGTCAATGCCAGGCAGAGACTATGGCTGAATAAACATGTAAGTGAATAAGTCTGAAAGGCCAGAGAAACGAACTCATCATGTACTCTGTCACCTGAACCAGGTTCCCTCCCTTTTCTACAAAACTGGTGTGAAAGGTGAAATTATTCCCCTGTCCATTCTTACTGTTTCAGTGCATCGTGTAAGAATCCAGTGTCAAGCAAGGCAGAATTCAGCTTACAAAGTCATTGCAGCTGGTAAGAGTGTATGAGGAAGGCTGACCCTGGCTGGGCTGCCAGAGCTCAGGTAGAGAGCTGCTAGAGCTGACAATTAGAAAAGCTAACTTTTAATTGCAAATGAAGCAGATTTGTTCAGTGGTGGACATGGAACCGTGTGATGGCTCTGTTACAGCATCATTTTCAGGAGCAAAACTTGCACTTGAAAATGGATTTATTGGAATTTTTACAGCTGTACTTCTGGTCATGAGATATTGATTTTACAGCTAGATATAAATGAGTTAAAATAAAGGGGGAAAAAAATCCTAAGCTTTGTCTCAGTGACTAAAGCGATGTCTGCTATGGAAGCCTTTTGCTCATGTAGGTATGCTAGTATTGCTCAGCCCTGGCACAGCAGTCTTTGTGTAGCCAAGCCATACAAGGAAAGTTTTGTATGACTCCAGTAAAGCCACTTGCAGAAGTAAAATAGGCTTCCTAGGAGAAGTGCAATTTTAGCAGAATAATTCTGTTTATATAGCAGCTTTCACTGGTGCAATTATGATGACTAGATATTACACTCGTCTTTCTCTGTACCTGAGAGGATTCATTCCTGTGCCAAGAAAACCTACAGACCAGGCCAGAAGCAAAAGTTGAGTTAATTAGAATACAGATAAGCTCTTTATGACTTACCTCTGTTTTGCCACTCTTATTACACAAGCAAAATGAAAGTAATCTCATTATGCTAGAAACTGTACCAGCACTCAGCTTCCTGCTACTGGTTTCTAGCTGGAAACCATCTACAGTGATGGATGTAGTGAAGAACAGGCAGGTACAGACAAGGAGAGATCAAGGGAGCAGCCAATCATCACAGGAAATATGATAATCTTTTGATCTCTTGCTGTATTCAAATCATTTAAACATTGCAACCGACAACAACAGTATCACATGAAAACCCTCATTCTGCCTCAGCGTGCATTGCAACCATTTATATATTCGCCTTCAGCCCCCAGAAATCTTATGCTCATGTTATTTCTTTGTTGCTTGTTTGTTTTGCTCTCCTTCACTGCAGACTAGCTTTGCTAGTCCCACTGTCTGGCTGTGCGCTCATCAAGTATAAAGCAGAGCATGCAATACACTTTTTCAGGGCATTCGAGCACGAACTATTTTTCACTCTGGATTCCCTCAACCCTGTTTTGCTCCATAACTTTTCCCAGAGCAGTGATCAACCCGTCCTCCAATCAGCTTTACAACCTCCCCAACAATACTGCTCCATAGATCAGCCGAGGTTGCTGCAGGATCATGATGATTTTATGCCTCCAGCCTGCCGCTTCACACTGCCCCTAACTACCTGACAAGCGGAAGTCCCAAGGTTGTTTGTAAACTGGTATGTCTCGCACAGCCAGCAGGCTGGCCTGGGTTGTAAATTTGATGTATTTCATACTTAAGTAGGAGTGTCAACTGTTAATCCATTCCTTGCTAAAAATAAAAGCTACATAATAAGCTTGATACTGTAGATCACTTTAAAGCAGATACTGTAATCCCCACTTGAGACAGATACATGACCTATTAAATTAAACATAGATTCCCTCAAATTGCATGCAGAACCTCTCTCAGATCAGACTGACTCCATTACTTTACCCTGTAAATAGAAATATTGAACTTCTGTATGTATTCAGACATTATGTATATAGTCACTTATCAGCTTTTTTATATGCATGATGCATTAACAGAGGCGTCCCTTGAAACAAAACCAATGTTCACAACATTTTCAAACTGAAATACCTGATACCATCTTCCTAAATACACAGTTAATTTTGTTAACACAATAGGTCTTTGTTTTCTGAACAGGTGACATCTATGACAGGTGAGGAAAAAAAATGACATCTATATTAAGGTGCTGATAAATTATTTTGGGGGCCCGCATCTGAAAACAGATCTTAACAACTGGCAAAAAACCCCAGAGCTGACAACCTTGGGCATGTCCTTATATTTGAATAATTCCCCTGAGATCTTCCAGATTTTTTCTGGGAAAACACACATTCCTGCAGAATTTGCAGCTCAGTAAAGTCTGTTGTTGTTATAGTTGTATTTTACAACTTTCTAGCTGTCTTCAGTCTGACACTGAAGGGTAGCTTTGGCAATTTGTGCAAGGGCAATGTTGAGAAGAGCACTAGGATGACACCAGGAAAGAATACAGCCCTGTGACCTAGCTTGGAGAGAGGTTTTGATCGCACCAAGACTTTCATGATTCCTAAGATGGACAGAAGAATGAGTACTGTCTTCATGTGGATTACTGCAGAACAAAAGAAACAAGTTACACAGATTTTATGCCTGTGTGACACCTACTTCGTGTGTTTTACCACTTACTGAGCATGGGCTGAAGATTGCGTTGTATCATTATGTATAGGGTTAAAACAGATTACTGCTGAGTACCCACACCCAGCTTTTCACAGCTGCTCTCTTGCTTTGGCACACAATCAGGGCTTTCTTCCAACACAGCTCAGCAAAACTGCTACCTCCATGTCTTGCAGCAACTCTCATTTATTTATTCAGATTTATTACCACACCTATCAAGCTCTTCACTTTTACATGTTTTTTTTTTTTCTTTTTTTTTTTTTCCTTGACTTCCCAAACTTCATAGCCTCAGCTGGTTTTCTGAGGTCTCACTACAAAACTGGGGCTCTTTCTACTCTTTTGGAGTGCTGGAGCAGCTCTGGTATTCCCACATAAAGCTCCAAATCAGGAATGTCCAATGGGATCAAATCCATCTGAAAAACAACCAGCCAGCTGACCAAACAAATGAATAAGCAAAAAACTAAGCAGGTTATGTGAGGCCACTATCCAGGTGGATGCAACAAATAATGCTTGCACTTCTAGAACAAGGATAAATCAAGATGATGCAGTCTGTAGCAATATTACAGGGGTAGTATTTTCCCACACACTGAAATGAAGTTCTCTTGAGCAATTCCTGCAGTGGATGAGTCACTGTCTGTCTTGGATGGTGTATTCAGAATTATTTCTGTTCAGCAAGAATGGAGGAGAAATCTTATTCTCTACTGTATGTGAGCCCTCATTTTGCCAGTGCCGTGCTGATGCAATACAGCGTTTCACTCCACAGTTGCGCTCAAGTTATAGTAAAGTGTCTCTCAATAAATCTGCAGTTTTCAGAACAGCATATCCGTGTTTGGAAGCAAAGAAGCTGAATGTACTTCATTTTTTTGTGGGAATATCTGCTCCTGAGCTGTGTGTTGCTCATCAGGCACCAGGGCTATAAAGGTAGTAGTAATAGTTCTGTGAATGGGGAACGCCAGCTGATGGCAGTGGGAAGTGTGATGCCTTTCTCAGAGGTCACAGTTTTGGAGAGTAGCTGTGACTCGGAAGAGCTGAAGCCATTCTTCTATGAAAAAGTGTGAAGCCACTTCAGGGATATGCTTCACCAATAAGACATGACAAGCTGTGAATTACAGTGCATTAATTCAAGCCTAGAATATTGTCAAGTATGGGGCCAAAGGGCTAAGAGCCATCCATACAACTAGGTGTGAATTAATTCGCACTAGTTCACACACTGAAGTGTCTTATTGTGATAATAGATTTAATACTCCTAAAATGTTATTTTAAAATATCTATATATTATTAATTAAGATATAAGACTTATGCCTCCTGAACACTGAATTATATCTCGATGAAACCATTGCTCAAAATTCTTATTAACCCAGAAGGTCACTCAATTTCTCCTGCCCATTTCATAATAATAAATAGTACAAACTATTCAGAACATCCCATCTCTTTGTTACAGGAACTATCACCAGCAAAAGGGAAATCCCTCTTCCTGTATGTAAAATTAATGCTCAAGTATGTGGTTGGATAAATGTTTCCTGTAGATGTTCAGCCATACATTTCTGGATTTCTCTTTGGTAAGTAAGTGCTGGCTACTGCTGAGTGATTAGGTGCAAAAACAGTACCAGAAGGAAAGGTGCCTGTACACAGGCTCTGATCAATGAACTTTGCTACCCATCAATTCATATTTCCAAAGTGCTTGCATTGAAATGAAAGTCATTATGGATGTGCCAATTAGTAAAAAAAATACATTGGGCTTATGTCTCTTGCCAGTGGAGGTCAAGGTACTCTAATTTTAATAGAGTGTCATCCAGAGAAGAGCTAAGAAACAGATTGGGTGGAGCCCAGCCCTGAGGAAAGTCTATTAAAGCTGATGGGAATTGCCCAGAGTGGGTCAAACTCATTCACTTCTACCAGGAACGAGTTTGGTCCCCTGGGAAGAGTTAAATATTAAATCCATTTCTGGTTTTTGCTTTGTTTTGTTTTTAACTGAGTCTTGGGCTTCTGAGCTGTTTATAAGAGAAAATGATATAGTAAATTATGTTAGATAAATGATACAGTCTGGCAGTGTAAGAAATCTACTATTCGTAACTAATTCTAATTTTTTAAGCTACTGTATGTCATAGCTAAAGCGGCACATGCTATCACTGAGCTGTCTTTGAGATTTACTACTTGTGTTAGTGTTTCATCTCTGGTTTGTTTAAAATGTTTGGGGCGCTTGAGTCTACGGTGCTGCGCTGAGGCTGTGAGCTGCATGTAAAAGGCTGAAAATGCGCTTCTACAGCTGGGCGGAAGAGTGGAGAGGTCTGCTGTGGAGGCAAATTGGAGTAAATGACCAACAGTCATTTAAATATTTCTGTATCAAAAGACAGCTTTATCAAGGGCGGCACTGACTGAAAGGCCTTGGCATGGGTGAAGACAAGCTTTTGCAGACCTGAAGGGAGCAGAAGCAGTCAGATCTGAGGCTTAGGACAAAGGCAGCCATGAGAATATGCACCCTCCGCACACTGACTAAGCAGACCTGTCTCCTCATAAGACACAAGGCTTTCAAGTAAAGGTTTTTACATTTTATTTATCTTTGTCTTTTATCTTCCTCTGCAGAAAACCTTTCCAACAGCACAAATATTTTATTAGACAGTTAGACCGGTGTGGCTGCTCTATGTTCCTTACAGAGTACACCTTTTCTATGCTGTGCCATTTTTGCCTTACAAAGCAAGTTAATAAATTATATAGTTATGAGCTTTGATTGCATCACGTTCAAACTGCTCTCTCTGAGAGGCTGTGTTACCCAGGATATTAGCAGAGAGCGCTGCTCTGACCTCATTTACTGGGCAAGCAGGAGCTCTGCCGAGCCGCAGACCCTGGAGCATAGTGAAACCATTGTCTCCTTCCAGGACAAGCTACGGAGCCTGAACCGCAGGAGCGTAACCTTGGATGTCCGTTAGCATTTCAGGCTGTGTTACATGGGTAAGCAGTGAAAGGAGACAGTATCTAACCATCTGGGAGAAAAGTCTATGACAGGTTTATTTGATATTTTTACTGGAGACCATACAATTACTGGAATACCTGGATTTATTTGAATGGAAGTATTATAGAAATATTCTCTCCAGTGGTTTCCTGCATGGAGAGGAAATTTCATTTTGCAGCCAAAATTTTGTCAGAGGGTCACAACCTCTTTCTCAATGCTGAAAAACTGTTGGAACTCACCCTCTAACAAAATGAAAGTCTTCCAAAGAGATTAACCCCCCTCAGCCCACGACGGAGGGTCTGTCTGTGCCGTGCGCTGCCCAGGACCAGGCCAGCACAGCACACTGGGGGTCTTTCTCATCAACACTCTGGAAGGGCAGCATCCTCACCAGGACCTGCTCTGGGGCTTGATGCTTGGCAAGACAGGCACAAAGGGGAAATACAAACACAAAATGTATGTTAACCCTGTTTCTGAATGCAGCAAGCTCCTGCTGAAGGAGTATCGCTCCAACGCCTGCACTGGCAGGCACTGGGGCTTTCAGAGAAAGAGTGTCACAGCTATGGCTGAGGAAAAGGGGCACAGGGTCTTGACTTGTGCAAAATCCAGTCAGGGTTTGTTTTCTCATGGAATTACTTCTGCTTGCTGTCTTCTGAGTGAAACCTTTTAAACATGCAAAACAGGTGGCTAAAATGGGAATTCAGAAGTACTGGTTTGCACGCTTTGAATTGAAACTGAAAGTTTCATTTTGGAAATCTCGATGGCCTGGTACAGCCTTGCTCTGCCCTGTTTCCTTTCCATGGAAGCAGCTACCATGGCCATCTCTGTGCTAGTGTGCATAAAAACCACAAGCTAGGGACAGAACAAGCCTGTTCCCCCTTTTTTATCCCAGCATCTGAATTGCCAGACTAGATCAGAGCTAGAGTCCACCTAGTCCAGTTTCCTGTCTCTGATAGCAGCCAGAACCAGATGCCTTGGACAAAGGCATAAGAAATCTCAGTTTTGGCAAAAAGGGAATAATCACATAGGGAGAAAAATCCGTACTAAAAAGGGCTACCCCGTGTTTGCCAAAAGGAGCAACTTGCAAGTAGCACATACTTCCTTATCACTTAAAAAAAAAATAATTAAAGAAACAAAAAACAAAAAAGAGTTTCCCAGAGGAGGAACATAGTTCAAAGAGATGCTGTGCTCTGAGTCACTCTGCTGAACACACAGCCTGCCTAGACAAAAAGAAACACACATGTCTGAAAGCAGCTAACAGCAAAGGAGGGGGAATTGGAAAGTTTTGGCAAGGAAAGGGCAGCACTGACGTTCCCCGACACTCCGATTTCTAAGCCATACCTACTTCTCCACTTAGTAACAATATATAATTTCTTCTGCCATTTACTGGTAGGAGAAGCAGCATCAGGAGAGCTTTCTGAAAGCCTGTGCTGGTAGGTAGGAAGAGGAGGAGGAGGAGGAGAGGTGCTTAGGGTAACCATGCTCCTTCAGTGGAAGACCTATGCACCACCAGCCAGCTACATGTTTTCTGTGCCTACCCTCAGCTCCAGGAGTCTGCAGACAGCTTCTGTTACCCACTGTTATTTACTGTGATCTTATTTTATTTCACAATATACAAGCTCTTTACAATTCCCTTTCAGCTGGGTACCACAATATGGGGTCTGCAAGTCCTGTAACAAACTAGACCAGAATACAGCCTTACGCCTTACCTCTGATAAATGCCTTTATTATTTGCAGTAGATGCATGAAATGAAATGCCTATCTTACTGAAAGCCATTCATTATATTCCACTACAGAAATTAGGAAATGTATCAGTTAGTGGTAGGGTAGCACAGTTCACATCCAGTTTTGGCCTTTTTCTTTGCTCTGGCAATTTGTGAAAGCCAAACAAAGGCATTTTTTTTTGAATAATTTTTACTAATGGCAAAGATTCACACACATGGTTAATGTCTGCTACTTTGGAAACAGTGGCATTTCTAGGACTTGGCATTTGAGACGGCAGATGGGATGGAAAGGAATTTGCCTCTGGGGTTAGGGCGCTCTGTCCATCTCCTTTGCCCACTGCAGAACTATTTGCTCATTCCCACTTAGGGTAGAGCAATAAAGATGCTGCCATTTAGAGCATCTGAATCTGAGTTTTAGCACTTTCTTTCTTCTCAGAATTAGTGCTGTGTTGAAATGTTGGTCATACTAATAGCAAAATACATTGCAAATACGTGCGGCACATTCAGGCCCTGGAGAGCCTCCAGTGTTAAGTGATATCTCAGCTGCTGTGGCAGCTTTCTCACATAAGGAGGACACTTTCCTCCCCCCACATGAGAGCCCAGAGAATGCACGCATCTTTAAATGCAGAATTAGCTAAGCAACTAACACATCATACGGCAAAATAAACAATATTCCCAAGCTTGTTAAAAGCTAAATGTGGCACTTCAGAGAACAATGCACATTCAAACGAATTTCAAGACTACGTTACCAATAATACATGTTTAATCCTCCAGTCAGATGTAATTTTAAAATTGTACAGAAAGTGAGGAGGTGATTATTAAAGGAGTGTGAACATATTCCAGCTCTAAAAGAGACATAGATAAACTGACATACGCACAGCCATCTCAGATGGAGACTCAGCACAAAAAAATCAGTGGGAAAAAAAATCCCTTTGCATTCCTATATATGTTTGGAACCGTTAGTTCCTCACTGCCATAGTAGCATTCATTTCCTAAACTTCTGAAATCCTCTTTATCAGTGAGATTCTCATACACTCTTAAGAGAAAGTAATGGTAACCTATCACTTTTAAGACTACAGCTTTTGAAAACCAGACTGTCAGAATACTGCAGGATGTACAATAAAAAGCAAACGAATGGCAAAGAGACTGGCTAGATGTTTTAATATGTTTCCAGCATCCATGATTCTATGATTAATTTGTTCTCTCTCATCCTCTTTTCAAAATGGCAGGAAAGTCTCTACCTTTTCGGAGTTTAGCATTACTGTAAATTGAGATCCTGGCTCAATTTAGGGATTTTCTTGCCACAGAAAGCAGATTGATAATGATTATTATTATTATGAACATTTGTAAGGCAACAACTACTGCAATATTTGGCTTATATTAAAAGGAAAATTGATTTCAAGTACCAAGAGCAAATGCCCAATAATCTGTGTATAATCTCACTTTTACAAAATGAAGAGAGAGATTTTCTTTCTCAGATGACTGTACGGTGTGTTGGAGGACCCAGACAAAAGAAATACCAGAGTAAAAGCACATCTTAAGCAGTTCCTGAATGTAGTCATGAATTGGAAGAACTGAACATTCACAAAGCTGTTTAACTGTACACAGTTCATTTGGCAACAGTACCTCCTGCTTAAATTACTGGTGATTTTCTATTGCTTCTGCGTCTGAATTCTTACTGTCTGACCCCCAAAGAAATTAGAAGTTTTATAAATCTCTTGGATTGTCCTGCCATAACTGCCCAACAGTCTTTCTGGAAAAATGAGGTTAGTGGGTCACTACTTTTAATAGATGGTTTCTTGAGCAAGACTCAGGTCATTTATAGTTTGACAGATTTTTGGCAAATGGCCTTCTTTTAGAAAGATATTCACAATCTCCAGCACTAATAATTGTACTTGCATCTCTCTGTGCCGTGTTTTAACTAAAAAGACAGAAAAAAAGTCAATTCACAGTTCAGTACAATCCTCTCTTCTTATTCATTAGTAAAACCAAAAAAATGTTTCTCAAAGAGGAGGGACAGGCAAAAAGTGGTAGAGTGGAATGCAGAGAGATAACTCTTTTATGCCTTGAAAATTTCCAGCTTCTTTTTCCTCATTATCTCTACAGAAGTGTCATGTATTTGATCAGCTAGGGTGAAAAGCTGCTGCTGAATATTGGTATATCCCACAGCAATTATTTTACCATAGCTCCCAGTTCACTCGTGTTGGCCACATTCTAGAGGAGTGCCAACACGCTGATCAAGAACCTGCATGAAGGCTCACTTAACCTGCTCTGCATATGTGAGGTCGCTTTATGTACAAAAGCCAGCATTCTTGTGACATTAGCATATTTGAACTCATCCACTGCTCTGAAAACAATCCACTGATCAAAGGGATTACATGGCTAACTTGGGAGCCTTTGTCTCTTACTCCAGATTTAACAGTTTTGTAAAATGGATATTCTGGTAAAAATAGACATTAATAATAAAAAAGAATACCTTTCTTAATCTGTTAATATTTTATCTTGGAGCTGAACAAGAAACAACAGAGGAGACTAATGAGGGACAGAGCCAGCCTTTACCTCATTCCAAAGACTGTTTTTATCTTACTGAGCTTTTTTTTAACATTTTTTTCCCTTTTCAAATGCATCTAGAATATACACTCTATTTTTTGACCTTTAGTGCAATAGTTTATCCTTGAAGAAATGCTAGTAGATCTACTGACTAGAATTTTTGCTAGATCATCTACTGTTAGACCCAATAGGCTGTTTCAAAGAAGACTACAGCAAGAGAAGGCACTCATATTTAAATCAGAAATGCAGATGATTCTGCTTTAAACTCTGCTTTATGTATCCATATACTACTCTTACTATTGCCTTTATGTCAAGAACATTTGAATTTTGATTTCCTGCATCTAGTCCTGAAAGGATTTTACAGCATTGCATTTGGTGCAAGTGGGTCACTGTTTTCTAACACGTTATATTATTCCAGAGTATGGAGTGAATTTTTGCAAAAGGTACCCTGTCATCTCTGATACTGCCACCAATCATAAGCCCTAAGAGGTGCATACAGTTGTGTTTGTTTCATCAGTTAAGTACTTGACATTATCTTTCAAATGCTATCTTTCCTGCTCCCTCAAATTCTAGAAGTGTATAACTATAAAAGAGCTCATCTGTTCCATCCTCTTGTCTCAAGACAGAAACAACAGTACTCTGATTCATCTAGAAACTAATTTATCTAGTCTTTCTCACCTGAAAGACCTCTAATGATGCGGACTATATAACTTGTTCCAGAGCTTCACCTTCCCTATCCCAACCTGATTTCAAGTACAGAAGTAGAGGGTTTTTGAAAGTCAGAATGCTCATATGCTGCTGTAAAGCTGGATCCATTCATTCCTCTAGTAAAAGGAACTATTTGTTCGACATTACAGTTCCAAAAATATAACTGCCTGCATTAGAATTCCTTAATTCTTTTGTGAAGTGGTGCTCTGTGAAATCATTTGTGACTATGTCGATTTTGAGTAATTTATTATCACTTGCACCACCTTCCCTTTCTCTCTCAGTATTCTCAGTTGATTTTTCTCCTTTGGTAAGAGGACACCAGAACTGCCTTTGAAAGAAAGTGCTGAAAGACTCTGCAGTCTTTGCAATCTTTTTATTTTTCCCTTCCTGTTTCAGGGGAAGAACCATACTCCACACCTGTATCTTCCTGGCAGGATTTTTTGTTGTTGTTGTTTACTTGAAGTTCCAAGGTGTGAAATTAATTTTTTCTTCTCCTCCTAATCGAAATAAATGCTATTATGTGGAGGTAAAAGTAATGACAATTTCCTGCAGCAGCACAGTCAAAGGAAGATGGATATATAAAAGAAGCAGAAAGAAAACAAGAGTAGAAGAAAGCTTAAGTCTATTACCAATAGACTGAGGCAGCATTATCATTTTAACTATATGTCTAATGAACATTTAAAGACAGAGATCAACTAATTACTCATGGCAACCATTTATTAATAACTCTGTGTGCGGTGCCATACAAATAAATGTGCAAATACTAGTAACACTACTCCTGCCCTAAGGTTTTTGCAATCTTAAGTGACACACACATAACTTAATATGGATAGAATACCCTTACTATGGATAGAATTTTAAACTATATGATTATGGGCTTTGTTTCGTTTGCAGTCATAGAAGAAGAAAGGATTGGTGCTGCAAAATGAGAAGTAGTGCTTTAGAAAGCAACAAGTACTTTGCCTCAGAGGGGAAATCAAGACAATCTACTGTCTTCTAACCCAGACGTCTTTTATTCCATGTCCAACCTGGTTTTATAATTTGCAATTTTCTCCTTTGTCCCTTCCCCTCTGTAGCTACTTCTGGAACGCACTTTCCATTTCTGAAAAGACTGCAGCTGTTTCTCATTTCTCCCTCTTAGTCTATCTGTTCTCAGATTCCTTTTCAACACTGTCTCTACAGCAGCATGTCTGATGAACACCCTACTTCCTCCTGTCTTCTGACTCGGATAAGATTGTATTGGGATACAGGAATCTTGGACTAATTAAATGACAAATACACCACTCTGCTCCATACCAAAGCTCAGCTAGCCTTGCTTCCCTGACACCCAGGCCCCAGTTATAGTGCAGCCCGGATAAAACAGCTCATAATCTCCCTTCAGATCTTACTTAAGACGACTTCTACCCTTCTCATTTAACCTTTCAGAAGCACAGCCTTTCCTATCCACCCACACAGCTAAGATCACACTGTTAATTGCAAAAACTTTACAGTATTTGTATCTAGTCAGAATGCTGTTACCAGGTCAATATTTCCTTTCCTTTGCATTGGCCATGTGATGCCTGTCTTTGCCTGCCTCTGCTGGTTTCACTCTTCTATTGGATGAAATGCAATCTTCATCCTCACTTCCATGGAGTATTTCTTCCCCGTTCACTCACTACCATGATGCCTGCTCCATCTTCCCCTGACACATAAGACAAGCCTCCAACTCACACTTCTTACATTTTCAAAAAACTATGCCTGTGCTTTCTGCAGTGCCCCTCAGACTTCTGATACACCCTCCATCAGCACCCATAGAGCTACCTCTTCTTCTTTCAAACCCGAATTTCCTTTCCCCTTCCAATATATCAATAAATTTGGTTGTTGCTGGTGTGCTGAGACCAATGTATACCACATTGACTAAATACTCTCTGCTTACTTAAGCATGCTGTCTGTCTGCATTCGCCTCCTCTCTGCTTTTTTTCCAGTCGTGTCTGCACTGCAACATGTGAGTGTTAAAACAGCAGCAGAAACATCTTTGAAACAAGGTACAAGATTTTGAAAACAATTAGATTTTAAATATTTCCTCATAAAATCTAAATAAAATTGTGTGGAAAAATACATTTAAAAATACAAGCATCCTATGAACAATGTCTATGTCTAATCTAGAGATGAGGTGGCAAAATACTGAGCATTTAGTCCTGCTTTAAGGTGAAATCATTGTACAAATACAGAACTCTTACGTACACTTCCATGACAGTATTACAGTGGTTAGCAATTATAGTCAACAAATATCTAAGTAATGGTTTCACATTTTTGTGATCCAGCCTGTAAGTCGCTAAAGCTAAGTTGGCTCAATTAATTAAATGAAGTTGTCATAAATTTACGGTACGATTACAAGTACTATTACTACTATCATAGAGTTAAGACTCCCACCTCCCAAGAAAATATATGCCCATTTATACTTGCCACGTGTAATGAAACATGGACTTTTCAATTATCATGGGGTTTATCCCTGTGAGTTGTAAAAAGCACCATCCCAAAATAGTACGTTCAGACCTGGAGAAATTTTTATCTGAATCTGAACTTCGCATTTAGTGTTCATCTCTGATGAACGGAAAAGTGGAAACTAAATTCATTTTTGTCCTGAATTCACATACGATATAGTTTGAATAGCTGTAGTATGAACTCTCCCTTCAGAGAAAATATACTATAAAATGTACATTGCTACTAACCTCTGCTGCAGTCTTGTGGTAACAAAAGTATATTTTATGTTTCGCATTAGATTGGATTCCAGCTTTCCAAATGTGGAAGGAAAAGGCAGTAATCTACTTTTCTACTCAGTTTTCAAGGTCTGATAAAAAAGTTGTAACAGGACTGTGACTAGGCTAAAATAAACATAGATAGCAAGGCATTGTTAGAAAAAAAAATCAAATATGCCTTTTGTAAGTTTGTCAGGAAAATATCACTTGTGATAAAATGTCTCCTTCTTTTGGGGCAGAGGATGCTTGGAGACAGGGACTAGAAGACAGCCTTTAGCAATTCAGGCTGGAGACACTCGACAGCGGAGTGTGCCCGAGGATTAGACAGGTGGCACAGGAGCCATTGCTGGGGGAAAGTCTGCACTGAGCTGCTGATCAGATGTGGGGTTTTTTGAGAATTTGGCCCAAATCTAAGAATTCGATCTTTTGCAACCCAAAACATTCTTTGTCTTGTGGAAGAAAAACAGAGAAAGACCATGCCGCCTCTCCGTGTGCCGCCGCAGAGGATGCTCCGGCTGGCAGAGGCACCAGGGCACAGAGGTACCACGCTCCTGCCCAGGCACCCCGGGCACTCCGGCACTGCCTCACCCAAAGTGCTCTGAGCTGGGAATGAGAACCAAGCTGACTCGCCATCATAAAGACTACACAGAAGTCCAAAAATCTGTTTTTTTCCTTAGGTGTAGGCTATCATTTTGACACATGTAAGAGATTCTAATGATACAGACAGAGGCAATTTCTGCAGATTTCTCAGGGATTCCCATTAACCTTTTCATTGCCCGTGTCTCCTCAGCAAAGCTTCTCCAGGCAGCACCTAAGAAAGGAAACACTGCCAGCATAACTGTATGAAAGCTGCCCTGCCGGGGATCTGTGTGGGATACTGATGATCAACATTACAGCTTAAAAGACTTGCTTTCTCTGCAGGGAAATGCAGCTGGGGTCCTTCAGGAGAAAAACGTTGCAGAGTTTCCACCTCTCTGTATGAATTTTTCTCAGCTGATGCATTGTCTGAATCCTTTTCACATAGTACTTTCTGCTGCATTTGAAAACCGCTACTGACATGTTTTTACATAGCTCACTAATGATGATCCAGAGAACACTGACTTGGACCCACCATTAGCATTCTCCTACTAAAGAACATGATCAAATGCCTTGTATTTTTTCCATCTTTTATTCGGAGTAACAGAAATAACTGAACCTAGCTAAACTATAAAACCATAAAATAAGACTATAACTAAAAATAACTTATTTTCATTAATTTAGCTGCACATTGGGCAGATGAATTTTGACCTTGTTCATTATGCATTTTTAATTTTTTTTCATTTTTTGGTGTTTAGACAAAGCATTTAATTTAACTTCTTCTTTTCCCATGTCGTTCTCTCAGTCACAATTCCAGCCTCATTTTTAGACTGAAGTGATAATGATGCTTGTTTTCACATTTTCTGTTTCTGGTATATTTAAAGATAATTCTTGAGGTGATAAGAACTGTTGATCTCTTAAATTTAGAATGTATATATTTACCTTTTCATTAAAAGCTTTATCAAAATCAAGCTGGTATTGCACCAACTAACTTTTGGTATTGGACTCTACACTTCTGACTTAAGATGCTGTGAAACTGGAAAATGGCGCTTTAGGTTTAACTCCACAAAATTATAACTTGGAAAATATGTATATTGTGTTTTTTAATCTGGCACTAATGCCGCAGAGACCCAAATTCTCTTAAAAGAGATGCTCAAGTACTACTTGTATGTCTAAGTCCATATGCAGATTTATTCTATTTTGGGGTGTTCATACACTGAATTTATTTCCAAGTTTGAAGCGTATACCTGATTCTCCTCTGCAAGGAGATTCAGGTGACTGGGAGTTTGGCTTGCACCCCTTTCTACTCTGCTAGGCCATAAGCCAATATTACAAGCTGCAATTTTTACTTTTCTGAGTCATCCAGATAAAAGGAAAAAACACTAAAATTCCCCTGCACTGTGCACCACTCAGATAACAAACAAACAAATAAAAATAAGCCAAACATCAATCTTTATGTATACATTAAAATGAAAGCAGACTCTTTCAGATACCACGTGTTTGGTTCCTCTTCCTCTTTTCCACTTTCCCGTCCTTACCCTGGTTTTTGCCCTCTAAAAGCAAACTACCCCCTCCTCCGTACGCCTGCAGTCACGGATGCTATTCTTAGTTCCTTTCTGCCTCCTCAGTAAGGACAACACTGATGCCCTAAATTTTCTTACTTACAGCTTTCGAAGAAGGGAAGGTTCACCTTCTCCATCTAACCCCAGGGGACTC
>JANZLQ010000040.1:9976354-9998923 GCA_026212715.1 Elanus axillaris
GCCCCCCCCCCCCCCCCATGAGTTCATCTTAATCTCTAAGAGTGGGAAAGTGTTTGAAACTCTGAGGTATGAGCCTTTACATCCTTTCTACAACTCTCTTAACATTAATTATCATAACTCTGGCACCTCTAAAAACTTGTTGTAACATTTGGCACTGTGTCCAGAGTAAAGCATGTTGAAAGAAGAGAACAGGACTTCTAAAAAAACTGAGGCACTGCTGGGATTATTGACTCAAGGACCTCAGTGAGGGAACATAACACAGGGTCATGTTTCCCAGTAATAACATGGGTGGTTGACTTCCCAGCATAAGGAAAAACTGGAAAAAATTGGAACTCATGTTGTTTTGGACAGAGCCCAAGAAGTTACTGGAGATTTACAATTAGATCATGCAGAAACTGTGGGCTGATTTGGTTTCATTTTTTCAAACAGATGTTGGAGAGGTCCCACAAGAGGTGGTGTAGAGGGCGGCTATATTGGTAACTGAAGCAAGTGTAGCTAATTCTAATTTAATACTGTGTTTTATGCGTTACAATCACTTTCCTAAGTGTAAATATCAAGCATATTAATTATTCCACGGTAATTTTCTAGCCTTATAATTAAGTCGTTTTCCTTCAAAAGGACCTATAGAGTTGTGGCTCAGATTTTCAGCAGGCATTTCTCCTATTGGCAGCAACATAATCTATTCCATTGTCACTGATGAGCTCTTCTGACTAGAGAGGGAAGGTGACAGTAACATCTATATCAGATCATCTGGAATGGGCCAACTGCACATTGCATTAAAATATGAAGTGGAGAGCAGTCCCGTGGGGCCAAGGTTAACAGTCCTTTTCCATCTGTAATTCCTGTCATTCCTGGGTGCAGTCTGTAAGCTGTCACAAGCATTTGCAGAAGATATATGAATTACCAAAAGCTGACCACAGCAAGACAAATACAAGCTGTTCTGGGACTATTGGTCACTGTGGGTTTGTACAACAGAATTTAATTTTCTTCTGGGACACTGGAGACTGTCTTTGGCTGGGGGATGGCACGTGGAATAGTATCTGATAGACTTTCTTAGATTGTTTGTCTTATTTGCTGTCTCAGGTGGTTATTGCTGCTTTCCTGTGCTTGGGTACTGGTGCTACCAGTCTGACTTTACCCAATTGTCCCTAAGGACAGTTATTCTGTGTGGTTATATCCTTAATTATATCGTACAGTACCCAGGAAGCAAGCAGACTATTTTCCCCGCTGTCCACTATTAACAAAATAGTGGTGGACACCATCAGCACTAAATACTGTAGTCAGAAATCATACTACTTAGGAACCAACCTTGTTTTCTTTTTCCTAAAAAACCAAACAGAACAAAACCAAAGCATGGTTTTGATGTTCTCTGGTGTTTATTCTGTAAATACTGGAGGACACAGAGAGCCCTAACAGGGAAAAAGCTCAGACGGACAATCAGCCCCTCACCGAGCTCCCTCTGGATTCCCTGCAAGTCCTGCATGCAGAGCACAGACCAAGCAAATCCCACTGTAGCTGACCCTCTCTTCTTGTACAGGCACCTACCAAAAATAAATTCTCCCCATGCTTTTGACAAAGCACAAATAAGCTTCTAGAAGTTTTGCAGTGGTATCAATGTCCTCTCTAAAAATAAAGTTCAGCTCATACTGAGCGTAACATCAGGAAACCATCATCACATAATAGTTGTTCAACCTGCTAACATGGTGTTTCTCCCATACTCTTGTGCTGAGGATTAGCCAACCCTTTCATTCCTCCATTAGTTACCTGTCATATTTAGAAAATAGTAACCACAAAATAAGCAACCCAAAGACTCTTGTAGCAGTTTGGTATATTCATACTTCATAGCATGGCTGTAAACTGTTGATATTTGTGTTTCTGAAGCAAAGGACTTAGGTGCTCCTGAGACATTCTTCCTGTTCCACCTCAGCCTAGACAGCTGTGCTACATGACATCCACTGTCTGAAGGTGATTAAGGGTTGATGCTCAATCAACCATGGTTCTCTTTTATAAAGTTCAGTGGGAACTGAATGTACTCACAGTCTTGAGGCTGGGGCTTGAAATGGCTGAGCTAACCTTTGGACACCTCTGAAAGTCTGCTCTGATGTGTATTTAGTAAAGTGAAATCAAGACTATAGAATAATCAATCCCTCTACCCTGTGACAGGTCAATTGCTTATTTTAGAACTGTCTTGGCTGGTTGATGATTTAATTTCCTTGAAAGCAAGAAAAATAATCATTGTGAAAGTTGCTAATGTACTCCAGGTGAAATGCAACTAAACTGTTCATTCCAATATTCACATTAGCCCAAATATGTTGGCAGTATTGTATTTTGACCCTTTGCTCCTTCCATGTCTCAAAATAATTATAAAAATGATTAAATGATTTTAAACTATTGAATTCTAATTTTTAAATGATTGACTTGACATTTCAATTCATTAGCTTTCAACCTGAATTGAAATTTATTCCACAGTCCTTTTCTTAATTTATGTTCCAACTTTTCTGTTTACATGATTGTCACTAAATGAAGAAATCATTAACCAATGCCTTAATTGAATGTCATGCTTTGTATGCAGTGCACTACGATAGGACTCTGTGTGTATTCACTATAAAACAATCAAAATATGGCATTTGACTTTTCTTCCCTTGTTCTAAATTTCAATACAGTTTGGGATTTTCATAAAGTTTTTTTTAAATGCACAGGTTCACATGTGCTTAAATAACATTGATAGAATCATAAAAAGCTGTAATTATACTGTCAAATTTATTTTATTTCTTCTGTGCATTTCTAGCAATATTTAGAGCTGCTTTATGTTTCTGCCACCAGATAAACCCAATTTGATTGCAAACTGAGTAAATTGAATAATTGGTTACTCACTACATGCCGTGCCCTTTCACAGCTTCTAAGCTCACTTGTGTTGTGGTAAAAGAATACCAGTTGCCCTTTGGTGCTACTCTTCAAGATGATTTGGGGTGAGTTATATATGCCATGTTGCCATTTCAGGCCCCTATATCTAAAACTCACATGCTTTCACCACCACATTTCACCACACAGCTGTTCAGAAGGAATGTAATGCCCATTTGGGCTTCGCCAGGAAAGGGTTCCACTGCCAGCAGTGCCTCAGACTTTGTGTTTCTCTCTTCCTTAAACCTCCCTGGGGTGCACAAAGCAGATGCCTGTCTCTGGCTCCCTTGCAGGGGACATCCCATGCCATGCCATGCCATACTGTACTATATCACACTAGCCTTCTCAAGGCAGACCTGGCAGAAATCCAGGCAGCCCACATTTTCTGCCATTTGGACAGTAATGGACAAGATGAGCTCTCAGGATCATCTCTAGACCTATTTTGATGATAAATACCCACAAGAGTAAAGAACGCCCATGAGCAAGGGGGGGCATAACTCCATGGGCATGTTCTTAGACTGACTGTTGGTGGAGTGGAGAGACTTGAGCTCTGCTCTTCACTGTCTTGGTTTTTTTGAGCACCGGCACTGTATTTCTAGCAGGACTGTACAGCCATCTAACCGCATGCAAACCAGATTTTTTCAATTAGTATTACAGTCAAGTGTTTTCTTTACCTGTGGATTGAAACAGGCATGTATTTTTCAGCCCATGACTGCATCTACATCAATGTTCCTGCAGCACAGAGTACAAAGGCTGAGTTATTCAAAAAGAGGGGTATGGCCATGGAAAGGATCCAAGCTAATCAAATGGAAGCAATTTCAATTATATAATCAAACAGTTATATTTTAATTATAATTGTTGCCACAGGGCAGGCCAGGATTACTTTGTGTGAACCTCTACTTAAATGTTTATTTCTGAAAAAAAAACCCAAAACCTATGGGGCATCTATGGCAATTTCATTATTATTAAGAAACTAAAAAGAATCTATAGTTAGCTAAGGGACCGGTGCAATTACCAACTTCATCTTTCAGAACAGTAAAATGTAATAATAAGCCACAATGAGAAACTGGAGCCTTAGAAATGAATCAGATGGCACTAAAAGAGATTCACTGACAGGGAGCTCAGGGCTTACTGAGCTGTTATTTATTACAGGGTTAGATTTTTTAAGCTGCGCTAGTGAAAACAGAGCAACAAAAAATATTGCACCAGAATTAATTGTGCAGATTCCCTCTTCAAGCAAAAATAGACTATGAGGAAGTAGTATTAAAATGAAGTTTGGAACAGAGAGAGTTTAATTCATCTTCCTAAATCTCCAGGGAAACCATTGTTCCTCTGACAGAGGGCTGAGCACAACTCAGACCCCCCTCCTTTTTACATTGCACATCCCACCTTGTTCTATGCACCCCTCTGGATGGTCAGAGAAGCTCTTCTGGCATCCTCTGACCTCTGCTTCTACCAGAACTGTGCAAGTATGCTTTGATGAATATCCAACTTCAAGCTTTTCTGATCCATAAGACAAGCATTTTGACTTTGAACAAGATCGTTGAGTGAAAGGAAGGCTTTCAGTGAGAATTAATCAATTGCCATTGCAATACAAGTGAACAACAATTTGAATATAAATGGGAGGTGTATTTAATTTAATTTTAGAATTTCAATGGAGTTTTGTTGCCATTAGGGAGCAGAGGTCTGGCCTTCTCTTGTCCTCACCCTGTTTCCCCTTTGGTGCAGCCGACATGGGTTATCAACAGACACCTTGCAGGCTGGGGCCATCGGCACAGGCTTTGCAGAATGCTCTGAAAATCTGGCCATATTCCATATCCTATCACATCAGAGTACAAAAAAAGCAGGCCTTCATAAATTCTGCATGACAACAGAGAGGAAACTGCAAGAACACACCCCATGGCTTGCAGAGGACTGGTTTTGTCTCTTTGAAGTAGGATTGTGCTCCATAGATGATAAGGAACAAAGCAACTATGGTCAACACCTGAAGAAATTATACCTTTTCTGAACATGGGCTGTATTGATTGGGAAACAGAAACTGCACTGGAGAATGTAGGAAAAAGAAAGGTTTTATTCAGTAGCAACATATCTACTTTGTTTTGGATAGGAACAGCAGAATAAACCTCCTGAGAAGGTGTTTCTTTTATTTTTAGTGTTGCTTTTGGGGAATAAAATTGGATCAGAGAAAAGTACGTTCTTCATTTCTTAAGCCAAATTGGCATCTCTCCCTACACACTTTTGCATCAGCAGCACTATTTGGCTGTTCTTTGGTCAGTCTTTTCTCAACTCCAATGACTCATCTTTAGAACTGACCCATCACTGAAAGGCTTCTGGCCTCAGGGAAAACGTTTCATCCAAGTCCTTAGATTGGAACAGAATTTTCCACACACTGATTCAGACCACACTACAACAGTACTTTACATCTTCTGGTCACAACCTGCCCCCCACTGTACATACAGATTTTCTCAAAGGTAAAAAAATGATCCAACAATGATGGAAATCCTGTCAATATTTCAGGGTAACAAAAGAACCATAGAAGCAAATGTTAAAAAAAAAAAAAGAGAAAGATTTGGAAGGTTCAATTAGATGCATTATTCATGCAGAAAGGACACAAAAGGAAACATCATATGGATCCTTAGTGTAAATTTTACTTGCTTTCTGCAATAAGTAAAAATTAGAAACCACCCAAAAATGCTCTAAGGACAGGTTGAGGCCAGCCTTTGAACATCTTACTGCCTTGAGAAAATTTACATTCTGTGTTCAAAAATAATTTCTAGCCTCAATCTTAACATGTCTTGGTCTGTAGACTAACCTATGCAAGTGCTTCTGCTATTGCTGCTGCAAAGAAAAATTATTCCAGGAGGGCACTGGAAAAATTACAGATGGATAAGGAGTCTCCTGATGGTTCTTAATCTCTTATTAACACTCCTCAACCACTACATCTAACATATCAGTTTCCAAAGTTTACTGACACTGAACCCTTAGTTATCCATGCTGTTTTGTCTCTTATGCAATTGCTATTAGCTTTACTATTGTTTTCCTTTGAACACAGCCACTCAGAAAAAGTGTTTCATGCTTATAATATAATTTGGTTTTAAAAGTATTTCTTGCCTGAATCACTGCCAAATAGCTGATAGTTTCACTTTATAGCTTCATTTAATATTAGCTTTATATTACAGAAAGCAGACAGAAAAAAAATGCATGCAAGTCTTAGGGCAAGATTTTGCTCACCTTCTTCATATACAAGTTTCTATTAAACCAGGACAATCCCACTTTGGAAATCTACCATATGCAACAGCATCATTTAATTACCAGATAATTACTGCCTTCAACGAGAACCTTTTCTGAACAAGATCTGCTCATCCTGGAGGCCTGGGGGAATAGCAGCAACCAGTTACAGTTTCCCCATTTCATACACCAGTCTGTGCCAGGCCCAGCGCAAACCTTGGAATGATTTAAGGAAGAGTCGCTGTTGCCTCATTTCTGCCATCCTACCCTGAGAGCCAGCTCTCAGTCTTTCTGTTGCATTTCTTTCCCCCAAACAGTATTCCCAAACCTCCTCCGTGAAGAGCCATGCGCAGGAACCCAGTTACAAAAGGATTTGAAAATGGTCCTGTTCAAACCTTATGTGGTTCCTCTTGCCCTTTAAGATCGGGGTGTTTCCAAAGTCAGTTTTGCTGTCACTGTCCTAATGTTAATATTATGATTAATGTCACAACATTAGACTATCATGCTATGCATCTCCTGGGCTTGTAGAACAACACACAGGACTTTGCAGATAGGCCTCAAGCACATCCTTGTTCATCAACTTTCTGTAAGATATGACCTTTCCTCTGGAAATAAACTGCCTTGAACCAACCATCCCACATGCAGGCAAAACAGGCATAGCCAGTTCATTTACATAACCTCATCACAAGCTCTCTTTCAAATGCTTCCATCAGATCAAACTACATTTACAGCATGTTTTTATGAAATAATGAGGGACCATAGGCAGCATAGAAACTATAAGCCTTCATAGGGAGGTTCTAAATACATTATCCAGGTGTCATGGCCAGTCTGAATGTGTAAATTTGTTTTGGCTGGTGGTGTTCTGGTAAATCTGCCCAAGGTTTGGTGGAGTGGTGGCCACCAGGACTGTAAATCATTTGTCATTCTTCAAAGTTTCTAACCACAGTCAGGGCACATATCATTTCGGCACTGTAGTGATGGCAAATTTTTTGATGGACAGATACTTGACACTTTCTGAAAACTGCCTCCTTTTTCAGTGTCTCAGATTAGGATCTATAAAACAATAGCTGATTTATGCACATTGAGTAATTTTTAAAATTTATATATTTTGAAGCACTTGTATCAGATTTAGAATTTTTATTTAAGTCACATTAAAAGACATTGGGAAAAAGACCAAGTCACCAGCCCTCTTTTATATCCTCTGGTTTCACAGACTGTGAGTTCTGTGGTATCCCAGAAGTCCTGTTTTACCACCTACATTACTTTCACCTCACCAATAAAAGCTGAGTCATCTTTGATGTTCTGGTCTTAATTGTTACAGCACGTTGTGTCCCACAAGACAGAATATGGCACAACTGGTACATAATTAAAAGAAAAACAGCAGGACATTCAAAGGACAGGTTGATACGATAAAAGGGAAAGCAGGCAAGCGAGCCACATCTGCTCCTGACAACTGGACTCTTTGATAAGCGATTAATATATATAATAGGTTTGGAATAGAGCTTGAATAAACAGATAATTAAACAAAAGTCCATCAAGAGGTGCAAGGCACAAATTTAGTCTGCCTCACCAATGGGGACAGGGCTGCAACACATCATAACACACCTGATCTTTCCAATGCTTTCTTTCCAATGTTTCCCATGTCACAAGTTTCACATAAATCCCTGAAATGGGATGAAAAGTTGAATTGTCAAAACTGTTTACTAACTGAAAACAGAAAAACATGAAGCTGATTTGGGTTAATTAAATATTTTTATTTCAGTCCTTTCTTTTCCTTTCCTCTGTTTGACTTCTAAGTTTAAGTTAATCCCTCAGATTTCCCGATAGAAGATCATTAGTAGTAGGGACATATTTTGACAGGAATGTTTTGAGTTCCAAACTTCCATATAACTGAATTTCTTTCCAAAACCTTTCGGCTTTGATAGATTGGCATCTCTCAAGAGAGTGAAATGAAAAAAAATGCTTTATGGAAAACATCTACACCATACAGTCCTCCATAAAGCAGAGAGCAGTATCTGCGGCACCACGGTTCTCCTGCACAGGGATGCACAGCATAGACATCACCCCGTCCTTGTCCAACACACCAGAAGACAATAGCAGAGATTTTAGGGTAGGAGAGAGATAAACAGCAATGTGCTCAGCAAACCAGAAATTTTGCCCACATCTTGTTTTTCTTGGTGGTAGATTGGATCATCCTATCCTCTTAGAGGATCTTCCTTGACCCTTCACAGGTGTAAGCTAATTTCTGACAAGTACTGGAGATATCCATTTGCATCTGTACCCCTAAAAGCAGTGCTCTGTGAGCCAGCACAACCACCAACCCAAACGTGGTCCTGCTGTATCTGCCGGGGTCTGTCTCCGCAGCCCACACGCACAACAGCCCTGCGTCCCCTAGGTCTTTTATCAACCCACAACCATGTGCCGCATTTCTCAGCCAAATTCTTCTTCACCTACAGCTTCAAAAAATCATAAAAGAAGACATCTGAAATAGTTTAGCCTCCCTGGCATGACAAAATCAGTAATGGCCACTGGCTCCTAACTCATCAGAGTGCACTCCATTTCCATGTAATTGAGAAGCACACTAAGTTTGCACAGATTATATGGCTGGTTTAATGAAGTTTAGTAAAATGAACTCATTAATGCAGCTTTCAAAGGAACTTCAATTTTCTACATCGCAAGGCATGATTTTACAATCTTTCAGCACTAACATTAAAATCTTTCCGATTCTGCCATGCTGCCAAATCACAGAGTGCATGTGGAAGCTCCAGAAGTTCCTCTAATTGCTTGTAAAATGCAATTGCCATCATCTACTTATGTGAGATGGGGCTGCGACTGGCATTTCTCTAACTGTGGATGGGATCTGCTGCTTTTGCTTCCATTTGTTTGTTTCAGGAGTACAATGAGGAACGCAGAACGTCTTTTAAAAAAATTAGGAAAATCAGAAAGGGACTCGGTTTCTAACGATACCATATACATACACACACACTTTCATGGGTTTTTAAATACCCCCAGTTGAGCACTTACTGTATGATTTCTAATTTTTATCACACAGTTGTTTTATCACACCATTTGAAGTCTCCCCAGGTGGTTTTGAAAAGAGGTGTTTTCTTAGACTGTCAGTGCAGCACTTCAGAACAGCAAGCAGGTGCTGCTGTGGAGGGGAGCAGGCAAACCACACACTGGAGTAAAATATCAAGCACAAAGATTTCTCATGCCTCTGTAAGATACCCAGAAGTCAATTAACCTGCTTATAGCTTGCCGTACAAAAACCAGATCCATTGTCTTGGACAGAATGGAAATTAATTTTTTCTCCACTCTCAGTGGCATGATGGCACTTGTGAAGTTGTTGTTATCAGAACGGGAAATGCCCATTGGAATGATAAAATGTGTCATCAGATCATTGGCCCAGGTATCTGCCATATTTTATTTGAAGCATGAAGCCTGCTGGAGGTGGTTAAATCTCTCCAGATGGCTGTTTTAAAATAAAGCCCACCTAGCTGCATGTAATGTAAATCAAGATAAGGCAGGGACCTCAGCAGTTTTGGAGATGGCCATTGTAGGGCCTCACATCATGTCAATATGGAAAACAACAAAGGAAAAAAATGAGGAAAAATGAAAACTTGTATTTGAGAGGAGTTTATTTTCTTGCTGACAGCAAGCAAACAGGTGGACAGAGATGGATGGCAGAAAGCATGCTCCTAATCTTTTTCTCATTCCTTTTTGCCATAAAACTGGGACATTAACATACCTGTATATTAATGCAAAAAAAAAATTCCAGCAATGGTAAACAGGTTTAGCAAGGTTTCTTTGAAGGAAATGGTGACAATGCTCTTGCTTTTAAAAAATTTGAAAGCCACTTGTGAAGAAATTGCACACGCAATCTCTCTCTGCCCTTTTAGCTGCTCAAACACATGGCAGGAGCAACAGGCAAAAACTAGGATGTTCCTTGTCTCCCCTCTTAAAGGGGAGCAGGCTGTAGGCAGATCTTCCTTTGTCTCAAGAAGATATCATCCTGAAGCACCTTCTTCTCCTGTTATTTCCCATAGGATCCAGGAAACCCACCTGGCAGGGGGAAGGAGGCTTGTTTTGAGGAGCAAAAAAGAACACTTTTTCTTTTGCATTAAAAAAGAACTGTACTTCCTACAATGTATTTTGGCTAAAATACTGAGGTCAAACAGATAGCCAGTTCATATCAGAAAAGGTAGTAATTATCTTTAACTCTCCAAATAAGCATCAGTCACTGCTTAATTAAGGCCACAATGTAAACGGACAGCACTAGACTTCCCTAGAGAGGAAAAGCTCATGTTGTGTATAGTTATTTCCTTCTCCTAACATGTGCTTTGGTTTACATCCACATACAGGGGCTTGGGGTGACAAATAACATCATTACTGAAAAAGAGTAAACAGCTCACAGAGAATAATTTACATGATTTAATATAGTTTCACTTTCTGTTCATAGAGTATATGTAAACATGTTGTGATTTTCTCCAATTATTCAATTGAATTAGCTAGACAATATGTATATACATTAACTTGTTTACATTCTTTCACTGTGAGGATCAGTTGCAAAATACAGTATCTGAGATTTAAATTCTGTTGGTCCATTGGTCATTTTAATGATAGGAAAGTATTTCTATCCCCTCTTTAGGTAGACTCATACTGAGGATAAGGAATCACCTTTCCTATGTTTGTTCAGCACCCAGAGCAATTTAGTTTCAATCCTCCCTAAAACATGTGCATGCTGCCATAACTCGAATTTATGAGGACAACTATGAAACTGCTATGAATTTGAATTTCACAGTATCCTGGCATTATGGCATGGATCTATGACCATAATAGAAGAGTTACAAGGCAAAAAGTAGAAGTACCCCAAACACTGAAAGGGGCCAATCCCTCCAATATTCATACTCCTCTTCATTGGTTAAATGGAATAAAATGTGGCATTGTTGTTGGAAAAAAACACAGTCTTTCTCATAAAGAGTCATTCTATCAGTCACTGAAAAAACACATGACAGTCAACCATCATAAAACAAAATAGATTTTAAATTATTCTCCACTGACCAAGACAACTAGCATTTTCTTCCCTGAAACTTCTTTGACATTTCTCTTTGTTTTTTAGAACTTAGCTATTAAATTATTTCTCTAATATTTTTCTGATCTCTCAAATTTCAGAGTCTTGAAGGGAGAGTTGCCCGGCTATCCTAGGTTCTCTCACGTTTCTGTCAATGCCAGAAAATTGATGAGGATGGAAACTGTAGTGCTAAAGATGATCCCCCCTTTGTGTTACCCCCCCCAAAAAAAAATCCCACGCAAACCATAAAGAGTTCTTCTGCATAACCTTACATGCTTATTACTCTCACTGCTTCTGCTTAAGATCTTTGAATAAATGGTGGAAGAAAAATCAAGAGAGGAAACAGACTCTATAGTGCTGATGGCATTAAGCCTCAGAGATTAGCGAGTTTATCTCATCACAGATGGTGATCCCCCAGAGAAGACTTGGACCTTAGTGCATCTAAGTATTATGCAAACAAAGAGCGGAGATGGTGGCTGTCCCAGAGGGTTTACAGTCTGAGTAATCGCTTTCTGTACAGTTACACTCATTCAGGTTCATTTGTAGCTTAAAGCATTGCTCAGCATGAACTAGAACATCAGTCTGAACTTCCATGTAGTGATGAACAGAGTTCTTAGTCTGGTGATTACATTACATTATTACTAATACTATTATTGTTGTTGTTGTTATTGTTGTTTTGTTGTTGTTGTTGTTATTTCACTAGATTTAAAAGGCTAAGGGAGATGGGGATTGGTGGGAAGGTCACTCTTGATCTAGATGTCCCCAGCCCCAATTCAGCACATGCAGGTTACTGCTGTCATTGCAGGCAACAATGTTCAGGAACAGTATAGAGTGGGTAGAAGCACACACCGGATGGTGACTTCCAGCTGGAAAACTTCAGCTGGGCATTTGTGGTTGGACTACATCTGCTTCGTGCCAAACACTGGGTGAACATTGCCTGTGACCTTGCTGTGACCGTGGCCCGCTCTTCCCATTGAAATGGGAACCTCTCTTCCTTGCACAATATAAAATTAACCTGAGAGGAGGTTCCAAGTTTTCACCTCATTAGCCATTTTGGTGGAAAGCAGCTGTATAAAGAAATATATATGAAATCCAGGTGTGAAAGATTTCAGTGTTATATGGCAGTTTCTAACTAAGCATTCATCATGCATAAAAATTGCAATTTTGAGATTGCTACCAAACCAAACAAAGCAGAACACCTTTTAGTGTGTTTATTTTAATAGCCCACACTTGTAGAAAACATTGGCAATATTTTTGAGAGAATGGACAATTTTCTTTAAGTCTCAGGTTCCTCTTCTGTCTCAGCTTCTTCTTCTATCTCTCTCTTTCTATTCAGCACCAATTTGCTGATTTACAATCCCTAAAGACATGTGTTTTCTCTTCTTATTTGACTCCAATTTTGGCTGGACCTCAAACCAAACCTGTGTGTTCTCTGCTCAGAGATTCATTATTAAGTACAGTCTAGTGGTTCTTGCATCCTGGCTTTTATTTTCCCAGGCTTAAATCCACAGAGGGACTAATAAGCCTGAAGTGGAACATGGGTGGAATTTAGGTACTTAGGTAGAAGAGCATAATTCCTAAAATGTCCTACATAAAGCCTAGCTGGAGTCCCCAGATATCTAATTTGCATTTCTAAAGTCCGTAGGCGTTTAACTTGCCCGTCAGGAAGTGTTGCCCTCTCAGTACAGCACAATAAGTTAGTGCCTCACCTGCTCAGGGGTTCTCCAATTTGTCAAACCACAGTCCAAATCACTGCAGGAGCCAGAGCCAGACATCCCAACCAAGCTTAGCATGTACAGATGCGGATGAGTTGCACACAAAAGCATAGCAGTGAGGGCAGCTTTCGTTCAGCTGGGTGGTGGTAGCCATCTTGTCTATACCGGCTCCGCTCAGTCTCTTACACAGTATGTAGGAGGTCCGGGCTAAACAGCCTTTCAGGAAGGGGAGTTTAAAACCAACTCTCCTATCTTGTAAGAGTACCACAGGCTCTTTTGGGCTCTGGGACTTGCCACTCTTAAAACTGAAGTTGCAAGCCTGTGCAGGAAAACATTTCCAATTCCCTGTTCCAGAGGAAGAAAACTACAACATGCGTGACTCAGATACCCTAAGCTGGGGTAAGACTTATAGTTTGCACTCCCAGAATTTTTCAGACATTTTACATTAGATTATCTCTGGAGCGGATAGAGGAACAATTATATAGCACTTGCTTGAAGCATGGAGCACTTCCCATCACCTTGGCAAGCTAAGATGTGCTCTTTGCAGTCTTGGTTGAGGGCTGACAAGTAGTTTTTGCTGAATAAACACCCTTCTGAGGTGCCCATCTTTGCCCACACAAAGCAGCTTAAAGCTTTAATTCAGATTCACAGCTTCCACACATAGTCAGGCCCTTGAAAGCTAGATGCAGTGACGACAAGCATCCAAGACTGATACCATCTATAGACCTAAGCTTCAGTACAGTTTCCTTCTCCAGGTGAGCAGTCTTTTTAGGGTTTTCAATCTACAAATCATAAAGCAGAATGTAAATGCTGTCTCTCCCGCTAGTACATGGTATAAGATGGACAAGAGTCTTGCTCGAAAACAACAGGCACCACGTGTCCAACACCAGATGGGCAGGCATGTCTGGTTCCTGAGTACAGATGCTTTGGGGTGCAAGTACTGAATAGAAACTCCAAAATGTTTTGAGCAGATGCCTGCCTGATCTATATGTTCTGGTGACTGGGAAACAGAACTATACTGTGTACATCCCAACAGATGAGGACAGATACAGCCAGGTTACTCATTAATGCTTCCCCTGAGAATATTACATAAAATAGGAAATTAGTAAATTGCCCTCTGACACAGTGCTAAATCCTAAGTATTCAATCCACGCATTTTAGGAGCTTGTTGACAAGCTGCACATGATCCAGAAACACTTTTACAAAGATTTCAGGACTGCAGACCCATCCTGCAGTTGGAGACTCCAGAAACTCCGGCTGTTTATGTTGTGCCAGAGGAGGTTGATGGGTGATTCACTCTTATACCATAACTAAGGAAGAATAATCCTTTTTAGGAAATAGGCATTAGTGAAAACACAGAAATTAGTTTTTTGTGTAGAGAGGAAAGAAGCTTTTATATTTTTGGTAATAAATAGTGACAATAATGGAGCGATACAACTATATATCCACAGTTGGAATGAATTCCTTAGCACTTGAATTCTTAAAATATAGATTGTCTGTTCTCCAGGATGTGCTCTCGGACAATAGGAGTGCAAAGACTGGACACAGAAATGAATGGGGGCAAGTCTATGGCTCTGTGGTGCCAGTAATCTTAATGTCATTGGGATGGTTCAAGCTATTTTTAATAACTTATGCATCTTCTAGGAGAAATCCTCAATTACTTGCACCACTCTGCAGTATTTTTTCTGTCAAAATTTTACTTTGAATCTTTCAATGAAACATATGATTTTCCATCTCATTCTCCAAGACTGTCTTTTTGGCAGGGATTGTCAGAGTTTTTTAATCCTCTAAGGATGTCAGAAGGTTCTGTATTTTGTCAAACTTTGTGGTAAATAACTCAAACATTTACTTTCCTATTTCTCCGGCTGCTTCACAGATAGAGTGCAGGACATTTTCTCCAAGTCAGTATATCATGTCCTGGATCTGTAAGGCGGTACCAGGAATAATTTGAATGGTTTCTACAGCACTGAACAAGATGTAATTTCAATGAGTATGACTGGTAAAGTCATTAGTGGCTGCACACAGGCAGTATGGTGGTCAAACGGTCATTCTGTCCTCAGGATTTCTATTGTACTGCCCGTCTCTGGTGTAGACAGTATGTCACATCTCTGTACTCTGCTCAGACAGCCATTGCCTCTGGCTACTTGTATCACCATTCTGGTAGTGTGATACCTGCCACTTCTGTTATGCTAATTACACACGTGTGGTTCAGTTCTGTGATACAGATCATATATACAAACAAACAAAACACAACGGTAGCAATTAAGGGGAATACCACTGGTGACTAAAAAGAAGATACTGATCTGTGTTATAAACATGTATCATTTGTCCCCAAAATTTCTGTTCTGGAGCCACACTTGCAAGTACCAATGGATCAGTTCCTGAGCAAGAAACACTGCACTTTCAAATGACTCTCTGCAAAGTAGTAATGAAGAGAAAATTTAATTTATTTCAATTAAGGAGGTTTATGAGTTACTACTTACAGGGTTTGCTAGCAGCCATAAGAGCGACTGCCACTATATGGGGTTTTTTTTGAACTCCAGCTGAGCCACAGAAGCAGAGGGTTATGAAAAGCTACCTGACTGATGTGTTGAGCTCCTGGATTTCTACCGTGCTAGGACTGAGTGATCTTACAGCTTAGTAATGACAGGAATGATTACCTCTCAGGATGGATGTAATGCTACATTTCAGGTCTTAGGTGCCTAACTGCTTTCCTCTTATTATATCTCCCTTTTGTCCTCAATGTATTCTAGTCAATGGCACAGTAATTTCCCAAGCAATTCCTGCTTTCATAAGGAGCCCTCCTAATGACTCTGCCTTGCCTCATTTTCTCCTCAACAAAATGAATATCTCCCCTGCCCTGGGCAAAGCCTGTTTTTATTTTCCTTCCTTTATTTTTGTGCTTGTTGTGATGGACCTTAAAGATCTGGCCATTTTCAAAAGTTAATGAATTCAATGCTGAGGAAAAGCTCCATGACATCAGCGTGGGATGCTGCAATATCACAGCTATCCATGGGACCCTGGTGCTGGGCTCCAGGCTCTGCTGCCTGCACTGCATTGCCCCAGCAGTAACTGGATATTACTGGGAAGAACAAGCCAGCATGAGGGTGGCTAATTTCTTGCCCCTCTGCCTAATCACAGCATGTTGTGCGGAGTTTAAGTAGAGCATCAGACATGGACTCTGGAGCAAGAGAGGGATGTAATCTGCAGACCCCTGTAAAATGAGGCAGGTAAGCTACAGAGTACAGTCACCAGCCCAAAACTAAAGACAAAGTCTACATAAAAGCTGTGGTCATTGCAGACTTGGATCAGTCTCTTGGCATGAAATGCCCTGTTCCTCAGCCACCCTCCAACATCAGATATTTCAAATACACTCATACTGCCCCCTCACTTTTTTTGCTGTTCGTTATTTTAAATGTTGTTTGTGAGACTTCAGAAAGCAATTCCCATGCTGATTCTCCACAGATATTTATCAGATACAAATTGCAGTATCAGATCTACAAGTGCTGACAGCTCCCTCTGTACCAAGCTGGTTTGCCCTTGTTTGGTAAGGTATGCAAGATTTATTCCTTGAGCCACTTGTTATACAAGGCAGGTATTGAAAGGCAGTCAGCATTCCTGGATACATTCATGATGATGAGGGAAATCCTCCAAGTCACAGAAGCCAGACAATGGAAATCAAGCACTTCACTCACTGTTGCACCTTCAAAAATGTCCTCTCCTATATTTTACAGCACTTCATTATTTTCTCTCTTTCTTTACCATGCAAATCCATAGAAAGTGATAGCTTCTATTTTCTTTCCCTGTTCTCCTCCACTAATTGTTATTTCCTTCCAGTAAGTAACATTTTCAAAACGCTAGTATTTGTTTTGTATTTACTGGCTTTTTCTTTTTTAACATATGTCCAAATAAAGAATCTGACAGTATAAATGACACTTGCCACCTCATTTTTGCATTCACTTCATGCCGATCATATTCATACTCACGGCACACTTACTAAAGCACAATATCCCTTTAAATCACTCTGAACATAATATCTTTAAAGCACTGATTAAGTAGTTGCCCCTATCAATGTAACTACTGCCTGCTAAGTGTGCTGTTAAATCAGCAGCTCATCAAATGGTCTGATGCTAGGATGTAACAAGTTTCTGATGGAGTTGTGCTCCTTCAAAGAACAAGCATTTTTTTCATCACCCTCTTAGTCACCTAATTTGACTGAGATCTAAGATCCTAATGCATCAATCTTGTTAATTCTCTTGCCAGTACATAAGAAATTGAAGCAATAAACCACAACCTGTTTGTAGTGGTGTTAACATTATTATGTAGTACACCAGCTGACAGGAGCACTGCTTTTCCATTAAACTTCAGCCAATGCAACAAGCCTATAGCTCTTGGGAGTTTCTATCTTGTCATGTCTTTTTTCTTTTCTTCTTCTGTCTAAACCACTGATGACTCACCCAAAGTGCTGACCCTACATTCACTCTATTCAGTGTTGGATTTTGCATCGTAAAACACTGACACGGTCTCTCATTTCTATAGTACTTTCCCTCTGAGTGATGCTATCATTTATGTATCTCTAATGTTAAGAATTCAAACCAGCAGGTGCTAAGCATTCCAGGAGAACTGTCAACAAAATTTCTAATGGGGTTAAAAAATATTTTTCCTCTAATCTGACTCCTCTAAATGGTTGAACCTTTTTTGCTTAAACATTAACAAAAAAGAAATAACTCAGGCAAATAGCATCTGTTTCAAAATGTCAGCTGTAAAGCTGAAGTTTGGCAAAGTTGTATAGTTGTATATACAACTATAAATATAACACAGCATATGATAACATGCAGTGTTGAGGAACTGTAAGCATCACTGATAACAGCTCACCCTTGACAAACTAGCTTCATCATAAAGAAAGAAGTTCGATCTCAAAACTGGACGCAAAAGCTAATGTAAGCAAAGCACGCTGTAAAAACCTCACTGAAAAGTATACAGAATGAAAACCATAAGACAGGATTTTAATGGCAGCTTTATCTGAATAAAGGCTACAGCATTCCAGCCTTTGGGAGTCATGGTGGTGCTGATGCATGGGAAAAGGGAGAGAGGGAGTTCTTCCGAGGGCTTTTTTTCACCTCTTACATTTGGGGCCAATACTGAGTTGTTTCTTCCTTGCTGCAACCTGGTTTTCCCATCCTTAATTATAGTGCATTGTTTCCTCCCAGAAGAAAACTACACCCTTCTTCATTTGCCAGAACATGCGTATTCCCTGTTGGTGGTTGTTAGAGATACCCTACTTGTATATAACTTTCCATGTGAGGGCTGCCATGGTAACACAATTTACTGTATACCAGGGTTAATATGTGCATAGGCACAGAATAATGTGCAGACACACAAATTAATGCTTCCCTATGGACTGCTTCTTCTGGCACTGATTTCATTGCTGTTGTTGGACACATGCTTTACACATTAAAGACAGAAAAAAACCTCTTTGCATTTGATCTTGTATGCTGACTGTTAGGATATATAACAGAAACATGTTCTTTACACTTGGAGGGCGAAGAGGTTGCAAAATCACAAATGCATTTGTGCTCCTGAAAATGCTACATGCAAGTGAAATAAATTTTGAACTGATCTCAGGCATTTTTGCTTACAGTGAACAAACGGGCAACTGTTTGCTAAAGGTCCAGTCTATTCGCAATGGCAAAAAGTTCTTTATTCTAAATAAAGAAAGTATCGTTTTGAAAAATAAATGATTGAAGCAAAATAAAAGCTTTGCAAAATAGCAATGGGATTTCCTACTCTGCAGCTGTGTGCTATTACCAGCTATAGTATATCACTCAAATGCTGCTTTTAAAGGGGTAACTGTCAGCCTACAGGGATTAAGATTGAGAATTTGCAATTCATCATCTTTATTTGGAAGTCTGGTAGCTTGCCTGCCCAAATTAAATACTTTCTCTATCACAAGTATACTTTTCAATTAGTTAGAAACATGGACTGCATTTGATTTCAATAAATAAACAAATTATAAACTCTTGAATCTTTATTAATTTAAATCAACAGTTTAAAATTCAGCCTTGCAAAGTACATGACACTCTGAGATATCTTAATATAATTACGCCAACCTACTTTTCTGATTGTCAGAGTCTCAAACATTAACTCAATTGCTTCAAATACAGCACACTTTAGGCAGGCTGTCAGCATCAAGCTCCTTTAGGATTTTGCCACAGAAATTTTGCTAAGGGTGACACTGAAAGCAGAACCAGGCCCACATGTTTACACCCTCTTTCTTTTTTGTCTCCTGAGTGCAGATTTACAGTTAGGAGTAACATATTTTTCTGTTTAAAAGACTATCAGTAATTTGCAGAGGTGGATTTGCAACCAGAGTGAACTGGAACTCTCACTGGTGTTTTCATCACTGTTTATAGCATTCGGGGAAGATGAGGGGTGGGGGGAAACATACGAGTTAAGAAACTACCACTTTTATCACAGGTTAGCTGACCTATGCATAGGCAAGGAAACAAAAATACAGTGGAGACTGAAAGAGCAGAGTCTGTTGCTTAGATTACAGCCAGTGCTGCAATTGCTGAAATTCTAGCTCAGCTGCCTGCACTGCAAGACAAGCTCATGCATTTAACACACATCCAGCTCACTTTTATATGTGAATATAGGTGCACACACAGGTACTCATTCACATGGGCACAGAGGTGTGTTTATGCACCCATATACATATTTGGTCTTGGACTCTACAGACCAGGTTCGGTCACAGTGAGTATCACACATGCAAGTAGAGAAGACACTTCCTGAAAGGGCCTGAGAAGGTACAGAACCTAGCAGTGTTCTTGATTTAATTCAGCACCATGTTTCTAAGATAGTTCTTGATATTATTGGGTGAGTAGTGTGGTTAATAACAAAAATTAATACAGTGCACACCTCATCTGACTGCATGTTTTCTGGAGTATGAGATGGAGGCTTTGGCAGTCCTAGGAACCTTTGAAAATTTTGGTTTGCAAAGTTTCCATGGACTTTACAAGAGATTGTAAGATTGGAAGATTCCCAAGGGTGCAAAACAACATACCATGCATCATCATGATCTCTTGCAGACAAGCCACTCATGGGTGCTTAGAAGCTGTACAGCTGTAGGTGTTCAGTGTCAGCCCAAGGCATTCTAATTCAGGTTCAATGTCGTGCTGGCAATAGCTACATGGTTTTCATGGCAGATAGAGTCTTAAAAGCATAAATAACTTTTGCTTTGAGTAGGATTTAGTGTTTCTGGAAACCCCACTGCTAATTTCTACTTTGTGGTCATATAGACCTGCTTCCAACCCTGTGGCTAGACAATGGCTCCTACAAATTCCTGCATGAAGCTCTTTGCTATCTCTGAATTCTCCCAGCCCCAGGCTCCTAAGGAAATCATGGGCCCCTTTGTTTTCAGTACTGGATTCTCTATTAAAGCTATGAACACTAATGGCTGGAACTCCAGTTAATGAAACATAACCACACAACTGGAGGTATTTCAGCTATCGGCACAAAGGAGAGAAGAAATAAATCCAGATAAAATGAGTAAGTGCTATATTGCAGCGGTTAAATGACTAAACCAGCATGGACTAATTGCATGTCAGACTGCTCTTCCTTTAGTGAAAGGAAGTGTGCTGAGAGGAAATCTCCTTCAGTAACCATAAACACAGAGTAAAAGCACACATAGGATGCCACGTATTACTCGCCAGCTGTAATTGCTTCCTGTCAAAAATGGACAAACAGGCAGAAGTCATTAATCTGACTTCTCCCCGGGTTTTACCGAGGACACAGAAACTTAATGTCAGAGGTCAAGTGTGAAGCACTCCAAGGTACCCAAGGAGACAGGCAAAACAAGAGCCGTCTCCAGAGGACGCTGGGTGCCCCAGCCTGGCACTGGTGCAGGGTGCTCAGCCTGCTGGGGCAGCTGCTGCCCAGGAGCGTGAGCAAACCTTGGCTGTGCCGACAGCACACAGCATGATGCAGACTACCCCCAGGTGACACTGCAGTGGTCTTTCAGCAGCTGACTCTTCGGGTTGGGCCCCACAAGTGTCCCCAGCTCGCAGCCCCTTGGTGCAGCCTGGCTGCAGGGGCAGGTTTTTCTGTGCAGCGCTGGGGTCAGAGGCACAAGCTGGCAGCCAGTTTTAGCATATTGACGTGCAGAAGTTTGGGAATACTCTTAATCTAAACCACACACAAACAGTTTTGTCCTTTGCACGTCTCCAAACGTTAGGTAGAATTTAGCTTTAATAAAAAAACATCACTTATTTAACCCTCCCTTTGTAACTTAGACGTAATACAAATGCACAATTTGTTCCTTTTTTGCTTATGTGTAACATGACATGACACTCATCTTCAAATAAAGAACAATAGCAACTTTATATATGGTTTTACAAAGTAACACTTTTCCTTTGTCTGACACCGGCCCCCAAAACCAAACCAGAACCCAAACCAACAAGCTGACAGATCAGTCCAAATTAAGTCCTGTTTTTGTGTGCCACAATTGGTTACTAATCATTAATCTAGTTGAAAGTTTATAAATACCACGGAGAAAGCAGGTTCATTCTTCCTTTTTAGAGCTATAGAAAAATAATATGGTGGTTTGATTCCATTAATTACAAACAAATATCATTGAAAAGTGTGTGCTTTCTGTATTTTATTACAGGAGAAGTATACTCAAATGCATCATGAAGCCTCATATCTGATGGATAATTCTGGCCTGAAATACTTTATTGGCATGATCTGACATTCACTAGGCATTTCAAGAGAAATTCCCTGCTGGCTCTACTTGGCAGTAGCTGAGGTCATGTTTTGTCCAAGTTGTGTCAGCTTCTCCCCAGGCGTCTCCAAGGAATGGCAGTGGCCATGCTGGGGGGGTCTGGTGCCAATCCTTCTAATGGCCACAGTCGAAGCTGACAGAAATTGACCAATTTGTATTTTTAACTCGATCTCTGGTTTTTAATTAATTCTTTTTTTTTTTTCGTCCTGGTGAGTTTTTCAAAACTCTTTCCAGTAGTCTTTCTGGGATTTATGGACTACAGCACTAAGAATGAAAGGAGGCTTTTCAGGACATCTCTGCTGTACATGGTAGTGCATATATCTACATGCAGAGACACTGCTGGGTAGTTCATTTAAAAACTGAAACAAATGCATCGAACACATTTCAGATTAAACATGATTATTCATTTTCCTCTTTTTCCATATTCATAGAGTTCTTTCTGAAAAGACCACCCCATCATCTTTCACCAGTAGAAGAAGAACAGCAAAGTCGAGATCCAAGAAACCATTATACTTTAGGATGTCTTTGGTGCCATTCAGTTCAAGGCTAGGAAATGATATGTGCAGTACCTGAGTTTTCACTGTGAAGTATATCACCTTAGAGAGATAACTGAAAGTAACTATTTCTGCAGTTAGGAAGCCTATTAATAGAGAAATGCTTTCACAAAGCAGGCAAGTGACTTCAAAATAAAAATCAAATTCAAAACTCATTAAACCCAGGAGCAGTACCGGGGGGGGGGGGGGAAATTGCTCGTTACTCCCCGTCCCGCCCCATCAACCGGCGGGGCGGGCAGCCTCTACACCCGCCGCTCCGCTCCCTCCTTCCTTCCCTCCCTCCGTCCCTCCCCTCTTCTCCCCTCCTTTCCCTTCTCCCCC